>JAODXP020000017.1:6375587-6438087 GCA_027497455.2 Sardinella longiceps
CAGACTTTCTCTGCCTGGGCCAAAAACCCAGAGCAGGCCCAGAGCACAGAGCAAGAGGAAGGAAGGGCCAATGGGTCTGTCGAGGTGTTCAGACGACTACAAGTGTTCTGCATTGAGTTACATGGCTGTTTTCATTTGGGCTGAGAGCTCAGCTCCCCCTCTCGAAAAAGTCTGGGGCCTGTTCTATCTCTCGCAGGCCTGACACGCGTCCAAAACCACAGCACCATTTGTGCCTCTTCAAACCGCCATTCCAGGTGGCTCGCACCGTGAAATCGCTCATGAAACAGTCTGAAATACCGTGAGCCAAGTTCCCCTGTTCGGCGTTCGGCTGTGTTTCACCTCCGAGCAAGGAACAGTGCAAACGTGAGATCATCAAATTATACTTGTCAAGAAATATAGCCGCCGTTCTCAACTTGACACAGACATAACAAGTCAATTTCCTTCCCTTAATGATCAAGCCGAGATGTTCAGCGTTGAGGAATGCAATTGAAATTTTATAGCTCGGAGGAATCTGCAGTGGGAGGACACTAAAAGGCTTTACAAAAAAAAGAAGAAAAAAAACAACAACATAAATTCTTCTTCAGTCTCCCACCTCATAGCTGATTATCATTGTCTCAGTAAAGGCGTTTTGGTGAATGAAGGAAAAGAGAGATTGCGATAGACTCTGTATGTAATACTTGCTTTGGCAGTACAAGCTAACTATGTGTGTTGCCAGTGAATCATTTAAAATTTAAATCAGAATTGCAATTTGATAGAGGGAAAGAGAGAGTGCAAGAAAGTGAACGTGTGTGTGTGTGTGTGTGTGTGTGTGTGTGTGTGTGTGTGTGTGAGAGAGAGAGAGAGAGAGAGAGAGAGAGAGAGAGAGAGAGAGAGAGAGAGAGAGAGAGAGAGAGAGAGAGAGAGAGAGAGAGAGAGAGAGACCTTTTTTTCTCACTCTTTGTGCTTTGTCTGTCTTCCCACTCTGGAGGGTTGCTCTGTGGAGGCCCAGGAGACTTTAGTTCCCTCAGTGGAGTCGGCCATGTTTACCATGTTGGTTTGCCACCATTTACCCCAGGCTCTTCTCCTACCTCATCCCATCCCAAGAAGCCACAATAGAAGAGGGGCATGCAAGACACCCAAATCCCAACTGCCCCCTCGTCTCGGTGTAAACAACCTACAGGCAACACCTCCACACCCCAGCTCTCAAACAGACAGCCCTTGTGCCAACCACCTTCCAACAACCCCCCCCCCTTCCCCATCACCACCACCAGTCACCCCCTCTTCCACCTCCTTCCCAGCTCATTTCTCCTTGTGCTGCTCCCCACGCTCTTTGTTGTTTCTGTAGTAACAAGCAGCCGTCTCGTCACAGTGCGCAGGCAATCTACCGCACAGGCACTCTCACTAAACAATTTCTGCTTAGAGAGGCGCAGGGTGATAACAACCCCTAATCTGTCTCTCGCTGCTGCTGCAACGCCGCTCTCAGTCGAACACACACACACACACACACACACACACACACACACACACACACACACGCACTTTCTCTCTTTTTCTATCCCTTTTTCTCTTTCCCTCTCTCCGTCTATTCACTCCCTCTGTGCAGTGTCGGGGTGGGGGTGGGGGTGGGCGGTAGAAACAGTCATTTAGGGAATTACATGCCTCGCTGGTGCCTTGTCTCATGCACGTCGAGCTACAGTCTGTATTGGGTATCCTTGGAGCTGTTCAGTGTTTACCATGACCTGTCAAACTCGGGCCCCTGTGAGACTCTCTCCATCTCTCTATCACTCACAGTCACTCTCTCTCTCTCTCTCTCTCTCTCTCTCTCTCTCTCTCTCTCTCTCTCTCTCTCTCTCTCTCTCTCTCTCTGTGTCTCTATATCAAGCACCTTTAGGCCCCAGTGGTACAGTCTCCCTCTGTTTTTATTTGGCCCCTGTAGCATACTGAGACTATCTATGCCTGCTGCTATCTTGACTCTGTCTCCACCTCTCTTGTGTCTCTGTAGGTTTCTGATGATGGCCACAATGGAGCAGGTGAACTTGGCATGGGACTGCTATCTCAAGTGTCTGTGAGGAGTTATGAGATTCATTACTTTTTACTATATCTCTCTCTCTCTCTCTCTCTCTCTCTCTCTCTCTCTCTCTCTCTCTCTCTCTCTCTCTCTCTCTCTCTCTCTATTCGCCTCTCACTCTTTCATATTTGGACTTATGGAGCTCTCAGATGCTTTTGCCTTCTTTTATTGCTTTCAGTCGTATACTACCTCTCCACGCACTGTTTACTTACCCACCCTCTCTCTCTCTTTATCTCTTACTGTAACATCCACCCATCCTCTCTTTTTCTAATTCTCTACCCTCTGTCTCCCTCTCATTCTCTCTTTCTCTCGCTCTCTCCATACGTTTGTTCTCTCTCTACAACCACCTTCTCTCTTTCTCTATCCCCCTCTATCTCTTTCTCTCTCCCCCCATCCATCCCACCTGCACAGTGTATTCTGCTGCTGTTTCTCAGCTGTGTGTGTCTGTGTATTAGTGTGTTCTGTGTCTCAAGCAGACGCTGGACTAATTGAAAGCGAAGCTTGGCTCTGCGCTGATCGGCTCGATGGCCTTGTCTCGCCTCGCTGGTGGTGGGTGTGCCACCCCATGCTGGGAGTTTGCGCGGCGAAATAACAGCGCCGTGGCACAAAAACACAGGCCATGCTGCGATTACACTGGCACACTGCCAGCACAGCCTGTTGAAATTTATTAGGGGGAAAAAGAGATAGAGAGAGAGGGAGAGAGAGAGAGAGCAATGGAATAGAGACAGAGAGAGAGAGAGAGAGAGAGAGAGAGAGAGAGAGAGAGAGAGAGAGAGAGAGAGAGAGAGAGAGAGAGAGAGAGAGAGCGAGAAGGGTAAGGAGAGCCTCTTCATCTCCCGCGGGTGGGCTTTCTCATTCTTCATTTAGAGGTGGCGAGAAAGAAAGATGTGCAGTGTGGGCTTGCTGTATAACAGGCTTCTCCCTCCTTTTCTTAGAGGTCAAGCTTAGCCAGAGGTAACAGTGTCCATGTGTATTTGTGTGTGTGTGTGTGTCTTTGAGAGAGAGAGAGAGAGAGAGAGAGAGAGAGAGAGAGAGAGAGAGAGAGAGAGAGAGAGAGAGAGAGGGAGAGAAGGAGAATTTCTCAGTGTGTGTTTGTATGTGTGAGTGAATGAGTGTGTGTGTGTGTGTGTGTGTGTGTGTGTGTGTGTGTGTGTGTGTGTGTGTGTGTGTAGGCCACAAGTGTAGGCCAACAACACCAGAATCCAGAGCCTCTCCCAGCACTGATGTAATCTGTGTGGGGATTCTGTCATGAGGCGCCCATGTAGGATAGGTTCGTCATTTTCATTAACACACGAGTGGCATCATCATCCCCTCCGGATGTGTCTGCCCTCAGCTCGGCAGGGGAGCAACGATGCAGGCCAGCCCATTGGTCATTTCGGTTCTGCTCATTGGCCCCTGAGGACACATGTGGGTCGACCAATGCCAGGAAAGTCTGAGTGGACACATGTGGACATACAGTGACCCCACGGAGCTTGGGCAAGCAGCTGGGGTGACCACTGGTGACTTACTGTATGCCAGCATGACATGATTGGAAGAAGTGTTGACGGAGTGACAGGTGGTGGTTGTGAGGGTGGTTGCCAGGTGGCACAAATAACCTTGAAATAGTGGTGCTAGTGGTGATTTTGGCGCTGAGAATTTCAATTTGAACAGAATGTCAAGAACTTCAACGCAAAGCTTGCCTTCTTAGCCTCTTCAGTGCAGGAGAAGTAGCCTGGTGGCTTTTCTCCTCTGGAGATTTTTGCCTATTTGTTTGTTTATTTGTTGTTTGTTGACTTGTTGTTTGTTTGCTTGTTTGTTTGTTTGTTTATGCTCCTCGCTCTACTGTGCTGGTCTTAGCCAGTCTTTCGACTGCTCTGTCTCCTCTGCTGTTTCCATTGTTTCAATCATCTCCAAAGTCTCCTAGTCCGTCATGTTCAGTACCGTTGTTTGAATGGTGGCCAATCCCGAAGAGAGCACACAATTTCTTTTGGCACACTTTTTGAAAAAAAAAAAAAAGCTTGCGATTGTCACTTCTGGTATTATTTCTCTGTCAACATTTTTTTCTCCCTCCCCAAAGCTCTTTTTGTCACTTCTTTTTCGCTGACTGGATAGCGATGGAGTTATTGAACGCATACGAGAGAAAGAGGAGAGAGAGAGAGAGAGAGAGAGAGAGAGAGAGAGAGAGAGAGAGAGAGAGAGAGAGAGAGAGAGGGAGAGAGAAAGGGGGAGAGTAATCTGCGTTCTTAGCCGCGCTGATCTGATGAGTTTCCCCCACTTCTGTGTCCTGAGCCTCACAGCCTAATCCTCTTCTCTGAACACCATGAATCTGGTTTCAACAAGAGCATGTGCCATTGTTTGCTCCCTCATCCCCAGGCTGTCTTGCTCCGAGGGAAAACCACTCCGGGAACAAAAGCATCTCCACCACATACACAATTCCTACAGTCTTGATGGGAGAAAAGGCAGAAACAATACAGTCACAACACATGATGATTACCAGTTGGCATTCGAACCTCTATTGTGTATTACAATTCAAGATAAATAATTAGGCCACATAATGAAATGATGATATCATACTCAGTCTGAAATTATTTGCACAAATGTGAGACAGTGCGGTTCAAAGTTTCCTATTATACCAAACATCAGGATGTGATCTTGGAGAATGAGGGCATTAACATGAGTGTTCCAACTGTAATAGCTCATTGTATGCATTACAATTCTGTAATGCTATTTCACTGCATCGTAATTAGCTTGTATGTGTTGCTATGAGAGCCAGTTGGTCTGAATTGATTGGTAGTCATGAATTTTCAGAGCACGATGCAAAACATATGAAAGATGATTTGTTGTTGGAGTCTGACATTTCCAACGTCTGAGTAATTGATGATATTTTCAGGGACCAGTGTTTACTTGCAATAATAATGATTTACGTTGGCTTCAATCTTCACAGACACAGTTCAATCAGACAAGCTTGTTGTGGCAGGTGATACTGATGGCAGGGGGGTTGGAAACTATAAAAAAGTCTGTCAGAGTTGGCCAGATAAGGTAGAATCCAGGAACAAAAGAAAAAAAAAAGATTCCCAGTGGTAAAAGAAAAAGATAGAGGTAGAAAAGGAGAAAAGGCATCATTTGTTAAATCAATGTTTTTGCTGGAGGAAATCTTCATGCTCCAGTCTTGGGGTCCCAGCGGACCCAGCCCTCGTAGACAGAGCGGAGACAGGACATGGATGATGCGGCTGGTGGGTCACCTTCACCTCCAGAAGAGGAGGAGGAGGAGGGGGAGGAGGAGGAGGAGGAAGGGAAGGTGGATAGATAGGAAGACTGGTTCACACGCAGGTGGGCCCTTTTTGCGAAGCGCGTTTGTTTCCTAGAAGACCCAGTTCTTGCGAAAGGTTAGGTAAACACCACTACCATAACAGATTGTATCTGTTATACACACCTTTCACCTTGCCAGCTTAGCCAGCCAGCCAGCCAGACTGGAGAAGACGACACAACTTTGCTCTGTTTCTCTTTGTAAGCATCTTTTGGTGACGGCCAGCACCCTCACACAGCCATCCTCTGCAGAAATAAATGTTTAACCAGGTGCATTTAGTCCAACTAGAAATGGACAATGACACATGGGCCACCACTGCCGTTTCCTTTCATGGCTATTTATATGTTTTATTTTTTTTTTTCATCATTGTTCTCAAAAAGCTGCCCTTTTGTTTTGAATGGATCCTGTCTCATGGTGTAATGACAAAGTGTAGACCCTTGCCTTCAGCTTTCCTCTGTGACCTTCTGAGTGCAATGCTACCTTTGTCTTGAACGACCACACACACACACACACACACACACACACACACACACACACACACACACACACACACACACACACACACACACCACACTGTCCCAGCACACCTTACATCATTAACCTTTTCTGTCCGATCCCAAATTTCCCTTAGAGATTCTGCCTGCCTCTGTGCACCATCATGTAAGGCCATTGACACACATACACACAATGTGGAGTCAAAGTAAAAAGTAAAAAAAAAAAATAAGCCATAGACATAAAACAGGGCTTCATTCATACTGTCATTCTTCCTCAAAAAAAGAGTGCTACAGTACAGTATGTAGTGTGAGGAATAGCTCAATGGTGTTTTTTGCCCCCAACGGCACCTTCCAAGCAGCACAGCCTAAAAGGCACTACCCTTACCCTATTCCTAACCCTAACCCCCTCAACCCTCATCCTAACCCTAAACTGAGTGGAGTAGTGCCTTGAAGGCAGTGCTGCCTGGAAGGCACCGTTGAGGGCAAAAAATACCAAAGACCTGAGGAATAACAGTGTTGCATGAGAAGATCAGCGTATACCTACATACTATATGCCCTGCAGCAGTTGACCTCCCCCCTTACCTAGCTGTGTGTTTGTATACAGTCCATACTTGTATATGCACTAGAGGGGATTGAGAGGAAGGTGAGTGACCAGGTTGCTTAGTATGAATAAGCGCTGGCCTACTCAGTAACTAGGCAACTCAGTAAATTACTTAGAGATGATGACCACCTCCAATTACAGACTAAAATGTGGTGACATTATAGTATGTTACTATTTTAAAAAGTAACTTGTTACTTTACTCATTATTTAGCAACTTCAAAAGCTTACATTTGATTGAATTTGCTCATGTGTGTACATTTACATGTCATGTGCATGTCCTACCGCAACCCTCTTATGGATGATCCATATAATATCCCAAAGTGCTGAAAGTTGTGAAACACATCCAGTGAGACAGTCAAACAGGACAAACATATAGTTAGCAAACAAGACAAACACAGACAAACACAGACATAGATATGGTGTGTTGGACGGAGAAACAGACAGACAAACAAACATAGTGAGACGAAGAAGACATATAGTATGTTTAAGTGGGACAATGGGACAGACGTATTCAATTTTAAGAGTAAGATATAATGTCTATGCAATTGGCAAGAAATATTCTATTTTGTCCAGGCAATATGTCGTTGAAAAAGTAGATGAGGTAAGATAAGTAGGCTACTTTTTTCATCAAGTGGGAAATTGAAGAAATAGCGGTCAACATTACCTTGCCTTCAGATATAATTCTTGAGATCGAGCTTTTATTAAATGGAGATGATGTTTTTATGCTTTGGCTCACACATAAATGCATTGAATATTCTAAGCTGTGTGCGATCGTGACCATAGCGCAGGCCCTGCAAGAAACTATCTCTGCCTCTCCATCCACTGATAACCAAGAGTAGGCTTGTTACAATCTCAACTGAAAGCACATCTTTTCTTTTTCGTGGCAACATATCCAAAATTGATGTCGGACCTGACCGAATAGTACGCTCTGAGATTTGAGAATTACTTTTGATGTTGAGAAGGTGTTTGTGCCCTTGTTAACAGCTTGATTGATATATTAATGAACCTGCCAACTAGCTCTTTTCTGAAGTACTGGACGAAAGTAAAGAGTAGGCTAGTCTATTTGGACGTATCCATGTTTTTACTTTCAACTAGGTATGGTTGAATGAAAATGAACAGATGTTCAATTTGCGTGACGCGGGACAAAGTGTAAAATTGCTGTATAGTACAACGCAAAGCGGGACAGGTGGTCACCCTAAAAGTACTAGATATTATCAACAACAAAAACAATGACCAAATTAGGACTAAGGTTGGTTAAAAAAACCTTAAGGGTCTCTTCAAGGGTCTTTAAACAATTTAATTTTTGTTATGGATTGTGATAAGTCAAAGAAAGTGTCCTTTTAAGGTTTCCATTGACTCTCCAAAGCACTCTCTGAAGCTTCACTTTCACATGATGTGAGCGGCCACGGCCAGTTGGTTAGTGTGTCCAAGTAGGCTTGTTTTGGGCAAGTATAGGGGAGAGAGATAGAGAGATAAAGCCATCTTTTTCTTTCTCCTTCCGTGGGCCTGCTGGATTTCCGTTCCCTAATCTCCCATGATTACCCTTTGCCACCAGGTCCTGGTCATTAATCCCTTCCCCTGCAGTGAGCGACAATAATCTCAGCACACTGTGCTGCTGGGGAACCTGCTTCATTTGTCACTCTGTCACCTGGTGGCTCTCTCTTCACTCGGGAGAGGACCAGGGACCATTTATCTTTGAGAGAGAGAGAGAGAGAGAGAGAGAGAGAGAGAGAGAGAGAGATGTGTGTGTGTGTGTGTGTGTGTGTGTGTGTGTGTGTGTGTGTGTGTGTGTGTGTGTGTGTGTGTGTGTGTGTGTGTGTGTGTGTGTGTGTGTGTGTGAGAGAGAGAGAGAGAGAGAGAGAGATAGAGATAGAAGGTGTGTGTGTATATGTATGTGTGAGAGAAAGTGTGTATGTACATATGTGTGTGTGAGTTAGAGTGTGTGTGTGTGTGTGTTTGAGAGAGAGAGAGAGAGAGAGAGAGAGAGAGAGAGAGAGAGAGAGAGAGAGAGAGAGAGAGAGAGAGAGAGAGAAAACTGCAAAGGTGCTGCAGAATGAAATCCGTCAGCAACTCCGGCTAGGAAATGGAGAATGGAGCCTCTATCTCTCTTTTCCCCCAACGACTGTCTTTCTTCCTCACACTCTCTCTTTTCCTTTCTCATTTTCTCTCACACTCTCCATCTCTTCCCATCTCTCTGGCCATTCCTCCATTACACCCTTTCTTTCCCCTGTCTCTCTGAGTCTCCCCCCCTACTGTCTCTGCCAGATCCATCTCTCACGGTCTCCCCTCCACAACCACAGCCCATCTGGAGCTGCTGCTGAGAGCTGATCAGTGACCACATGACACAACACACATGTAGGACATGGAGGAGTGATCGGAACGCTCTCCATAATGTAGCCAAAGACATTCCCTGAACTGGGCATTCTTCATATAATCAGATGACACACAGTACAGAATGTCTCTGGTGATGGACTGGAAAGGTGTTTATGATAATGTATTGTGTGTGTGTGTGTGTGTGTGTGTGTGTGTGTGTGTGTGTGTGTGTGTGTGTGTGTGTGTGTGTGTGTGTGTGTGTGTGTGTGTGTGTGTGTGTGTGTGTGTTTCGCCCTGAAAGTACTTGTATATTCCTTTATTATAGAGCTCTCTAGAATATTGCAGGAAGTTCAAATGAACTGTCACATTAACACAGGATTACAATTTAGCGTCCTGACTGATGTTCACAGCACAGCAAAATTGTAACTTGTGACCAAGATGGTTGCACTGCATCTCGAGTTAGGTATGGGACATTTTACAAAAGCCAAGATGGGATAGTATGTTTGTTGAGATTAGAGACAGGAATCAAGCAAAATGAAAAAAATATGGGATGGGAGGTTAGACCTGAAAATGGATCAAATGTGTCCGCAGGTTTCCGTAGTGTCCGGATGTCAGTGTGGTGCAGCTGGTTGTGGACTGCCTGAACTTCACAGGGGGCAGTCACTTGCACCATAGCTCTCTCCAATGGCCCTGTGTTCCTCTGGAGGGGCAAATGCACCACAGGGGCAGACACTTCCAATGAGGCCTCCCACTATGTTCACTCTATCACTGTGCCTCTATCTTTCACCTCACTCTATCTCTCTCTCTCTCTCTCTCTCTCTCTCTCTCTCTCTCTCTCTCTCTTTCTCCCTCTCTCTGTGTCACTATTTCTCACTCTCTTCATCACTTTGTCTTTCACCCCTCTCCATCCCCTCTTTCTCTTCCACCCGCTTGCATTCTTTTTTTTCTCTCTTGCTCACTCTATCCTTTCTAGCATCTTCACCCCTTTCTCTCTCTCTTTCTCTGTCTCTCTTTCCCCATCTCTTCATTTCTCTCTCTCTCTCTCTTTCTTTCTTTATCACCTGCAGCTACACGGCACAGGCAGCTTTGCTGATGAATAAATTTGTATATTTTAAACCTTCTCCCTTCTCAGTGCCAGTATCCTCCAGAGGCCCCCCTCCTCACACACACACACATACACACACACACACACACACACACCCATCTCCCCCAACTCCCTTCGCCTCCCTGCGACTCAACTCCCCAAGTTCTCTTCACACCCTGTGGAGTCATTAGCTGGTCTCCTTGCCGCGTTGAATCTTTAATCATCTTGCGCGCGGCAGATAAAAGAGCACGTGTACCTCGCTAAAATTCGAGTTCAGCCAGCCCCTTCTCCCCACACACACACACACACACACACACACACACACACACACACACACACACACACACACACACACACACACATACACACACACACACACACCCCACCCGCTTCTTTGATGTGCTCGCAGCACTTGTGAGGTTTGAACCCGTGCGTACCTCTCCCCGGTGTGACTCTAAGAGCTTCAGGAAGTGTGTGGTCCAGCCTGCGGGAGGGAGGCTCTGACTGGGTGGGTCCTATATCCAGATATGGTGCTGCTGGACTCTGAAGGGTTAGGGGGATCTGGGACACATGAGGGCCATATCTGGGCCTGATCTGGGCCTGATCTGTTCTTTGTTTTGGACAGTGCTTTTTTTCAAGTTTTCAATTAAACTAATATAAATACAGTCTCAGACTTTTTTTCAGTCAGTGGTACTAAACAGTTTCATGCACAAACATGCAACACTTTTGAAGACTTTCAGTCAATATCTCAATGTGATCTGCTAGCACTACTTATCTGAGCACATGGAAAATAAAAATAACTTTAAACAGACTCTTTGCGCTGCCCTATGATTCTGTGAAGTAGGAGGGGCCACCTATCCCCAGAATTTTCTTATGATTGCCCATGTCACTGACCACTGATTGACCATGTCAAAAAAATAACCTGCTATTTTAGTGGCAGCTTTAATGAAAATATATTTTAATAATTTTTATTTTGAAGTATAATTTGCTTGCATTAAAAGCAATATTGTATGGTATTGTTGGTTGAATGCATTGTTACATCCCTAAAAACAAACAAACAATCAGAGCTACGGTATAAGATATGTTCTGGAGTTGATTGTAAAGAGGTGGACACAGAGGCTCAGAATTGCACTGTTTTCCCCAAGCCAAAGGGATGAGTCTTCAGCCTTGTGCTTTCCCCTCCTCTCTCTCTCTCTCTCTCTCTCTCTCTCTCTCTCTCTCTCTCTCTCTCTCTCTCTCTCTCTCTCTCTCTCTCTCTTTCCTCTCTTTTTCCTTTCCACTGGACCAGGTGCCCGCCTGCTTTGTACCAATCCCCTCCCTGCCCACATTCTAAAGCCCCCAGCTTTAGGCCAAATGCCCGCAGCTTTCCTGGCAATTGGGATTTGTCTGAGGGATACTGATCACAAGAGCTGCTCCCAAAAGGGGGCCTGGCCGCTCCCTCTGGCCTCTTCTGCCTGGATACAACCAGGAAGTCCTTCCTTCCATTCCTCCACTGTCTCTGGCTCTCTCTGTCTCTCTATCTCTATCTCTGCCCGTCAGGCTGTGAAGTTCTGGACAGAAATGAAATGATGGGTGCTAACACCCACAGGAGACCAAAGTTGGTCCGCATCCAAGAACCTCTCCCGACAACAGCCTCTGTTAGTACAGTAGCTTATCATAGACCCATAAAAACCCTTTATAACCCCCACACACACACACACACACACACACACACACACACACACATACACACACACACACACACACACACACACACACACACACACACACACACACACACACACACACACACACACACACACACACACACACACAGAGAGAGAGAGAGAAAACAATCATACACTCACACACAATCATACACACACATTGGCGACAAATACTGGCATGTGGTCATGGGCAAATACATAGACAAACATGTACAAACACATAGCCCATAATAATCATGTGTGTCATGATATTCACTGACCTTTCAGATATCTTCACACATACAGTACAATACATTCACTCTCAAGTATATTTCACACTTTCACTCATACAAACACATACTGTACAAACAGGCTCATGCACACAAACAAACACACACAGACACATACAGGTTGACACACACATACACACACACATGCTGCACACACACACACACACACACACACACACACACACACACACACACACACACACACACATGCTGCACACACACACACACACACACACACACACACACACACACACACACACACACACACACACACCCTGCAGCACTACGGCTGCTGCATTGGTGTCAGGTTACAGGTCAGTGGAGACACAATGGTGAGGTGTGCCCATGGCACTGCTGTAAAAGGCAGAACACAATGGTGCTGATCACCCTGGTCACTGGAACAACACACACACACGCACACACACACACACACACACACACACACACACACACACACACACACACACACACACACACACACACACAGGCATGGCATGGCCCAATCTGTCAGCCAAGCTGAGAGCCTGGGTTTGTTTCTGCCCAACACACTGTGCAGCACAATGGTAGGTGTGAGGGAGGTCAAGAACACGGAAATGGCTGGGAATTCCCAGCATGCGGTATTAAATATGGATCTTCTATTTCTGTACGTGACGTGAGCTAATTCTAACACACACTTTGTATGTGTATATCCATGTGTGTGTGTGTGTGTGTGTGTGTGTGTGTGTGTGTGTGTGTGTGTGTGTGTGTTTGTGTTTGTGCCTGTATGGGGCAAGTACTGGACATGCAACCATGTCACCCAGGCCAGCCTTCTACAATGCACCGCGTTTGAATAGCACATTGTGTCTTCATTCCCATACTTGTTGTTATAACATGCTTATTCAAGGTCAGTTCCTCAGTGTGTGATAACCTGTTATAAGCAGGGTCACAGCAGGTGGGATGATACATTGTGTTACTGTAATGACAAATTGTGCCTAAACATGAGAAATCCTTTCTTTTTCTCTGGTGTGGGAGTCTGGAGTGTGTGTACATGTACATAAAAATATACTGTGCATTGTCTTTCACGTTTTACGTTTTACCATTGTTTTTTGACATTTCACCATTGTGATTGGCCTGTAACTGGGGGTATGCTTACTTCTGTGTGAACGAGCTGTGAAAACGTATTACCTCTGGTGGAACAATAAGAGCATTTGAAATGTGTGATTCAACATTGAATAACTGCTGAAAAGGCAATTTGAGATTTACTTCAGAACACGCAATGAGAACCTACGCGAGAGAAAGTGTGTGTGTGTGTGTGTGTGTGTGTGTGTGTGTGTGTGTGTCCTGATGTATTTGTGGTAAATATAACTCTGGATATTTGGCTGAATATTAATGCCTTTATGATGCAAAATGAAATCACATCAAGTCATGACACGGTGCTACGCTGTGCTTTATTATGATCATGCCTGCCGAGACCCCGGCTCCGTCTCTCACCGCGCGAGTGTGTCAATCCTGTTTCTTCCCTTTGCGTGCGCCCAAACTCCATGCCTCGTTTCCCATTACACGGATGCAACCAAAGAGGATTGAGATCCCGGGGCATCGGGGGGAGAGAACACGATCCGTTTGCAACGGCACACCGCCGCAGCGCAGCGCAGCATAGCATAGCGGGCCTGAGCTCATTCAGTCCTATCCATGACATCCTCCATTTTTTCACTTTTCTTTTTTCTTTTTTTTTTCCTCCCTACTTCACCCTTTTACACCCTAAGAAATTTAAATCCACTCATCTATCACAGCATGCTTACACTCCACCAATCTGTTTAGGGATGCCAGGAGTTTAAGGAGAGAGAGAGAGAGAGAGAGAGAGAGAGAGAGAGAGAGAGAGAGAGAGAGAGAGAGAGAGAGAGGTTTATAAATGGAGGTCCTGGATCGTGGGCTCTGTCCATGAATTATGGAGATGTCGTAGAAAGGCCGATTTGTTAGAGCTCGGCATCGGGGCGCAGTGTGATCCGCCCGCCCTCAGGGGCTAGCGGGGGGGTGGGTTGGGGGGGGGGCGCCGCTCTGTGCAAACACTTAAATCTCACTGGTGATCGCCCAATCACCACACAGAACAGTGGACAGCCAGAAAACACTGTTATTTCACCCAAGACCCCATATGCCCTCTCAGATGCACTTCATTTGGTTTTCGAATTTGATACAGCCCAGCAAATATTTGCCTGTGCACACATTACCAGTGTTTGCTCAGGATGTTTCGATAAATAACCTGGAATGGCATATTAAACGTAATAAATGTTAAACAGCATAGGCAATTATGCACTTCACATATCCGACCCTCCGCACTGAATGCGTTCTTTGTGGTCATGGGCTGTATTTTGGAACATTGTTATTCTTCCGCTATAGCACCACCATCATTTAAATTCAAATGTTTAACATTTTATCACAAGCGTTTAACAGATTAACAGATGACATGATACTTTGACACAATATTTATGGCTGGTTGGTTTCACTAAAAAAAGACCAGAGCACATGAATGTTTACATTCAGGTACTTTTTTCCCCCCTTTACAAACTTAAAACTCTTGAAACTCTGGTGGAAATTTTTGCATCTAAGGTGTTTCACAAAATGTTTCGGGAAGAGAGTCTGCTCTTTCCATTCTCTGTCCCCAGCGCTCTGATTGCACTCTCCATCCTCATTCTTTCTTCCTTCTTCTCTTTTATCATCCCTTTCTTTCTTTCTTTCTTTCTATCCTTCTTTCTTTCTGCCTCTCTTACTCTCTCTCTCACTGAAAGTCTGTCCCGGTATCTGGCCATGCAGGGTGGTGCATGTGTGCCATACACACACAGCGTACTGACAAAAGTCTCCTCCTATTGTTTCCTCCTTAAATACCAGGCTGTGATGAACAAAGGAAAAGTGGGTACAATGGATTCAGGCCTTGGGTGCCTATGGCAGATTCAAGGTTCCAGGTCTATTTCTGATTGCATTGAAACCAGTTTATTCTCTAGATTATTCTCCATGCCACTTACAATGGCCTTTCCCACTTTCGGGATTGTCATCATGCATTGTCTTCTCCAGGCTGCGCAAACAGGGGAAGGAAGCTAATGATACTGGCAGCGAGACCTATGCATGTACGCTGTACCTGTGTGTCCACGGGCTGACATAGTGTAGGACTCTGATGAATGGAAACTGCTGAGACAGCACGAGAGCGGGTGGGTGGGTCAGTTGAAGTGATGTCCCGCAGGAGACCACACCTGAAGAACATTAGCCAGACTGGCGCTATTATAATACATTATAAAACATTTCCTAAATATTGCATTTCACAACAGTACTACATCAGGGAACTCTTCTCAACTAGATATTCTAACAACCTTTGTCCACGTGGGCCAAATCGCCAAGTAATTTGTTGTAAATTAGCCATGCCATATCAATGACTGGAATAATTGCTAGATGAATCAAATGAGTTGACACTAACACTAAAGATACAGAAAGTGTAGCTTACTTATAAGCTATACTAACTTTAACTGCATGCTTAGTGCATTTAACCAATTTTGTCAGAGTTAGATTAGCATTATCTGTTCAAATTTAAAGTGCTGTTCAGTGCCATACAGTAAGTAATGTTTAAGTTGATCAACTCTGATTCTTACCATTAAAGAATGCAAAAAAAATATTTATTTATTTTATTTTTTGATTTATTTTTGCTTTTTACCACTTCCAATATTACTGGTGGCTTTTATCCACTTAGAGTAACATTGAGTCTATTTGAGTATTGAGTATTGAGCATAGATTCTGCTATCACAGAAAACAGAAATAGAAAACATAAATAATGAAAAATCTTTTTTCCTTCTTTTTTATTTAAAAACTTTGGCACAAAATCATTTCTCATACTAGGTAGTGATGGTATATATCAACATAATTAAAATAAATTGATGACTTGCTCCCTCCATGCTGCTGCATTAACTAAACTCTCAGAATTTTCGACCAACCAAAACAGTGACTTAGTCAGATGGCCAGCGGTGTAGCAAAATGTAGCACATATGAATGTAGCATTAAGCTAAAGTGTGGTCATCAAAATTACTGAATGATCTCAAAATACACCTTCTGAATATTTGAAGTTCTGAATATACAGAATTTATGTATTGAATAAAAAAAGAGGTGTGTTTCATGTAATTTTTAAGGTAGAAGATGATGCATATATTAGTAGATATACAGGAATGACTAGTGTGGGAGGTCTATTGGTCAGTAAAAGTCTAATCTTTGGCACTGTGAAAGGCAAACATTCATGTCAACACCAAGTGCTGATAACAGCAGCAACAAATGTTTACCAACATTGTGTGTGGGTGTTAAGTACTTGTGGCAGAGCGGCTGGCTGCCTTCAGCACCACCCTTTCTTTACTCAGTACTCTTGCAACCTCTGTGCCTGCCCGGCCGCCACAGTTGTGTTCGAAGGCTTGAAGTTGTGTGTGCGTGTTAGATCACCTGATTCGGCGGCTTGAGTTTTACAATTGCCGTCGCCACTGCTACTGCCACTGCCACTGCCACACACCCACGCCCCAGTTGGCGAAGAGAACGCAGCCGCGGCAGCCCCCTTTCTCACACACATGAAAACGTTAACACCCCACGGCCTAGAGACGGTCTCCAGGAGACGCCCACATTCTTCGCATTGAGACGCTGGGACCCTCACAGGACCCGCACAGCAGCTGGGGACATTGAGAACAGCCTGGTGCCTTTCAGGGGCCATGTGTGTGTGTGTGTGTGTGTGTGTAAAAGGCTGTAACAGTAGAGGTGTGTATATGCATACTGTAATATATTCAAGACGTGTCACTAATATACAGATAGGCATGATGTTAGAATGTGTTTGTTTATTTGGTTGAATATGTTTGTGGATATTTACTCACATTCTTTATTTTCCTCTCTTCCCCTCTTCTGTATATCTGTAATAATTTTTACACACAGATGCCATAATAATAACAGCAAGAAGAGACATTTTGCCATGTTCCCTTGTCTAAACGGAGACGGCAGAATGCTGCCCCATGCATGCATTCAGATTGGCACAGTAGAACAGAGGAGTTGTCACAATTTGTTTTATAAACAAATTTGAGTTCGGGAAGCTAGATACATTGCTGTTGTAAGAGGTCTCTTCATCCTTAATTCAGCTAACAGTGATAATTACTGAGGGAGATTTGAGTTAAGCCTTTAAAAGTAGCCAATTCATTAGCTTTAAAATCAGTTTAAAATCAGCAGTAACATCCTTGTGTTTGCTGGAAAAAAATCTAATTGTGCAGTTAAAAGCTTATCATTGTTAGTTTACTTAGCAAACAGTTGCGTGGTCTGAAATTGGTTGAATTAATTTTTTGGGGGGGTACGACTCAAAATCTTGAGTTAAATATAATCATGAAAAATGGGTCATTATAATAAAACAGTAGGTCTGTTGTACATTCAGTACATTTAGGCCTATTGTACATTCATGATTATCATGTAATATTCCGGCTACCCAATTTACACCAATATGGTAACTGCATTTAGACAATTCTGCTTCTGACATAATAGAGATCAGCACAATGCCTCGGGTTTTTAAAAAGGACATGTGAGCTGAAATAAAACATCAAATATTCTATTTAAAATACTACTCTATTTCAAATGTGTGTGTGTGTGAGTGTGTGTGTGTGTGTGTAAGGGGGCACAGAACAGTTGCTGAACATGAGGTGTGTTTGTGCGTGTGTGTGTGTGTGCGTGTGTGTGTGTGTGTGTGTGTGTGTGTGTGTGTGTGTGTGTGTGTGTGTGTGTGTGTGTGTGTGTGTGTGTGTGTGTGCCTCCCCAGCCTTAGTCCCATCCCAGCCCCAGGTTTCTGTCAGAGCTTAGTTCTGAGAGCCACGTCACTTTAGACGGCCCTCTGCGACCACTGGGCTTGAACAGCTGTCACACACACACATTCCGACACGATTTTCACCTCCGAGCGATGATGGAAAAATCTGACATGAGTGACGACATAAAACAGAAGAGGAAGAGGAAGAAGAGGGGGAGGTGAGGGGACATGATGATGAAAAAGATGAAGATGATGACCACAAAGAAGAAGAAGAAGAAGAAGAAGAAGAAGAAGAAGAAGAAGAAGAAGAAGAAGAAGAAGAAGAAGAAGAAGAAGAACTAAGAAACCTCAAATGCTGTGTTACATGTGACTTGATGGAAGATGACTTGACAATTTTTGCTTTGAGTGAAATGTTCGAAGCATCTGAACAATCAGCCCAAGATCAAAGCTAGACGTTGCACACTATTTACCTGAAGCCATTCAAGAGCTGTGCCCATTCAGAGGAGAAAGTGTTGGGGAGGAAATTACATACACATGCTGTATGTAACTGTGTTGTGTTGTGTTGTTACGTAAAAGGAAAACCTAGCTATCAAAGTCAAACACAGGCTTGCCTGCTTTGTGGGCATGTGCAATGGCTGCCCCAAGGACACTCCCGCTAGCTACCTCAGATAAAGGCCAAGAGATCTGAGCACAGCCTGCTGCCATGTTAGCCCTCGCGGTGGCCTCACCTCTCACAGTTCCAAGGGGGCCGATTTCCACACGTTCCTGCCTGGAACAAGACAAGCACAGTTGGCTATCTCACTGGGGTCAGACACTAAGCATGCTTTCTGAAGTGCTCTCATGCTGTGTCAAATGCTTACTGCGATCAGTGACTGACTTTCTGAAAAACATCCGACATAATAACCATGGACAAATATGCCTTATTCTGTATTTTTGCAAATATAAGTATCTTTATATTGCCTTTATATTATACATATAATGTATGTATGAATGTATTACATGAACGTCTACACACACAATTCTGTGTACTGGTACAGAAAGCTTTTACTGCATATATGAATGTATGTATGAATTTACTTTGTATGTTGTGATTAGTGCCTGATTGTGTGTGCATGTGTCTATGTATGTGTACATGCTAATAATATAGTAAATTTATTCTGGTCAAACATCAGTGCAGGACCCGTCGAAGGAATTTTGTTAAAGGTGGCCTCTGTTGCTGGGCCTTCAGCGTACCTCCTGACCTGTGTGTGAAATATGGATGTAAGGCCCAGCATGGATTGGATTGAAGCACGGCTGATTAACTCTTCAGGGCTAATTTACTCCTGCATCCATTCCCACAGAATGACAAATATTGGCCCTTCTTCAGAGGTGCTCGGACCTGCCAAGGAAAGCTGGGGGAATCCAGGGGGAAAGCTGTGTGTGTGTGTGCGTGTGTGTGTGTGTGGTTTTTTTATGTGTGGGTTTCTTCTTCACTGTACCAAACTGTAATAACCTGAAGGCATTGATGCATTGAGGTAGAATATAACAGTACTGAACTGAATGTCTATGGCCTGGCAGCCTTGGTTATATAGCTTGAGAGACTCTCTTTCGTTTCCTGGCAACGTGCATCTTCTCAAGTGGGAGCAGCAAAGAGGTTGGGCATGCATAGACTGCGCCGGACGCGCGCTAGCTGGCGTCCGTGTGATTAATGGTCAGGGCGTATGCTACAGCGGGCATCCTCCAAGCAGGCGGCTGATCAGTCTCCCTGTAATACAAATCTGACACGCACTCCACTCTGCTGCAGCCTCCTCTGTACCTCCACCACCTCCTCCTACCTGCCATCTCTAGTCTCTCCAAGCCCCACCCCCCACCCACAACCCTAACCTCTCTACCCCAACCCCCCTTTCCCCCCTCCACCTCCACCTCATGTCTGCCCCACCTGCTCCTTCGACACCATCACCATCAAGACCTGGAGACTCCTCTCTGGCAAGTGTGGCGTGCCGGCGTTGGTGCCCATAAATCACTCCCCCAAACAAAACAGGCTTAATCGGTGACGTGCAGGCCTGACACTGAAATTTATTACCTGTTCCAGGCAACCAGCATGAATCCCTCCAGTGTCTGCTTTCTGTTTACCTAGGTGAAAAACAGAACATTAACTAGGCACAAAAATATATAGATATAAATAAATAAATAAACAAACAAAACAAAATAAAAAGCACAGAAAAACACACAACTCCAGCTAAGTAGGGATGACAGCGTCTGTCTCCATAATACCAGAGACAAAGCATTACAAGGATTGTTAATTTCAATGGCTTATTACGACGCAGAATGCTCTGGCTTCTCCTGAAGCTCCATTGCCAAAAGGACTTAAGGATTTCGCTCATGCACGTTTGTAAGACACAAATGCCTAAGTCTCTTTCATGGATTAGGTTGGCATAGAGGGTGAAGAAGAGGGAGCGTTAGTCTGTGGTATAATTTAAATTGCCTGGTTGCCTTCAAGAGCGCTGCAGGGGGCTGATGAGACAAAACCACACCTCTCCATAATCCTTGAACACAGGCAAATGTAAACTTCTTTTTCTATGCTTGTCTTGTGGCAAACGGAACAGAAAAGTGTGAGTGTGTGCATTCAAAAACAATTTAGCCGCCCCAAAGAAATATGGCAGTGTACCATTGCTGTGCTGAGGATCTGATTTAAAGTGCTTTCTATGACAGGATGGTAAGTGCTGTGCAGAAATTCGACCTGACTTGATTTGTTTGAATTGAATAAATGAAACCTTCAGAAAGATAAACATCAATCTATTAGAAGGAGTCTTTTATGCACTTCATCCCAGGAGAAGTCAAGCAGAATCTTGAACCCAAGAGTAATATGCTTTTCATGCTGTGAAATACTTCAAGGACTTGATGATGCTCAGGTCCATCACAGTGACTGCTCTTAGGCATACAGTAGTTGGCCACAGGTGTGCTGGCAGATTGGGTATTTCTCTGGAGATAAAATAAACATCCAAATTTAAGTTAAAAAAAAAAAAAAAATCTAAGAAAAAAATGACTTTGTTTGCCTGGCTCCAGGGGCACCGCGAGGGGAGGGGAAAGTTAGGATGATTCTAAGGGCCTGCCACTGACAGGGGGGCCCAGAGAATTTTTTTTAAAATTAAAATCAATATCTGAGGGGCCCAAAATTTCTAGCAGCGCCCCTGCCTGGCTCCTCTGTCGCTGAAAACCATGCAGGCTGCAACAGCCTTGCCCTCGGTGGCTTACAGTATGTCTTGCCGCATCCGCACTCCCAAAGACTGCTTGAGTGTGAAGTGACAGCACCTGCTGGATGACTGTGGTGATGGGACATCAACAGGACAGAGATGACTGCTTCAAGTGGCACTGGCAGACAACATGGACGTGGGGCGCTGTGTGCTACACAGCTCAGGGGTAAACTGTGGAGAAGTGTGTAACCAGGCTTTGTTGAAATTCTACTTTACCCTGGCTACATGTCAGTTGTGTATGTGTGTGTGAGTGAGTGAGTGGCATTGTGTGTGTGTGTGTGTGTGTGTGTGTGTGTGTGTGTGTGTGTGTGTGTGTGTGTGTGTGTGTGTGTGTGTGTGTGAGTGTTTTGAAATCCTGACGAGCTGTCATGCCCAACCTGCCTGTTGGGGGAAAGTGGTAGCTGATACTGGCCCACTTAGAGGTTTCTATGATGATGTGTCTCTCTTTGACACTGAATGTGAACTCCGGTGAATCACCCACATAAGCAGGAATAGCCAGCTTTGGCCTTCTCGTGATGAACTGGATTGACGGCAATGTAAACACAGAATGATGTTGCATTGGAAAGTGGCATAAAACACAGAGCGTTGAAATAAGGTTGTGTCGTGTGTATTGACGACTAACTGTCGATACGCAATTCAATTTTCCGGCACCCTTGTTTTTCATGCATATTGCATGACAGAGTGTGAATCTCTTGAGTGATGAAGAGAGCCTTGTGATGCATTAAGCACCTCAAACAGCCCTTAATGTGGTTTTCTTCTGCTTTTGGCATCATCGATCTCATTGCCCGCCAAAGCTCTTTACTGTAGTGATTTATAGCTGGGGTGAAGAAGTGCATGTGAATATTGATTCTCGTAATATTTTGCTAAGGCAAAGTGTTCAATGTTTGGCTTAATCTCACAGCACTGAGCTGTCACTCCAGTAGTCCACACCTTTTTCATCTCAATTGACATATCGTTGAGACGTCGGATCGAAAGCAGGCATCTACATCTGTAATTTTACAGTCCCCCTGAAAGAAAGATGTTGGAATAAAGCTATCCCAATAGAATGGTAACCAATTGGTAAAATAAGAGTTTAATATTGTTACAGGTGTCTAACACAATCACATGTCATCCTCCCGGAAGTCCATGTTTTCTCATTATTTTCAATTGGCACTCTAAAAGGTTTCCGTCATCATTAACCTTGGTGCTTTAAGACAAGGCCAAACTGCCCAAGGCAAGGGCAGTGAACAATAACCTATTTTGTTTTGGTACTGTAACTGAGGCAAAGTGACGGAGGCATTTTACTCTGCTACTCTGATGGTGTCTCGCTGTTGCCTAGGTATCAGTAAGGCTTAATCAGTAAGGCTTTTTTTGCAAGTGATTTTTGGTGAAAATGCTCAGGTTCAGTTCAATAATTAAGTTTAATTTTGTACATAATGAGTTACTCTACTATTTTTTCCAATCCAGTGCTTCATAGTTGTACCAACTCTTCTTGATGTGTTGTTTTGTATCATCAGAGGGTTAAATTATTGTAGTAAAATGGTTCACAGATATAAATTAGCTGTGATTTCTATCAATTAACAGTTTAACCCAAGATAAAGATGTAAATTATGGTCATTTTAGAGGGCTACATTAAGATACATTAAACAGCATATAATCACAACAACAATTACATTCAAATTAAAAAAAAAAAAAAACACAAAAAAAAACAATGCAATAATTTTACTGTCATTAGACTTCCTCACTTGACCTCCTCATATGGTCGTATTAGAAATAGCCAATGGATTTTAAAAAATGTGTTTTTTAAAAATATGTTTATCAGCTGAAATTCAGTCGATGCCAACTGACAACATAATGTCATGGAGAATAATTTGGCAGCGCTGTTGTATGATTAATGAAAGAAGTCCTGAAATTAAGGACAGAATGACTAATGGGTGCAGGAGTTTCATTTCTGACCTTGCTCAATTTTTAATGAGCTCTCTACTGTTAATGCAATATTGCTGGCCCATTGTCAAAAATGAAGGTACAGACAGAACCGTACAGTTGCATTTCTGAATACGTTTGTTGCCATAATTGAAGGGATAGAGTTAGAATGTTGCCTCAAGCTGTTTGCTGACAGGTTTGAAAACATCCCGAAAAAACAAACACATATTTTTTTTTTTTTTTTTTGCCACTTTATTTTGAGCTGTAGGACAAAATTAACTGTGGGAAAATACAGTGAAAAAAGAGAAAAATAGTTGTGTGGTCCCTAAAGAGTCCTTAAGGACTCATAAAGAGGGAATATGCTTTAATTCAATGACTATAGATGTGTTATAAGTAATTACACTAATTCAATACCCTTTTTAATCTAAAAAGGTGAGATTCTCATGAAAGTATTTTTTAATAAATGCCTAATGTATTAATCATTCAAGTATAAAATAATGTTATGACAAATTCAAACAGGAAAAAAAATAATAATCAAAAATTCACTTAAGCATCATTAAGCATCATCAGCAACATAAAATGAAAAAAATAAAAAAACAGTTAACTGAATTTATGAACACATCACACTCATAGTCAGTCAGTACTTGTTCGCCTAACTTTTAAACTTCAGAAGTTCTTATTACATATCTCCTGCCTCCACATTAAAAAAATGACAGTTGTGTGCTCCTGTGTGATACAGCCATGGCAGGCTGTGGTTAGTGTTAATTACAGTCAGTAATGAGAGAACTGAGCAAGGCTGGGAGACTCTGGGTATTTTTAGCCGCTCCGCATAGTTATCTGACGCTGAACTTCACTCTACGGAGAGACAGAATGCACGACTATGCCTCACTGCAAGTTTGTAAATCAGTTTTACATGTAGCATGCCACATTTCTGGCATGAACAGCGATAACACACACACACGCATACGTGTCCGCACACACACACACACACACACACACACACACACACACACACACACACACACACACACACACACACACACAGACACACACACACATGTCCCTACATGCACACCCATACAATCAGAGAAGGAAAAGAAAAACCTTTACGGTTAATTTGTGAGGGCTGTGGAGGCACTCAACACTCGACAGGTGATTCTTTTTCAGCGCTGATCAATAGTGCTCGCTGTCTGTGAATAATGGAGACATTCTGGTGATCAATTATCTCAGGCCATGGTCTGTTAAATACCCTAATGAGTCAAATAGAAATTAATAAGAGGTCTGGACCAGGCTAAGATGTCATTGACCCACTCTCTCTCTGGTGTGTCTTCATCCCACAGTCACAGCACAGCATGCATTTATTCTTCATTAATATCTAGGGTATCAGGGCCCATGATCTCTCGCCCACAGTAGACTGCACACACACACACACACACAAAGTGTGTTTGCCCAGGGCTTCTCTTGGCTGGCTCCCTCTCTGAGGACAGATATGGTTTCAGCTGTGCCCGGCCCCCGATGTGCGAACTGAAACGGCATTCAGAGATGCTAAGGTCCTGTTGAATACATGCTTTCATCTCTCATCTCGTTTTTATGCCTCTCATTAATTCAGCCAAGGCAGATATGGAAAGTAGCGAGAAAAGTGGAGAGAGCAACATGTGTATTCTAAAGTTTTTTTTTTTTTTCTTTCTTTAACGTAATGCTGGTTTTAATCTTTTGCCTGATAAAATTTTCTCTATGCATTACATGCCCCTGTGAAATGTTAGGATTGGTGATACAATTGTATTATTGAACATCAGGCGACCACAGACGTCACAGACACAACACTGATTACTAGGTGACACAAACACGAGTTTGGATTATTCAAAGCTTATGTATGTTCCAATTGTGTAGACTGTTGGGCCAGAGTAACAGACATGGATTAGAAAACACATACTGGGAATTGTTAGACAAGTCTCCTATAATGAGGTGTATTTTGGAACTTTGAGGTGTATTATGGATGAGGTGTATTTTGGAACTTTTTTTTGGCAAGATCAAGATCTGGACATTGCTTGAGAAAATTGTTGGGATTGAACCATCAGTGCCATCCATATTTGAAATATACAAATGTTTTTTTCTTAATACTTTTAAATATATCACATCTTGTGTCAGACTGCACTGGCGGATCTGAATAAAGTTCCATGTAAACGTCGTGCAGCACAAGCCTTCTTTTAATTGGAAGCTGGGGAAGGGTTGTCTCGATGCTATTTGTGGTCTAGTGATACGCTGAAAATGCCAGCTGTCTTGTAGCAGGAGATATTGTGTATAACCCTCTGCAATTTCTTTGTACATCTACACTTGTGTAGGTAAATCAAATGTAAACTTTATCAAATTAACAGTCAGTATCACTTGTCTATTTGACTGCTGTTTGGTTTTCAGACTATTTTATGATGCATATTAGTTAAAATTAAAAGGACTTTATTTCTAGTTTAATGACAAACTTCTTTACACACACACACACACACACACACACACACACACACACACACACACAGAAAAACATTGAAGTGATAGATTTCTTTGAAAGGGAACGTACAGTATAACATTACTGTCTGCAGGTCAAAAGGCTGAGATACATTTGCACCCAGTTTCATACCAAAGTCTGAGTCCAATCTCTGAGTCCAATGTGTCTGTGTGACCATTTTAAAGCTCATGTGATTATGTTCTCAGCAGCATTTTTTTCAGTGCTTCCAATTTCTCTTCAGGACGACAAGCAAGTCATCTGACTTTCTGCTTTTGGTTTGGCACATTTTCGCACTTATATTAATAATTCTAACATATAATGCAAACGCACCCAACACCCTCGGCATGCGTGAGTGACAGCTGCTGCTGGTTCAGCCATCCCCTGAGCCAAGCCCTGTCACACAACGCATGCCCGGCATGTCCACGTCCATCTGGGATCCCAGCCTTCAAACTGCTGTCGCCCTGCCCGCTCCGGGCAGAAAGACCCAGGAACGAGAGGAGGCAGCGGGTGTGAAGTCAGGCCTCGCAGGGGCAAGAAGGACGCCATCCAAAGCCAGCTGGTCTGGCTTTGAAAAGCAAAGGAGTGAGAGAGAGAGAGTCTAGTGAGAGGAAAGAGAAAGTCTGTGGGGTAGAAAGACAGAGAGAAAGAGAAGCAAGAGGGGTAAAAAACAGAAAGGGTTGTTTTTTTTAATGTAGAGGGGAAACGAAAAGTGAACTTCCACACCTGAAGACTCGGCCTTAACAGCAGGTTCTGTGAAGGCTTTTGTGGCACAAAAAGAACAGGTGAGACACATGGCACTCTGTGACACAAGGGGCGGGGCTCTAAAAGGATGTTTTAACTCAGGTTGGATATTTATTAGTTCGTTCAGCAAGCCAATTCTGCTAAAAATGAATGGGTACCAAAGTGCGCTACTGTGGAGCTTTACCCTATAAGTTGTTTTGTTGACAAAACACATAAACTGTGTTATGTTCATGTTTATTCTTTATAAGCATGCTGAAAGGCACAGACAAGAATGGCTGATCTTGCATTTTTATTTCTTTATAATTAGGCTCTGATTAATTTGAAAATTAAGTTTTTTTTTTTATTTCTTTATTTTTTAACATCAACCCAGAAACACTATTTATTTAATATTTTAAGTGGAACACAAATGGAAGGCACACAGTTGCGTCACTATTCTTCTGACCACAGGTGGCTGGGAATTTGGTGTGGTTTGCTGGGGGTCTGATGGAGCACATGTTTCAAGGCAGAGTCTGTGGATCTCTCACACTGCCTGGCAGCACTATTTTTATATAGTGATTCAGGCTTTGTACGGATTCACATAGAAATATGGCGAGGAAGAAAAAAACCCACAAAAATTCAATGAATGCAGAGACATAGAGGGCATATAATGAGGGATTTGAACACTATCTGTGGCCACAGTCGGAGGATTAGAGAAGAGAGAAGAGGGGAATGCTGATAGTCAGTTGATAGGCTTCGTACGATTACTCAGATGAGGATGTCTTTTTCTCTTGTTACAACAATGACTAGTATAAACATTGCCTTGATCATGTGTCCCTAAGGGAAGCAAGTTAAAATCTAAGCAATAGCCCTGCAGTGAACTGATCTCATTCTCTAAGCTTCTCTTTCTTTTCAAGTTCCATTTAGTAAGTAACTGTGATTAACTAAATGATTAACCAATATTCAGTGTAGTATAAATAAGCTTGCATGGTGAAAATATGAGATGTGTTTACATTATACTGCGGAATAACAATGTTTATACATACACTATACACTAGTCACAAATTACATTGTACAGTAATGCACATTGTGGTAAATACCAACATTTTACTTACATTTTTACTTTAAACACATTTTCACTCCACATCAACTCACCAGCCGCCTCTCTCTACTGGGCAAGTTTCTTATATTCTATTATTTATTTTTTTCTTTTTACATTTTTATCATTATTTATATCAAATCTTTGGTCAGTTTGACCTGGAGCCAAAGTAGTTCTGACAGGTTCTCACAATGG
This sequence comes from Sardinella longiceps, assembly GCA_027497455.2. Taxonomy (NCBI): domain Eukaryota; kingdom Metazoa; phylum Chordata; class Actinopteri; order Clupeiformes; family Clupeidae; genus Sardinella; species Sardinella longiceps. Next base: position 6,402,807 of record JAODXP020000017.1, read on the forward strand.
CATAGGTGAGGTGCCATATACTGTTCTCCTCAGCAGGCCACAGCTGTCTGGGGATGTTACCTTAACATCATTACGACAATGGGACTCTGTCGAAATATTAGGCCTCCACCTCTGTCTATAGCCTGGGTTGCTGAATATCAAGGCATGTTTCATAAAAAAAAGCCAAACATACTGTAGTTTCCTCAAAATTACGCCAAGTCCACAAAATGATGCTAATTATAGCTGCCAGAGATTCACTAGAGTAGTTATAGCCTATACACATCTAAACATGTATATTTTCTAATAATATTTCAACAGGTTCAAAATGGGCGTGAAATGAGTACATGCAAGTGCTCACTCACAAATACATGTAGCCTACACACACACACACACACACACACACACACACACCTGACTAATAATTAGTAAGTAAAAATAAGTAAACATTATTGCAAGCATAATCTGTCACAAAACCTAAAATTCAACGCACTTACACATATATGAATATGCCCTTTGTAAGCAACTAAATGTTACATCTGATACAGGCCTACTGGGGAAGACCACTCAAATTCTCAATTTCAATAGGCTACGAATATGCCCTGCAATTTATGGAACCGAAATAGCCTACAACAAAGTCATTTCTGAAAAGATTTCAGAATTAGGCAATAATAAAATGGTAGATTGAATTTCTAAAATGTTGCTCTCTGAATTCTGCACACTAAAAAGTTTCCAAATATTGCCCACACTAGGCCTAGCTTTTTTATTAGGCTACACATTGTATTATTGTATGTTAGCTAAAAAAGAAATCTGTTGTTGTACTGCACTAATTTCCTCAACTTTCTTTGGGATAAAATATAGCATCTCTATCAATATCTACATACCCTATAATGAAATATAAAAACTGGTCTTGTGTTTGCTCAAGCTATATTGCCCATTTCTTGGTAGCTGTGTCTTTAAATCCCGGCAACAACAATTCCAGTACTGTACCCCACCTCTTCCTTAGATCCTGCAACTACACGTGACACCGCCACATGCGACTTACGCTTCGACCAACTCATTTCACCAATTGGCTACTGGAGAACCGCTTAGAGATTCAATTGGTTTAGAAATATGTCATTTTAAAATGCCCGGTCCTATTGTTGCTGTTTGTCTTGCAGCCATGACGTCAATCGTATCTAAGGGAGCGCAGTTAGCAACCGTATTTAATATTAAAAGGGGTATTCTTATAAAATACAACATGTATTAAGTTGTATTATAATTTATATAGAATGTATTCATGCAACCCCTGAATTTGCTTAAGTCGGCTGTGCCAACCCCATGTCTGTATCTGTGCGTTCTAAGCTTCTTGACGCACGAGCATACAATCTTGCTCGTGCTTTCAGAGTTGACAGATCTCTCTATCTCTGCTGAATCCAGGTGCTGTCCTATAAACGCAAAGTTTATATGAAGTTTTCGGTTATTTAATGAATTTCCTTCATAAAATGTTTAACTTTACAATTACTTTTTCTGGTTTACTTGATAAATATACGTAGGTTACTTATCCAACGTACAGTATAGCCTACACAACTCCTTCAAAAGGCAAACCAGGACCAGGCAGTAAGTTTATTTCTTTGTAACGTTGATGAGACACGAGTAGGAGGAGGTTGATTTCGTCTGGCGTTCGTCAGATTTGGGGAGGAGCCTCTCACTGACAAGAGACTGCTTCTTCTGAGTTTGTCAGCTCCCTAAAATAGAAGCCCGTGTGTCAATGTGACTGAAAATACATTTATGTCACATCGTAGCCGCTGGAGTCACTGATACAGAGTATCTATATACAGCGAGGGACTGTGGAGAAAAAGGTGAGTAGCAAAAAATAGCAACAATATTACACCGAGGACCTCGACTTAGTGGAGGAGGCAAAGCGCAAGAGGGAGACGTAGAGTGGGACAGGGGCAAATCTAGGCTTCAGGCAACTAAATGAAATGTTAAGTGTGAAGTTGTGAAATATTTTTTCTACAGTACGTCGTTAAATGTCTTACTTAACATAAGTCGTAAACTTTTCTCCAGAAAGACCGAGAAATTTAAATCTTTTCTTCAAGCTACTTGTTTCTTCATAGCGTGTTTTCCATCGCCTTTGCTGAACTAACGAGCGGTGTTGACGTTCGCTGGTACAGTAAAGGAAATACAAATTCAGTGTCGTTTTATTACAACTTAACTACTTTAAATAGACTATTACATTGGTAAACACAGCCATGCACTAAATACTATAGATGTAGTGTTAGTCTGGATTTCCCCCCCTTTAAATTGGCGAACTAGATGTAGCGTATACGCCTGAAGAGGCTCTTGAAAAATATTGACAGGGTTAAAGACCTTTACAACGCCAAGTCTACAGTGGACGCATGTTAATGTTTATAAGGTGAGAAAGCTGTGAGTTTGCCAGAAGTGCAGCTCATTTCAAAGACTGAGGCGTTTTTCTCAGATAAACTCTCAACGGTATCTGAGCTAATATTTTGGCACCCCACTCTAGCACGTAGGCTACCGCTGTCACTTTCAAAAGTCATTCAGTCATATTACAGTCACGCCATGCGTTGTTTGGAAATATGAAATACGCTTGTAATACATGGTTGACAGGCAGTCCTGTGCGCTCTCAGATTCTCTTCAAATTATGCTTTACGCGCCATTCTGTAGCCTTTCAAATGGTAGGCTATTTTAAAGTAACTTGAACATGGCTATTCATGTCTATACTAATAACACTATAACAATCGAATAGGCCTATGATTGATAACATGTAATCCATGGGGGACACTGTCGTGTAACTTTAACTGTATCTGTGGCGCATCATCCTTGAGAATAAAGTCTATCGTAGTTTACGCATACAAAACTAGGTTTGCCTTGCGTTTCTGTTTAATTTATTCACGGTTACGGTCTTAGGTCTTGTATTGATGTGGGTGGGGGTGCTTGGTCACTCTTCTCCACAGCTAAGGGGCTACTCGGCTACTCCGAAGTATCACATCTGTCTCTGAAAATGTCAGGAATAACAGAAATTATATTGGGATTCGGTCATGTAATTCAAACCGCCAGTGCACACTATTTGGCACCAATGCGAAATCTGGAATATGTTTTACTTAGCGGGCTGTCCCTATTACTGTTTGTCAAACTCATTAAATGATAAGATTCAAAGCTCCTTTCTATCAGGGGGTCTTCAGCTGACCGTGTGTTTGCAGTAGTCCCTTGTTTCTTCTGACCCAGAAAATATTCACTGCGGCGTATTGCAAGTGTAACTTCGACTGTGGATGATTAAATTCAGTTAAGTTGAGAGGGAGGTACGGATAAGCGACACACACTTTTGGGAGGCCCCCCTTCTAGTGGTAGTTTAGTTTGCAGGTTTGGATGCATCCCTTTATTTTATTTATTATTTATAACTATGGTTTTATTTTCTAATGTGATAAAGAAACAGAGGCAGCTATATTGAGTTTTATTTTGACCATAACCTTGGCTAAGGGTGCCGGGTTAGCTCTGCTTCTTCAGTAGGCCTATATACTGCAATTTTCTAATCAGCGTAGGAGCAAAATAACTCATGATGACTGTCCAGACCCAAAAGGTTTGATGATGTGTCCTTCACTTTGACCTCATTTATTGAGCTGTCATACCTGCTAAATAATATATTTATCACCAATAATATTTTTTACTTAAAAAAAAAAAAAAAATCCCCAAGCTAATGAAATAGCAAAGCATTTCATGCTGCATTTACACAATTGTCCACAGTTCCAGAATTAATGAGTTCTCAGCATTTGCTTGAGCTCTCTGTCTGACTTCATCCATAATTGTAGTGCCCTGGAGAGAGGCAATCAGGTCATGCAACGCAGTCATTAAAGTGACCTCAGGACCAGCGCTCGTCTGTTGTGCTGATTGTTAGCCTTTTAAAGAAGGCTTTAGAGCCAGCAGTCAGGAGCGCCGGTGACACTGACTGCATGGAGTTACACCAATTTTGGGTCCCTCAAGAGCCACTGATAATTAAGGGGGGAGTTATTCCTGAAATTACGAGTAAAAAAAAATAAGCAATGGTACATTCAGTGCTAATCTTGTTGCTCACAGGGTGTTTGACTAAAAGTACTGTTCAAATAAACATGGGACATTTAGTTCATAGTGACAAATATTATTGTAATTTCCCCATCAATGTAAAATGTAAAAGGAAATGGGCTAAGGCATTGCCAAGTTATGATTCCATTTTAAATCTTTTATTTTATTTATTTATTTTTTTTGTTTCCTTTGGGAAAGTTTGTCTGTGAGATGTCTATTTTTCAGTTTATTACTGTCTCTAATAGGGGGGCTTGAGAACAAGCAAAGCATGTTGATTTTATTGTCTACCATTTTGCCATGCTGTGTTGTCTATGAGTACATAGTTCAGTTATGACTAGAAATATGCTAAGTTTTCATAGCTTGTATTACAGTGATGTATGATAAATCAGTCATTGGTTGATGCCAGTGTTATGGTTTTCTGAGTTAATTCATATCTCTAAAGAGAAAGTAAAGACCACGGAGAGCGTTCCAAATCACTTTCGTAGGTGCTGATAACAAATCTGTAGAAGATATAGTAATTCTTTGACTTACTGAAGTTTCTTTCTATCTTTCTTTCTTTCCTGCTAAGAAAGAATATCTTAATTGAATGCGTATTTCTATGCACCCACTCCTTGCCTCCTTAGTTCCCTCCCCACCCCCTTACCCCTAATGTCGATAGTATTTGTGTTACAGGCCCTGTAGGCCAATAGAGGCTACTAATGCTGCTGGGCAGTCCCATCCAATCTCCAGTCATTAGCTTATTTGATACCCCTCCTTGACTAACACAGGGCCTTCTGGTGGCGTACAGAGAGGTGTTGTGTGATGTGGTGTGTTAGACGTGCAGCTGAGTTGCACATTTCTGTGGTTTCTCTCCCCTCCCAATGACCAGTTGCGTAGTGACATGAGATTATAATACAACTGATAAATCATGAGGGATTTTTCAGAGGTAAATAATTTGTGCTGACATTTATATTGTCTGCATGGACATGGATCTGATTTATGATTTAACTAAGAGCAACATGTTCTCCCTGGTCAGCGGTGGACCTTGTTTGTTTCTGACTCATGGTGACTGTTCAGCTGTACATATGGAACTTTGGGGTGAACTCTGAAGGTGGTGATCAGGGTGCTGGTGGGTGGAGGAACTGGCAGATATGAGGGCTGAATGTGTACTGACGTGTGTGTGTGTGTGTGTGTGTGTGTGTGTGTGTGTGTGTGTATGTGTGTGTGTGCGTGAAAGTGTGTGTGCGGGTGTGTATGTGAGAGAGAGAGCCAGGGACAGAGAGAGAGAGAGAGAGAGAGAGAGAGAGAGAGAGAGAGAGAGAGAGAGAGAGAGAGAGAGAGAGAAGATAATGTGTGTGTGTGTTTATGTGCATATTTGTTGGCCTATATGTACAGTATGTGTTGTGTTGATGGAAATTGTGGATGGAGGTGTGTGCTTGTGTGTGTGTGTGTGTGTGTGTGTGTGTGTGTGTGTGTGTGTGTGTGTGTGTGTGGGGGGGGGGGGTTGTTGGTTGCTGAGTCTCCCACTGAGCTGTTCGCAGCACTTCAGTATCACAAGCTGGTCTCAGCTCCCTTGCAGGAGACAGAGAGTGGAGAAGTGGAGGGTGTGTGGGCGAGTCTGATCTGCAATTAACGCCGCTTGTCAGAGAGGAGAAGGTTGGCGTTTACACCATGCCTCTGAATCACTGAGCGAGACACTTTCTTCTCTTCCCCCTCCCTCCCAGGACAGCTTTTTTTCCCAAGGAGGAGAAATCAGCAGGAAGCTCTAACAAGAGGGAAGCATTGAAGAAAGAGAAGAGTGTGCAAGGAAGAAAGAGAAAGAAGGAAAGAAAGAAAGAAAGAAAGAGAGAGAGACAGAGAAAGGAAGCAAAAGACTGGAGCGGGATATTCTTGGTCCAACAAAGAGGATATCGCTGCTTTGATATTGGGGTAAGTCTGACTTTTTTTCTGTATTATACCCTTCATATGAAACAGTGGTCCAATCTATGACCATTTTCATTTAAATGAGCATGCCAATGTGCTTTTAAACATTTCCTCCTTTAAGAAAAAAAGAAACTAAAGATGAAATGCTGCATGTCGTCTCTTTAAAGTCATTTCTCACCCTCTGCTTGACCTCATAATTCCAGTCCTCCTCCATCGGGGGGGAAGGGAAGGGAAATGTCCATGTAACGCAGTGAAATCGCACGCCTGTGATGTACCAACACAGAGTAGCATGTGTGCGTGCAAGTGTGTGTGTGTGTGCGTGCGTGCGTATGTTTGTGTGTAAGTGTATGTGTGTCTGTGTGGGTGTGTGGGTTTGTGCACGGTTGTGGGAGTGTATCCAACATGCAAGTTTGAACAACATCATCTCCAGCTCAGGGAGGTGCAGACTAACGGCAGTACTCTGTGTGCAGAGTTAGAGAAATATTTAGGTGGACCTGACTAAGGCTTTTTGACGTGAAGTTGTGGTGAAATATAAACAGGTAGGATGGAGCCTCTAGTTTGTATTATGTGCCCTGGTAATTCTTTCTTTGATGTGACAAAAGTAAGTCAGGTATTTTAAGTGCAGTTTTTCAAGAAAGTTGATAGAAAAGTTGCTTTTCCATTTAAAGTTGTGCTCTTTATATAATGTATAATTTGATAACTTCTGTGAACCACTATTATTGTACATACTTGTTCTAAGTTACCAGTATAGAAGGTATTTATAGACAAAAGTTACAAAATGCTTGCATATGCTATCCATAAGACTGACATAATAACAGTAAAAACAACAACAAAAACAACTGTGGCTTGACAACCGCTCTATTTGCCTTGTAATGAAAACAAAACCATATCCGAAAATATCGAAAGGCAACTGTCTGCTTGACAACCGCTGCATTTGCCTTGTAATGAAAACAAAACCATATCCAAAAAACGTGGTCATTGTCTGTATATTTCGCAGCCATGATTCACCAGCGTGCCCTCGTGTAAGTGAGTCCATCCCTCTTCTCAGAACGAGGCGTGAAGGCACTTTGGCAATTATGCTCCAAATATTTCCTCTGATCAGCTGTGAGGAATGTGCCATACGTTTGCACCAAGTCTACTGCAACCCTGCCATGTCTTTCCTTTTTGTCCTGAGCAGAGATTTCTTTCTTTCTTTTTTTTTTCTTTCTCTCTTTTACTTCTTGGGCATGCTGTGGGCAACATGATTCATTGTTCATTGGAGCACCGTCACTGTACTGGAGATTCCAACATTCTCCCGTGAGACCTGGAGGTTGAGTGCTGAATCTGGAGCCCTCCAGATAATGCTTTAGCCATGGCTTGCCTGTGTGGGCAACCACCAGCGCCATGCTTTTAGCTTTCCCATCTGGGAGCCATCTCATGGCATTGTTTATTGAATAAAGAAAGGTTGGGCGCTTTATGTGTTTAACACATAAAAGTGTAATAGTATTCACATGCATGACTACTGCGTGTGCATACAGTATATACTCAGACAGCAACATAGTGCACTTATAGTAGCTTTGTGTTGCTGAATTCTCTCCTTCATCCCCTGTGTTATCTGTGGTTGCTGGAGCACTCTAGCTAGCCAGAGGAATGCACAGAGTCCCGTAGGGGTCACCCAGCAATCAGGCCCTTGCGGGGACTTCCAAAACCAGGAGCCTCTGGCTGCCTCTCGGCTGTGCACCGCAACACTGTCCCACTGTTTGTATATTCTGAGCGGATACCCAACCAGAAACGGAAAATCAAAAAAAAAAAAAGAAAAATCATGCTCAAAGAGCCCATCCACATATTAGGGCTTTGCTCTTTTTTTGCGTCTTTTCATTTTCTTTCTTTTCCTTTGCCTTTTCTCTGCTCTGCAATCAGATGAAACAGAACTCATGTCTGTCCGTGGTAAATAGGGTCCCACTGGCACTTGCCAAATAAAACCATCTATCAGGTTAGAAGGCTCCACGGTTATAACTTTATTAGGCAGCCCCTTAAATTGGAGCGATGATGACTTCCAAGCCATTGAGCTGGGGATTTGGGTCCAGCCTTGGCAACCATTCTTTGCGCCAAATACACTTTATAAATACTGCTTACTTTCACAAAAGATAAAGTTTCAATGCGATTAATTATTAAATCATGATAAGACACGTCCATGCAGAACTGAACAATAAATAAAATGAGGCATGGATAAAGACTATAATTAAACATGCACATGTTAAAAGGAATTTGATCTAATATTAAGTGTCTAGACAGGGTCTGCTGAATGTATTTTGGTTGATTCTTTTTTTATTTATCACTGGGAAAAACTTTTTATGGTCGCTACACCATCTCTCCTATTTGGTTTGTGATTGAAAAGCATCTCTGGTAAAACGCATGGTATCTTAGTGTTAAGGTCAACCCTGGGTTACCAATATTATAAAATGTTCTGGATTTTTAAATGACTGCAAATTCATTGAGTAACATCATGTGTTAATTTTCCTTCTGTTTGTTCACTGGGATTAGTCATACTGTATTTCACTGAGGTTCAGTGTTTTGACACGGTATATAGTTTTGTTGAAATGGTTCCTTTCCAATAGGTATCTTTCCAATGAAAAGTCTAAACTGTACAGCACATCTGTTTATGATCAGGACAAACAATAAAGTTATAGGCACATGTAACTTGGCACTGTTATACTGTATGCGAAGCATTTTTACACAGACCAGACAGTAAATCAGACTTTCTTGTAAATATCTCCATTTACCTTTTTTTGTTTTATCCTCCATTAGAAGGTACAGTATGGTCACAGCTATTACATGTAAAGGCATTCAGTTGAGTTTTGGAAAAAATGATGATGGCCCATTCAAAATATTAAACCAAATCCTTTCTGATGATAAATTTAGATATATCAGGTTTCCCCAAGATGTCCCCCACCATGTGTTTGATCTGCAAATACTGGCCACACACACACGCAAGAGCATGACCTCGCGTGCTCTGCCTTGTAACGCTCCTCAGCAGAATGGCTGTGCCATGACCTTTCAACTAGCTCGACCTTGGCCGCGACCTCGGGACGTTAAGCTGCCCTGTGCCAGCCCAGTCAGCACATGTGCTGCTGCTTTCCAGTGCTGATCAAGGGCAGGGCAAAGAACAGTCCGGAATGTAGAGTACAACCCTTGGCCTGCGCCCGTCCTCCTTAATCTCACTCTCACCCTCACCTTTACCCCTCAGGGTATGTACAATAGCCTGAGGACGATGCCCTCTTTGCCTACCTCAACCTCCCTCGCCTGTGCCCCCTTCCTTAGCCTTAGCCTTAGCCTTAGCCTCTCGTGGCTGTGGTGGAGCATCAGTAGCCAGGCTCACGCTGCCAGGGCGTTAGCCCCAAATCTTCTACTAATCCTCTTTACGACTCTGATCCCCCCCTCTCCATTGCCCTCTCTGCTTCGCTTTAGCTGACCACTGCTAGGGAAGGGTTAAGAGTGCGGTTCAAAGAGGAGAGCTAGAGTGACCCAGAGGTTGTGAAAACAAACACTGCCGTTCACTGGCGTGGGGAAAAAAAGAGGTGGAGAGGGGGAAAAGAGAAAGAAACTGATTGTGGCAAGTGCAGTGAGCGTAACGTAAATGACCCGTTTCCAGGTGTGCTCATTCTGTTTGGAAAAAAAAGAGAACAAAAATCTGAAACAGAGCTTTCTAATAAGGCCAATGTGTGGGGCTGGAAACAGTCCTGAAACGTTCAGCATTTTTCACACAGAAACAATCTGTTCACAGCAGTCTGTCTTTCCTTTGTTTGTTCATCCAGATCATTGCTTTTTCAACGATCTCACTGCTGACAGACCTGGAGTTTTGATCTATTATTTTTCTGATGCCAGTAACTCCCCACCTTTGATAGAGATGGATATTTGTTTTGCTTTGACGTTCTTTTGCTAGACCATTTATTTCACTTCTCGAGACACAGCAGACGCAAAAAAATAAGTCTTCATATTATCGTAAGCCAGAGGCTGAGTCACCGTGTTGATATCAGTGTTAAGTTGTTCTGCAATAGCCGTCATTTTGAATCCTATGAAACGGCACCCGTTGCTTTCAGACAATCAGGTGTGGGATCTTTTTGTTTTTGCTAACTGCTGATCACTGAAGCAAAGTGTAATTTTGACACTGTTAGCTACTCTCTTCTCAGGAGTTAGGACACGTTTTGATTAGTTTAAGTTGATTAGTTTTTTTCCACTATACTAATTTTATTCATCAAGACACAAACTCAGGAGGAAAAAAGCACTACTGATTGTGCAGTACAGATTGCAGTAGCGTAGTTTTATGAATGTTATACTCAAAATTCACCCATAAGCAAACCCCTGCCCTTTTTGCCCAACTATGTCAGTGTGAAACAGTGAGATAGATTACACACCCCTGCGGTTTTGGATGGGGCTTGTGAGCATGTGTGCTGGTGGGGACCAATGTGAAGGTTTGTTGGTGAGGGGTTGTGTGTGTGTGTGTGTGTGTGTGTGTGTGTGTGTGTGTGGGTAGGCGGTGGGGGGTGGTTGCACCTGCACCTGTGCGAGGCCACCCTAGGTCTCTGGCTGCTGGCTGTTGCACGCAGGGCACTGATATGCATGTTTGCAAAACCACAGGAGCATGTAACGCTGCATGCACAGGATATGTGAGCCCACTACGAAAATTTGTCAAGACTCTAAATGACAATGACGTGTGAAAGCATTTTTCTCATTTTCTTTTTAAATCTTCACTTGTGTCACACTCTTTTTGACTTTTTCCTCCTCTGCTCTGTTACTACTATTGCGGGTCACAACTTCCATGGTAGATTTTCAAATTCACTCTCAATTTCCCTATTCTAGTTAAGCCAGATTTCTCTGACTGACGTATTAGGACACCAAAACCTTATTTTTGTTGGCAATATAGCTGGTGTGTGCATGTTTTCAATAGATGTTGTCACCAGATAAATGCACTTCAGTTCGGCAGTTGGTGCATTCCCAGGCATTCCTGAATCGCATGTTTGCGTCAGAGCAAACTGAAGGCATGTTAGGCACTCAAAAGTCACAAAAGCAGACCTGCCCACCAGCGCAGGGAGTGTCCCTTTTGTGTGGCGTCTGCATCGCGGCCCTCCTGCGCACCACGTGCAGAGTGACGATGCTGTCACTGTCGCTGAAACTGGATGCGCCGTCGAGAGTGTGAGAGCTTTTTACGTGTAATCTCTGTCACAGGCTCTAGAGTCCCCTGCAGAGACAGACTGGGGGGAAAAAAAGATCTAGCTCCTGGGCCAAAACGGTAAATGTATCACGATGGGTGACACTTGGCATTGACACCGTTACCTATTCTAATGCCAAGAAGTTTTATACATGCAGTATTATTTCATGGCGCATGTGTTAGTTTGGCTTGTTAAAGAGGAATTAAGTGCACCAAAGATCCCTTTCGAGCATTTGAATGAGTTGGGAGATTGTGTCAAAGGCAATAGCTTAGGCTAGCCTGCTGTCTGCCTGCCTGAGATGCAGTAGGAAGTCCAGGGGGCCTCCTGCAGCTGTGCCGGGCCCTCTGCGGCTCCAGGAAGAGAGGTCCCACATCCGTGTTTTTCCCCCAGTCTGTGAACTGGGCTGAGGGGATGTGACCTGGACCCCGTCACCCTCTATCCTCCAGGCCCGTCCCATCCCAGCGCCTGGTGTTTACAGCTGGGGAGGGGAAGTGACCTAAACAGCCGTCTGGTTGCTTGCTGCTGCAGCACCCCAGACAGCGGCAAGAGAGAGAGAGCTCAAGCCTCCACCCTCAGTGCTATGAGGGGGATAAGGTCGGAACAGGATGGACCAGATAGCTCAGTTCGTTTCATTTCATTTCATGTCATTTTTTTTTATTATGTCAATTTCTTTTTTTTTATAGCTTGACAAACCAAGAGCCTTTTCCATCTACCTGACCTGCTCTATTTATTTTCTGTATTAGGTGTCACTCTAGGCAAGGGGCACAACTACAAGTCTGTCTTTGTTTGCTTGATGTAGTGTAGATGAAGATTCAGTCTGAGATTTCTTGGACAGCGTGACATGAAGCATTAACCCAGAGCACATGGTAAATGTGCCTGTGAAGTGCTCTTTTTAAAGGCTGGGCATAGAGTCTGCTTCACACCGAACTGCAGGGAGTTTTAAATTACCCTAATCTCCTCGGTTGGCACAGCCGTAGCTCCTATTGTGCGTGACCTTTGTGGTTTGTGACATGTCAGCGTCTGTGGTCCTCCTCACAAGAGAGATCATTCATTCTGCATTTAACTTTTTACGCATGCTTCTTTGTAGCTGTAGTCTTTCATGTTTTTTGAAGGAGGCTTTCTCTTGAGCTTGTTCAAAATATCAACTCTAACCTTTGGGAAGTTGGAATGCACTCGAGCAAACCAAAAAGCTCAGCAAAGCAGACTTTTTTTCCTTTTAATAAGATTTTCCCCTTTCTTAATACTTAATTGCAAACTCCTGTTTGCCTCTTTAGTCAAATTTCAGTCGCTCTAAAAAAGACTCTCTGTGTTCTTAAGACAAAACACCATCCACCATTGAAGTCCTGCAAGTCAACAACTAGTCAATGTAGTCCATCTACTTGTCAATAGGCCCCTATAACCCCATCGCAAGAAAATGAAAATGCTAGCCAGACGATCAGGGAGACTGACAGCCTGAGACAAACGCAAGGCGATGCAGAGCACTTGACCTCTGCCTTGTAAGGAGAAGAGGAAGCGGAGGGTTGGGAGGTATCAGTTGTAGAGCCCATGACCTCATCATCCCTCCCTCCGTCAGCTAATAGGCCTGGCAGCACTCGACCAAAGGAAAACATTACGCCACTCACGTAGTAAACCCCAGCAAAATTACAAAATCACAATGGGTGCCTGGGACCAGCAAGAGAGCAAGGAAGAGAGAGAGAGAGAGAGAGAGAGAGAGAGAGAGAGAGAGAGAGAGAGAGAGAGAGAGAGAGAGAACGAGAGAGAACGAAAGAGAGGGAGAGAGAGTAGTCTTGTTATTGACTTGTTTCTTTTAATGAGAGCCCTCATGTTAATTAAATTAAGCAAAAAGAGTTGTGACTTGCAAGATGTTATTTAGACAGTTTATTATGACTGTAAAGGCAGTCTTTATGTTGTGCTCCAAAAGGCTTAATTCAAGTCTAATTGGCTGGGGTGGGTGTGGGAGATTATATCTCTCCTTATTTTTTTAATTTTTTTTAATATATATGTAGTGGATTGTCATGAGAAAGAAAGTCATTCTGCGTCATTTCTGCTCTCCTTAATATGAAACAGTGATTAATGGCGCACACAAATGGATCAGTATGAAGAAGATTAGTATGTTTTTGTGTATACAAGTGTATACACTTTGTACATGACAGTTTGTATGTGTGTGTGTGTGTGTGTGTGTGTGTGTTGTTTGTTTGGGTGTGTGTGTGTCTATGAAAAGAGAGAGAGAGAGAGATGCAGAGTGTGTTTGTATGTGTTTGTGTGGATATATCTCTAATAGCGATTGGACTTGTTTGTGTATGTCTGTGTGTGTGTGTGTGTGTGTGTGTGTGTGTGTGTGTGTGTGTGTGTGTGTGTGTGACCAAGAGTGTTTGTTATCCTGATAGGCCAGCTGCCAGCGCTGCCCTCTCTGGCTCTTAAGCCTTGTGAATTCTCGTAAACGCTCCCGAGCCCTGCCCCAGCCTGGCCTGGCCTGGCCTGCTGTGCTGTGCTGTGCTCTGCTCTGCTCTGCTCTGCTGTGCTCTGCTGATCCAGGTGAAATAGTAAACGCCACTCCATCGGTATCTCAGCTGTTCCCTGCCTGTACTTGGACACTGTCACACACCACACACCCGTGTGTGTGCAAGCACTTGGCTTGGCCCCCCTTATCTCGCCCGAGGGCCAGGGGGCCTCTCCCCCTCTCCCTCCCAGCGCCACCCCCTACACCCCGCCCGCCACCCCTAATTCTACTCCCCACGCCCCATCCCACTTCCCCCACCCAACCACACACACACACACACACACGCGTGCGCACACACACACACACACACACACACACACACACACACACACACACACACACACACACACACACACACACACACACACACACACACACACACACACACACACACACACACACACACACACACACACACACACACGCATGCATGCATACACAGAGACCATCTTTCCCCTCTGGGTCAGCTGCCTGTGCTGTGCTACCAGCCCCCTCCCTTTTCCAGAGTGGCTCATAAAGGGGAGCTGAGGCCGCCCCACCAGTGGCCAGGCCAGGCCACAGTCAGCGCCGCGGGCAGTCAGGGAACAGTTGGTCCGAAAAGATTCCTGGAGAGGCCAACAGCTGAGGCTGGCCCTCTGTGTTCCTCTCCTTCTGCTCCCTCTCTCTCTCTCTCTCTCTCTCTCTCTCTCTCTCTCTCTCTCTCTCTCTCTCTTTCTCTCTCTGTCTCACACTCACTTTCGTGCCCTCAGTCACACATGATCATTTTTGCTTGCTCTATTTCAGCCTTGCTGTGTCTCCTACACTATTCTGATTCATCCTCTTTTCTACTTCTTCTTTCTTCCCTCTCCATATCTGTCTGTCTGTCTATCTATCTATCTATGTATCTATCTATCTGTCTTATCTTCTGTGCCAGTCTTGCACACAAGCGCTCTCTACCCTTCCCGTCTTACACTCCTCCATGTACGCTTCCTGTGTTTGTTGATGCTCATTTGAGAGGTATTTGTAAGAGGCCCTTTCAAGCCAAGTCCTCTTCTCTCGTTGTCCTCCTATAATTAAATATTGTCTTGAATGAGCTCAGGTGCTTTGCCCCCCAAAGGAGGAGGAAGCGCTTTGAAGCCGTCTATGTAAATGAAGGGTTGAAAAAAAAAAAAATAGACACACACACACACACACACACACACACACACACACACACACACACACACACACACACACACACACACGGTACAAGATATGATAATGACTGTGCTCTTCTTTCCCAGTGTTCTCATAGCCACACAGTCGACTTTCATACAAATGTGACAGCTAAACAAAACAGCCGAAAAACTCAACGACGTGTTCATGGCACGGAAAAACGAACCGGGGCTGGCGATGTGCAGTGTCAGAGAGTTCTCGTTTTTGCCGCATGACTTGAAGAATTTTCTAAGGAATAGTCTTCATTCAACGGTTGGCTTGCATGACAATAGAAAAAAAAAATAGGAAAAGGAAAAAAAAAAAAAAAAAGATAAAAGTGTTGTGGTGCAACCAGCAGACTTTTATGTAAGCATGCATCTATATTTTAGAATGAAAATTGTTCCTCTGCTTCAGCTTGGCATGACCGACAGAGCTGAGTTCCATCCCACCCTCCTCTCCTCCCACCCCCCTCTCCTCCCTCATTCTCTGGGGTGCCTTGGTGTTGCTGTGGCTCAGGGTTTGTCCCTGCCCAAGATGCCACTTTCTACAGTCATCTCTGCCTAGTAGTTAGCGAGTGAATTAAAAAAAAGAGAAAAACTAAAATGACCAGTGGTTTTTAAGAAACGAACCAACACAAAACAAAACCAGCGAACACAAGACTGAATCAAAGGGGGGAAAAGAAAAAGAAAGGACTTTAGTGACTTTACTTTAAGCCACCACAATGAGTCGGACTGAGTGTGAGGACTTGGCCAAAATGGACTTGGGGTTTTCTGGCCCTCCCCTTGAAATTGTAGGGTATGGTTGTGCTATGTTCCTCTTTGTTGTCTAAAAGCTTCGCAGGCATGAAGACAAGGCTGAGGCCTGGATGGCAAGACAAATTAAAAATAAAAACGCCCACTAGAAGTTCTCTACAGCCTTACATCAACAGTTAGATCATTCTGTGTGCCCATATGTGAATGTTTTTTTGTAGCTTTTGCTAATTTTCTGTGTTTGTCAAGTTCACTGGCTCATGTGAAATTGTTGAGAGATTATTGTGCATCAGTTTCTGTATCACACACAGGAATACACACAAACACACACATGTGTGCACACACGCGCACACACACACACACACACACACACACACACACACACACACACACACAAATCTCATCAGTTCACAACCTTTCACAGTTTATGAGTCAGAGCTGTCCGCGCTGCTTGGATTGCATAAACCTTTTATATAATGGAGCATTGTTGAACTGGGGGACTGTGAAGAGGATAAAAATGTCATAAGGGAGGAACATATCAAATATTTATTCTAAGCTGTTTGGAAGTTTTTTTTCTCATGTCCATAAAGAGCAGTAGGGTAGATGCCTGGGTAGGCATAGGGTAGCATCCTGGACAGAGGCACTTCACCTGAAAACGGAGGGCAGAGAGTTGCACTCTGTCAAATGGATGCAACTCCTTTTTGATGTCTGGTGATGTAGAAGCTCCATCAGCATGGTGTCACTGTCGGTGTGTGTGTGTGTGTGTGTGTGTGTGTGTGTGTGTGTTTGTATGTGTGCGTGTGTGTCTGATGTGAGAAGCTGTCTCATGCTGATGTGAGGATGATGGGTGTGTGTGTGTGTGTGTGTGTGTGTGATTTGAATGGCAGTGCAATGCAAGGGGCCTGGCGCTGGCTCGTGTTAGTGCGTGGCGAACGACACACCGACTGATATCCGAACACAGTGCTCTCTCTCCCTGAGGAGGTGAATCTTCATTCATCTGCGCTGTTTACCGTTTCTGACTTGCAGATCGGCGCTACATCAAAAGGCTGCCATGGCACTTAACGCAGCTTGCAGGGTGCCTTTAGGAGGGGCGGGGGTGGGATGAATCGTGTGTGTGCGTGTGTGTGTGTGTGTGTGTGTGTGTGTGTGTGCGTTCATGTGTGTTTGAGGGATTAGCTATCTCTGGTGAAAACTCAAAATGTTGATGGACAGCCATGCAAAGACAGCCAGGGATGCATGCCACCACATCAGACATCCACATCAAGTCTAACCCCCACAAAGACAAAACAAACGCCACTATGCTAATAGCGTCAGAAATAAAGAGAGAAACACACACACACACACACACACACACACACACACACACACACACAGAGAGAGAGAGAGAGAGAGAGAGAGAGAGAGAGATGGTTGATTTTGCATGGAAAAAGATGAAAAACTTCCTCTCTTAAGATCTTAATTTGGAATGCATGTGAATGAATTGCCTTGAGCAATGACGATTCTCTTATTAATAAATGCATGAAATGTTAACGGTAGCTTTTTGCTATTGTTGTGCATGTAAGTCTTCATGCTACTTCATACTCTGTATCATCTGAATCTACCTCATAACTTGCATTTTATTTTCTTCATTGCTAACAATGAAAGAGGAAGCTTATATTAAGCAGTGTTTATTGCCTGATAAAAAGTCAGAGTTAGGTTGAAGGGCCTGCCTTTAAAGTAGTGTGTTGTCACAAAGAATAGCAGAGATGAAAGAGTTCTCTTTCTTAGCATAATGATCCCTTTCGCTGAGATGTTAAGTGGTTTGGTCACTGCTGTGGATATGATATGACAGATCACTGACATTGTGTGTGTGTTGTGTGTGTGTGTGTGTGTGTGTTGGGGGTGGGGGGTGGATGACTAGAATGACTCAATATATAGCCATGAACAGACATGCAAAGAATCTCAGTGATTTATCAAAATATTGCTTAATTTGACATGGGAATTACAATTGTGAAGATGTTTTGGGGTTCACAGTTTTGGATTAAATAAGTTACATTGTCCTATTTCTTTATGTACAGCAGCATATATGGGAAATGTTCTATGCTGGTTGAGTTTGCAGAGTAATAATAGTGATAATGTCTGAGTCATAATGTCTGCTATGGTGTAATTGGCACAGGATGTAGAAATCCCTGCATTGGAATGAAGAAGAAGAAAAAAAACCCTTGGTTATATGTACTGTATATAGAGAAACTGCACAGATTTCAGGAAATATTATGTAACTCTCACTGATTAGAACTGGCTCAGTACTAAATATATAATCCTGGCACCAATTTAAGTGTGTCTGCTGGCTCTAAATCTTTCCAACGAATAGCATATCCTTCCTCGAATGCTGCGCATCTTATGTGTTTTTGACAACATTGTGACTAGTTAATTTTATGGATTACAAACACGGACAATTTTCTTTCTCTCTCCTACCATGTATGTGCTTATGGATGTGCATATGAGCATGAGTGTGTGAGCATTTCACCCACACACACACACACACACACGCACACACATCCACACACACTTGCCCACACACACACACTTGCCCAAACAAAGTTAACAGAATAGACAGAACTAAGAGAGTCAAGGGGAGAAGAGAGAGGATGGGAGAGAGGGAAAGAGAGAGAGAGAGAGAGAGAGCGAGAGTGAAAAAAAATCAAAGTCGCAGCACAATTAGCACAGTCCCGTATTCCAGGAGGAGGAGAAAGTGAAATGGATATAGCTGTTTGGAGAGGGTCATCGCTTTATCCTTGAGAAACTGAGAATCCATTCATCGGCTTGGCTTGAAAACCTGACTGACGCAAATGGATCACTGGGAATAGGCGCGTCCCAGCAGTAATTATGTTACAACGCAGCTACCACTCATGACCAGGGGGTGGGGGCGGGGACACTTCTTCTTTCTTCCAAGCACAACTTGTGTGGGATTGTGTGTGTGTGTGTGTGTGTGTGTGTGTGTGTGTGTGTGAACGTGTGTGCATGTGTGTGTTTTCTCTGCCTATTATCTTACACACACACACACACACACACACACACACACGCACGCTCACTCCCTCAGACACCTTCATGTAGGGATGTTCTCTGAGACTTTTTCCATCAGATCTGCTCAAACTGTGCTCTTGATTGACATTTACCATATGCTGCTGAATCCACTTCAGTGGGTTTATGCTTGCCAGTTGAAACTACATTCAAAGGGCAAGCCAAATTCAGTCTGATTGCTCTCTTTTTCCAGGCAGGCATGCAGGGGCTTTGGTGAGAAATATTGCAAGCGATTATCTGTGCCACTGCATCCTGGGCATGTATGTTTCCCTCACTATTCCTTGTGGTTTGTCTTAATATCATCCAAAAAGGATTATGAAATGAATATTTGATCTCAGAGAATGAGAGAGAGAGAGAGGGAGGGAGGGAAGACACAGTAAAGTTGTCTCTGTATCCCCCCTCTAGGTACTCAGCGCAGTGAAAGTCACCTTGGCTGGTAGTTGGTGCTTGCGACCTTGCTAAAAATCTGTGATTGATAGTGTGGATGTCCGTTGTGTAGTACTACTCAGTGATGTCGTCTGACTCTACACTGCTCTACAGTATGCATTGCGTGAGGAAGACACAGCATCACTAACCACAGAAAGCCTTTTGTAATTTAGCCTCCTTTTTCGGAGAGCCTTCTTCTAAATGGGTGTCCTCCTCCGCTTTATTTTTAGGTGCATGCATGAAAGTGTAATTGATCTATTTTTTCAATTACTGGCAAAAAAAGGAAACACTTGTGGTTGTCCCTCGTTTTTTTTTTTTTTTTTTTTTTTACATAAGTCTAATTACAGCCTTATTATTTATTATCAGAGCGGCTTGACTTGTTTGTACAATTAATGGTCGTCATAACTAATTAATCTTCCATATAACATTAATCCTCAGCGTGATACAGAAGGGTCTCTTGGCTTGGTTAAACCTTTTGTCGCATTTCTTTTGTGTGATGGCAGTGGCGACCCAAATTAAGAGCACTTTCTACATGGTTCTCATTGACACATGCAAGACAAGAGTATTGAGACCAGGCATGTCCTGGGAGGGTTCTTCCTCACAGATGTCATTTTCAAGGTGATAAGTAGCTTTCTGTCTCTCCCTCTTCTTCCCTCTTTCTCTCTCTCTCTCTCTCTCTCTCTCTCTCTCTCTCTCTCTCTCTCTCTCTCTCTCTCCTTCCTTCTTCTTCTTCTTCTTCTTTTGTTACTGTAGGTTTAAATTATATACTGGTGGGAACAAGGATGCTCTGAACTTGTATTGATCCAGTGGTGGGGTTAGGGTCAGTAGAGAGATGAAGCTGCCCCAGTAGCAGTAGCAGCTGCTACAGATTAAACATTCACTGTCTGCATCCTCAGCTCTAAAAGCTAAGAGCCTAGCGAGCATCATTCTCATTCTCAGACTGCAACACCTCAAGCTAGATTCAGATGGTAGCATTATAGGCCAGTCCTAGATGTTAGCATTGCGGACTAGCCATGTTTGCTAATGCTTGCTGTATTGTATGAGAGTTGAACTTTCAATGGAACTTGGAACTTGGAACTGGAATTGTAGCGGGAAGCCAAGAGTCCCAAGTCCGAACTTGAAGCCCGAAATGACAGGGCTACGTATTGAATGGTATTCATTCACTAAATCATTTTATTCCACAGATGTTCGGAATGCAGAATATGTGTTCCTCTGTCTGGGTGTTTGCCTAGCCTCTGGTTTGTTGTCAGCCATAGGCTTTATTGCTGAAAACAAGTCTGCCACACCCTTGTTAGAAAGGAGTGTAAGTTGATTGCATCTAACTACAGAAGTGTAGTTCCAAATTGCGTTTTACAAAACCCCTGAGGTTGACAATCTACACTAACCCACTCAAGTCTGTGAGGATATGATGACTGATTTTCAGCTCTACTTTTTTTTATAAATATTGACAGGAGGAACTACACTAATTCCATGTAGGGACTTTCCTTGCCCTATTTTTAGTAGGCATTACATAATGCCTTATGATGTATTTTTTTGTGACCACCACAACATGGACATTTTGCTTTTTCTACATAATTTGTGTTCCCGGTATGTTTTTACTTCCACGGCATAAATACGAGTAAAGCAGGGTGTCTGTAAATTCTCCACCAGTGCAACGTCAAAACAAGTTATTTCAGTCAGATTTACATATGAACAGCTTTAACAATGACTTAAATTCCATACAGTTAAAAGGGATTAGATTTTTTTTTCTTTGCCAACCAAATAGTAGGAGGAAGAGGATTTTGTGTTTCAATTTACCCCTAAGCGTAGGTTTTTATTTCAGTTACACATGTACAATTTTACCCATGACAGTGTCACGGTGTTTGAATTCTAATCATCTTAACTTCTGCTGAATTTGTCTCTCTTTCTGCTGTCAAAACCTGAGAATGCTGTATGTCCTTAAGCAATGTTATAGAAGGGAAAGCTATGATGGTGCAAATGGTGTGTGCATATACTTAAAAGTCTATTGTCTCATTCTTCTTCACTTCCCCCCATTCTCTCATTTTTACACACACACACACACACACACACACACACACACACACACACACACACACACACACACACACACACACACACACGCACACACACACATCCGCTCAGTGGATCATATTAATTACATCTCATTAGTTGCCTTGGAAACTAAGGTGAGGGAATAAAAAAGTGTGAAAAAAGAGTGAGTGGATAAAGTGTGAGAGGGGGACTTAATGCACAGAAGAAAAGGGAGGCAGTAGGAAATGAATGAGTGCTGGTCTCAGGAAAAAGAAAAGAAAATGAAATAGAGAGAGAGAGAGAGAGAGAGAGAGAGAGAGAGAGAGAGAGAGAGAGAGAGATGAATGGGCATAAGGACCCCTAAGGTGTCAGTGTGCTGGCTGATTGGCATCAGTAGACATTAGCACCATTGCTGCTATGGCTGCCTGTAGCTTTAGCAGTAGCTGCTGGAGGGGGAGATAAGGCAGCCAACACAAAGGACTGCTGCCAGAAGGGCATTTCCAACCTTCCAGCCTGTCCCTGTGTGAAGTGCCACATACTGTATGGGCATCAGGAAAGGATGAGAACCAACCCCCCCACACACACACACTCACACACACACACACACACACACACACATACACACACACACACACACACACACTACCCCCCCTCTCCCATCCCCACTCTCACTCTTGCTCCATGTCCCTTTCCCTTACATTATTTTTTTGTTTCTTCATGTATGCCATTGGGTCTACTTCACACTTCACACTTGTTTTTCAGTTATCCTCAGACCCTATCCTCTTCCTTCCTTCATTTGTCCATCTCAGAGACTCTAATCACTCTCATCTGCATATATTGTCATCTAACTCAGCTCTCAACTAAATAACTACCCAACGTCTCAAAAATCTCTCAATATCTCCACCATGATCATGCTTCTTTGATGTGTGTTTCAAAAAGCTGTGTGTGAACTTTTGAGTGATGCCTTGTCGTGGAAGTCAGGAAGTGTTTTATTTTTCTTATCACTGGTGGCCAAAACATGGAAATGATATTTCAATAGAAAATAGAGTGTATGGCATTGAGCAACCACCCCTTTTGGGTCTGCATTTTGACCCGGTCATCTAGCACAATAAACTGCCCCCCTCCCTTTGAGTCCACAGGAGCTGGGCTGTTGTTGTTGTTTAGTCTCTGCGTTGCAGGCAGGAAGATATTGGGGGGAGGGAATCACAACGGAAACATGGCCCTGCCCTGAAGCCCCCCTCCTCTCTCCTTTTTTTTCTTCTCTCTTTTTTCTTCTCCTTGTTCTTTTTTATCTTCCCGCCTTGTCTCTGCCCCCCCCACCACCAACCACGTCTTCCATCCCACACCCCTTCAGTGGTCACCGGGATGCGGAGGGGGGCCTGAAAAACAGGAAGTGAAAGAGCAGGAAATGGAGAGTGTGCACTGCCCACGGCCTGTGGTCAGACAGCAAGCCCCAGGGTCTGAGTCTTGGGCTGGAGCCGGAGCTGGGGCTGGAGCTGGGGCTGGGGCTGTGTTGTGCTGCACTGCACAGGAAGGCGCTCTGTCACAGCCATGCCCAACATCCTGGCTTCCTGCCCTCCGGACACTCATTCTCTCAGGAGGTTTGCAAAGGGAGGAGGAGGAGGAGAAGGAGGAGGAGGAGGATGCTTGTTCTACAGTCATCCTGCTTGTGTCTCTTCATCTCTACATCTCAATAGTACTCTTTAGAGGAGTCAGCAGCTGTGTTGTCAAACTATCCACCTCCCCACCCATTTAGTCTAAGGAAGAGCAGGAGTTGCTTGTAGTCTGGCTGGCAGCAGTGTCTCCCTTCGTGTTAAAGAGACAACAAAGGGACACAGAGCGTTTATCGTGTCACCAAATTTGATTTCACAAAGCATCAAACCGAACTGCCTCCTCCAATTTCACAGAAAGAAATTGGCAGTGGAGGTGTTGATTTGGGCTGGCTTTTTTTTTTTTTTTTTTTTTTTTTTTAAATGTCCAGTCATGGGAGAATGTTTTTGTGCTGTGTGATGTGGTTATGTCCCATTTCACCAACTGCTTTTGAGGCTCAATGGTGCTTTTTGCCCCCAATGGCACCCCAACTGTCATTCACTCATTGATAGAATTATAGTTTTTATGATTCGTCTTTTTATCCTGGACAACTTACAAATCATTGTAGGAGAACAAATGAATTTGGACCAAGTCAGCAAGATGGTACCACAGGGCTATGATTGAATGATGACTATCTATAACTTTAACTGCATTCATTTTTTTATGTTTTTTTTTTTCCTTTTGAGATGAGATCATAGAAGTAGACTTCCATAAAATGAACTCATTTACTGAAGTGAAAGCCTATGTTTTGATTGTGGGTGTGGGTGTGGGCGTGTGTTTGGGTGCGTGAAGTGAAACAAAACTTTGGTGATGATTATAAGTCTCACCTGGGGGGTATTCCAAGAAGGCAGTGAAGTGACAAACCTGGGTAAGTTAAGCTGGAAGTAGTGGTAAATCTCATAGTAGAGGAGCCTTGACTCTTCTCGACTCTTCCCTTAAAGAGAACCTATGCAGGATCCGGTGGCGTCATCCAGTAAGCTAACAACCAAACAAAGCAGTTATTAAGCGTTTCTGCCAATAATCCTCCATTTAGAATTGCATAGTCAATGGTGATCGCCGCTAACAAAATGTATCGACAGTTGAATGCGCTGAGAAGTCACAAATCGCGTTGTAATTCAAACAGTAACTCTGGCTAAGTCACGTGACCTAGCTTGCTTGCTAACCAAAACTTACGATAGCCGGGACGTGCTCCCTGATCTTGCATAGGCGGTATCTGCCTCTAGGAGGGTCGGACAATCTCGTGAAGGGGCTCGTTTTACTCCGGAACATATCATTTATCAAGTCTAGTGAGTTCTAGGCAATTTACATAAAGGTGTAATGAATAGGAAACGTCGAAATTTTACCTAAATGTTGCATGTGGTGGCTTTAACTAAGCAAAGCCTTTAGGCTCCTCTATTAGCTGGTTTACGACTTCCTCTAGGTTAGCTTAGCCAGGCGTATCACTCAACCACCTTCTTGGAATCCCCCCCTGCTCTCTCAAGCCCACTGTAAACTCCTTACCACCCCCACACAGGCATCTTCTGCAGTACAGTAGGCAGCATTGTAGGAACTAAACCCCAAGTTGCTATAGTATACTTGCTCCTCACACTGGGTTGGGGTTAGTGTTATATCAGCCCAGTTACTGTGCGTACAGACCGAGACCGATTCAGGCGACATGGGCAACGGAAGTAATTGACTTTGTATTGGGACCGGCGATTTGGGCGACAAAAGCGGCATGCGACTTGGGCGACGAAACTTGGGCGACTCGGTTAACTTTATGTAATGAGCTATGATGCGGTTGGGCGATTACCAATCAGAATGTCGATTTACTGGTGAGATGCCAATAGAGAAGCAGGATCGAACGTTTGAATGCTAACGTCATGGGCAAATTTGCCGTTTTGGTTGCTGTGCTCAAGTGATGTTTCTTGGGAGTCTTCGGCGACTCTTGGCAATTTAGCGCTGGCGGTCTGAACGTACAGTTAGTTTATCACTATCTCTCAGGAAATTACAGGCCATTTTTGGATGTTTTAACCCCAAACCAAAAGCCAAATCAAGAAAAAGCAATAAATCTGTGAACAGACACAGTGTACCTCTTAATACATTGACTGAATGCTAGAAGAAATATGGTGGGCTAACATGCTAATTTAACCGTTTTTTTTTTTTGTTTTTCTCTCTCTCTCACTCTCACGATTCTCATGACCTGCATTTCTCACTCACCGCCAGTTATCTATTTATATTTTTCAGTACTTATGGACTGCGGGTGATTGACTCATTCAGGGGTTCTTTTGGCACAGATTTTTTTATTTTTTTTTTGTGCCGGTGTCTATTTATGGTGCTTGGTCTTGGTGGACATTGTAGTCGTGGGCCACGTGTTTCCCAGCTGGGCTCGCTCAGCTGTGCTCATAGACGGAGCCGGCTGCTCGGGTCTCGGCGTTCGTTCCGTGGGGGCATGTTGTCATATTGATTTTTGTGTCGCGCTGACGCAGACCTACCCCTATAGAGACACGTACCCCAGGCATCGATTCCCCCGTGGTACAAATGTTTGGTAAGCACCTCTCAGAAATGCTGGACTTGTTTAAATCAAAGATGTAACTGGAGCAGGTGGACTGTATCAAGGTCTTTCAATCCAATCCAACAAGCTTGGTAGGAAATGATTGTATTGTGTACAAGATTCGACTTAGTTCTACTCTGGTGACAGAAAGAACATAGTTTGAAAATGAGACTGTTTCCAAAGGTCTTTTGTTTGCTCAGAGAGAATTTTATGAACCCTTCTGGCAAATGTTAAGCTTTTTAATCACTGTCACCAAAATGTGAAAACCTTTAAACTGTCGAAAGATTATACCCTATCTTATGACACAGTACAAGAAAGATTGTTTTACCTACAGTACATGGTTGTATTCTTATGTTCGAGTGATGTAGGCTTACATTGAAAGTGTGTGTGTGTGTGTGTGTGTGTGTGTGTGTGTGTGTGTGTGTGTGTGTGTGTGTGTGTGTGTGCTTGTTTTGTGACTCCCTGGCAGTGTGCGGCATTGGCGCACCTCCCAGTGCACACTGGCTGGACTAATCCTGTAGGGTTTAGTGTAGCCATGCACCTCTCTGCCTAACCCTGTCCCTGTAGGCTACGCGGATTAGCACAGGCCACAGTGCGCTCGCGCCAGCACACACTCACACACAAAACCTGTGCACAAGCCTGCTCTCCTCCTCAATCCCACACACACACCCCTTCAGCCACCTTTAAGAGTGCCAGGGCTTGGCATAACACACCAATCGTCCCAAGCGATTGTTCACACCATAGGCATCTGTTGTGCCATCGCCACATTTAGCTCTAGCAGATGCATGTTGGTGGAAGTGGTGGTTGAGGCTGACCCCCTTTTAAATGAAGGCACAGGGTGTTGATTGACTTGCAATGTTTTGATATGGGCAATTATTGCATGCCATCTTAGAAAATATATATATATACTGTATATATATTCGGTATATATATTTTTAAACTTTGTACATAGCATTCAAGAAACATTTCATTATGTTGCGATCTAGCCATTTGTGTGTAATATGGTTTGGAGGTTAGGAGTAGATGTGTGCAAGGCCCCATGTCCGCGCAGGGCCTGGAGAGGATCTCAGACACAAGGGGATGTTTAAAGAGGCGGCAGCTCCATCTTTCCCCACCACTGCTGTGTACACTGTCTGGAACACAGGGACTACAGCCAGCCAATCACTCTCTCTCTCTCTCTCTCTCTCTCTCTCTCTCTCTGTCTCTTTCTCACACACACACACACACACACACACACACACACACACACACACACACACACACACACACACACACACACACACACACACACACACACACACACACACACACACACACACACAGATATACAGACACACACAGATACACACACACACACACACACACACACACACACACACACACACACACACACACACACACACACACTTCTCTTCAGCATGTACTGTATCTTTCTCTTCTCCTCAGTGGATGTGACACAGCACAGAGAAACAAACAGTGACTTCAAAACAAAGCAAAACAAAAGTCTTGGCAGAAGAGTGTAGTCTAGTGAGAGATCTGCTCGGGTAGATGTGAGAGGAGAGGAGAGTAACTCGTCATGCCACCTTTACTACTAGTAGTCCCCCTACGCTTGGGGATCAGAGCTTGTCTTTCCCTATTTCCCTCACAGAAATGTCAGGACACAACGCATTATGCATGGTTGGACCTGCGATCTTAGAGTGCAAACATGACAGCTTTGGAGGAAAGAGGCCTAGAGGACCCACAAGCTCTGCTGATCTTAAACAAACACACACACGCATGCACACACACACACACACAGGCGTGCACGCATCAGTGTGCTCACACACACATGGGCAGACTCACACACATACACACAGAGGATATCCATCGCTCTCTCCACTAAGACCACGTGGACAGTTGTTCAAACGGGTTGTAAGCCTCTGACAGACAGATTATCCACTGTTTTCATTTCCATTTGTTTTGACTGACTTAAGAAAAAAATAAATAAAAAATCGGCCCAGAACCAAAACGTCATGGTTGTTGTTGTTGTATGTTTATCGCCATGTCCCTACTGTGATTACTGTATCACTCTGGCTCACATGACCTTGCCTTAATACCCCAGCACTTGGACGAGACGAGAAGGGCCCGGCCCAGGCAACATCAGGGCGAGAGACCGATGCCTCCCATTGCAGACAGACCGTAACGGCGGCTTTGCTGCGGAAATGCGTAGAAAACAAAATCCCTCGAAATGGCGACGTTTACTCACAATGAGCAGGCATGCACGGCGATAGCAGGTGCAGATGTTCTCAGGGGAAGACTCTTTTCGGCACACTGCGGTTCCTTATCGGAGCACGGCAAACTAACAGGGGCCACCTCACCTCACCCGCCTGCCTGCAGTTTAAATCCACGCTGTTTTTCTTCCGCAGCAAATATGAATATGAAATAAATCAAATGTAATGCAAATAGACTTGCTTTTTTCTCTCTATATATCTCGCTCTTTCTGTCTGTGTTTAGGGGGGGGTGGGGGGGAGGAACTTGAATAAAATGCTACAACAAATGGCAGACGTCTGCCACATGGCCTTTCTGTTATGCGCCCATAAAGCGAATATTAGCATGGCATTATTACTCTAGAGCTGGCTTGCCGTAGGCAGGAGTAGGCTGCTGCTGCTGCTGCTCTTTTTTATTGTTGTTCCCAGAAAGGGAGGTTTGATCATTTGAATGGAATGACCGTCTGGGATATGAAAATATTTCTGTAATGGAGGTGGAAGCGGAGCGTGTAGCGAGCTGTACGCAGAGTCACGGTAGCACTGTTCACATACAGAGCAGCTAGAAAAAAAAAGGGGAAGTGCAATAGGGTGTTGGTTTGAGGGGGGGTGGGGGGGTGGTGATGGTGGGTGGATGGGTCACGGTAAATGAGAAAGAACACTGCCACTCTCACGGGCCTGTTGTGATGTGGTTTAGGGAATTTTTTTTTTCTGTCCTAACCAGAGCTTCGCGTGGTAAGAGTTTCTTACTGCGGCAGGGATGTGTGTGGGTTGGTGGTGAAGGTGATCTCATTCTAGGGTTGAGTGGTGGAAGTAGCACAATACACACACACACACACACACACACACACACACACACACACACACACACACACACACACACACACACACACACACACACTACAGACAGACAGATGGGTGGTAGGATAGACATGTAAAATACCTCTGGTTTCCCCAGTGAGAATGACTTGACTTGGCAGGTTAGACTTTGAGGCACAGGGGTCACATAATGTAGGCTATGGGGACGTGAACACAAGTGTGGGGTAGACTGTAATAACACATTTTTCTAGGCATGTTTATGGCAGCAAAGCCCCAAGGCTGACAAGTCTGACAAGGCAGACCTTCACAAGACACCATCTAGCTTAAGATTTTGCACGATATAAGACTATGTGTAACTATGCGCCAACAGCGATTTTGGCTGCGCGGGATTTTTCCAAGGTGTGTGTTTTCTGTGTCTGTGCTTTCGTGGCAGCGGCTCAAACCCCATTCTTCATGTCGCAACAGCTCTGTGGCTGGCTGGAGGTGGGGAGGGCGTCTCTCTCGCGTGGGCTGGTGGGGTGATGGCGAGGGCAGGGGTAAGGGCAAGGTTATGGGTGAGGGTGAATGCCAGGGTGAGGGTGAAGGCGGTGAAAGGTGAGGATGAGCGTTAAGAGCCGGTTTTCGCACGTGAGAATGGCAGCCAGATCCTAAGACCGAGAAGATTTCTCCTGGTGTCAGTGTTCGGGTCAGAGGCTCAGAGTCTTGGTGTACTCTTAATCATCTTAAGAGCAAAGCTGGCAACTGGCAGCCAGCACCAGGAAGAGACAAGAGGACGCGCGTGTGGAGGGATGGACGGACAGACGGACAGGGCAACCTGCTTTGTGTTACTGTCTTCCCCTACCCTTTTCATTCCCCCCCTCTCTCCCTTTCCATTTTATTCTCTTGCTCTCATTCTCTCTCTCTCTCTCTCTCTCTCTCTCTCTCTCTCTCTCTCTCTCTCTCCCTATCTATCTCTTTATCTCACCCTCTCTAATTTACTCTTTGCCCTCATTCCTCCCTCTCTCTCTCTCTCTCTCTCTCTCTCTCTCTCTTTCTCTCTCTCTTACAGACTCTTTCACTGTGCCCTCTTCTCATTCTCTCACACGGTCTCTCACCCAAGGAAGTGGTTGTCACACTTCTGGAGGGACATGCACGTAATCCGCTCTATATGATCAGGCTACCTTGCATCCTCATGTCTAATGTGTTCCTTTGTGGTGTAATGCCTCTTATAATGGTGTCAGGGAATTTGGATGCTGGGTGTTTCTGTGTCTGGTTAAAGTGTGAAAAACCTCAGTTTATATGTCAGTCCTTCCGTTCAGTCTTTTTTCTTCCCTCATCCCCTTACCAGAATTATGTGAGGTAGCGCAGGTGGTGGTGATGTCAGAGTTGAGTCTCATATCCTTCGGGTGCAGTGCATGTTTTGCACACAGCCGACGACTGAAGCTTTTGATGTGTGTCTGACAAGATATCGTTGAATATCATGTTGATGTTAATTCTGGCCTCTCTCTCTCTCTCTCTCTCTCTCTCTCTCTCTCTCTCTCTCTCTCCCCTCCTTTTCTCTCACTTTTCTCCTCTATGCAGATTGCTGTGTGGTCACGACAAGAGAAGCTGTGAGACAGGAGAAGAAGAAGAAGAAGAAGAAGAAGAGAGAAAGACAGCAGCGAGAGTGAGAGACAGAGAGAGAACGAGAGAGAGAGCGAGAGTACAATGTGCTAGGAGGAGCGAAGGAAGACAAGCTCGGGTGTTTTTCTGATATTCTTGTGGTGTCAGAGAGACAAAACAGAACGCAAAGATGGGACGGAAGAAGATACAGATCACGCGGATCATGGACGAGAGGAACAGGCAGGTCAGTATCAATGCCTCTGATTGGCTGGAAGTGAGCACTTATCACTGTTCAGGATTGGTGTGGGCACTGTGTACAAGCACTCACCTGTTCACACAAACCCATCTTTGCCAACACTTACCTAACATGCTGACAGTTTGTTTTCCTTACCATGAGCCATCACATAATCAAGTTCTTCATGTTTTCCTGGAAGGGACACTAAGATCATCATCTCAGTCAATATTTTCTTTTCACTGATTCATTTATTTGAGAAAATTCAAGGGAAGCAGAGAACAAATCAGTTTTGCTCAGGCCATGATAAACTCTACCATAAAGGCCTGGTATCGGTTGCCTTCAAAACGACACTAAATATTCCTCTAATGCAAACAAAATCTAATCCAGCAGGCACTATATCAGTGCACAGGCAACAAATCGCTAACTTAGCTGGAAGGGCCATGATTTGTTTACTGGTCATTGGGTCCATTTGTTTATTTGAAACATCACCCCAACATTGGCGAGAGAAACAGCCTCCGGGGCTCCTCCCCCTCGATATTGCGTTGGGCTAAACAAAGCCCGGAATGTTCCGCGGCGTCCAGCCCTCATAAAAAGCAGGCGAGTGTGACAGGTTTTGGGGCAGAGAGCAGCGCTGGTCCGGTGTTTACAAGAGCACCCTGCAATTTCAGACCCGCATGCTGATGAGGCAGCAGAACTGGGCCGGAGGAGTGGGTCGACCACACGGACGCCCCCGCTTTCTTTCTTTCTTTCTTTCTTTCTTTCTTCCTTTTTTTCTTTCTTTCTTTCTTTTCTTGGTATGCTACTCCTTTTCTTTCCCTTGCTATGTGTATACTTCTCTTTCTGTCTCTTTCACTCTTTCTCCATCTCTCTCTCTCTCTCTCTCTCTCTGTCTCTGTCTCTCTCTCTCTGTGGTGGAGCACTGTGCTGTTGGTGGGCCTCGTGGGGGCCCCTGGCTCTGTGCAGTTGCAGCTGGTTGCTAGTAATTAGGAGCCGCCACAGCACCCACTGCACCCTCTCATTAGTAGGGCGGGTCAGCAGGACACACAGCACCCTTCTCTTTCCTCCTTTCTCTCTCTCTCTCTCTCTCTCTCTCTCTCTCTCTCTCTCTCTCTCTCTCTCTCTCTCTTCATGCCGCCTTTCCCTCCCTCTCTTTCTCACACATACACTTTCACTTACTCACTCACCCTCTTTCTCTCTCTTTTTGACTCTCTCTCTCTCTCCCTCGCTCTCTCTCTCTCTTCCTCTTTCTCACCCACACTGTAAACTGCCATCAATGAGGCTAGCCACAGAGACAGCTGGTATTCGCTCTGTCTGTGCACTCACTGTCTTTCCCTCTCACTATATATATATCTGCATAGTTGCAGCACAGTCTGGTCTCGTCTGTGTCACCCATTCTACCCTCACTATTGCAGTTGCGTCCCCACATCTTGGAACAATCCAATCCATACCACTCAAACACTGTGAGAATATGGGCTATATTGAGGTGGCAGTTTAATCAATGAGCGAGCTAGCAGTTGTGCGCTATCTTCAGTGCTATTAGAAACAGGAAAAAAAGAAAAGAAAAAAGATTGAGATGAATCCATCGGTTCCTCCAGATCCCTGCGGCTGCCAAGTCCAATAAGACGCCTGACGTTCGCACCCTCTCAAAATCATTTGCGCTGCCTTGCTGGTGAAATAAATTTCATGCCATGCACACCGAAAGCTAATTGAAGTTTCCTCCACTCTCCTGAGGGTGATAACATGGCAGCTCTTGCCTCCCTCTGCACCCCCACCCCCACCCCACCCCACCCACACACACCTCCCCAGCACTCATCCATACCTATCCACCCCCACCTTCAGCCCCCTTTTGGCTGGCTAGGCCAGGCCCTGACTGACACTGGAGGTAGCAGTTCAGACGAGTGCGAAACTCAAGTCTACAGGATGGGGCCAATTATCAGCATAACACCAGGCTGAGGGCAGGGATCCAAATGAGGAGGGAGACAGACAGGCAGTCAGGCAGGCAGTGGAGACATCAGCAGAGGCAGCAGCTCCTGCGCCATCTGTCCTGACCTATGACATCAGCAAAACAGCAACGGGAGGGGCGGGGAGGGGAGGGGAAAAACAACAAAAACAACATCAAAAAAATAGAGAGTGATAAACAGTAAACAGAGAGTAGTAAGTAAGGGTAGATGTGAGTAGATCAAAGAAAAAAATAAAAAATAAAAACGATGCGTTAATCAGATGCCGGGAGTGGAAGGAGGAGCGATAATGATGTAAAAATGTGGACTTTTTCAGAGATGGGAGGGACGTGGCCCAGAGGCCAATCACTAAGCCCCTGATACCAGATTCCCAGGCCTGTAGTAAATTGGTATCTTGTCAATCAGCTTTGAGAAGTCACACCTCCTTTCTGAGGGAATAGTTATCGCTCCCACACAGGCTGTAGCATTAGCGACGTTTAGCTGGCTCAGCAGAGACTTCGGCTCAGGGGCGCCGACTGAAGTCTGTATTTGTGCAAGTTTGTGTGTGTGTGTATGTGTGTGTGTGTGTGTGTGTGTGTGTGTTTGCTATGCCGAGTGTGTACTTTAGCTGTGTCGTTTCTGTACACACACACACACACACACACACACACACACACTCTTTTTGTGAATGTGTGTGCGACTCTGACTGTGTGTGCATGTGAGTGCGCGCGCGCGCGTGTGTGTGTGTGTCCCTATCTTTTCCCCCACGGATCATGAACCTCACAGTCTCCTCTCTCCCTCTCTCTCTCTCCGGGGGGATGTTGGGAGCACCCAGGGGAAGTGTCCATTAGCATACGGGGCCCATCGCAAGAAGACAATTAGAATCTTTATCTGGCTGGCTCTGCCGCCAGCAATCAGTATTCATGGCATTAAAATGAAACAATGCCTTAAGTGGGCTAATTAAATGCCGGGGCGAGGCGAGGCGGCACGCTACACGGCGGCGGCGGCGGCATCGGGGGCTCCTTGCATCATTAGGAGGAGTGCTGTGGATAGGCTCTTGACCTTTCGGGATTTATATGGGGGTGTGTGGCGGAGGCTAGGAGGTCCATAATTGCAGTATCTATCAAAACAAATGGATTAGCTTCAAGAGCTAGCTCGGGCACAGGACGAATATTAGCTTCAAGTGCTAGCTTGGGCACAGGACGAATATGATGTGATTTCTTTTTTCTTTTTTTTTTATCCAGCACCATGCATTGTAGTGGTGGCTTTTGTATACTTAAGTAAAACTTAAAAACTTAAAAATGATTTGTAAAGTGAATCCATAGGAAAGGATTGGGCATTGGGGGATAAAAAGTAGGAGGTGCTCCTCACTCACTGACTTTACAAAGAGGTAAATCTTCTAAGTCCAATTGATGCATTGGGTATTGACTCGGGCATCGATTGGGGTGTCTTGTGTCAGCGGGGAGCATTGGAGTCACGCGGTCTTCACTTTGTGTCGGCCGTGTAAGAGCATCCTCCAACTCCCCCCCCACACCCCCACCCCCTCCCCCGCCAGGCTCCAGCTCTTCTCCCTTCTCCCCCTGCAATCCAATGAAAAATGAAAGAGTAGCCGTGGCTCCCAAGAGTGGCTGTCACAAGAGTAGAGATGAGGAAGAGGAGGACAGGGAGGGGGATGGAGGGAGAGAGGGATGGGTGTGTGTGGGAGGGGGGGGGGTGTAGGAGGAAAGGAGATCAGCTCTTCAAATCAGCGGTGTGCATTGAAGGTTTGCTGTCAAGCCAGCTGCAGACCTGTGTTAATGAGGCAAATATGCAGGGATAGGCAGAGATGACGGCTTATCTCACAGGACACCGCCCTCTTTCTTGCACACACAGACACACACACACACACACACACACACACACACACACACACACACACACACATACACACACACACACATACACACATAGTCATGTACACTCATTCTCCTACATTTACACGAACCATTAGTACACCCTCCACACCCTTTCTACACTTTGCTGTATATGTTATCTGATTAAGACAGTGCAGATGCACACACACACACACACATGCATACACTCACTCACTCACTCACTCACACACTCACACAACCCACATATTTCAAACGTCCTTATTTTCTAGTTTGACATATATCATAAAAGTAGACTCATTCTACCTCATCAACATCTCATCACCCTCCTCCCTTCCCCCTGTACCTACTGATTCACTGATGCAGTGTCTCTCCTCCCCCCTCCTCTCCTACATGCACACACACACACACCCACGCTCACTCACTCACTCACTCCTCCACACACTTTCACTCATTTCCTATACTTCTCATTACACACACACATGCACACACACACACACACACACACACACACACACACACACACACACACACACACACCCCTTCCCCCCACTACGCTCTATTCCTCTCCAATCCATGAGTCCACTCTCTGGTTTTTCATCCCCCCCTCCCCACCCACCCACACACACACACACACACACACACACACACACACACACACACACACACACACCATTCCTCCATCCCTGTAATTATCAGCCCTGGCCATGACATGCGCCTGTCAAGGCTTGAGTGCGTAATCCTGGGTTTCGGAGAGCGGGTGAACAAACTTAACGAACAAACGAGCGAGCAAATGTGCGAAGGATCGAATTGGGGTTGGGGGGGTGGAGGGGGTTGGTGAATGAGCCAAGTCTCTCGAAGGCAAATTACTCTCCCAAGTAGAAGAAACGAGTCTTAATTACTGGAGTGGACTCAGCTGGTGTGATGAGAGGCGAGCGACCGAGGCCGTGGTGCTCGGCGGGAGTGGCATGCAGTGCGGCACAGAGGACGTACCGTATGTAGAGTGTGAATGCCAGCGGTGCCCACCTGGTGAAGTGTGCCACCCACCAGATCCGGAGTAGAAGGGCTCAGAGTGGCCCAAACTGCACCTGGTGCATGGGTGTCTAAAATAATTTTATTTTCAATTTAATAAAAATGTGAAAAATCATAAGAACTCGATGGCCTGGTGAACTATTTAGGTGCATGTCAGTACGTGTGTGTTTGTGTGAGTGTGAGAGAGGATGCATGTGTGTGTGCTGTATGTAAGTGTGTGAGTGTGTGTGTTTGTGTGTGTGAGTGTGTGTGTGTGTGTGTGTGTGTGTGTGTGTGTGTGTGTGTGTGTGTGTGTGTGTGTGTGTGTGTGCAAGCTGGGGATCCACATGCCTAACAGCGTCCTCTGTATGCCATTAGGCAGGCTCACCGGGGGTA
>JAODXP020000017.1:6448087-6450587 GCA_027497455.2 Sardinella longiceps
GTTGTAGTGTCTCTTTGGAAATGACATCATAAGCGAGTAATTGCCAGATCGACGCTGTAGATGTAAGCAATCGGATACTGACACATACCGGTACTAGGTGTTGCTTGTTATTTTCTGGGAATGGGCTGTGAACATCTGTAAGCAGGTTTATTGTAAGTATTGTAAGACGCTCATCATAACAGTTTCTCCTTTTTTTCTCTCTCTGTGTGTTATTCCCAGGTCACCTTCACAAAGAGGAAGTTTGGCTTAATGAAGAAGGCTTACGAGCTGAGTGTACTATGTGACTGTGAGATTGCCCTGATCATATTCAACAGCTCAAACAAACTCTTTCAGTATGCCAGCACTGACATGGACAAAGTCCTGCTTAAATACACAGAGTACAACGAGCCCCACGAGAGCAGAACCAACTCGGATATCGTCGAGGTGAGTGGGAGAAATGCTTACATCATGTGTAAAAACACACACACACACACACACACACACACACACACACACACACACACACACACACACACACACACACACATAATACAAACATCACATCCATCATGCAATGACCTGTGTATATGCAACCTTGTTACACACACACACACACACACACACACACACACACACACACACACACACACACACACACACACACACACACACAAATGCTCAATCACAATGACATAAACATAAGCCCATGTACTGCCAGTTGATTAAAGTAGAACTCATAAAGGATCTCCAAGAGGAACCATGGGAATGAATGGATTGTCTAGCATGGAAAGAGAAGTTCAGCTAAATTTCCCCAGATCACTTCACTTGCGACTTCACCGGAAATGTACTGCACTTCAGTTTGATGGCTCTCAGACAGTGATAATAGCCGTAACCACAGGGACTGTTGTGATGTGTATGTGTGTTGTGCGATGTGTTGTGCTGTGATGAGCTGGCAGGAGTGACCATGTGTTTATGTGCATGTAAGTCTATGTACAGTATGTGTGTGTGTGTGTGTGTGTGTGTGTGTGTGTGTGTGTGTGTGTCTGTGTGTGTGTGTGTGTGTGTGTGTGCGTGAATGAGTCTGGAGACAGACAGTCGTCTGGAGCAGAGGGCTAACAGTTTCCTCCTGGCTGGCGCTCTGATAGGGCACAGGACGCCTGCACGGCCTGATAAGTTCAGCTTCGGTTCGGGCCAGCAACTGACAAAAGGCATCTATCAGCCGAGCCGAGCAGGGTAGAGAAGAGAAGGAAGAGAAGAGATGAGCGGAAAGGAGAGAGGAGGAGGAGAGGGCACAGTGATGCACTGGCTAGTCTTAGCGTTTAGCTTTTAGCATAGTGCCATGTACATCTTTTGCTTATTCTCACCAGCTGGCTTTCTTTTTCCGCTCAGAGTGACAGGCCGACATATCTCACCTGTACGTGAAAATGGAAGCCCGGCCTGAGTGTTATTATTACACTAAGTCCCCTGCTTTAGTGGCATCAAAGCCAGAAGACCACACGTTAAGAAGTTTGAAAAGCTGACAGGTTTTATACCAGGGGCATTCCGACATCAGGCACTCAGAGTAGGATCCAGAGCCTGGATCCATTAGCCTGGCAGACATTAGCCTCGCTTTTCTTCTTGGAAACACATCTCTTTCAAATGTAGCACTCTAAGCCCTGCTCAATCCATGCTCCCAGAGTGCATGTGTGTGTGTGTGGGTGTATGGGGGTCGGCTTTTACACAAGGCCAACATCCCTCGGCCCCTTTGAACCCAGCAACAGGTTTTTTTTTCTTTTTTTTCTAGTGAGAGGTGTGCTGTATGCACAGTGAGAGCCAAATCTTAACCATTTACTTAGCGGTGGGCACACTGTAATAGTTTGCCAGTGAGAGTGATCTTTACACGCTTACCAAAAACAGCACGGCCCAAATCAGGTTGGGGGGGTGGGGGAGGTTAAGATCATTCCTGAGAGGACAATGGTGGGATATGTGTGATGGAAGGGGGGGTTGGAGGGTGTCATTGGTGGCTGTGGATTCACTGGAGTCCAAGTATTTCGCACTGACGCATTTGTGGTTTTGCAGTCCATTCAAAATACCCCCCTCCACCCCACACACACTCTCTCTCTCTCTCTCTCTCTCTCTCTCTCTCTCTCTCTCTCTCTCTCTCTCTCTCTCTCTCTCTCTCTCACACACACACACACACACACACACACACCGCCATCACCACAACCCACCTCCACCCCGTTGGTCCTCTCCGACAGCTTATGTCCGCACTCTGCCCCAAACGAAAAGCAAACACGTTTATGCCAAGTCTGGCAATGGTGATAATAACAATGAAACGGCCCTGTTTGTTTTGAAAGCCAATATTCAAGGTGGACACAGACAAACCCTTGTGCTTGCGAGTCAGCGGCCGTGTTTTCCTTAAACAGAGCCCAGTTTTCTCAGGTTTTTCCCGCACTGCCGCGCCATAAAACGCAGCGCTGTTTGACTTGGCGGCCGGCCGGCCGGCCGTCCCTCTCCCCCTTACTTGCAGCGTAACTCCCGC
>JAODXP020000017.1:6453087-6465587 GCA_027497455.2 Sardinella longiceps
GCCTTGCAGTGTGGGGGAACAGATGCCATGGTTTCCACAGATGGATGCCTGCCTGGGGCTCCGTTTGATAAGCAAGTGCAGGGCAATGGACTTTGTTGCTGGCAAGTCTGGCTCACAGTGGACTCCCAAGCATTGAATTCACATTGCTTGTGTCTGAAAAGGACAATGCACTTTTTGTGCATTGGTGTAGTTGGGTATGTGTGTGTGTGTGTGTGAGTTTGTGTATGTATATTTTGTGTACTTGTACTTGAAAAGGACACTTGTGTATTTTGTGTGCATGTGTGTGTGTATGTATGTGTGTGTACTTGTATGTATGTGTGTGTATGTGTCTGCGTATGTGTGTGTGTGTGTGTGTGAGTTTGTGTCGTGTGTTTGTGTCTTTTCTACGTGTGCTGTGGTTCAGTTCAGCTTCAATAACACTGCGGGCGACAGGTGAATTGTGGCGTGAAATCTCCCTTTGTGGATCCTGTCCCCTCTCCTGTCTGATTAAAAGTGCCCCTGAGCCCATCTGTGTGTGTGTGTGTGTGTGTGTGTGTGTGTGTGTGTGTGTGTGTGTGTGTGCCGCCTTTGAAATGGTCTGGTTTGATGCAAGGGCTTTTATTTACTGAGTAGCTACACTGGAGTGAATGCTAGCTTCTCTGTTCCGCGGATATGGCTGTGGCTAATCGACTCAAAAATAAAGATAATCTCAAGGCGAATCTTGACAGATTGTCAAGAATGAGGGTGCTTTCCCTTTTCCCTCTCGCTCTCAGAGCAGTGTAGAGAACGTTTCTAAGTGGGGGATGAGAACTGTATGATTTAGTGTAGACAGTAGTTTTCAGAACTTCTGCTAATAATACACCTTCATTGGACACCTATTTTCTTGATGGTGAAAATGGTATGACCTTTTCCAAGATTTCTGGCCAAATGGGGAAGCCCTTTGAACAACTTGAGTGGGGAAAAGTCGTCTAAGTCACATTTGGCCTTTAAGAAACACAAAGGATTCGCAGTGGTTGATGACAAGCTGCAGAAGAAATGCAAGCAGTTTCTTGCAAATTTTTCCAAACATACAGTATCCTTCATCAAGGTCTATCCCATAGTTCTTTGATGGTCAGATCCTCCTCTACCAATGTGGGTTGTGCTGACCCACAGTTGTCGTCAGACAAAAAAAGACGCCTTGCCCTCCAAACACATTCTGATTCTTTTTTAGATCTCAGCTAGCTGTCTAAGCATCTGCTATCCTGATAGGTGTCAGGCTGAAAAGCCATCTAGCTTAGAACTCTGGGCATCTAAAAACTGTAGCCTACAGCGTTAAAACGGCACCAGTGCTTGAACATTTGCTAAGAATGCTGTGGGTGGAAGAAAAAATGTTAATAGTCTGGCCGCCTAATGCAATGAGCCTTCCAGCGATATGCAATTTGCTGTGAAGTTTTTCTGTCACTGCAACAGCAACATGCAAAAGAAGTAAAGAAAGAAAGAAAAAAAAAACAAGCAAATCTCCCATGGTTACCATTGCCATTGGAGTTTTAAATCACATTTTATTTGTGAAGCAAATGAAAAAGCTGCTGCAGGTAATTAAAATAATCGAATCAACCATGCTGTCCTCTTCCTCCCCAAGAGGAGGTAATGAAATCTTCCCTCAGGGCAGTTCCTTATCCTTAGTGGCGGTGGTGTTGTGGCCGGTCGGCACAGAGCCTCCACTGTACTCAGGGCTGCGAAGGCCCTTTCAAAGCAGACGAGAGGGACCTCACCAGCGCAAATGTGGCGTCTGGGACCTCTCCTTTCACTGCTTCATTTTGATTAGCTCAGTGTTGTTACTTGGTAATGGCAGCAGCAGCACCACGCGGACCTTACGGACCCCCGCACTGTAATAAGCTGAACACATAAAGCGCGATCCCCTAACACGCAGGATGAGCAGTTGATGGAATTGAATTATGCCAGGTCTAATGGCTTCAAAATGACTGGGGTCCTGTGTGTTTTTCACATGGTAAACATTTCCTCGAATTGGATTTGTATCTACAGTGTCCATTTAAATAGTGGCTAAGCAAGTTGCAAATAGCTGCGCTGGTATGTAAAATGATTGACTCTCTCCCTCTTATGCAATGGGCCATTGCTTTCTCTTTGAGCAAGTGCCGGGTATCCTTTGTGAGAATTTTCTAATCAAATCAGATACAGTGACAGGCAAATTCTAGATGCGTAATGAGACGGTTTACTGCTGAAAATGAAACATATGTCTCTCCTATGCTCTGCAGTAAAGGCCTGCCATATTGAACAGTGCACAAAAACATAATGGCTTTTAGACTTTTATTCATAAGCATATTTTGTCAATTGACCCTAAATGCATTTTCTACAAATAGCCCTTAGCTGTGGCCAAGCTGGTTTTGTTCAGATTGAAACGTAATGTATTGGTCTACAGTATTTTACTTATTTCCACGTATATTTTCAGCACACAGTATATTCATTGGATTCAATGAATTGCACTGAGCATAGTGTATGAAATATTCTATTGTAAGGCAGTTGAGTGGGACATCACTGAGTTGAGAAAGAAGGGGAATTTCAAATGATTAGGATATGTAAATGTTGACCATTTCCAAATGTCAAGCACAAGCACACTGTGGCTAGCTGCCCCCTAGAGATCCTGGTATTTGCCATTTGAATTTTCCTATAATTTCATAACAAAGTGCAGGACAAAAACAGCTTCTCATTTTTTTTTTAGGGCTGTACACTAAAATCTATGGGGATGAATATGATATGATAATTGTCCCAGGCTGTGAGAAAAAGGCTTTCAGATGACTCTCTGTCTTCTGTGTGCTTACGGCAGTGCATTTTTTGGGCTAATCTTTTCTGCAGGTTTAAGAGAGGGGTGAGCCCGTAAGCTTAACACCACTGTGGGCCTGTGTCAGGAGAGGATGAGGGAGGGAGGGAAGAGAGAGAAGAGAAGAGAGGGGAAGGGAAGGGAAGGGAAAGAAGGGAAGAAGCCCTGGTTAAGTAGAGTGGGGAGGGGATATGGGACTTTTACTCATCTCCTCTCAGTCTGTCCGAGACATAGAGGGGGAGAGGGAGAGAGAACGAGAGAGAGAGAGGCAGGAAGAGGGAAGAGCGAGCGAGGGTGGGAGCTAGAGAGAATGAGAGAGGAAGAGAGAGAAGGAAAGAGAGAGAGAGAGAGAGGGAGAGAGAATGAGAATGAGACAGACAGGGCAGCTGATGTCATGTCACCAGGGGAATTTTTTTGGAAGGGCAGCCACACTGCTGACATGAAGGCAGGCATACCCACAGCCTAATTGCCTTAGTAAGACCTTAGCTCATGGGCACCAGCTTCTCTCCTCTCCTCTCCTCTCCTCTCCTCTCTTCTGCTCTCATGGCTGCCTCTGAGATCATTGGCCTTGTATCACAGAGCCCAGGGCTGCCAGTCTTTAAATAGGCCCAGTCTTCACGACACCCCTACACTCAAGAGCAAAATGGCCGTGTCTTGTATTCCTGAAATCCATGAAAAGAAATATTCCTCTTAACGTGCATATGAAAGAATTAAAGAGGAGTGGAAAGGAGATGAAGATTGAAGAAGAAAAAAATAAAGAAAAAAAAGCCATTGGAATGCTTGTGCTGTCAATCAAAGCGGGAGCAGTGATTAAGACCCCCGCTCCGACTTAATGAATGCAAATTGGCACATCTGCTGCCGCCAGCGAGCTGGCCAGACTGTTCAATTAGTGTGATTGATCAATTATCCTCCTCGCGGCGGCAGAGCAGAGAGGAGGAGGAGGAGGTGGAGGAAGAGAGGGAGAACAGAGCCGGTGCTGGGTGAAGCTGTGAGGAGAGAGAGGTGGTGAGGAAAAGAAGGGCCCCCGTCCAAAGACCTCCATCCCACCCCTAGAGAGGAGAGGATAGGGCCCAGATTTGATTAGGCTAAATTGATGATGATGGAATCACTTAAGTCATGCTTTTTCATTTTAACAACGCGCTCTTTGAATTGACTTTGACAAGTGAAATTGAAATCATGACTATTTTCCCCCATGAGGACTGCCTCATAATTTGCTTGTTTTTTTTAGGGTGGAATATATTCCCTTTTCATCTCAGTGACATATTTCTTCTCAGCAACAATGAAATAACAAATAAACAACATAAATAACAAATAGACACCACTTCCCTGTACATAGTACATAGTTAAATCATGTGTGTATGATGTGTATTAAACAGCCACCTATTTACTACTGGTAACCATGTCAATTTGACAAATGCTGTAGAGTACTGTATAGCAGTGTTGTGTATGATGCAGAGATATTTATAAATTCTCGTGTCATTCTCGTGTGCAGTAAGTCAGAGTGTAGTTGGTGTTGGTGTGGTTGTATGAGATTGATTGGGGCAGGCCAAGATAGTGGGGACAGTCCCAAGAGTGACAAAAGGAACTCCCCATCACCTCCGCTTCTGCTTTAGTCTGCTGCCTTGGAGCAACTGGTAGGAGTTAATGGGTACAAATATATTTAAAAGATTGCACTGCAGTGAGTTCATTTGAGTGACATTCAGTTGACAAACAGCCCAGAGGACACATCAGACCACTATACATGTATGACCATTACTCTACAGGAAGTCGTGGTACTTTTGGTTTAGGCCAGTGGTTGTGTTCTGTTTCAAAATGTAGCTTAGCTGTGGGAAAGTGCACTATTTAGCAAGTCAAATAGGAAAAAGCTTTGTAATATTGTGCATTTTAAGCGGTTTGCTCATAAAGAATGCAAGGTAATCTCAATCTTTTTTGGAAGTCACACCCAAATGCACAGACAGATAGACAGACAGACAGACAAACACACACACACACTCAAAGACAGTTAAACACACACACACACACACACACACACACACACACACACACACACACACACACACACACACACACACACACACACACAAATAACAACATTTACCTCACACTCCAGCTATGTCACTGGTGTGCCCAATCCTGGGCGATTAACCAAATTTGAAAGATTAATATGTGAGAGGTCAGGAGGCCTAATTTGTGTTTGATATGCACACATGACAACACGCAAGAAAAGAAGAAAGATTACATTATAATTGGCAAGCACTTAACTTAGCGACTTGACTTTGGCTTGGCCCTTGGCCAGATTCCCTTTGAGGTCCACTAAAGCCGTGTTTGACATTTGAGACAGCTGAAGGGTGTGTACGGTTAGTTGCACTGGCCATCCCCTTTTGAGGGTCGTTGCATCAGACACAGACACAGAATATTTTTTTTTCCCCCTCGTATTTCTTGTTTGTCACACAAATATGGATGATGTTACTCTCTGTGTATGACTGTAAAAGATGTTATCAAAAAAGTTGTTCTTTCATAATACACCACAATATTATGATACAATACTGTAGAAATTTTTTTTCTATAATAATCAGCATTTTGTTGATTTGCTTGTTTGTCTTTGTTTCATAACAAGCTGTCTTGCCTTGTGCTCTGTGCTCACATGGTTGATTTTCACAAGGTAGATGCCAGATCTGGTCTAATTTCTGTGGTCCTGACGGAGGCCAGATTCACACGCGTCTCATCTGCTATCTTGGTTTCGCTTCATTTCAATAAT
Source organism: Sardinella longiceps (assembly GCA_027497455.2). NCBI lineage: Eukaryota > Metazoa > Chordata > Actinopteri > Clupeiformes > Clupeidae > Sardinella > Sardinella longiceps. Next base: position 6,458,640 of record JAODXP020000017.1, read on the forward strand.
CCTTATATCTGGGAGTTCTCAGCTCCCAGCTCGCCGGCTCTTTAATGCCTCTTGTGCTCTATGTACTTTTCGCCATCCTCGTCATCTGCCTCCCTCTCCTGCCGGAGCGCAGCTACCACTGCTGGGATATTAAAACAACTCTTAAGCTAATCAAATGTCAGCCCTATTGACACTGAGTTAGGAGTTTATTTTCTGAGGAATTCCAATATGAGCAAGCGCCACAGAGAGATAGACGCTAGTTTTAGTTTTAATCATTGAGAAGCTGACGCATCAACTGACGAATTAAAAAAAAAAAAGAAGAAAAAAAAGAGGAGAAAAAAAGTTGTCCACTTTATAGAAAAAGCTAATTTAGCCAGAAGTTACATTCATTTAGTCCCCTTTTTGGTCTGTCTATTGTACACTTTTTCACTTTCTCAAGCATTGAAGGAGACACCTCTAGTGTGACAAATCTGATGGGTTTTTCTTTTAATTAACTGTGTAAAGGCCTATATACACAAACTTGTTTGCTATGTTGGGATGAGCCCACGCGTGAGGGACCCTTCCATTTGTCGGTTACACAATACTCTGTCGGCCCTTTCAAAGTCGCTTTCGGTATGCCAGAACACTGTCTCATGCGTAATTGAAAATGATAAGAATAGATGTGTCACTTTTGGAGTAATGCGTCAAAAGCATATAAGCCCCTTTGGTCAATGTCTGGGAATGCCATCTACTTTTGGCGCTGTTAAAACCTCTGGGCACTGAAACCAAGATGGGTCATTCATGTGAGCCTGCTGTACAACTCATTCCGAGCCGACTTTCGGAGTTATGGCCTCCATTCGTCTTCATTAGCCCTAACAACCAGTGAACACTTCACCGTTATCAGACACCAAATTGGTGTCGTTAAATACAGTAATGTCTTGTTAAAGAAAGCCAAATTTGCAGTCAGGTGGAGGCTGGTTAAGACGAACAAGGCTCCTGTGCTTCTGTCCTGGAGTTTCCCTGCTGTTGCACCATCCGCCTACTTGGTCAGACACGACTACACACTATTTTCAACGCTGTTTGGACCTATTCAGAGGGAAGCACTCGGCGGTGACCCCCAAACGCTTTGGCTAAAAATAAGCAAGGAATCACAAATGCATACATTGGGACCAGAAATAGTGCCGCTATCTTTGTAGGCCACAATAGTAATAACAATAATAGTGCTGTTGACCTGCCTGGCTTCAGCTGTATCTGCAACCACTGGAAGGCTGCTGGCTACGCTTTGTGAGCCAAGATAAACACCATTGAGAGTACAAAGGGGAAAAGATCAAAGACCCTTGTAAGGAAGCTGAATTGTCACTTGTGCTTCAGGTTGGCGGTTGGAAAGAAAAAAATAGTGATCAAGTATTAATATAATGACTAAGGAATAAAAATACTTTCTCAAATGCAGTTATCAAGAATCCATTTGTACCATAATGACTGGATAAAATGACTTGAAATGACCTCCTCGAAACAGGATAATTTCATACACTGTAGACCAAAATGTCCTCACTTTTCTTCAGCTCTTTTTGCTGGCTTGAGGACAATGCAGAAACTAGTGATCAAAGCAGCCACCATGCCTTTGCACAAGACCTTCAGCCGACCCAAGTCAAATAAACAGGCAGTGCACCTGGTCTAGCAATGCTATGCTACTGTATCTCCACAACCATCCTATCAGCCCCCAGGAGTGAGAATGCACAGTGGACCTGTCTGTCTCTGGGGTTTGAGGCGGCGATGTGGCGCACACGTGAGGAAAGGAAAGGGGAGAATAGAGGAGAAGAGAGGAGAGGAGAGGAGAGGAGAGAGGAGAGGAGAGGCAGTGGGCCTAGTCTAGTGGGTCTTGCTGAGGGCTACAGCACTAATGGTGTTGCAGGAAACCTCCCGCTGCTGCTCTTTTCAAAGTGCCCTTTCTTTAGAGGACAAGGACTCCTCTGCCTTCCTCTGGGTCCTCTCGGCAGACTGAGCACCGCCGTGGCTCCTCCTGGTCTGATTTGTCTTTTCTTTCCTCCCATGTCTCTCTCTCTCTCTCTCTCTCTCTCTCTCTCTCTCTCTCTCTCTCTACTGTCTCTCTCTCTCTCTCTCTCCCTCTCTTCTCTCTCTCTCTCTCTCTCTCTCTCTCTCTCTCTCTCTCTCTCTCTCTCTCTCTCTCTTGCTCTCGCTCTCTGTCTGTCTGTCTTTCTGGTCTTTGTTTCAACCACCGCAGCTGAACTCTCATTACTAGAGCTCTCTGTTCATCTGTTCTCGGTGCGTGCCCTTGTGAAGCCAGGTACAAATCATCCCCTGGCTCTCTCTCTCCCTCATGTGTGCCGAGAGAGAGAGAGAGAGAGAGAGGGTTGCTGTGGAAACCCATTTCGGTATTTATGAGACCACAAGGAACTGGATGCGATGAAAGGGTATTAACTATTCTTCCATCCACAACAGGAAGCTAACGATTGAGTCTTGTGCGTCTCCGGCTGGCTGCGTTGTTTCTGTAACTGCAAACTTGCGGACAATAGAGAAATGGAGGCCCCTTCAGTGCTAAGTGATGTGTGTGTTCTTAGCACTAACTGTCTTGTTTGTGTGACGAGGGTTTCCTTGGTGGTGAGAGGAACAAGAAAAGATGCTTTCAACCCTGCCCACAGTATCTGTCTTTCTGATGTGTGCATGTGTTTGTGTGTCTTTGTGTCTTTGTGTGTGTGAGCATGTGCGTCTGTATTTGTGTGTGTTTGCACGTGTGTGTGTGTGTGTTTGTGTGTGTGCGTGTGTGTGTGTGTGTGTGTGTGTGTGTGTGTGCGTGTGTGTGTGTGTGTGTGTGTGTGTGTGTGTGTGTGTGTGTGTGTGTGTGTGTGTGTGTGTGTGTGTGTTTCAGTCACATTGCTGTTCAGCTGTTCTTTCAGAGTGTCCCTGCTCTCTTGAACATGGTGCTTGTTACCTAGTTACTGCCAAGACATTCTTTTTTTCCTCCTCTCTTTCGTTGACGTCACAGCTGTTTCTTTTTCATTCCTTTTTCCTTTCTTTTTGCCCTCCTGTTTCAACTCTGGCAGATAGACGTACATATGTAGATAATCCATCCAGACAAGCAGTTCATCTTTAGGAGAGTGAAAAGAAAAGCAGGCAAAAATAATTAAAAAAGAGCGCTGCCGGCGGCTTCGTCCTCATAGGGCCTTGGTAAACAATAGTCTTCAATGACACTAATGAGCAGGGGCTCTAATCTCAAGTACTTGGACACGGCACACTCATCTGTGCAAATAACCTGTGTGTTCATTTTCAAACAGGAACAAGGAGAAATGCTGCGTGAGCACAGTGTTTGTTAAAGCGAACAAGTAATTGGTCTATCGTTCTTGGCCCCCCGAGTCTCAGGATAAATATTTCATTTCTCTGGGAAGGCTTGTGGTAGCTAATTACTTCTTTGTATCTCGTGATAGTAGACTATTAAGTTGTCTCATGCTAGTTTGACTTGTGTGTTTATGCTCTGGAGTCGTAGATTTTTTTTTTCTTTTTCGCTCCACTTTCTTGCCAGTGTAGCGTTTAAACTCTTGTCCTGACCATGCTGAGTGATGTCCCATGTTCTGCACTGTTCTCCCTCATGTAGAATAGACATTGCAGAGAGTGAGAGAAGGACAGTTTTATAAGGACCCGATACTGTACACAGACCCTAATGCCTCAATGCTTGGCCAGAGCCCAACTTGACTCTGTTAAAGAGATTTGCTTCACCAACTCCCCGGAGCTCATGTTCATCTGAGTGCTTTGCAGACCTACCACAGTTTGTGTTGCCATTTGTCTTAAGCCATGTACCTTCGTCTGTACAGGAGGTTCAACCAGGGATGGTGTTCTGTTTTTTTTTTTTTTTTTTCCCAGCACTCTCCAGTTGCCAGTATTGGAGCTTTATGCAGCTCTGCAGTGTCTTTTCAGTCTGTTTGCTAGAGCAATTAAAAAAGTCGGTGAATCTAATGAGTATCAAAAATGATTTAAAAGTCTTTTGAAAAACGAATAAAAATGCTTAATTCAAGCTACAGGCATAGTGCAACTGAGCTGCCAGCCTCCTTGTCATACCATTGTAGGTTTTCTACCTCTCTGTGCTCACATTGAGATTCACTCTGGACATTTATACCGTGCTGTTTGTTGAGTTACCTTGGCCTATTTTACGTAGCTGTTGGAGCTTTTTTTCAGTTTACACGCATATTTGTTTTTAAATGGCCCTTATGGATTTTCGTTTAATCCTCGACCTGAAGGATTGCATGTTCATTCAGTCCAGTCGGGGCAACTTCAGGAATTATGTAAGTGGTGATTATGTAAGGTTTAATCAATACTTAGTTCAAGCTGAGCAAAGTATTAGCATGGTCACAGTTCAAGATTGAGCTGAAACTAAATCCTATTGCTAATGATACTTTTCTTTTGAGAAAAACAAAAGAGAGTCATGCAACTGCTGAAACTTTTTTCTTGTTTTGTTTTCACTCTTTTAAACCCTACTGCCATGCAGAGCTTTATCATGGAAATGAACTACCCACCTCACACAATATGGATCTATGAATGAATAGCACTCCCATAACAAGCCCCTCTGCTCTCTCTCTCTCTCTCTCTCTCTCTCTCTCTCTCTCTCTCTCTCTCTCTCTCTCTCTCTCTCTCTCCTCTGCCCTATCCTTCTCCTCTCTCTGTTCTCCACATTACCATCAGAACTGCTCCCTAGACAGCCTAGGCAGAGATTGTGGCGACTTCCTCTCTGCCTATTGATTACACCCTTTTCCGATGGGGAGAATGGCAAAAGCATCTCAAACTCTGGGAGGACGCAATTGAATGTAATTTGATAACGTTGGGGCGATGAAGAACTCTCTGTTGCACTACGTCGTCTCCACCAGCTACACACTAACCCCCTCCCACCCCCACCCCCCCAGCCTCAAGCCTCGGTTTTCTGGCTCCGTGCTTTCTGATTCCGACTGCGAATTGCTATTGGATGATGTAAGGCTGAGAGCCCAATAATGATTTCAACATTGCGTCGACATGAAAGTTAATGCCGCTCGGTTTTGCTCAATTTCAGTGTTCGAATTGATCTTTTGTTTGACGGTGCGGCACACACAATGACCTGGCACAAAAAGTTATGTTGCTTGTGTTTTTGATTAAAGTGCTTTTATACTCTTTGATTTTTTAGGATATTTATGTTGAACACAGGGAACAAATTCGATTAATCTAAAAGCATAAGTGTGTCTTCCAAGGAACATTTTAACTTTGTTGACAGTGTTTATAATTTGGTTGTATATATGCATCGACACGCTATTACTGTAAGTCTTGGCTCTCCACAAGGTCATTGGCTTCAAAGAGGATTTTGTCACGGCAAATGTTCATAGATTTAAAGTTTACATGTAAATAATAGTCTGTGTTCTTATCTGATGTAAAACTTAATACAATATGCAGACATAAACAAGTACAGTACACTTGCAGATGCAGCCAATCCCTCACATACATGCCTATTCATAAACACATGTGCTCACTCCCTAACTAACACAAACACTCATAGTAGAGTTAAGAGCTTACGAACACAGAGATAACAGTTTGGAAAAGAGTTGGAAAAGTACTTTTCTGTGTGTGTGTGTGTGTGAGAGTGAGAGAGTGTGTGTTTGTGTTCAGGCCAGTTTGTTTCGCAAGGCCAAAACCAGATGACTGTTTCTCACCACCTGAGGAGCAAAACACAGCAGCTCTGTGCTGGGCTGGTGCTCCCCTCTCCTTCCCCTCCTCTCCCCCTCCGCTCTCCGCCACTCCCCTCCCCTCCCCTCCTCAGCCAGGCAGCCAGTGTGTGATGGCTTTTAACAGTAAACCCATTACACGCAAATGTGTTTACCTGCATTACTCGTCCCTGGGGAGGCCAGGCCTTCTCTCAGACGAGGTGGACGGATTGCTGTTCATTAGAAGTCACACTCCCTCCCTCCTTCCCTCCCTCCCTTTCAGTCCTCCCTCCTTCACTCCCTCTTTCTGTCCCTCTCTCTCTCTCTCCCTCTCTCTCTCCCCCCTTTTCGTTTAACTTTCACAGTAAATGTGATACTGCGATACTGAAAGTATGTCAGCCATTTGGTGGCCTAATTTGGCCTGAAACATTAATGACAGCTCGGAGATGTAATACACCGCTGGGGTCTGGTGGTTAGCAGATCGTGAGCGTGAGCTGGAGAGCGAGTGAGCAGGGCAGCCGTCACGGTTTGTGTGTGTGTGTGTGTGCGCGCCTGTGTGTGTGTGTGTGTGTGTGTGTGTGTGTGTGTGTGTGTGTGTGTGTGTGTGTGTGTGTGTGTGTGTGTGTGTGTGTGTGTGTGTGTGTGTGTGTGTGTGAGTGCATGCGTGCAGAGAGGGGTCTGGCTTGGAGTGCTCTGAAGCTATACGGCTGAGCGCCTGGGGTGTTCACTCTGTCTCTTGTTTTCCGCTGACCCCAGCCAGTCTTTACATGGGGGTCTCACTCCATGTGTGAGAGAGAAAGAGAAGAGAGAGAGAGAGAGAGAGAGAGAGAGAGAGAGAGAGAGAGAGAGAGAGAGAGAGAGAGGTGGGAAAAGAATTTTGTTCGTCAGATGTGTTTGCATAAGAATTAGGTTGCCCTTCAACCCCTTGCCTTGTGTCCCTCTCTCACTGTCTGGGCACTAAGGCCTGGGGCGAGGGGAACGAGAGAGAGAGAGAGAGAGAGAGAGAGAGAGAGAGAGAGAGAGAGAGAGAGAGAGAGAGAGAGAGAGAGAGAGAGAGAAAGAGAGAGAGAGAAAGGGGAAAAAAGGGTGGATGAAGGGGTTTGATTTTAGCGAAGATATGAAGTGGGTGTATTACAGCACTGGTGTTGTTAGAGGAGAGATTGGGGGAAGGGTTGAGGGCAGTGTGTGTGTGTGTGTGGGGGGGGGGGGGTATACTGGCACAGTGCCTGTCTCCTGTGCCCAGGCAGAGTGGAGTGGAGTGGATAGGAGCGGGGGCGGGGGTGGTGGTGGTTGTGGGGATGAGGGGAAGGTGCGT
>JAODXP020000017.1:6470587-6505587 GCA_027497455.2 Sardinella longiceps
ACATGTTAATTTTAAGACGTCATTGATAATCTTCATATGCCTATAAGGTCTCAGTGTTTTGCAATATTGATCTCTGATAATACATACTGAAGGTGATTAATGATGGGATATGAGATTTACAGTTGGCCAACAGATGCGCTCTCCAGCGTGAATGGATTGTGTGTGTGTGTGTGTGTGTGTGTGTGTGTGTGTATGTTTGTAGTTGTCTCTGTGTTTGTGTGTTCGTTCCTAGGATGGCACATTCTTCACCAAGCTGTTCAGTTCAGTTGAGTTTGTCTGGTTTGGTTTTGTCTCGTCTTGTCTGGTCTGGTTGTTCTGGCGGGCTAACTGGCTGGCTGTGCCATGCCCCTTGTGTCTTGAGCACTGGTACACGTTCCATGCCCGCCGGGGCCCCTCCCTGGGACATCGCCATGGCGTTGATCCGGAGGGCAGGGCGAATCGGGTTACGGCGGTGGTGGCGGCAGGGGCAGCGGCAGCGACGGAGTCGTTGGAAAAAGGGCTTACCACGCCCCGCCCCACCTCACTGGTCCGGCCGCAGCAGCCACATAACGAGCAGGTTGGGACACTAATGTGCAGGTCGCCATCCCATCTGTGGGCTGTTGGGGGGAGAGAGTGCATAGTTTCTCTGGTAAACACAGCATTTTTTGGGCGCGTAAGTACAGAGAGCCCTTTGGTAAACAGGAAATGACCCAGGAAGGCGTTTCTCAGAATAATAATAAAAAAAACACCCTCCTTCTTCAACCACACCACACCAGCATAGTTGTGTATCTGAAAAAGCAGGACAACGCACCGCACACACATACACACAGACACAGACACACACACACGTACACACACACACACACACACACACACACACACACACACACACACACACACACACATACTGCCATCTGGTGCTTCACTTTTTTGCAAGGTTGAGGTTGTTGTGGCACAGGGACTTCAAATGATATGATATTTCAGCTGCAACATGCACTTGTGGTTTGAGTTGCATGTTTTTAATGTGTATGTGTGTGTGTGTGTGTGTGTCTGTGTGTGACTGTGTGTGTCTGTGTGTCATTTTCAGTGCATTGTGAACTTTGTGTTTTTATGACTGTATATCTGTGGATAACTATGTAGGAGGTGTGTTTTGTGTGTGCCTGAGTGTGTGTGTGTGTGTGTGTTTATGTATGTGTGTGTGTGTCAGTGTGTGAGTCTGTGTGTGTGTGTGTGTGTGTGTCTGTGTGTTTGTGTGTCTGTATGTACGTTGTGTGTGTGGCGGTATGTCTGTGCTAGGAGACAGATGGGTGGGCTGTGTCAGGCACACTGTTAGATAAAGACGATGAAGATAAGGCCAGGCCCCATTCTACTGTCACAGACCTGTTTGAGCACAGCAGATGCTCCACACACACACACACACACACACACACACACACACACACACACACACACACACACACACACACACACACACACATACAAGCACACACAACCAAACAGGCTCTGAAATACAAGCTTACACGCAACTCAAACACACAAATACACACACACACACACACACACACACACACACACACACACACACACACACACACACACACACACACACACACACACACACACACACACACACACACACCAACACCCACATTCACAAAGACAGCCAAGAGACACGGTCACTACAAAGGGCCTTGTTAGTGTCTACAATCTTCACCCCAGTCATTTCAAACGTGACCCAGACATCAAAAAAGATTCTGTGACCCCCGCTCTCGACAGACCACTCTAGGCTAGCCTCTAGACAGCCATCATCTGTCAAAGACTAGACTAAAAAAAAGATATCAAATTCAGGTAGCAATTCTTCAAAAGCTGCCCCCCTGCACAAGGTATGAGACATCACAACACTGCACATGTCCAACCTAATCATTTAGACTCCCAGTGAAGTGTGTTTCCTGTTATTGTTAAACACAATTCTTTTTTATTTATTTATTTTTTTTCTTTTTAACTCAAGCTCAGAATTGTGAGAGACAGCCACAGCCCACAATAAAGGAAGGCCAATAAAATACGTAGCTTTAAGTGTCCTTATATATAGTATCGCCACCAACCAGACTGTGTGGTCTTTTTTGCTCTTTACTCTCACAATAATCAAACCATTTCACGGTGGAAATAAGCATGTTTTTGACCAGATGCGATAATCCCTTCTCCCGTACACTACTTTGGCTGTGTAGGGTGCGGTGAGTGGCAAGCGTGCTGAATTAAACAGTGGCGCACTCTAAACTCCCCACATGCTGCGATCCTCTTAGGCAGGAGACTCTTTCCAGCTGGCTGGGTTATGATAACTGAAAGATAATGAAATATGGATAGAGAAACGCAGACATTGGATGAAGGAAGAGAGAGAGAGAGAGAGAGAGAGAGGGAGAAGGGGTAGGATAAAAGAAAGAGAAAGACGAAGCATGAGAATAAGATTTGCTCCTTTTCTTCTTATATTCTGTGTCAGAGAGGGAGAGGACGAGGGTGATGTTTCAATCCTTTTCTCGCTCCAAACTATTTGTTCTGAGTTGGCTTCGAACTGCTGAGGCGTTTATCTGAATTGACCAAATTTGCAGAAATAAAAGCTCTTTTAATGCAATCCTAATTTTATAGGCATCACCCACACGCACACACTGGCACACACACACACACACACACACACACACACACACACACACACACACACACACACACACACACACACACACATCCACGTGAGAATACAAACTTCTTCACACTACATTTACACTACTACTATGTATTGCAGTATGTGCCAGAAATGATTTTGTCTTTGTTAATATTTTTCTTCACCTCATAAAAATATTTTCAGGGAACTGGACCACCATTGCAAGCTGCAGCTGTTGAACTGATAACTATTTTTCTCTCCTCCTCCTCCTTGGATATACATGTGAATTTCCCCAATTTTATTTCAGAAACTAAGAAACAAAGGACATAATGACTGTGGCAGCCCAGACCCTGATGATGGTTTTGGGCACAGTCCCCTTGCGGATGACCGTTACGGCAAACTAAGCGAAGAGAGTGATTTAATGTACAAGCGCTGCGGTGTAAGTACTCCCTTCTCTCCCTGCCATTTTGTGTTGATTGCTGTTTTTATGTTGATGTCCACTACAGGCGCTAAACAAGAAAGAACACAGAGGCTGTGATAGCCCGGACCCCGATGCCTCATATGTCCTCACCCCTCACACTGAAGAAAAATATAAAAAAATTAATGAGGAGTTTGATAATATGATGAGAAATCATAAAATCGTAAGTAACTGCAATGTTCTTGCTTGGCTTTGTGGCAGCGAAGACACCTACCCCCCTTTTTTTGTTCTTTTTTTTTTGCACTTTCTTTTTTTTTTTTACTACTCCCCCACCGTGCAACTTCTGTCAACAACTACAAACACGGTCTCTTGAAGCATAACGTTTTTTAACATTCGTTTGAAGTGTATGTTTTTTTATGATTTATTTTTTGCAGTCTTTAATTTCACTCACCCTGATAAGATCACATTGTTAGAATAGGTGACTTAACTAAAGCTCTGTTAGGGAGAAGTTGCAATACAGTATCTGGCTGCTTACTCACTAAGGAAAAAAAAAAACTTTAAAAGCAATTTGGTTAAAATCTTAAAAGAAGATGGTAAATGATTATCAGTACTATACTACACAATACAATACTACATCCCTCTAGTACAATAGTACATCCCTCTTGAACAATTTCTTTTTTTTTACAGCCCTTTAAGTACAGTACAACAACTCTGTTACATCCCTCTTTTTACAGGCAGATGCTATAGCTAAAATGAAGATTGTAGCCACTTTCTTCCATTGTATTTCACTTCTGCCTTTTCCGCATATTGAACAGAGTGGAAACTAAATGTCACAATAGTGGATTGACACACCAGTGTCATGTGATACAGGGTTCCAAGCTGAGCCTTTTTACCCCCACCTTCCACCCCACACCCCCAACCAAATAACTTCCCCCCCTCCAACCCCCTTTGCAGTGGAGGAACGTTGGGGCCTTGTCCAGCTCTGCCCAGGCATTTCCTGTAGTACCCTAGCAGCCTGATAAGAGCTCTCGGTCAGAGCGGTAGTGCCTGTGTCTTACCAGCCCCCATTGCAGTCAAGTGCTGGCAGGCAGACCGTTATTCTAGAACTATTAGCCGTTTTTTTGCAAAAGAGCTTTTACCTGAGACAATAGTGATCTTATTGCGGGTGGCCAACCATAACATTCTGCGCTGACCGGAGTGCCGAAGTGATTATTTTTCTCTCTCTCTCTCTCTCTCTCTCTCTCTCTCTCTCTCTCTCTCTCTCTCTCTCTCTCTCGCTCTCTCTCTCTTTTTCTCTCCACTTCTCGCTCTCTCTGTGAAATGGTCATGAGAAAGCCTTCTTTTGTGCACATTAACACACTACTAAAACTCACTAACAGCCCCACTGTATCGTGCTGTGAATGGAGTGAGCTCACACACCGGCACCCGCTCTCACTCTCTCAAACCCCCCTTGAGCTTTGGATGGTCAGCATTGTACGGCAGCCATTGACAAGTCAATGTGGCCCCCATTCATCCAGGGCCCTCGAGCCCACACGTCCATAGTTCCTCTTTTCACGCGCACCTGCTGCGAGAGTGGCGAGTTGTTGCGTCTCCAAAGCAACCAAATTACACGTCAGTGCCGTAATTATAGTCCAGCGCTCTCTCTGAGTGAGTGCAATGCTGACTACCTCAAGGCCACCCTGGTAAGCCAGTAAGATATTTGCACCGATTTTTGCATGTCTCTGTAATATAACTATTCTACTGTACGTGCATATATGATTTTCTTCTCTCTTTTTTTTTGTCTTGTAATGTCTTGTGTCCAGTGAGAGCTTTTGTGTGTAACAGAGTATAATGTTTTCCCTTCCAATGGCCCAAACTGCCCCCAACAGAGTAATTGTGATCCACAGCTATTCCTCACCAGACAGACAGAGAGAGCCCTTCTTTTTATTTATTTTTTTATTTATTTATTTATTTTTTTCCTGGGCAGCCCAAGGTGAAACACAGGTTTCTCCCATGAGATTACATTTTCCACAGTGCAATCCATCTCCGGTTTTGCCCCACTGTTGGATTAAAGTAGCAAAGCCCCGGGGTCATCTTTCACTGCTGGTATGGCTGTTAGGTGCACAAACAGTGTTGTTATGGACCCGTGCTGCTGCCTGCTGCACACATTGTTCAAATAAAGGAGGAGGCGGAATAAAAAAAGGGAACACTTCCCTGCTTGTTCTTGTCCCACCCGGACTACTTGTTACAGGATGAATGGAAATGAGAGGGCCTGAAAATGTGTGCCCACGTGGCATGAGGTGGCTTCATGCCAGAGAGTGCCCCCTTTTGTGAATAGTGCACCCATCTTGTTGTGGCCCTGCCATGCCATCCCCCTCGCCTCGTCTGTCAACGCAGTTTCTGATTTACAAATGTTTTGTTCTTCTTCTTTCTCCTTTGTGGCCCTCCCTCCCTCTCCACTCCATCCCCCCCCCCAACCCCTACCCTCCTTTCCTCTGCCCATCCAAACTCTACCCCCACCCCCACCCCTGTCTTCTCCCCACAGCCTGCAGGACTGCCCCAGCAGAACTTCTCCATGCACGTGACCGTGCCCGTGACGAACCCCAATGCCATGTCCTACAACCCGGGCGCGGCGTCCCTGGGTTCCCAGGCCCTGGCTGCAGCCTCTGCCTCCATGAACGAAAGTGGGATGCTGTCTCCACCGCAGGCCTCCCTCCACAGGAATGTGGTGTCTGGCGGGGGCCCCCAGCGACCCCCCAGCACTGGCAGTGCAGGTCAGTGTCCAGGCTTGACTTCCCGTCATGTTGCTACAGTACACCCACTTACAATCATTTGCTGCAATTGCTCAAATTACACATGGGGTCCTTTAATAGTTCTTATATTAGCCTAGCAGAGCAGATAACAGTCATACATGTTTACTATAAGATTTTTTCCATATAGGAATGTAGAGTGATGAATCGATATTGTTTATGAGCGGAAGATACAGCCATGTGAAGGAAAATTGTAATTACACAAACATGTCAGAATGAAGAGTAGCCTACTGTACTTTCAAAACCAGAATTGATTTTGTATCTCAATCAGAATGCTCTAACCATGGATAAAAATGTTGATGATGATGTAGAATATTGATTGTACATCTCTATATCTGAGGCGTTTGCCCTGATCCAGAGGCCTGTGACAGCATGTAGTTCACCATGTAGTCATGGTGTCTGTCCTGTGGGAGTTGACCTCATGATCGTTGCGTATCATGCAATGCATTTCAGACTCACTGAGGTGTGATAAGGTGATGACTATATTCATGAAGAGCAGACTCATGGCCATGCAGATTCCATGATTTATTCATGCCGTGTGTGTGTGTGTGTGTGTGTGTGTGTGTGTGTGTGTGTGTGTGTGTGTGTGTGTGTGTGTTAGACAGAGAGTGTAGGTGTGTGTGTGTGTGTGTGTGTGTGTGTGTGTGTGTGTGTGTGTGTGTGTGTGGTTGCGTGTGTGTGTACTGTATGTGTGTGTGGGAGGATGGTGGTGTTGAAGATGGGGTGTTGCTCTGTATGCGGTCAGGTTAGGTAGAGAGAGGTACACATGTATTTCTTTGTCAACATTTGCATACTTGCACATAACAGGAAGCTTACCAGTATACAGGAGGACCTCAGACCTGTTCAGGTGTTTCAGGTATTTGACACAAACTGTCAACTGAGTGTCATTGTGTCTGTGTGTGTGTGTGCTACAAAAGAGCACAGTAATCTGTTGCTGCTGTAAAAACTCCCCATATGAGTGTGGTAGTTCACACCTCTGTTTTTTTTTTCCACTATGGAACGGACGTGCGATTAATTGAAAGCAGTCGTCATAGTAACGGCTGTCAATGTTTGTTCCAAGGTGGCCTGTGCTAGGTCTGACAGCAGTGGCCTCTGTGGTTAAGCCTCACAAGAAGAAGCGGGGGATGATGAACAGTGGGTTGGGGGAGAGAGAAAAAGAAATAGAGAGACTCGGAGAGCAAGAGAGAGAGAGAGAGAGAGAGAGAGTAAGGAAGGTCAAGAAAGGTGTAGCACGGGCTGCGTCTGAATACCAAGTATACACTAAGGGTTGCTAAGAATCTACTACTTGACCGGTGATGTATGTTCTGTATTTATGCAAATAAGCATACTATTCGGGTGTACTACAGTAGTTTGTGACTCAACTGCTTTTATAGTAGCATAGTAGCCATGGTGTTTCAATGCAATCCTGAATCCTGAAGAACCCAGTCACTATCACATAGCCCAGGATGTGTGTACTGCATACGCACTGGAGCAGGAGTATGAGTAATGACCGCAGGACTGCACCACTAATTACCAGACCATGTGAACCAAACAAGCATTCATATGTTGGAATGTACAACTGACACCAGTCACTGTTTCTGGCTTCTGTTTGTTTTCCCATAACAGGGCTATATGTTGACTGAAAGCCACATGGTTGCAAAGCAGTTAAAATGTTTTTGACCACATTGAAAGTATAATAATTAGTGTCAAGCATGATTGTTTCCATGAACCTGACTTGAAACCTGTGAGAACCTTGTCTGAGGAGTGTGAGAGTTGTCTCACCAATATGGCCGGCAGTAGTCATTTTAAATGGTCTATGTCATCATGACATACAGTATACTATAGCTTTTTTAACCCGGCTCGACAACCTAAACATGACATAACCTGATTCTCCGAATCCAGCGTGCTGCTGTTGCGATGTGCGGATGTGTATGAAATTGAGCGTGGGAGCAGTGCAGTGGCAGACAGTGTGGGTGAGAGGTGGAAGCACATACGTGTACTCGTAGGTTCTCACAGCTGCGGAACAGCCCCGTGTGGTGATCCGCCATCAGCCCGCTCAAACCACATCCCTCGCCAGACACTCTTTGCTGCTTGCCAGGGTGACTGACGTGCACTGGAGCTAGCAGTCTGTGCCAGTTGAGTGCAGACTATGAATTACTCTCCTCACTTCCTCCTTTAAAGATCAGAGAAAAAGAAGAAAAAAAAGACAGAAAGTAATGCAATCCAGTGCTACGCAAGCAGACTTTACTGTACTCAATGTTTGCAGTAGCTAAATGTGGACTAGGAACTAGGAAATGTAAATATATGCTAATTGGGGGTTAGCCACATAAGAAGGTAAGGTTAACCAATCAGTAGCTAAGCTACATTCCACCACATGGTCTCATTCACACTTTCCCCAGAGTTCTAAATGACGCCCATGCTGCCCCCCATCATCCCCTTCCATCCTGCCATCAGATCCACACATTCAGGCTGACTTCAATTTTTTTTTTTTTTCTTCTTCTTCTTCTTTTTACAGTTTTTTGCAGTATTTTAAAACTGTATTTTTGGGTACCAAATGTAGCATAGCGGTATTGGTACACCTTAGAAGCTAAAGGGTATTTGTCTGGATGAACAGTTGTGGTGTCCGCGCCTTTGTTGTCCGTGGCAAACGGTGTAGGCTCCTGCCCGGCCGCTAAGTCCCTTGGCGGAGTAACTCCGTCTCCGCGCTGCACGCATTGTCAGAGCTCTAAACTCCACCACAGCATTATTTCTGTAGAACCAGTCACCTCGTCGACCGTTATCCCTTATATACAGTAAGAGGATGCCTTCGCTGCTAGATCCTCAGAACTTTCCCCGGTGGTGACTGACCAGGCCTGAAACTGACCCAGATTGGACGCAGGTCTGTTTAGATCTGTGTTAGATCTGAGTCATTGCCATAAATCGTGTTGGAGAGTAATTCACACGATGACTTGCGCTCGCAGATCCACTGCCGAGTTTCCCCACGATTACCTGTGATTTCTAATCGACCCTGTGACCTCGTCTCTAAAGTCGTGTAATGTGATCTTGGCTTTACTGTCCGAAGGTCAGATCCCCTGTCCAGTAGATCTGTTAGAATGTGGTTATGGTGTTAGCAATCAGTGTTAAGGCGATATTTAGTTGTATCCTTTCCCTTGAACAAGGGTTACTGACTCTTTTCTGTTTATCTGACTATATGATAGATATCACTCTGAGTCTGATTTTACATGTGTAATGGACATGGAACATGTGATAGTTAGCCGTCATCAGTGGATGTATCTGATGTATTACTATTTTTTTTATTATTTTTGCATTTTTGAGGTGAATTTTTGTTATAAAATAAATGAGAAAAGAAAGATAAGGCCTTCATGGTTCATAGTTAGTTTTCCCCTAGGGTTGTATACTAACAAGGAACCTTTTCCAAGGAGCGAAAGGAGCAGCCCGTGACCAGGGCCTGACAAAGCTCTGAAGTGTTTTCTGCTTTAGACACTTCATTTTGTGCACGTGGGCCTTCTCCATTTCAGGTAATGGAGGCTAGAGAGGTTCATTGTGTGATATGCTATTATAAGTCTAGATATGAACTCCGTGGCCTGAGCAGGAAACTCATCTTTTGAAAGGTGTACCTGTGCAAAACAGGGCTGACAAAACTTAAATATGGGAGGAAGAAAATGATGGTGGCAGCTGTTAATGTCTCTGACCCGCTACAACACACACACACACACAGAGACACACACACACACACACACACACACACACACACACACACACACACACACACACACACACACACACACACACACACACACCAAGGACACTGCCAAGGTCATGTGTCCAACTGTTCCTTCTTGACAGTTACAAATGCCAGGATTGCTTGTGTTCTCCCATGGGCTATTTTGTCTATGTCAACACCATGTAGCCTGGGGTAAGCAATGCTATAATGCAGAAGTAGACTCTGTTACTATATGGCCTTATATTATCTGGTGTACTGTAACAGATGGCTTTAATTAAAATATTGCCTGTTTCAAAAAGAGAATGGATTGTAGTGAGCTTAAAATAATGTTAATTTGTAATCATTTATTTCTTATGGTGATACACAATGACACAATGCAATTACAGTAGTAGTAACAAGTACCCATGACACTGGATTGTTAAGAGAAGGAATAGACTTGAGTTCAGCCGCTACTTTGTTTATCTTGTCCTTCAGTGTATAATTGCAATACATAAAGCTGTCTGTGTGATTTACACAGCGTGAACGTGGTTATTACATTATAGGGCCCTTGTGTTTATTCATAACTTTTGACCACTCTCGTCTCAGTGTACTCTGTCCCTGAGCCTGGCAATAAATGGAAGATATTGATCTGCGAATACCAGTTGACAGTGCTTATGTAGTCTGTATTTTTATACAGCTGTCTTTTGAATCCACCTTTAGAGAGAATCTGTAGTAGCCGCCATCAGTACCCCTGGGAAACTTTCATCAGCTTACTTTAGAAATGATTCCTTTTTACCCTTTTATGCTGTTGTACTGCAAAGGGAAACCCGGTGAGACAAGCATAATCATGTGAACATACAGTACAGTGCGTGGTGGCCCCTTTAAGGCAAATCCCCACCCCCGACATCACCACCACCACCACCACCACCACACCACCCACAGCCATCTTCATCTCTCACCGTCTGACTCCCTCCTCCAGTTTCCTTCCCTCTACTGACAGGTGCATCTGTGTTTTTCTCCCAGCACCAAGGCCAGTCCTTATAAGGCTAGCCAGGGCCTAGCAAGATGCCTAGCCCAGCAGTACCGTGCAAGAATGCCGGCCATGGCATCCCTGTAAGTCCTGTGTACACAATGAGCGGCCGGGCTGTCATGGCCGCTATGTGCCGCCTGAGAGGCAGTGTCAGGTGCTGATGAGCCCCTGGCCTAACCCCGCCGTACAGCCCGTCCCTGTCCCTGTCCCCGCCCCACCTCTGCTTTTCCCGCTCGCTCGCTCGACTGCTCCGTCAGCCGCAGTGAAGCGGTCACTGACTCACACAAACTCTCCAGTCCCACTGGGATTTGCATGGCGCCCTCTGTGGGTGGGATTTATTTATGGCTTTTGCCCACACCTGCTATTAATTGGCCTTCATTAATCAACGTTAAATCAACAGCTTTCAGTGACACCGTGTTGATAGTGAGGCCTCTGGGCTGAGGAAGGTGTTAACTGGGCTCCAGGTGCGCCCCTGTTGACCTGCCTGGCACGGAGTCGTCACCTCGAGCGTTTGAGATGGGAGTGCGGGCATACAGCTGAGCGCCAAGCCCTGGCTTTCCACGTCTTAGCAGTTGTGTGTGAACCTGCACTCGGTGGGCAAGAGAGAGAAAGAGGGAGAACGAGAGAGAGAGACTGCAGGCCGTTAAGGGCAAGAGAGCGGGCGCGCTGCCCAGAGGAGGCTCAGCCTTTGGCATGGGCGACTTCGGAGAGCGAACTGCAGCTGTTGTTTGTTCCAAACCGTGTGCGGAGCAGCCGCTGCTAGTGAGCGAGTGAGCGAGCATGTGGAGCGTTTGGGGAGGGCAAAAAAAAAAAAAGAAAAAAAAAGAAAAGAAGAAGGAGCCTCCTCAGCGCTGGGCTGTCAGCCTGCCATTCCGCGCATACCTCCGATTTTTCACAAGCGGCGGGCGACCACTGGGCGTGAGGGAGAGGCCTTCCTTCTCTCCAAACCAGGCCAGGAGCTGCACTGCCTCGCCCTCTTTATGGTTGAGCCGAGCCTGCTGCTCTGGCTCAACCTGCAGCCAACTCCGTTACAGACCTGGCCCTGACCCAACAGAGATTCACCAGCCATCCCTCCCACCCCTGTACCAGATCCGGGCTGGGCTCGTTTAAGAATTGGGGGTGGTGGGGGTAGGTATTGCAGCCCCAGCCCAAATGCAGGGGAAGTGTTTTGGATCTCTGATTGAGCCCAGAGAAGGGTGGCGAGGATCCAAGCCTTAATCCCGGCAGAGCTGCCAGCTCCTTCTCCTCAGAGGGGAAGATCTGTCTTCATCCTGACATGAACTGGTAGGGTGCAAATGAATCATTTTCTCTATGAAATATCACGCTCGCTTCATACCGCAATTTGTCTCCCCCTCTCACGTTATTTCTTTATTTATTTATTATTTATTTATTTATTTATTTTAAATGTGTTACCTAACCACGTGTTCTAGCTCGAGGATAAAATGACTCACTAGCATTCGGGAACAGAATGGCTTAGATTCTACAGAGCTATTGCTGAACACGAGGCCTTTAAAGACGGTGTTCGTCTTTTTTTTTTTTTTAATGTTCTATGTCGAAGCATAATGCAATAATTAGACACATCATGTTTTGGTTCAAAAAAAAACGTAGGGTTGTTTCCAGGCAGTCTAACATGATTTGGGTGTTACAAACCTTTTTTTTTAATTAATTATTTTTTTTTTTTTTTTGCGCTTGATCTACCACATCCTACTTCCAGAATACCGAGCCAGGCCTGCTCATCACCATAGCAAGCCAAAGAGAAGAGAGAACCTCCTGCTAATCATGCGAAGGCCACGCTGATTAAGAAAAGATGTTCTCAAATCAGCCTCAACAAGAGTCAGAGGGAAAGGGCTGCCCGTGAAGGCAACACTGAATCATAGTGCATTCTGGCGCAATGATTTATTGATGCAACTTCTGTGGCTAGCCATCACATCTTGCAGCAAACTCGATTGTGCCACTTCCCATTTGTCAGTGCGAGGCAGTGTGCTGCGTCATCACCAGGTCCCATGTGAAATCCCCCACTAACTTCTTTGAAGCACCCTTTGTGGGTTTAAAGCTCTCTCACCGTGGTAGAGGAAAGGCTTAAGGGTTGGCTGGCTGAAGTAAAACAAAACAAACCAGCTTTATTTGTCCCAGCTATTCTACCCAACCACCACCCCACCTCCGCTTCGCACACACACACACACACACACACACACACACACACACACACACACACACACACACACCACACTTCCTACCTTGGAGCCTCGTCTGCAGCCCTCCCCTGGATGCTGCTGATCTAGTTATTTCTGCCGAGCAGCTCAGCTGACTTTGCAGCGCCTGTCCTGGTTCTTTAAGCAGTTTGGCATGGCAGAATGGGAGCTGTGCTGACAGTCCCCTGGTTCTGGACGCCCGCTCAGACTGCCGAGTGCCTGAGCACGTCTGGGACGCTCTCGGGTGTGGGAGCTGGAGCAGGCCTCTATGTGTGCTTGCTTGTCTGTTTTTCTTTTTTTCCCCACTGTCACTGAAGCAGCCTACTATACATTTTCTATAACGGAATCCCAGTCTTGCTCCTAAGCCCTGAGCCTTGAATCCTCAAATACTTAAGGTAAAGTCTGTGATTCTGGTGCAAATCACATTTGTTTTTGTTTGCGTTTATGCTTACATTATAAGCACTTGTGACCAACAAAGCCTGCTTTTTAGTATCGGAAGGCCGAACAAAGCATGGCAAAGAAGTAGCTCACCCCTGCCTTGGCAGGCTGTCCCTGTTTGTTTGTTTTCAATTTTTGGAGTCTTGGTGTTATAAAAAGACCAGATTTTCTTTATAGTGCCAGCAGATCATGATGAGATATTATTTTTATGTTATAAAAAGCTTTGTGTGTCCACAAACAACACTGATTGCACCTGCAGTTTGATTCATGCCAGTGTGTTGAGTCATGTCAGTGTTAGTGTTTCCTCGGCAGTCTGCACCCTGCACATGAGGAGACATGTCAGGACCAAGTTTAGCTCAGGGTTTGGTAATTGTTGCTATATACAGTATACAGTACCTTTCTGTCATACAATATGTAGCCATGATACCATCTTTATAGACCACAATTTAGTCATTGTACCAACTTGTTAGACCACAATAACAGTTGCGGCAACAAAATAAATGTTGCAAAAATGGTTGAAAGACAGATACTCGGGAAATACAGGAAAAAAAAATAAAAAATAAAAAACTTTTGTTTAACATGTTTCACCAACTCCTGATGAGCTGTCATAACATCATGTCTGAGGTTCAGTTCAGAGTTTAGCTTAGGCTAATCAGTGTCTGTTGACCAGGGGCTTAAACACAGCTGATCTGCAAAAGATTCCCATACAAACAGTGCAGTGGCTGAGTTCCCTTTCCTAGATTACACACACAAGTTTATTTAAGCGTGCACTAGCAAACAGGGAATTGGTGAAGACCTAATTAATGTGGGGACATCTTCATTGTTTATGTTCACCACAGATTTGTGTGTTGATTTTGTCCCGCATGTCTTTGCACTGGTAATCAGCGAGGATTGGAGTGTCCAGCGAGGCAGAGAGCGAGCGTGGAATAGATTCCGTTTTGGATGATGTGTGCCCACTCTGTTTTGCATTAACGATGAGAGATTGCTGGAATGTGAGGGATTTGAGTACTCACCCTGTTATGCAATTTGCCTGCGAGCGCTGCAGCCTCCCTCATTAATACCGAAGAGTTACAGGCTGTTGAAGAGCAATTACGAGGGCTGTTTGTGTGTCAGAAGAATATTTCAAGAGATTGTTTCTGCACACATTATTCTGCCGTGACTCCGGGTCGGCAAAAAAAACGTCGGTGTTCCCTATGGATAACCAAGTTTTTATTTCACTTTTTATTTATTTAATTTGTGTTTTACCCCATTAGAATCCCGTGGAAGGCTTATAAATGGTATTTATTTTTGTTCTCTGGGACTCTCCAAGTAAAATATGAATCGGATTTTCTTGGCACAGCTGTTTCAGCTCTTGAAAGGCTGAGCACATTGTTCAGTCCTGTCCCGGGTTTTCTGCGGAGCCAAAACAATATGGCTCTCCAAACTAAAGAGGCACTGTTCAGGCTCATTAATTAAACGCTATAATTAGAATCCGGTCTATTTTACACTTAATCTATTACAGCACTGTTGCTTTGATTCTGAAATCCATTCGTCGGTTTTTCCTCATTCATGCATTTTTCACCCCGTTCACCCCTCGCACTCAAGGTAATGACAATTTAATAAGACTGAATGCTCTTTTACAACTCTGTTACATGTTCAAAGACCTTGTTGTCTTGCGAGCACAGCTCTTTCCCATTTCAGATGAAAACAAACAAATAAACAATAAACAAACATTTGAAAATAAACAAAAAAAAATCCCTCAGCATTCGTAAAGGGAGATGTTACATAACTCAACGCTCCCAAACGGGTGATCCATTATTCAGATCTGAGAGACTCTTTATTTAAGAAAGCAGTGGAAAGCCGAATAAGGAGAGGGAGGGGAAACAAATAAATAAATAAATGAAAGACAACACTCCCCCTGCCTCCTGCACAGTGGGACACAATTTTACGGTGAACTGACATAGTCTGGCACAGTGTGTCTGAATCAGGAATGAATCAAACAGAGAGAGAGAGAGAGAGAGAGAGAGAGAGAGAGAGAGAGAGAGAGAGAGAGAGAGAGAGAGAGAGAGAGAGAGATTCTCTGGAAGTGAATGTAAGAAAGAGGGATGAAGGAAACAGAATGGATAGAAAAAGAAAAGGATGGGGCAACACATTGTGTCAGAAATCACGCACGCTTTGCACATGAGGACAAACCGTACATAAACATTGTGCCAGCAAACCAGATGCAGCAGGGCTGTGCATGTGCATTCAGGTTTGAAGCACAACAGAGACACTGCTCAGAACACTTTATTTTCATGGGATTGCTGCCACCAATGAGGGCTTTTGTCTTGTGCAATGTAAGTCTTAGCCCATACCATGTAAATCATGCCTGCCCATGCATGTAGGCACTCTGGCTGTGCTAATGTGTCTAGCTCATGTTATACCCTTTCTTTCACAGTATAGAGTTATAGTTAGAATGGTCTAGCAGCCACTCACATCCCCTGGTTTAGACACTCGTATTAATCAGCAGTGTTTTCATTTTTACAATGTGTTCCTTTTTTTTCTTTCTTTTTCTTCTTTTTTTCTCCCTTTCTTTTTTAAACTCCCTTGTGCATTGGCTCAGATCCAGGCAATGATATCATAGCCTCCTCTGATTCTTATCGGCTCTGTCTCTGGCTGCGCCTTTTACAGTAATATTAAGATAAGAGACGCCCCCTTTCAACAGCACTGTAAATACAATACACATGTGTGAGACAAAACACTCACTCATAGAGACACACACACACACACACACACACACACACACACACACACACACACACACACACACACACACACACACACACACACACAACCACATAACACACACACACACACACTCTCTCCACACACACACACACACACACACACACACACACACACACACACACACACAACAGACAGACACACACACACACACACACACACACACACACACACAGAGAGACACACACACACACACACACAGACAGACAGACAGACATACGCACATGATTGCTCCTAAATCAATCTC
Source organism: Sardinella longiceps (assembly GCA_027497455.2). Lineage (NCBI taxonomy): Eukaryota > Metazoa > Chordata > Actinopteri > Clupeiformes > Clupeidae > Sardinella > Sardinella longiceps. Next base: position 6,486,779 of record JAODXP020000017.1, read on the forward strand.
TTACTACGCAGAGATGAAAAAAGGTCACAGTTGCATCATGAAAGCTAACCATCATGTTACTGAAAGCACATGCAAGTAGAGGGAGACAGAAAAAAAAATGGTGCCTTTTCTTTTACTGTAAGCTCTGAAAAAAGATATGAAAAACATTCTTGTTTGTGAGTTTTCTTCAGAGCAATTATATGTATTATTTTAATCACCCTTCTATGATCTGGGGGCCGAGGATGCCATGAAAATACATAAATAAATAAATAATTTATTGCGACAAAAAAAGAGAAGAAAAAAACACATAGCTAATTGCAGTTTATTGCAATTGTGATATTCTCCTTCATCATAGAATAGCAACGTAGCCCAGTAGTGGGTGGCTAAAGCATGTATGTCAACATGGGAGTCCTGATAACTCTATATTTGACCATGTTTGGTGAAAGCTCTTATCTTGCCCCCAAAGGGAGGGTTTGTCTGCAAGCTTTTCAGCAGACTCGGAAGCAGCACTGCTGCTACAGCAGCCTACACACCAGCAGTGTTTCACTGCGCTCTACGCCACTAAATGAAGTTATGAGCTACCAGACCACTGATAGGCATCTCAGGTGACTGATTATAGTAAAGCCTGAGGGCTGCTAGCTGTCAGAATGATTCGCCAGTTTGTTGTACTGAGAGAGAGAGAGAGAGAGAGAGAGAGAGAGAGAGAGAGAGAGAGAGAGAGAGAGAGAGAGAAAACAAACAATAGCTGATGTCTGAAGACTGTTAAAACATGTTTGTACAACTTAGCTCTCTCCTATTTGAAGAGTGTAGCTTTTAAGATGGCATTAGTAGCAGTAAACAGCTTTTGATCGATACAAACTACCTACAGTACTTTGGCAAGGTCTGTGTAGTGTAGGCCATCATGGCCATACTGTAGGCATTTCAAACTGTTACAGTATGTCACAAAGACACGCCTGGAGGAAAGTAGATGCTAAGGGGATGGTCGGAGTCTCGTGCTGAAGTCAGCCTTGCGTCATAATGCTCTGAGTCTGAATCAGCGCCCCAACCAGACTAACGCCTCTACTTTGCTCACTTGCCTGCCTGCCTGCCTGCCTGCTAGCCTGCCTCTCGGGCTCTTGGCTCTTGCCTTCCCAAAGCCCTCACAGGAAATGGCCGCCCAGGGCAGGAGGCCGACATAAAAGCCCTGTGACTAAGTTTTTTAATCAAGTGACTGTTGTGTGGACAAGCAAGGAAATGACAACTCGCTTATTTATTTGTTGTTTTTGAATTACCGGAATTCAAGAGATAATGCCGGTGAGACATCTGACTGTTTTTTTCCACCACGTAGAATGCTGATTAATTGCCTTTTAGGGCATTTATTGCCGTCGATGTTATGACAGAGGTTGAATGAGTAATTTGCTGTGTGAGTGCGAAATGATGACACAATCACACAGCCTACAGGACAAAAAAAAACAAACAAAAAAAAAAAACCCTTGTGTTCCCAGCAGACTAGCAAACTGTTGACTGTGCTTAGCCGCTAGTGATTCCTGTGTTTGTTTGTGTTGTGTGAGTTGCACATTTGTCTGTCTGAGGGCAGTGATTGTTCCAAAAGATGTCCTGCTGTAGTGTGAAGGAAGTCCTAACAATGCAAGTCTGCAGATGGAATATGCGCTACGCATTGGAGCTAAATGGTTTTTTGCCATGACAGTAGATCCTAGTCTCCTTTGAGAACGTGTTTTTGTAGCTTTAACTCATGTAACAGTGAGCGCTCTTGAAAATTGCCACCCTGAGTTGTTGTGAATTGTGTTAGTGCATTGTATATTTAGCCTTCCTCTTCTCAACAAACAAGTTGAGGATCTTCCTACTTGGCAGCAAGTGGCTGCAAGTGCGTCCTCTTTTAATGATTTTGGCAGTTTACTTCGTTGCAGCTACTAGTCACAGTCCATTTGGTCGACAGAATGATTTGCCCTCATCATAAGACGCGGGAATCCTCAATAGATATGCTTACCCAGAGAAGGAGTGGCTCATCAATTTCCAAATGGGGGTTTTATTTTTACAAATGCACAGGAGATTCACCGGGGGGCTATCAGAGTCTATTAGGACTCCTCAAGGGGCCAATGGGGGGTTGGGGGACATTAACTGGGCTGCAATATTCTACAACGCAGTGTAATGGTGTGTCCAAGTCTCTAATGTTGTGGATGTGTCTTTTTTTAATTTACACTAATTTCGTTCTTGTTTTTTTTCCTCCCACTGTGTGTGTGTGTGTGTCTGTGTGTGTGTGTGTGTGTGTGTGTGTGTGTGTGTGTGTGTGTGTGTGTGTGTGTGTGTGTGTGTGTGTGTGTGTGCAGGAAATGGCTTTGTCAACCCAAGAGGTTCCCCAGGGCTGCTGGTTAACCCCAGTGGCAATGGTCTGGGGAAGGTGATGCCCACCAAGTCCCCCCCACCACCAGGGGGCAATATGGGCATCAGCCGCAAGCCTGACCTGAGAGTAGTCATCCCCCCGTCCAGCAAAGGCATGATGCCCCCACTGGTGAGTTCCAGTCATCTATACACACACACACACACACACACACACACACACACACACACACACACACACACACACACACACACACACACACACACACTCACACACACACACACACACACACACACACACACACACACACTTCACTGGGTGCAAAAGCAGACACAGGCAGAGACACATAGTCATACAGTCTACGTCAGACGCACACAAACATGCACAGACACACTAACACACACACTCACAGACACGCATTCTTTCTCACTACACACTGTGACATTCACACTTACACTTCTGTTCACACCCGCGTTCTCATATCATTGCTCTTACAAGTCTCAGTCTGTTCAGTAGACAACAGTTTTACTCTCACCCCAACATGCACTGTGATGGGTAGCCCCTCCTCTCTTCTCTTCTCCTCTCTTCTCTTGTCTTTCACATTCTCTTCTCTGTTCTTCTCCTCCTCTCCCACCTCTCCCCTCTTCTTGTCTTTTTTATCCTCCTTTTCAACCCCATTTCTTTCTTTCTTTCTTTGTTTCTCGCTCCTCATTTCTGCTTTTCTGCTTTTCGTTTTCTCTGCTCTCTATTCTGTGTGTCATTGGGAACTGGATGTTCCATGTTTGATTGTACAGGTATACACACACATACAGACACGCGCACACACACACACAAACACCCAGACAGCATTCAAATGATTTCTACGCAGTGTACACAAAGAAAGCACTGGGGAAACATAGCACAAATACCCAGACAGTAAACACACAACTACACTGTCTAAAAACACACACAGCGACACAGTTACACACAGCTGCCAAAAACACACTGTTGTATGATTGAAAGTGTGATTGACAAGAAATGTTTGTGTGTGTGTGTGTGTGTGTGTGTGTGTGTGTGTGTGTGTGTGTGTGTGTGTGTGTGTGTGTATGTGTGTGTGTGTGTGTGTGTGTGTGTGTGTGTGTGTGTGTGTGTGTGTGTGTGTGTGTGTGTGTGTGTGTGTGTGTGTGTGTGTGTGTGTGTGTGTGTGTGTGTGTGTGTAGGCATGCATACTTCCAACTGTGCCAATAGCACCAGCACGGGAGCGAGGTATATCTCCAAGGCCCGGGTACTCCAACCCACTCAATTATTCACATGGAAATTAGAGGCCCTTAATGATTATAATTAAGGTGCAGCTAGCTTTGACCACAGCGAGCACCTGAGGCTACAGAAGACTGCCACGGCCATAAATCACGCCCAGACACACACGGAAGAAAAAAAAAAGAATAATGAACAAAAAAATGGGAAAGAAAGAAAAGACAGAGAGAGAGAGAGAGAAAGAAAAAAAAAGTTTTGAAGAAATTGGGCAGTAATTGACTGGCTGCACCTTTGCGTGCCTCTGTTTTCCCCTTGTGTGGCTGGCAGTCTCTCCACCGGGAGAGGGGCCTGATGTTGTTTTGTTAAATACTCCAAGGGGTTATCCTGACTGTGTTCCACTGCACAGGTTCAGAGATGTGTGTATGTGGTTGTGTGTGTCTGTGTGTGTGTGTCTGTGTGTTATGTGGTTGTTTGCGTGTGTGTATGTGAGTGTGTGTGGGTGTGTGTGTCGGTGTGTGTGTCTGTGTGTGCGTATATGTGGCTGTGTGCATGTGTGTGTGAGTGTGTGTGTGTGTGTGTGGTTCTGTGAGTGTGTGGGTCGTTTGCGTGCCAACAGCTGGAAGTGTGGAGGCTTTGCCTTTGGAACTCGTCCCACAGAGTATGTGTGGAATTATGAGCCATCTCAGTGAGCAGCAGCCTACAGCTCCAAGGCCTTTGTGTGTGTGTGTGTGTGTGTGTGTGTGTGTGTGTGTGTGTGTGTGTGTGTGTGTGTGTGTGTGTGTGTAGTATGTGTGTGTATTCCTAGAAGTTAATACGAAGAAAAATCTTCTCCATTCTCCGTGTTTTCCTCTTTCCTCTCTACTCCTTGATCTCCATCTCTAGCAGTCAGTCTCTTTCCACTCTTCCGCTCTCTCTCTCTCTCTCTCTCTCTCTCTCTCTCTCTCTCTCTCTCTCTCTCTCTCTCTCTCTCCCACACACACACACACACACATACTCTGTCTCTGTGTCTCCCTCTCTCCCTCCCCCCACCCCCACCCTCCATCTCCCTTCCTGCACTGCTGTGGACGAGCAGAGGCTGGCGCGGGGGGCTGGAGCCTGCAGACAGGCTGTCATTAGGACATAATGGTATTAAATTAATCACATCGCGCTGTGACAGAGTGGGGATGAGGGCTTAATCAGGAGCCCAGAGTGGGAGCCAGATAATATCTTGTCGCCCTTGTCGTGTCTCCCCCGCCGCTATTGATTGAGTGCGGTATTAAGACCGCCTTGGCCCGGGCACAGCCAAGGAGCATGGGGCCGGGCGAACAGGGCCGGGCCAGCTCAACTGACTGACTCAGTGACCGGGCCGGGCCGAACCCGACTGCCTGGCTGTCTGGATGGCTGGCTGGCTGGCTGACTCTCTGGCTGGGTGTCTTTCTCTGGCTGGAAGACAGATGGTTCCCTCCTTTAAGATTCATAACATGCGAGCTGCTATGATAATAATGAGCGAGTAATCCCCTAGTCTTCCTCTGATAGGATGCCCATTATGGTTGGGACAGCCACTATGCTCCGCTGATGGTGGTGGTGGTGGTGGTGGTAGGGGTGGGGGAGAGAGCGTGAATGAGCGAGTGAGCGACCGCGCGAGCGAGCTGTGTGTGTAATTAGACACTGCCTATAACTGTGAAGTGGAGCTCTCCTCTTCTCTCCTCTGCTTCAAGGGTTATTTTTGTGTGCGTCAGTGAATGAGTGTATTTGAATTTCAAATGACAAGTGTTTTGATTAGACTTATTGTGTATCCAGGAGTGTGTATGGAATGAGGTGTGTGTATGTGTGGGTGTGTGTGTGTGTGTGTGTGTGTGTGTGTGTGTGTGTGTGTGTGTGTGCGTGCGTGTTCTCTCAGATTTGTTGCTTCCTACTCACCCACCCTGCCTCTGGCCTCTCAATAAATGATCAATTAGAGTAAGTGGAGTGGCTGACAAATGAACAGGAACAGGGATGGATGGAGTTATTGGACGCGCCGCGCAACTTATCGATGCTGCTCCGACACAGAAGGTTAAGCCTGGTGTAGCGGTGAAACAATGTCTTCACATTGCCCATAACAAGCCAGAAAGCCCTCCGGACACACACACACACACACACACACACACGCATACATACAGCACAAACACAAACTCATAGTCATAAAGACTCACACACTCTCATACTGACGCAAAATAGTGAGTGAGCTCCGAGCAAAGCTCACATCTAGTTACCGTACCAGTGACACCCTTCTTCTTGTGTGAGAACCACTGGCTTGCGGTTGTGTCACACAGAAAACAATAACCTCACTAGGTGATATCAGCGTATCACATCTCACCTGTTCATCTCACGCCTGCTAATAGAAATAGGAGACCTTAAGCAGAATGTGAAAGTCCCCAGTCACACATTTGAATCAGAAACCATTTCATTTGACTAGAGGGCCTCTTTAAAAGGTAATGCAACCCCCCTGTGAGTTCAGGTGCTTTTTCGACCATGTAGCTGCTTTTGGAGAGCAAAGAGGGAGTTGGTGAGTGCCAGCCCATGCCATTGTACACTGCAGTTGTTTGGGTGTGTATGTGTGTGTGTGTGTGTGTGAGCATGCATGGAGATGGTACCCTCAATCCCCAACCTTTCCTGATTATCCTGTGTAACATTGCATATTTTTTCTTTCTTTCTTTCTTTCTTTCTTTCTTTTTTTCCTCCTCTTCTTGTTCCTCTTCTTCTTTTTCTTCTCTCTCCTGTTCGGGGTGGGACAGTCAGAGGAAGAGGAAATGGAGCTGGTGAGTTTGGGCTGGTGTGAACGAGAATGAGAGAGAGAGAGAGAAAAAAACACATAGATGTCTGCTGCTTCTGGAATAGTGCTAGAGCCTTAACCACTGGAGCTATGCCAGAGAGAGAGAGAGAGAGAGAGAGAGAGAGAGAGAGAGAGAGAGAGAGAGAGAGAGAGAGAGAGAGAGAGAGAGAGAGAGAGAGAGATTCCATCTCAAAACCACAATACCTTTACAAACAATAAGGAGAGTCAAGCAAAGCATAGAAAGGGAAGCAAAGTAATGCAATAGAAAGTCAAGTCAATGAAAGGCAAGGAAAGGAGAGAAAAGAAGAAAAAAAAGAAACATTAAAGTACAATCAGATGGGAGGGACAAGAGAGAGAGAGAGAGAGAGAGAGAGAGAGAGAGAGAGAGAGAGAGAGAGAGAGAGAGAGAGAGAGAGAGAGAGGACTATGAACTGTGGATGAGGCAAATGGGAGGTGGATTGGGATGATATGAGATCATGTGTATTTCATGCTGTTTGTCCTGAAAAGCCGAAAGCCCAAAAAGAAAAAGAAAAGAAAAGTGCTCCAGTTTGGGATCTGCTCTGCTGTGTCTCACTGCATGCATTTGAGTTTGTGTCTGCTCCACAGGCTGGGTTCAGAGAGGACGCAGCCTGCCTGGCTCACATCCCCCAGTGGGACCAGTGTGTGTGTGTGTGTGTGTGTGTGTGTGTGTGTGTGTGTGTGTGTGTGAGAGAGAGAGAGAGAGAGAGAGAGAGAGAGAGAGAGAGAGAGAGAGAGAGAGAGCAAGAAAGAGGGAGTGAGAGATAAACAGGCAGAAAATGACTGTGAGTGTGTGAGAGAGAGAGACAGAGAGAGAGAGTAATTTCATGAAATGACATGTTATTACCAATAATAATGAAGTATTTCAGAGGAAGAAAGAGTTGTTGATGGAAGTGATCGACACACTGCCAAAGACAACCTGGCCTTCAAATAGCAATCTCTTTTTGGATCAGGCAGATTGTTTTTCTTCAACAGCATTGTTTATAATTGAACTCTACTCCCTCAAATTCCCCTCACTGCCTTGTTTTGCCAAGCACCTCCTGACTTCACCCAGGCTGATGTCATCTGGGCCTCAGTGATGTCAGAGAGACCAGAGGCAGATGCTGATTGGTGGGACTTTGGACGTTTGAACAATTTCATTGGGCAGCTGAGATGTTCAGAGTTACTTCATATTTACAGTTCATCATCAAAGTAGAAAAGTTTTTGTTGTTGTTGTTGTTGTTGTTGTTGTTGTTGTTGTAATAGTTGAGAGATGCTCCTGGTCATTTTGGAGGCATGGCATCTTGCTTTGCAGACCAGCTGAAGTTCATAGTAATACTTCTTAGACTTAGTTAATAGATTAGTGCAATACCGACATCAGGTGTCTTTTATTGGTTAGGTAAGGATGTTTTATCTCTCTCTCTCTGGATGCACCTGTGTGTGTCACTGGTATATTAGTGGCTGTGTGTGTGTCTGTGTGTGAGAGAGAGAGAGAAAGAGAGGGAGAGAGAGAGTGTAAATGCTGTTATGTGTCCGTGTGCGAGACACACTGCTGCTGCTGTTGTTGCTGCGGCTGCTGCATGGTCCCTCTGAGCGGGGGCAAATGTGTGTGTGTGTGTGTGTGTTTACACGCACACGCATGCGTGTGTGTGTGGGTGTGTGTGTGTGTGTGTGTGTTTGCTGTGCATGCTGGCCCAAGCACCGAGCCCAGTTCATGTTTTCCCACTGTGAGATGTTCCATTACTCACACGGCCACCAAGGAAATAACGGCGTGTTTTTTTTTTTTTTTTTTTTTCTCACAGAGCCTGGGCGACAAAAACAAACACACTGCTGGGGTGGGGTGGGGTATAGGCAGGCAGGCAGGCAGTTAGGCGGGAGGGCGGGTGGAGATGGACTGACGAGGCCCCTGTGCCACCATCGCGCCAAGTAGCATCCTCCTGCGGTGTGCATTCGGTCATTTGGGAATTAGAGGGTGGCTGGACGAAGAGTTTTTTTTTTTTTTTTTTTTTTTTCCCCACTTTCCCTCCGCATGCGTGTGTGAGTGGGCCTGTGTGTGAAAGTGCTGTGTAAGAGCTACTCTAATTGGGTTAGCGCGAGAAGGGGCCGCGGTCAGTCACCGCTCCAGTTTCCAGTGCTGTCCTCCTGGCTGCTGCGTGTGTGTGTGTGTGTGTGTGTGTGTGTGTGTGTGTGTGTGTGTGTGTGTGTGTGTGTGTGTGTGTGTGTGAGGAGGAGAATGGACAGACCCTAAATGAATGAAGAATAAATGGATCAGGTGAAATGTAATATTCTACGCGTATGATGCAATTACACAGTGACGCTTGCACTTGCAGCGTACTGTATGTGTGGCTGTGCCAAGTAAACTGCACAGAAGGGGGTTTTGAAAACAGGATTTGACCATTTGATACCATTTGATTTTAATGGCGAATAATGATTAAACTAGATTGTTTTTAGACATATACCGTATACTGTATCGATTGGCCTATTCCTGAAGGTCTACTTTCTAGTCGGTGTCTTAGTTAGCAGGGCTCTTGACATTACGAACAGCATCTTTGAGAAAAAGACATGCTGTCTATGAAGCTCTAGCGCCTCTCTGTGGTGAAAGACAAAACTGCACTAATTTCTTTGTTTCTCTTAATGTCAGTTTCAATTTGAGGTCAAGTTTAAAATGGTTGTAGTTGCTTGCAGACAAGAAATTGTCATGATAATAGGGGTATTGAATACGGTTTTTGAAAGGTAAAATCGCCAAATAATACAACCTTCCCCACAATAACATCTACGAATGCACTGTGTAACTGATCTGTGTGTGGCACATTTGCATGCAATTTGTTATGCTGTGTGGCAACCAAACCTTAGAAACCACAAAGCATCAAAGAAATGCTGTGGATTTGTCTCCAATGTCTATTTGCATGCACGCACTGTGTGTGTGTGTGTGTGTGTGTGTGTGTGTGTGTGTGTGTGTGTGTGTGTGTGTGTGCACGTGCGTTTATTTGTATGTGTGAGTGTGAGAGTGCGTAAGAGAAAGAGAGACTGTGTATCTGTAAATTCGTGTCTGTGTTTCTCTGCAGAACACCCAAAGGATAAGCAGTTCCCAGTCCAACCAGCCCCTGGCCACCCCAGTGGTCTCAGTCACCACCCCGAGTCTGCCTCCCCAGGGCCTGGTCTACTCAGGCATGCCCACTGCCTACAATACTGGTGAGACTGGCTTTCAGAGCACCCTTTAGTTTTAGTTTAGTTTAGTTTAGTTTATTTATTTAGCACACATTTACATTAAATGGTGCAAGGAGGGAACCAAGCCCAATGGGCTTGTACAGAGCTCCACCCCTAAAAATCTTCTTTCAAATCTTTGAATCTGTAAACTTTCAAGCAAGTTTACCATGTGAAGACGGGATTATAGTTAGGATTTTGAAATGTGATATTATACTGTGAATAAATATGAGGCCTGTTTTTCTTCAAGTATCAGAAAGCTGATGATGAAATTGGTGATCTTTAACCACATGGAAATAAGACACAGAAGTACTGTAATGCACCTTTCAACTTTTGTTCGAAATCTATAGAGTGAGACACATCAAGAGCCTGATCTATTTATAGTCTATGACGAATAATCCCATGACCTTTATATCTGTGTGTGTCTTTGTGTGTGTGTGTATGCGTGTGTCACGTGGGGTGTTGAAGTGAGGGGTGATAGATGTGTTTAGCTTGTCTCTGTGGGGTGATTTGGGGGGGTGGATGGCTAATGGTGCTTGTGGCTCACAGGTGCATTTCTGTTGATTCTGTGTGTTCTAGAATATTCCCTGAGCAGCGCCGAGCTCTCGTCTCTGCAAGGCTTCGGCTCTCCAGGGCTCTCTCTGGGCTCTATGTCGGCATGGCAACAACACCAACTGGGCCAGGCAGCTCTCAGCTCGCTGGTGTGAGTAACTCACTCAGACACAAGTGTGTGTGTGTGTGTGTGTGTGTGTGTGTGTGTGTGTGTGTGTGTGTGTGTGTGTGTGTATGTTTGTGTGTGCCCATGTGTGCATGTGTTTGTATGGGTGTATGTGCATATGCATATGTGTATACACAGATGGCTAAAACACACACACACATACAAACATGTAACTATTTAGACATCTATTTCAATATCTAATGTATACAAATGCAAGCATTAATGGTAAAATATATGCAGTGACAGACTCAGTCATACCCACACACACCGTACATTCAAAACACACACATCCTTCATACACACGCATGCACCCACAGTATAGCCTAATATATCAGACTCCACCTTTGAAGACATGCCTCAAGCTCAAACTCTGCTGACGTCTTTGCTTCTCTGCGCAGTGGTGGCGGTCACTTACCTCAAGGCTCCAACCTCTCCATCAACACCAGCCAGAATGTCAACATCAAGTCCGAGCCCATCTCACCCCCGCGCGACCGCGTCACCCCGTCCGGCTTTGCCGCCCAGCAGCAACAGCAGCAGCAGCAGCAGGTGGCCCCTTCAAGCCGGCAGGACATGGGCCGCTCACCGGTGGACAGCCTCAGCTCGTCCTGCTCCTCGTACGACGGCAGCGACCGCGAGGACCACCGGGCCGACTTCCACTCCTCACTAGCTGGGATGGGAGGCGGGGGTGGCGGCGGCGGAGGGCGACCCCCGGCTGGGGGCGACGAGCGCGAGAGCCCCTCCGTAAAGCGCATGCGCATGGACACCTGGGTCACATAAAAGAGTCCCAGGGGGGTTGGACAGCGCCCTCTAGTGAGCTGCCCAGGTAACAGCTGGCTGGAAGGTCACATCTGGACCTCACGTGGGCCCAGAGGTTGAGATTGCTTCAGCTAGCTGTTAGCGGGGCGGCTAGAGGGTTTGGGCTGACCAGGAGAGGGAGGGGGATGAGGGGCCGACACGACATGGGGACGGGGGTCATTGTTGTTGTTGTTGTTGTTATTATTACTATTATTATAATTATTATTATTTAACTTCATTTCATTTTGTAAAGTAGATCAAGTGGTGGAGGAGAGAGTTGAGAAGATGTCTTGACATATCTAAATTTTTAAACCAGCGAAGTCAAAGTGAGAAAATCAAGTCAAGTGGTCAGGCTGAATTATGTGCTTAAGCTGGAGTTATCAGGTACTCAGCACAGGTCAGGTTTTCTGCAGGACCCCTTGTTTGAGGAGGGAAGAAAAAAAACAAAAACAAAAAACAAAGCATATATATATTACAAAACTCTAGATAACTGTAGTCACTGGTCCAGTCAGGCACTTACCTGTAGTAGCTGTTTTTTGCTGTTAATCTTTTGCAAGTTTTCAAGCAATCAGTGCAAGTAGGAGAGTGGCTTTCTGTCAGATGGCTCTTGCCTTTGTTTTTGAATATTGTGTAACTTTTACATCCCTGTAAGCTTTTTTGAGGTAAACAGACAACTCATTGTCGGTGGAAAAGTTTGACGTTATCAAATTAAATTTGGAGTTATAGGTCATGAAGAAGATATGGAGACACTTTGTTATCTAAAGATTTTTTTCCCAATATTTATCAGCATACAAGGAAAAGGATGCATAACAGGACGTCACATGACGTTCTTTTCTGTAATTGGCAACTACGCAGGAATACTTTTTATTGGTACCTTCTTTTTTTGTGACTTTAAATGAATGGGAAAATCGATCTAAGCCATGAAATATAGCCCAGTTGAGCTGGCATCAATAGCAAGCTATTCTTACTCACCTCAGACAACTTAATGGTATCGTAAGCCAAAGCTGTATGTTTTTTTTTTTCCTTTGCATTTTTATTTGATAACGTTTGGAGATAACTAACATTTGTAACTCCAGACAATTATTTCCTTTGTTCAGTTCTGTTGTGCTTTGTTGCATACAACACAAAACTAACATGCAAACCAGACCTTGAAACAATATTGAAAGCCATGAACACTTGATGTTCTGTTTGTAAATTAAAAAATTTGAGCCAAACATTTTTTTTTGTTATGTATATAGCAACTTTAATATATATCACCTTCGGTGTAAGTACGTATGTATTGTACCTTCACCAGATTCAAGGAAAAAAAAAGTATATTTTTGTGGATTACTGCCAGATTTACAAGGCGAGATCCTTATTAAGTAGAGTATTCACTGGTTCATATTTACTATTTTGTTAACAATACTGTACTTTCTTCAAAACTGAATTATTATCGTTAATAATCAAAGTGTTTTTATTTTAAAGAAGGTAGTTTTTGGGTCGTTTTCCCTTTAATGGTGGTGAATGTCTGTCCATACAAAAAATTGTAATAACAGTGCTGTAAGTTTAAAGCTTCACTCTATCTTTATTTTCAATTTCTTTTTTTTTTTTTTGTTTTTTTTTGTTTTCTTTTTTTGTTTGTTTTGTTTTGTTTTGTAAAGGATAATCATAATGCTCAAGAATATCTGGTTTCTTTCCTACCGCCATTGTGTTTAGGAGAGACCCAAGGCTGCTGAATACACTGGCCTTCAAACCACATGGTCCCATATCGGCACAGCTCATAACTCAATCATTTTCATTCGCCTAATTCCAGAAAGCATATCATAATGCTTTGTTTGAGAAAAAAAACAAATAAACAAAAAAAACACGCCAAATTATTTATAAACTAGTGGGCGCAACATTTAGTTAATAATATATGGCCATACGTTTATATATACAATCAAAATCCAAACCAATTGAACATGTACACAGAAAAATCATTATTGTAGATGTCTTTGCATTGTGAAACTATCTGAATATCATGTACACAGGACACTTTTTTATTTTTGTTTAATTTTGTTTTGCAAATTTGGCTCAACTGATTTCCATGTGCATCAAATTCTTTTGATGAACGATAGTTATCATAAAAAACATTCTATTTGTAACGAAGCATCTCCTGCATATGAAAAAAAATGGCATTCTGTAGCTTCAGAATACAGGAGGACATTCTGCTCCCTACCTGGCTGCAGTTGCTATGAGCACATGCGTCTTCAATCCATCAGCTTTTGTTGAGCTGATCCTGGCTTGCAGTACTTCTCTCCCCCCCAACGCCTCCACATATTGGTAAGCCCTGAATCAGATATGGGCTTGGTGTGATGCGGACTGTATCAGCCAGGCCTTCATCCGTTCAGGTCCAGACGGGGCGTCAGAGTCATCTGCCATAGTCTTCACACCCCTACACTACCGGTGGGAAGAGTCAGAGGATTCAGCAGCTACAGTCAGAAACCTAGACAAAAAAACAAAACAAAAAAAAACAACAACAATGGTGACAGACTTGACATGATCTCACTGCTGGATTGCACAAGTTTTTATTGTGAAACAAACAAACAAACAAACAAGTTTGCTGTAATCAAAAGGAGTCTCTCTTTACATTCACTATCTATTTCTGTGTGTGTGTGATACTATAGGCAGATACCTCCCTCTTTTTTGTCCTCATGAGCAAACAAACAAATAAATAAACAACAAAACAAGCAAGCTGTGCAAGCAGCTAGCGATAAGCTGATATTGATCTATGCAGTCATCAGAGAAAACGCAGGCCCACAGGCTCCCCTGGCTCTCCCTAAGTGATGTCTTTCTCTCTCCCTTATAGCTCTATGTAGTTTATGTATGTATGCTCAGGCATTCAGCAGTGGGGAAAACGACTGTTAACCTTTCCCTTAAGTGCTTGCATCTTCTCCCTTGTAGAAATATCATACATACCATCCAAATGGCAGCAATGGCTATAGTCACCTCAGCATTGAAATTTTTATTGGCGTGAGCTTTTTAATCACTACTCGTACATTAGATTTGCCACAAGAAAATTTCCAGACACCACACTATTTTAATTTTTTACTGAGTGAGTCAAAGTGTTTGGAGACTTCATCAATCCAACCCAAACACAATCAAAGCCTTTTTATGTACAAAAGCAATAATCCCGTAGCTCATGGTAAGCTTGATGGCACTATCACAGTATCACAGGAGTTTGCCCCTGTTGTTACACAAACACACGCACGCACACACACACACGCACACAAAAATACACACAAAGGCACATGCACAGACACACCCTCATACTATCAGGCACTCAGACATTTGCATGCACTCACTATGCACAAAACTCTCAATTGGAGATCAGGGACTTACGCTAGTTTCATCAAAAAAGAAGAAGAAGAAAAAAAAAAGCAGTCAGTGGGTGGCCTTATTCCAAAGAAACTGCTTACATGAATCACATCGGAACACATGTGGTGACAAAATCAGACTAAACGAAAAACCCCTCATTTGATTATGGTTTGACAAAGCTCTTTTGGTGCCGTCAGACTTGTATGCCGCTCTCTCACACCACATGAAATACATAGTAAATTTAAAGAGACCCTTGTACTCCTTTGATCTGTGTGTGCTGTGTCAGATATCATGCACAACTGTTGAATGTGAAAGGGAAGGGACATGAGGAAAAGAAGGAACGAAGGACAATTTGTAGATGACTTTCTTCACTTTGCTGTGCAAGAGTACACTGCTTTGCTTAATGGCTTTTTCTAAACAGAACTATATGTATTTGGTAATTGTTTGTAGTTACTAGTTCACTTCAAGAAGCTGTTTGCGGTTTGTCTGCTCAAACCGTTTGGCGGCACAAGCTGGACTTTGTTGCCATAAATGAAACAACATGTTTCAGGAAAAAAAAAAAAAAAAAAAATCAAGAGAGAATTTTAAGTTAATCTGCATTATATTTCCCTTGAATGTGTTGTTTTATCTTCACTATACAATAAATATTCTAGTGAACTTTTTATCGAATGACTAAAATATTATGCTAGAGATTGTTGTACAAATTTGTATTCTGCATTCACTAAAGTAAAGATATTGGCTTTTACTGTGTAACATAGATCCTCTCGCTTATTCTGTACAAACTTAAGTGAGCTACTATGAATCTGATAAGATTTTGTGACGTCCAACATGTGAAGTCCCCAATAACAGAACCTTTCAGCTCAATTAAAACATCAATGTACTCCCAAATGGAAACTCTATGTGCCTTCATACTGGAACGAGGCTGCAGCTTCTGTCACATATCCTACAGTAAGCCAACACATTCAAACACAAGAATGCAAATAATCACATTTGTTTCTTTGAAACTCATGTTAATATTGATTAGCCTACTGATAACTTGTACATTCAATCAACTAAATACAACAGGGACAAAAAAACCATTATGATGTGTAGCCTACTTAACTGAAGACTTTAATTCACACTCTAGATCAGTGTTTCTCAAACTGTGGGGCGGGCCCCACTAGTGGGGCGCAGACACATGACAGGTGGGGCGCGAGACATCTCTTTGCCCCCCAAATTCACAGTTATTTGTCAGATATGCTCATTTGACAGTAAATTGAGCTTTCCAATGGTGTTATTTGCTACTAGAAATTTGGCTTAGAATTAGTAACATGAATATTCAACCATTGAAAAAAATCCTACACTCGCAAAGTATTTCTCACAGAGGTAATGCGCGCAAATTCAGCCTTCCAGGTGGGGCGTGAAAATTCTCTGCCTTCTTAAGTGGGGAATGACAGAAAAAGTTTGAGAACCACTGCTCTAGATGTAGAAAAATGACAGGGTGAAATGTCTGATGCCACAGACTGTGATAATTAAAGTTCCCAGCAGATGGCACTAGAAAGGCTTTGTTTATCTCAGTTTCACATTTAGTCTGGACAGGGGCAAGTATGATTGTCTTTAGCGAATATTTATTAATTGCAATCATAATTTCCAGACACAATTCAACTACAATTCTTAACCATTCTTAAAAGTCACATTACAGGTCAGGGTTAGGGTTAGGGTTGCAAGTTTAGGCCTATACCATTTTTGCATGTGTTTTCCGTGTTACTCTGGGGAAAAAAGAAAACAAACAAACAAAAAAAAAGAAATCATTCAGCCAAAGTCGAAACTTAACTTCAGGGACATCAAAAAGCACCATTTCACTGGTCATGAATCGCCCATCAGTTGGCTTGATCACCCCGCCCTTCTACCTGCTGAAACTGTCCACATGACGGAAGTCGATAATCTGTCCGGCAGATGCTCCAGATGAGCACAGGTGAGAGACGACGGTAGGCTACAGCTGGCCGTTCTTTCTAAGGACACATTGGATGTGAAAGAAAATAAGGTAAGTTCCTCAGAACACTGGTATTGAAGCCACATTGTTGCATCTGTTACAAAAAAACAGTTTATGTTACAACAAGTATTACACCTAATTTAAGTAATTTAAATCAACAAAGGCTAGGCTACTGTATTGGAATTTTCATAGACAAAGACTAGGCTTCAGGAAGAAAACTATTTCACATGTAACAGAAAAAGGTGCACATAAAAAGGCATAGGCTAATCTGGTATTGTATGTAGGTAAATAACACTAGAAAACGTGGACAGCACACTGCTGGAATGAAACTGATAATTTGAGGCAGCCCATCTAAACAAGATGAATCATGGAGAGTACGTATTTGACTTCTACAATTGTATTTTAAACAGTGACATTTGAAAGAGTAAAAGTTATACGGTAGGTATACACTGTTCCGTGTGGCAAACATATCTTGGTAGCGAGAATGCCTTACTATACTGGTATTACTTGTCCAGGGAGGGATGTTTAAGCGTTCAAAGTTTATAGCACCCTCACAGACAACATTTGAGCGTTTCAGATCATCACACAACAGACCTGTTAACTTGGGGAGACTTTGACTCAAATGTAATGTACTGCAGGCCAATCCTCTAGGGAAATTGTATTGGTGTTTTAGCTCAAATTTAATGCAGCCTAAAGATTGCATATTACAGATGAAACACCACGATACATCTCTTAATTAAGTAAATACTTCAATGACAAATGAACTCCGCAAACAAGAATAGTACAGCAAGTGACACAGGAAAAATACAAATAGTTCCTGTTTTATGTGACACATACTCAAGCAGTATTTTATGCTTGCAATGCATTTGATGACTTTGAGCATTAACACCATGGGTAGCAAGCATGCACAATATTTTTCCAAAAATACAGGCCTAGTTACCGTAAACTGCAGCTGAATTAATCTCAGTTACTCTGTAGGCCTACTTGATATCCTAGGTTCAGATTAGTATTAAATTAGGCTACTGCTTTCCTGTAATGTTTGTTACCCAACCTGTGGCAGGGACTGGTGTGTCCAGTTTGCCTCTTTGTTTTCATGTTTACACCCACTCCAAGAGAACTAGGTAGATCACAGCCATTTATAATGGTGATTGCAACAGTGAAAGCAACAGTTTCTGTCTGTCTCGCAAAACAATAGCAAACAAAAATCTTTTTTGAACTTCCTTCCTGTTGGTAGATCTTAATGTTTTGGTAAAGATGAATATTAGGCCTACATGATAAAATATTTTAGCCTATATGAATTTCTAAAAAGTATTATGCGCCAACCTATGCAGCAAAATATTATAATTTGTATACTTAACATACTAGCAAATTTGGCTTCAAGTCCTTTAAACAAATTTGTCTGAAGCAGTTTTTGCTGTCTATGTCTTTCATTTTATCTGTGGTTTGTCTTTCTATAGTATTGTGTATGTAGGCTAACTGACATGAAAGCAGGTTATATCCATATTCTTTTAATAGTATGACCTCATTTTCATCATAGTGAAGTGCTAAATCATACTGTGTTCATAGGTTGTAGTTCTAGTTGGGTGACTGATGGGTGACTGTACTGTACAGTATGGAACGTGGTGTTTAACTGGGCCTAGACGACCAGTCATTAAGTTATGATGCATGTGGTATGCATGCTTCAGAAAAACAAAACAGGTTTGCTCATAGATATTGGTAAAAACAAATCTTTGCTAAGACAGTAGGAGTAATATGCATGTGATCTGACCATTTTATTGTTGCTGTTTTTGTTTCTTTGCAGATTGTGTTTTTCCTTCAGAGTCTCCCATTAGATTCTCTTTTTCCGTCTTTGAAAATCCATCCCTTCTACTGGTATGGATCCCGCTAAGAAAAAGACGGCCTGGTCCAACTTTCGAGACAGGACCAAAGATAAGTTCAAGATTGGCAAGAAGCCCAAAAAGACCAATCTGAGGTATCGCCGAAGTATCTCTGTCCCTGACCTTCGGATGCCATACCAAGCTCAGGCATCAGCCCTGGACGCAGTAATCCAGTCGCCCGACAATGACCGCATGTTCTTCGGCGGCTCCAACAGCCCGTTTGGTCAGTCCGTGGCTGAGAGTGGCTCATCCAGCCCTACGATCTCAGAGAACTCGATCGTTCCAGATGTCCCCTTGTACACCAGGTTGGCTTTGCCGCCATCCACAAGTTCCGCCACCGAGATGGCACCTGAGTCCGATGTGTGCGACTCGCCGAAGAGCACGTCAGATTCGGTGTCGGAGGTGTTTTCGTTTCCGCCAGCTGACAAGGCGAGAGGCGCAGTGGAGCGGGCGATTGACCCAGTGCCTCCAGAGACGCCAAGCACCCCTCGCCACAGGAACCGCACGCAGTTTTACATCAGCCTTGAGGAGCATGCACTATCCCCTGCTCCTACCCCTGCTCCTGCCCC
>JAODXP020000017.1:6520587-6545587 GCA_027497455.2 Sardinella longiceps
TCACACAATCTCCCTCTCCCTCACTTCATAACTCACATATCCACTCACACACTCATTCATTCACTCCCTCATTCACTCCCTCATTCTCTTCCTCCTTCCCTCCCTCCTTCCCTCCCTCCCTGTCCTCCTCTCTTCTCTGTGCTCCATGCAGAACCTGTGTATCAAGTCCAACCCTCAGTGGAGGGAGGCCTTCGACTTCAACCAGCTGGACGGGCTGGACGCGCTACAGGTGGAGGTGTGCAGCAAGAGGGGCCGCAAGGGTGAGGAGTGCTGGGGACTGTAAGTGTCAACGACTTTAATGCTCAAAGGTTAAAGGCTAAAGGTGCCTACGGACCAAAGATCCGCGACGAGACGGGCTGCGACGTTCTAAAAACCTGGACATTCTAAAACTCCGAAACTGCGATTTGACATGTTAAATCTTTTGCGACGGCTTGCAACTACCATACCTGCAACAACCTGCGACGATTGATTCACACCGTTGCAACTCCATTCTAAAACCGCTACGTCTCGTCGCGGATCTTAAGTCTGAATTGCCTTTAAAAGGTCAAAGTAATGTGGCCCCGTTGTGAATGTGGCAGATCCCAACACAAGAATAACCCCTACTTGAATGACACTCTATATCCACTATAAGAATGACTCTCTACACAATTTGTTGACAATGTTGCAGTCAACCCACATTGCATCCCAGCATGATGCTCAATTTATGGTCATTTTTAACTGTCGATCCAGGCTTGTTCATATTTCTTCAAGTTTTATGTAAAATGTATTCATCGATATTGTTTTTTTATATAATTTTTTCCAGGGTTGTTTTTATTAATCGCTTGAGATAAAGCATTAATTTAGTCTACACTACTAGTTTTCATTCTTTTATGCACAGCAATGTTTGTGTTTGCCAAAGACTAACTCATGTTTCACAGCTTGATTTACAGCAGTTGAAATAGGAAGTATTTCACTGTTTCTTATGCTTACTAGCTTCACTGTCTTTGTGAAAAATAGCCAATACATGACTTCTTATCTATATTACTGTAGATGGCTATCCAGCATTGTAACAACATCAAACTAATTGTTATTGATACGTCACTGTCATTACACCCAAATCCCAAACATTAGTATTACAGGACTATTTTAAGAATAAAGAATAGTTTGCCTGTCTGTCTGTCTGTGTGTGTGTGTGTGTGTGTGTGTGTGTGTGTGTGTGTGTGTGTGTGTGTGTGTGTGTGTGTGTGTGTGTGTGTGTGTGTGTGTGTGTGTGTGTGTGTGTGTGTGTGTGTGTGTGTGTGTGTGTGTTTGGCTGTTTAGTTTTCACACAGTCTACTTATTGTTTCTCACCCTGTGGTGTGTTGGCAGGCTGGAGATTGACCTGGCCCGGTTGCCGGTCAACCAGAGGCAGCTGTACACGCGGGTGCTGGACCCGGGCAGGGGCCGGCTGGTCTTCCTCATCACCTACACACCCTGCACCGGAGTGTCAGTGTCTGACCTGCGCTCGCCCCCCTTGGACGACCTGGAGACCAGTGAGAGGGTGCTGGACCAATATGTGAGTAGAACTCGTCCGGTTCGGCAGGGCAAGGCAAGGAGAAGCCCGTGTGAGCCCTGGTGCTTGTTTTGTTTGTGAATGTGAGAGACACAGGCTGGATGAATGGATGGATTGAATGCCTGGAGGATGGATGAATGGATGGAGAGATGCATGGATGGATAGATGGATGGATGGATGGATGGAAGAACATGTAATCATACAATCCTTTGTGTGAATTTGAACTAAGAAATTTCAACTCTGTGGTAGCGAGTTGTATCAATGAGGTCAGCTCCATCTTCTTGCTACATTTTTAAGAAAAACAAGATTCTTGACATCTCGGTGTCAGAACAATAATTAAATGTCTTAATGTGATGTGCATTAGTGCTCGAGAGAATGTGTGTAGGTCAAAGCTCTCCTTTTAACGAAGCCTGCTACTCCTGCTGTTGTCTCTTCATTTCTGTCTCTTTTCAATATACCCTTAGCCCTGAGACAATGCTATGGATGTACTTAAAGGGGCAAATAAATCTGCCCTATAATCCTGTGTATTCCAAATGATTGAATGTCAGTAATGGGGGGCTCGCTATTGTGTCATTCTAGGGCTTGAAGAACTCCTTAAAAAACATGAAGGACGTGGGTTTTGTTCAAATCAAGGTGATCAAGGCCAGTGACATCACCTCGACCGACCTGAGCGGTAACGACCCGGCAACTTGATTCGCGCTCATTCAACCAGCTCCCCACAATGAAGTGGCGCTTTTGTATTAGCTAGTTTTACCATTTCCTGTATTGACCCCCCTCTCCTGACCTCTCTCTTAGGCAAGAGCAATCCCTTCTGCGTACTCGAGCTCGGGAACAGCAAGCTGCAGACCCAGACCATCCACAAAACACTCAACCCAGAGTGGAACAAAGTCTTCACATTGTGAGTGCTGACTTTTTTTTTTTTTTTTCCCCGTAACCTCTCTTTCTGCTTTAGTCCTTGAAATGATTTGAATGTTTCTGAAAAGCATAAAAAAACAGCCCTTCTGGTTTGGTTAATTGTGTTTGTGATTTGACTGTCATCAGCCCTATTAAAGATATCCACGATGTCCTTGCTCTGACGGTCTATAATGACGAGGGAGATAAGCCCCCAGACTGCTTGGGAAAAGTGGCGGTGCCCTTGCTCTCGGTGAGTGCAGTGTGCCAGGCTCAAGTGTCTTCTGCCATATGCCATCTTCTGCCATCCTCATTCATGTACGACGTGTAGACCTTGTTGTTGAAGTGTACTATTTGCGTCATGGACTTGTCTCGTACTGTAGATTCATAACGGCCAACCTGTTACCCGGCACCTTAAGAAGGAAGATTTGGGAAGTGCAACTAAAGGAACCATCTCACTAGAGATGGATGTCATCTACAATCCAGTAAGATCTAACATAATGATGTTTTATGTTTTTACTGCATAGCCTACACATATCAACTCCTAAATAAAAATGTACCGGTACTTATTTCATTTACATTCGTAACCTTTCTTTGGACAAGACTCGTGTAAGTTTCACAGAGATTAGAACAACTGAAACCAGTGTGCAAAATGTTTTAGACGTTGTTTCAAACCGTTTAGTAGTTCTCACTACTCCATTGAAACGATAGTCTATGAAATGCAAAGACAGTGCCGAATGCTGTCCTTGTCATTTCACTCAAAGAGAACTTAATCCAGCCTATGTTGGATGTCACTGCAATCCTTTCATTGCGATAAGTATTCCCTAGACATGTACTTATCAGAAATGTCAGAAAGTGCTACTACTGAGTCTACCATCTTCCGCAATGAAAATCTACTCAATCTCCCTCTCCCTTTGTGTGTCTCTATGTTTAACTCACATACTGTATGCATCTATCTCTCTCTTCAAATGCTTAGCTCCGTGCAGGCGTTAGAACCTTTGGACCCAAAGAAATCAAATTCATGGAGGACAATCCAAAGTTTAACAAGAAGGTTGGTTGAAAATGCACTGAAATGATCAATGAACATCTAAACAATGATATGCTATGTATTTAGTCTTAGACACAGCAAATATTTGTCTAATCTATCAACATACTGTATCACTGCAGATGCTTATGGTTAGACCATGTATAGCATAATCACAAATGATCATAAATAAGAATTGGTATCTTTTGAGTCTGATACCTCAGATACTTGAAAGAATGTGAATATGTGTGTTGTGTATATGCTTAACTGGAGATTTTCCTGCCGTTAGGTCTTAGCTCGTAACATCTACCGGGTCCGACGCATCAGCACGGCCATCCTGTACACTCTGCAGTACATCAGAAGCTGTTTTCAGTGGGAAAGCCGTCAGCGCAGCATAATTGCCTTCTTGGTAAGTCAGTGGCCCACGCCCACCACTTCTCCGGAACTGGAACCCTCCAGGCATGATGGCTCTAGCAGCCTGTCCTTATGCTTATTAAAAATTAACATTGTTTATCATAATCTAAATATGCATGTTCAGAAAGGGATATTTTATGTCATCTTTGAGTACCATCTCTCGTGGAAATCCCCATGTGTCAAGATAATTGTCTCTGTGTGTGTATGGGGGGGGGCTGGGTGGTCCTTGTCTGTATAGTAATGTCTTTAGATCTAGTGAGTAGAGTTTCTATTGTTTTTAATATCGATATTTTCCGTAGTCTTTTTTTGGTTTTATTTGCCATTGACACTCACCTTCACTGTAGTCTTGAGTGAGGCGTTGACTGTGGCATAGACACCTAACTCTAACTCACCACGCGTCTAGACAGTAGAGCAGCCTGCATTACATGTGGGATCTCTCTATGTGACCACTGGCCTGTGCTGCATGACTTGTCAGCAGCAATCAGTGAATTCCGCCCGTGCTGAGTTTTATTATCTTTTGTTTACTGTTCCTGCCGGCGCTCTATCCCCCTGGGGACAGGCAGGTATGTGGACGCCCCTGCAGGCTGGCAGGCCCCCTTTCAGTAGGGGGTCCACCTTTCCCTTCCAATCCCGTACCGTACCCAGAGCCGCTCAGTTACGTGTGCTCGAGAGGGGGCTTTTCATATTCACCTCATTTGTTGTGCATTTGCACTGCTCGGCTGGATGTTATTGCTCCTCCTTCCATCAGTGTTTCTAGATGGAACTCCAGTTTATTCTTGCCGTTATGTATTTCTTAGCCATTGCTTTTGATCATGAAAACACAGGCGGCTTTCTTTGAAGTTCTTGGTATAGAATGTTTGAATTGGAAATAGTCACAGTGAAGTCTGGTGGAGATGTACTGTATTTTTTGTTTGTTTGTTTGTTTTTGTTTTGTTTTTGCTTTTTTTAACTGAGGAATGTCTCTTGCATTGCTGCATTACAGAGGAAACAAATAATTTAAATTGGAAATTATTTACTTTAATTAAAAACATAATTGGAAACATTAAATTCCTTATTTGAAGGCAGAAATATGTTGCCTTTTATTCTGGTAATTGTTTAAATATTAATCTCATAATAGCTGCATCTTTAATATTTTTTGCATATTTATATAGGTGCATTGCATATAAATATATACACTATAAACTTAAAAATACCTACCAGAAAAGCAAACTTTTAGTACAGAGTGTTAGTAATCTGTATGCATATGAGGCTTTCATTTTTAGCAGACAAGTCTGCAAGTTTCGAGGAGTGCTGGATGTAACCGGCTGTCCCCATTTTCAGAGGTAGGCGAGTATGAATCATCTCAGTCCGCTAGTGTCTTTGTCCTCATTTTTCTAGCGCCAAGCAGGTTGAACAGAGAGCTCAGAAAACCAGGCAGTAACCAGGCCGTCCGTCCGTCTGTCCCTTCCTTCCTCTCTCTCCCCGGCTCTCTCTCTCTCTCTTTCTCTCCCCCGCCTGTGCCCTTCTCCCCCCTCTTTGCACTGCTCCCAGCCGGGGAGAGGCCAGCTGCCTGGTGGGAGGCGGTGGAGAAGGTGGCTGACCCATCCATGGAGCTGGGGGGACGGGTCAGTCGGCCGAGGGCACGAGAGGCTATTTCTCCCCGCCGCGGGCGGAGCACAGAGAGGCTGCTCCGAGGAGCCCCGGAGCCCTGGAGCCCCCTCATTTTCCCATCATGCAACAGGGGCCAGCCCCTCTCTCTTGCTCTCATTCTCTCGCCGCGTGCCTCGCCCCTGCATGCGCAAGGGGCCATGCGACACACTCCACCACGCCGCCGGAATATCACAGGCAAATGGTGTCTGGGAAATGGAAAAAAGGAGAGAGAGTGAAATGTAAGGAGGGGTGGGGGTGGGGAAGGGGGGAACGAGAGAAGGAAAGAGTGAGAGCAAGAGAGAGGGAGAGAGAGAGAGAGAGAGAGAGAGAGAGAGAGAGAGGAGATGAAGGCAAAGGAAATAACTGTGTAAAGTGAAAAAGTCCACCTTTTGAAACCAGAGGACACCAGAGAGGTCTTGACTGTCATTACCGGCGCTGTGCCACGCCACTACCCACAGCAATGCCCTTGCCCTCGCCGGGGCAATCACATCAGAGGCGCCCGCGCCGCCACTCCCTCTCCCGCCAAGTCATAATTTGCAATTAAGTTTGTGTTGCGGAGCTGTCTGGAGCAACCACCACCACCCTGTGTGTTAATGAAAGCCCCCTCTTGCTTCTCTCTCTCTCTCCCTCTCTCTCTCTCTCTCGCTCTCTCTCTCTCTCACACACACACACACACACACACACACACACACACACACACACACACACACACACACACACACCCTCTCTCTCTCTCTCCTCTCCTATATTTATATCTTTAGGCGCTGGTAATAAGGTAACTGAGTCAGACACTGACAGATGGCCCCTGCTTGCCTCTCAGATGTGTATAATTAGAGGGCTGTCTGTCTGCGCCTATCCTGCAGCATCCCAGGGCATCTGCTGCCAGGGAAAGAGCACGCCGGTGCTAGAGCTAGAGCCCGCCGCCACCGCCGAAGCTAGCTAGCTTTAATATACATTACAATGCATTATTTATGGAGACGCGTGCTAGCAGGCTATATACCGACCGTGCACACGGAAAACGCTCATGCAGTTTTTACACATTATGCTATGGGTATGGAGGGCTGTGTGTGTGTGTGTGTGTGTGTGTGTGTGTGTGTGTGTGTGTGTGTGTGCTTTTTTGTTCGTTTTGAAGGGATGTTGTGGGTTTATCTGTGTGTGTGTGTGTGTGTGTGTGTGTGTGTGTGTGTGTGTGTGTGTGTGTGTGTGTGTGTGTGAGTTTGACGTGAAGGAGATCACGTTCGGCAGTGGGCTGGGAAGTCCCTGAGGCCTGTGTTCTGACCCCAGTGCAACAGCCAGTCTATACACTCCGCACCCATGGACAAAAAAAAAAATCCTGCAGGATCTGAAGCGGCAGAGAGGATTTTCACATACTTTATAACACACGGCGCAATATAAGAATGTGTGTGTGCATGCATACTGCATGAATTTATGTGTGTGTGTGTGTGTGTGTGTGTGTGTGTGTGTGTGTGTGTGTGTGTGTGAGGTGAGGGACGGAGAGAGTGGATATAGGTGTGCACTACTGTGTGTGGAGGATATATGTATGTGTGTGTGTGACTTTGTAATAGAGTTCTGCAACTTTTTTTTTTCCTGTAGTTGCTTTGTAAGCTAAATGTTTACATTTTAACTTGAGAACTGACATGCGACATTAGGAATTTTTACTTACTGCTATGTGTGTTTGTGGGTTTGTGTTACTTCCCAATTTTTGTGTTTTTTACTCAAGTGTTTTACTGTAGTCTGTTGCTGTTTTTTATTGCATAATCTTGAGTGTTTGGAGGGATAAACTTTACTGTCTGATGTTCCCTCTCCTCCTCCCCGCCTGCTCCACGGGTTCAGCAGTAAAAATAGCGCCTAATTAGGTAATGTTAAAAGAGGGAGGCTCACATGTTGAAGACAAACACCCAGCAAAAAAAAAAAAATCCTTGGAAAGCATCATCAGTGGAGAGGCTCGGTGAAGACGAGAAATGGGGTATTTTTTTTTTTTCCTTGTTTATGCCTCAGTAATGAGACTAGGAAATGTGCTTCTAAAGTTTGACAACTGCATGTCTCTTTTTTTTACAAAAAAGGAGAGAATGAGAGGTATTGAAACAGAGAGAGAGAGAAAGAAAGGGAGAGAGAGAGAGAGAAAGGGAGTGTGACAGTTAAAATCTTTATAAAATACTGCCTTTTAAATGCACTCTTCGCAAAAAGACTACGCAAGATGAATGCGCCATACGTCAGGCGAGACTGCAGAGGGGTCACTCAGAGTTCTTTGTGGCAATGCAGCAGTCTGCCTGTAGATGGAGCTAAAGCACTGCGAAAGGCTGCCCCGCTGCAGACAGCTGGGAAGAGTAGGCAGAGCAGTAGCTGGCTTGGCTTGGCCCGCCACACACGCAAACCAGACAGACAGCAACCTGAGGGGGAAGCTTCACTCTGTAAGTGCAATCTCCACCCGCGGTCCTGGAGGAAAGAGAGAGAGAATGAGAGAGGGAGAGAAAGAAAGAGAGAGAGAGAGAGAACTAGGTTGGTTGGGGGAGAAAAAAATGAAAATGATGAAGTTTTGCATCAGATGTTCAGTACTGAAAGTACAATAGGTAGAACAGATTAGCCTAGTGTTGAAAAAAAAAGAAGTTTGGGTGTTTTTTTTTGATTATTATTATTTAAATTTTGAAGGTGGATTTAGAAAAGTAGAAAGTGGGAGGGAGAGAAGTGGAAGAGGAAGAATAAGAGATCATTTACACATGAAAGCTGATTTGGAGCTTTGCTGTCATTAGACCGCTTTAAGTATTTAAGTCGAATTAATATTTTAACATGAGAGGGTACAGTGTCTGTCAGTAGTTTTGACTAGGTAGAGGAAGAAAAGAAACTTTATATGTGTGTGTGTGTGTGTCCATGTGTATGTCCATGTGTGTGTGTGAGTATGTGTGTGTGTGTGTGTGCGGGTGTGTGTGAGTGAGTGAGTGTATAAGAGAGTGAGTGACTGAGGTAGAGGTAGTGAGTGAGGGTGCACGTATTTGAACCATTTTTCTTTTTGACACTGCCAGGTAGCAAGCGGTTTAGACATCATTTGACAGCCTGTGAAATGCTGATTACTTCACATCACAGCCAGGAAAGACGGCATCTGATGAATGTTTGATGCTCTGCAGCTGTAAACACAGTTGGCAGCTGCGACGGACAGCCACCACCCCCCACCCCCCCACTCCCCCAACCCCCCCTTCCACACACACACACACACACACCGTCCACCCACACACACCTACACACCAACACACACTGTCACACACACACACACATACGCAAATACACACACATCATCACCACCACCACCCACTTTCACACTTTTTTGTCGTTTCTTGATTTGAACGCGGATGGGGGAATCATCATCATCACGGCCATCACTCCAGATGAGAGCTGGACCGGGTCAGCCATAAGCCCGGGGGCCCGGCGTCGACCACCTGTGTAGCTGGTCTGGTGGTCCGTGCGGTTAAACCAGCTGATCATCAGCGGCCCGATCAAAGCGATTATCAATGAAGCTGCAATTATTCGAATTAGCACTGTCCCCGGGCAATGACAGGTTTTTATGGCCACGGCGAGGAGGGAAATGCATAAAACGAGAGAAAACTGCTTTTGCTGCATTGCAGTTGCGTTGCGGTTATCACCATAAGGGTGAAGTTCTTGTGTGTGTGTGTGTGTGTGTGTGTGTGTGTGTGTGTTTTGTCTGTTTTTGTGTCTGTCTGTATGTATGTCTGTGTATGGTCATATTTGTGTTTGTGGGCATATGTTTGTGCCTATGTGTATGTGTGTGTATAGTTTTTGTGTGTATGTGTTTGTGTTAGTATGAAATATTCTGTGTGCGCGGAATTGCTTATGGACACTTCTATTTCCACCTCCATCTGTTTTCATACGACGATCCTCCTCCTCCTCTCTATACTTCCCCTCTAAAAAGCTGGGGTTCATGGGCAAGGCAAAGCAAGGCAAGGCCAAGCGCTGCCCTGTAACAGACTGCATGGCCAACAGGCCTCCTAACAACCGAGCCTCCCAGGCCCCCTTAGCATTCAGCTTGGGGACATGTCATGGGAAAGCTGCTGTGAATGTGACAGAAAGGAGAAGAGAGGAGAAAAAGATGCAGCTCTTGATGATCATAGGCTATATGTGTGTGTGTGTGTGTGTGTGTGTGTGTGTGTGTGTGTGTGTGTGTGTGTGTGTGTGTCCGCTTTTCAAACTCTTCTGCTATGGATTAATTATTAAAGGCAGGGACTGGAGCAGCCACTATAAGCCAGAAGAGGAGAGCAGACGAAAGGAGAGGCGAGAGAGAGATGAGACAGAGAGAGAAGTGTGTGTGTGTGTGTGTGTGTGTGTGTGTGGTGTCAGGCGGCTGCCTTCAGTTTGACAGAGGCAGGCAGGCAGGCTTGTTATTGAGATGTGATGGCGCCCGGTGTCATCCACACACTCCTGGGGGCTGCGTGCGGAATTCACACTGACCCCTCAGGACCCGCCTCTTATTGTGGAGACTAACAAGACTCTCTCTCACCGCCTCACTGCTCGCCGCTGCTTTACATCTCGAAGTGTGTGTGTGTGTGTGTGTGTGTGTGTGTGTGTCTGTGTGTCTGTGTGTCTGTGTGTGTGAGAGAGAGCTCATTGTGTGAGCTCATGTGTGTGTGTGTGTGTGTGTGTGTGTGTGTGTGTGTGTGTGTGTGTGTGTGTGTGTGTGTGTGTGTGTGAAGGGAGTCAAATGATTATATTGCAGATCATGCAGCCTAGAACTTTGTGCGTTGTTGCACAGCAGCAAATTAAAGTAGTTATTGTTCATCTTTTCCAGAGTAATTTTAGCACACAGCACAGTAATGTAACTGGACATGCTCACTTGAGTGCTTGTGGGATATGTTGACCCTCTTCTGGTCTCTACTGCTAATGCAGGGGACGCCTTATGTTAACCCAGTGTGGTGCAGTTATGGCCATGGCTAATAACCCTGCTACCCGCTAGTCACAGAGGATGGTGAACACTCCCCAGGCAGCTTTGTGTGTATGTGTGTGTGTGTGTGTGTGTGTGTGTGTGTGCACCTAAATTTGTGTTCCAGTTGGTCTGACCTGACATTGTGGACTTTAGTGTTCCTTGATGTGTGTGTGTCTGTGTGTGTGTAAGCGTGCGTGTCTGTGTTTATTTGTGTGCATGCATGTGTGTCTGCGTATTCCTCTATGTAAAATTAAGCATGTGTGAGTGTGTGTAAAAGTGTGTATTTTTTTTGTGTGCGAGTGTTTGAAAGTCTGTGTGTGTGGTTGGTGTGTGTGTGTGTGTGTGTGTGTGTGTGTGTGTGTGTGTGAGTGGAGCTGACATGCGGCTCTGTCGTGGGCCGCAGGGGAGAAGGGAGAAGCCTCGGCGGGTGGATCTGTCACGCGGGAGGTCGCTCAGTGTTAACGCTCCCGACACGGATTAAACACTCGGCGTGGCCGCTGCAGAGACGGAGGTCGAGCCGGCCACCACTGACAGGACAGGCACCACAGGGCTCTGCTCCACTCTGCCCTAAGATCCACCAACTGCCCCCCCCCCCCCAGCCATCCCCCACCCCACCGTCCCCCGCTCCGCTCCACACTGCACCCCACCCCACCCCACACCACCCGCCTGGCCCTGCCCTCAGCGCTGGCATGTGTCAGAAGAGAGATAACAGGGTGCCCACTTCCCTCTTCCTCTCTCTCCTCTTCCTCCGTTCTTCCATCTCTCTCTCTGTCTCTCTCTCTCTCTCTCTCTCTCTCTCTCTCTCTCTCTCTCTCTGTTACTTTCTCTTCTCTGAACCATTCTCTCCTCCAGTCAGTTTTTAATCTATCCTTTTCCTCCATCTCTCTCTCTCTTTCTGTCTTACTCTCTATTACTTTCTCCTCTGCATCACTCTCTATTTGAGTCTCTCTTTTTCTATCCCCTTTCTATCCTACATTTCTTGTCATCTTCAGCAAATTTTTCCTTATTTTGCTTTGTACGTTTTCACTTTATTTTCCTTTTCTTGTTTTCCCTTATGGTGCATTAGCAGTGCATTAGTACTGGTCACTTTTCTTCTTTCCTTTGTTCCTAGTGTGTGTAGTGATTCTACAGCTATGCACTCGCCACTCCAAAACATTCGCCTTCTTCACACAGCAGCTGCAACTTCACAGATGCTCCAATTCTCAGTCGGCTGTGTGGCATTTTGAACATGTAGTAATATTTATTGAACATGTTTTTTAGTATTTTGTAACATGGTTTTAATTAGACACATTAGAAACACATTTGTGTGCCTGCACAGGTTGGATAAATAGCAGTTGTGAAGCAAAGCAAAGATAATTTTAAAAAGAAATAGAAAAAAAGTCTCAACAGATAGCGTGATCTTTCTCTTTATTGGTCTCTCTCTTTCTGTCCTTTTATGTGTTTCACTTCTTTCTCTGTGTTTATCTTGCTTTCTGACTAACTTTCTCAGTCTACTTTGCCCCGAACTCTGCGTGTTTCTGTGTGTTTGTGTATGTATGTGTGTGTGTGTGTGTGTGTGTGTGTGTGTGTGTGTGTGTGTGTATGTGTGTGTCTTCCTCCTCCTCCTCGTCATCAGGCCTGAGTTGAGTGGATGTGAAATATTTATTCTGCGTGAGCTGGGAGCGGCAGGCAGGCAGGCTCTGCCCAGTCAGTCGCCCTCCACCTGCCCTGCAGAGAAATCCTATCTGAAAGCCTGTCTGTCCCCACACTGGCCCCGGCTCACCACAAATTACATGTCTCATTGCCCTGCGTTTAAGGCCACAGCAGTCACACTCGCAGTCACAGCAGCAGCAGCAGCAGCGGTAGCAGCGGTAGCAGCGGTGGCGGTCTCTGTAGCAGTGGCAGCGGCAGTAGTCGTAGCAGCAGTGGCGCTAGCTAGCGCAGATGCCCACCCTCATCACCACCACCACCACCAGCGGCGGCATTCCCCCACCCCACCCCGACGCCACTATCATCCCAGGCGCTGCAAGTGCTGCTGCCACTGCTGCTCTCACTGCCAGGGCCATCAGCAGTCAACGCTAGCCCTCGGCCACTCGCACGATCTGTCTCTCCGTGTTGTCTTTCTCTATCCCTCTCTCTTTCTCTGCATCTCTCTCTCTGTCTCTCTATCTCTCTCTCCCTCACTCTTTCCGTCTCCCCTCACCGCCTGTTCTCTCCACTTACATGCAGCTCTTATGTACCAGTCTACTTTTCTCCATTTTCTCTCTCTCTCATTTCTGTTCTTTCTTCCTTTTCTTTTTTCATCCTTCCTTATTTCTCTCTCTCTCTCTCTCTCTCTAGTTCAGGTAAAAAATGCAAAGCCTACATGCTGGTGCCAGTGGGCTCTTTGATTCATTATTAATATCATTTTTTGTATCTTAATTGAGAAACCAAATGCAGATTATTCTATACGCCCTTGATTTCACCCAGAGGAGGGGAAAAAAAAGAAAGAAAAAAAGAGAGAGAGAGAGAATGTACACTTCCTTTTTTTAACAAAGAAAATAGTGATAATTATGCAAGGACTTTCATTTTTGTTCCCTCCATTAGATTCACTCTCTTAGACACACACACACACACACACATACACACACACACACACACACACACACACACACACACACACACACACACACACACACACACACACACACACACACACTCTTCCCTCCAGCCTTTAGTCAGCCTTGTTAAAGTCGTTTGGATATGTTCATAGAGGTTGGCAGTCGGCCACGGCTCCTCTCCCTGACCCCTTCCTTCGCTCGTGAGGCTGGCTGGCTGGTTCTGGGCGCTTTGTGTTTCGCCTTGGCTACCGCGGCGCTCCAAGTGCAATGGGAGATAAAGGCAGGCATGAGCAGGACAGCCACAGCCCAGCAAGATTATAGATCCCCCCCTTATCCCTTATGTTTTAGTTAGAAGCCACGCATTGCATTCACATGCAGGACATTCGCATAGTAGATCCACTGGCCCCTTCACACACACACACACACACACACACACACACACACACACACATACTGTAGGCACACGCATATGCAGACAAACACTCACACACATAGGCACACACATATGCAGACAAACACTCACACACATAGGCACACACATATGCAGGAAACACTCACTCACACTGCCAAACTCTGTGTGTTCCACATATCTGTAGAGTGAACGGTGAGCGGTCGGTCAAGCATTGCCCGACTAGACATGCACAGGCTCTTAAGAATCTTAAGTTATCGGGGCTGCAAACAACATGGTAGGCATGGCAGCCTTGAGCTGGGATGTTAGCTGATGTTTCTGGGTTTGTTTTATTCATCACCAGCCCCCTAAATGGTTAGTTTGATTTCTACAACTGCATCTTAGTGCAGAGAGCGACTGTGCCACGGCTGATGTGGAAATGGCGCTCCCGGTGTGGCATTTCCTGTGCTAACCCTCTCATCTGTAAAAAAAAAAAAAAAAAAAAAAAAAGGGCTTCCATTATGCCTGCTGTCCTTTCGGACCATCTCATCTCCTGCCCGCTCTGTTCTGATCACGCTGAATATCATAATGGCATGGTGTGTGAGGGGGGAGATGGAGAGAGATGGAGAGAGAGAGAGAGGGATGGGAAAGAGAGGTGGTGGGAGGGTGGGTGGGAGACAGGATATGAGTCTGTTTAGTCCCGCTGTGCCACACGTTTACTTTCACTCATGGACACGGCACAATCGTTCCCCAGCCCTCTCCAGTTCTGTTTAGTCTGTCAGCAAGCAGTCTCTCTCATTTGCCGCCCTCATTTTCTCTCTCTCTCTCTCTCTCTCTCTCTCTCTCTCTCTCTCTCTCTCTCTCTCTCTCTCTCTCTCTCTCTCTCTCCTTCTCCACCCTCTTCTCAGTATAATCAATTTGCAGTATTGTATAAACTCATAGTGAGTGCATCTTTGTCCTTTTGTTCCCATCATGGCACCCCACTCTTCTCCCTTGGGGATGGTGGTGAGGGTGGTGCTAGTGGTGGTGGTGGTGTTGGTGGGGTGGGGAGGGAGGGGGGGGCGTGGGTGGCTGGCGTGTGCTGCCATACTCACTCTCAGCTCCAAGAGTTATTTTATTCGCACTTTTAATCACTGAGTGCTTTATTATTAGGTCCCCAGATTGCACAGGCCAGGGGGACGACGTGTCTGGATAAGTGTGTGTGTGTGTGTGTTGAGTTGGTGTGTATATGTGTGTGTGTGTGTGTGTGTGTGTTGGGCTGGGGTGTGTGTGTGGGGGGGTGTGTGTGTGAGGTGGAGTTAGACGAGTGGCGGCGGTGCCATCGCGTGGTGAAATGCATTTAGCGCGGATCATATTAACGACGCCATAAAACAAAACTGTCAGGGCCGTTCTTAACCCCAGCCTGGCAGAGTGCGGCCCTGCCCGGGGGTCGGACGCCTTCTGCTGGCTTCTTACAGGTGGCTGACGAGAGGAGAGGGATAGGGGTGTGAAAGAGTGTATAAGTGTGTGTGTGTGTGTGTGTGTGTGTGTGTGTGTGTGTGTGTGTGTATGTGTATAAGTGTGTGTGTGTGTTTGGGGGGGTGTTGGATCTAAATCTCCATCTCCATCACCTACTCTCAGGAGCGCTAATAGTTTTATTAATTCATCCTGTACCCCTTCTGCGACACTCCATGCATAATCATGTAGGCATTTTTCAACTAAATGGGGCTGTTTTCTGGAAAGGAGGTGGCCTCGTCGAGACATCGCTCTCGTCCCCTGCGTGCGGGGGACCTGCTCAATTAGGAAGTCATTCGTTATCCCGTCCCCGCATCCCCATAGCGATGCCTTTGTTGTTCTGCTTGAAAACTCCAGAAAGCCATCCATTAGGACTTCACTGTTTTTTTTTTCTTTCTTTTTTTTTACTGTTTGTTGTTTTAATTTGTGTTGTTGGGCGTGAGTGATTCTGTTAGTGGCCAGGGTAAAGCGCTCAGGGTCCTGGTCATTGGGGGGGGACTCAGGGGTTCTCTTCGTCGCATTTAATTTGATGAGTAATAAAACATTGCAGCACTACCAACTGCCATCCATCCCACCCCCAAACACACACACACACACACACACACACACACACACACACACACACACACACACACACACACACACTCACACACACACTTGCACACCAATCCCAGAAAAAAAAAAAAAATAAAATAGCAGAGCCTGAAGTTTGAGGCCAATTAAAAAAGGTGGATTATTTTCAATATAAATTCTACTCTTAAGCCTGGCAGGTTGCACTTTGTCCACCCCTCTCTTTAATCACTGACGCTCCTCCGCTAATAAAACATAAACCACTTAGCGGGGAATTAGTTACGTCTCCGTTTCACAGGAACGGCGGAGAATGTGAGGAGACAGGGTGGGTGGGGGTGTGTGAGGTTTGTGTGTGTGTGTGTGTTTGTGTGTGTGTGTGTGTGTGTGTGTGTGTGGAGGAGGAGAAGCTCCTCCAGTGCTCATTAGCGAGGGCTACCTGACGTGTTCTCCACCACCACCGTCTGTGTGTGCCTATAAGCAGGGGAGGAAGCTCCATGCTATGGCTCTCCCAGATGTTCACCGCTACATTTTTATTAGTGAATGAAAAAAAAAACGAGAGAAAACAGAAAGAAAAGCAGCCATGTAAACCCCCCACCCACCACCCACACACACACACACACACACACACACACACACACACACACACAGACACACACTCATACACACACACATACACACTCAGACTGACACATCGCTTGGAAGAAATGCTTGGAGATTTCTTCTGACAGGTTTGGTTTATATCCTCATTTAGACGACAGGTTTAGACACAGCGCATTATATTTTTCCTCGCGCTTTTATCTTGTCCACCATGCTCAGTGCGCTTACGCTGGTGCTGAGAGGGAATTTGCATTAGTGGGCGATTATGAATACCTGTGACAGATCCTCTCTCTCTCTCTCTCTCTCTCTCTCTCTCTCTCTCTCTCTCTCTCTCTCTCTCTGTTCCTCGCTCTGTGCCGGCTCCCCGGGTAGAAATGAATTGGCTCCTTCTGTTGACTTGAGCGGGTAAGACGAAGACCAGGCAATTAGACTTTAGTGGTTAATGTAGCAGCTTTAGCGGCGAGGGCAGAGCCGAGTTCAACATTCCTGCTGGGCTCATGTCAGTCTCCAAGCACACACAGATTCTCTCCTCCCTTTCCTTTTCCTCTCTCTCTCTCTCTCTCTCTCTCTCTCTCTCTCTCTCTCTCTCTCTCTCTCTCTCTCTCTCTCTCTCCTCTACTCTCATTTGAAGGTGCACTGTGCTGTGCTGTGCTGTGGCAGGGGCTAGGTGTCTATGCTAGCCCTAGTGAATTCCACAGGGGTGAAAGATATCACCCCCCTGGGTCCCTTCATGGGAATGGATGTGACAACACATGACCCAGGTTACTTGGAACCAGAGGGGATCCCCTCCTATTAGCATTACTCACCTGGGCCGTGTGTGTGTGTGTGTGTGTGTGTGTGTGTGTGTGTGTGTGTGTGTGTGTGTGTGTGTGTGTGTGTGTGTGGATATGTGGGTGTGGGTGTAATTAAACCTGAATTATTTAACCAGAATTATTGTCCACACTAATAGGTGAACACTTGTTTGTGCATGTTGTAAACATACGCAATAAGCACTGACGCAACAAACAAACACACACACACACACACACACACACACACACACACACACACACACAGAGAGAGGCCCAAGGCTAATGCTTGATGTGATAATGCTTGGGTGCATTAAGCATGCTTTCTATGTGCCTACCAGCTGAATAGTGAGTCCACCACTGTCCCTGTGACAAGGTAGAGGCCCCCTGGAGCACATGCACGCACAAACACACACACACACACACACACACACACACACACTGGACGTAGGTCTGAGGTGACACGAGCAGGCTGCTTTCCACTGTAGCACAAGCTTAGGGCCTTTAGGCTCCCTTAGCACAATCTAATGCAGCACTGAGTCAGACATATGGACTCCAACAAGCCCCAGAGAAAGAGACAGAAACACACACACACACACACACACACACACACACACACACACACACACAGGTGTGTAACTGAGCGTGAGTCATTTCGCGCTGCGTCGTGGAGCACTCAGGTAAACACTGTTTTTAACGTGAAAGGTGGCGGATTATGCACGTCCGTAGTTTAGTGGGAAACGTGGGGCTGTTAAGTGCTCGGGGTCCACTTCCCTGCACGTGGAGAATGTTAATGCAGGACTAATGGAGATGCATAGCATCTCATACTGTACAACCATGATTGCTCAGCCCACCTAATTGATTCTTGGGAATGACAATGAGATTCATGGAGCGTCTTAAAACATCTCTCTCTCTCTCTCTCTCTCTCTCTCTCTCTCTCTCTCTCTCTCTTTTCCTCTCTCTCTCTTCTTTCCTTTTTTGCCCGCATCCGTCGTCTTGTTTTGCAGTCACCTTGCCGGTGTGATCCTCCTTTCATATCGTCTGATAATTTTCCGTCGGAGGCAGCCTCATTAGGTTGTCACTAAATGGGTTTAAACGCGCCGCTGTCCAATTAGTGCGGCGCTGTGAGCTGCAGTGGGTGTTATGACGCGCTAAACGCCGTTCCCCCTTTTACTGAATTATGAAGGATTATTCGCTCTGTGCAATCCATCTTTTCTGGCTGCCAGGGGTCTCGACTCCCCCCATCCCTTTAGTACTGTACACTCACTATCAAGAAGGTAAGTGTGTGTGTGTGTGTGTGTGTGTGTGTGTGTGTGTGTGTGTGTGTGTGTGTGTGTGTGTGTGTGTGTGTGTGTGTGTGTGTGAGTGATGTGTGTGTGTGTGTGTGTGTGTGTGTGTGTGTGTGTGTGTGTGTGTGTGTGTGTGTGCAAATGTTTTCTTCGTTTCTCCATATCTGCCCAGTTACAGGCAGACAGGCATGTGGGTTATTAAATCTTAGATACTCTATTTTCTTTTTTTTTTATAAACGGTTGTGTTCCTTTTGTATGAGATGTGTAGGCCTAAGTATCATAATCTTACGCCAAATAACAGCATGGTCTCTCAACACACATTTACACAGCATGCACTCATGCATACATACAGTACAAACATACATACATACATACTGTATGCACATAAGGTTGTGTGTTAGTGTGAAGCAGGGACATCTAGTAGATTTATATGTGGATTATTTTATGAGTTTGTTCTGTATTCACATGGATGTATGCATATGTGCTTGCACCTGTGTTTGTGTGTGTGTGTGTGTGTGTGTCATATGAGCTTGTGAACCATATGTGTGAGTGGACATATGTTCCTGTGATTGCATATGTTTGAAACCATGCATGTGTGTGTGTGTGTGTGTGTGTGTGTGTGTGTGTGTGTGTGTGTGTGTGTGTGTGTGTGTCTGGGCGGCATTCCTATGAGAC
Source organism: Sardinella longiceps (assembly GCA_027497455.2). Taxonomy (NCBI): domain Eukaryota; kingdom Metazoa; phylum Chordata; class Actinopteri; order Clupeiformes; family Clupeidae; genus Sardinella; species Sardinella longiceps. The sequence goes on from JAODXP020000017.1 coordinate 6,539,387, forward strand.
GTGGCGGTTCACGCTGCGCTCAGAGCTGCACTCGTGAGGGCCTATTCTGGAGTGTGTGACGTATCACCTGGTGTCATGTTGAGTCGTGACATAACGATGTGTGTTGTGTTCTCTCTCTCTCTCTCTCTCTCTCTCTCTCTCTCTCTCTCTCTCTCTCTCTCTCTCTCTCTCTCTCTCTCTCTCTCTCTCTCTCTCTCTCTCTCTCTCTCTCCATCTCTCTCTCTATTTCACTAGATCTTTGTGCTGACTGTGTGGCAATGGGAGCTCTTCATGCTGCCTCTCTTCCTGCTTCTGCTCATCGCCTGGAACTACTTCCAGAACACTCCGGGGGCGGTCAGCCACAGTCAGGACCTGGTGAGTGTGTGACCAGCTATAGCCAGCCAGCCAGCCATGTGGGGGCCCTGGCCTGCCCTACCCCACTCCTCTGCCCTACCTTACCCTTCCCTCCTACTCTCCTACCCTCCATCCATCCAGCCGTGCCTCGCCTCGCCTCTCCCACCCGCCCACTCAATGCAATCTGCCGGATGACGCCATTGAAATGAGTCCCCCCTCCAAAAACAACAACAACAACAACAACCACCAAACCCTGAAGCATCACCTTGCTACACACGTAGTGTACACACAGTGGTACAAACACATACAAAGTTTAATCACATTCACGTTGTTTTTCTCACATATATAGAGTATGTATACTGTAAACAAATCTATGAACACATACATGAATATTAACTAGCACACCGATATGTAGTATTACTTATGACTAGCTGTATGTTTATCAGTTGAATGAAAAAAAAAAACAATATTCCCATCCTAGCCATACTGACTGCACAGCATGCATGCGTTTGAGGCAGTGACTGCACGGCATACATGCGTTTGAGGCAGTGTCCGGCTGACGCGCCTCAGATGGTATTCATGTCTGCGTCCCATCAGCAGTGCACGCTCAGGGTTGAAGGACACGTGGTCCTCTGCACCTCTTTTAGGGGAGGTCGTCACTCTTCACACTCAGACTATGACCCCCCCCCCCCACCCTCGCCCTCTGCTCTCCATGTGAGTGGAGTGGCATCTCAGATCCGGAAGGGGGAGGGAGGGGGCTCGGGTGGCGTGGCGTGGCCTGCCCGTCGTCGTTGTTGTTGCCTCGCAGCGACAGAAAGCACAGTCCTGTGGCTGCGTCACTGTCTCTGGGGCAGGCAGGCTACACACTCCCCCACCCCCAACCCCCTCATCCTGCCACCACCACCACCACCAACTCCCCCCCGAGTGGCACCCAAGCTTGGGTTCATGGCGGTCACCTTCCCCTGCCCCTAGAGCTAGCAGGGTCCGTGGCCCTGTTCCCTCCCAATGTCACAGTGCTGTGCCCTGTCAGGGTCGGGGGATGGCTTGATGCAAACTGGTCTAGGCACCAGTGCCCAAATTGAATGTTTTCTCCACCCAGTGTTTTTGTGTTTATTTGTGTGTGTGTTTGTACGTCTGTATGTGTGTCTGTGTGTGTGTGTGTGTGTGTGTGTGTGTACACGCTTGAGTGTGTGTGCCTTTTCATGTGGGCCTGTTTATATTGTTTTGTGTTTGTATGCTATTGCAAGGAGATGTGTGTGTGTGTGTGTGTGGAGGGGGGGGTGTTTCTGTGTGTGTGTGTGTGTGTGTGTGTGTGTGTGTGTGTGTGTGTATTTGTATCTGTGTGTTTGTGTTTGTGTGTGTTTTATGTTGTGGAGAAATTAGATTGTCTGGCTGTAGCATTGCTCTTGTGAAGGAGGCCCTCTGCTCACCTCTCCCTTTGTGCGAGGTCACCCCCGCCATGGAGTCGCCATAGCAACCGGCCTCTCCCAGTGGGGGGTGTGTGTGCAAGAGGAGATTTTCATTACAAGGTGTTTGTTAAAAAATGCTCCGCTGCACACACACGCACCCTCACCTCTCCCCACCAACACACTCGCCTGCTCACCTCTCTCTTTTCCTCTCTCTCTCTCTCTCTCTCTCTCTCTCTCTCTCTCTCTCTCTCTCTCTCTCTCTCTCTCTCTCTCTCTCTCTCTTCTCTCCCTAGGAGAAGAACATGTCTGTGGCCGAAGACGAGGATGAGGACGAAAAGGTACTCCTATTTTCTTTTTTTCTTCTCCTTCTTTCTCTTTTCTCTCCCCTTTTCTCTCTATCTCACCATCCACAGGTTTTGATTAAACCAGCTCTTTTTCAAAGTTCAGGCTCCAGGCTCTCACAGGCCTCCATGAGAACCTGCATTCTGTTCCTGGAAGTTTGTTCAAATCGCACTCTTATTTCAACTCCTAAATATGAGGGGGGACTGAAAACAGAAAACAGAAAAAGGATGGCAGCTATGCCCATTTCGCTGTACTGCCACCTTCTGTAATTTTTATCCTTTTTATTATTATTTTTTTATTCCCCTGGGTTCTCTCGCGCATCACTCATTGGAAACGCTCAGTTGCTTTTTGTATTTTATTTATTTATTTATTTCCGTAGCTGTGGCCCTTTGAAACTCAAAACTGAGAAGGAAGCAGAATCATCATTAATCGCATGCGGGGCTCCACTGGGAATATTACCAGATTGAAGCCTTCAGACAAGACAGATCTAAACAGAGTGTTGAGGCTTTAGGTGAATAGAGGTAAAAATAGGCTCGCTGTGGTGTGCGATGGAAATCTACAGCACATAGCAAAGGCTGGACCTGCTAAAGACTTGTTTTTCTCTTCAATAATGACCTTTTAAATCATGCACTATAAGTGAATGAGCTGCTCCATAAACTTGAATAACTGCATCTTGGCAACAGCGCTGGTAATTGTTGTCTCAAAATGGGTGTTGGTTGTTTGTTTTGTGCTTAATGTGGAGGACATTTGGGGAAATCAAATTCAGTGGTTTAATTTCATCCTATTGTCTGGTTTGGTATACAAAGAGTTAATGGTGTGTTTGTGTGAAAGACAGAGAAAGAGAGAAAGTGTGTGTGTGTGTGTGTGTGTGTGTGTGTGTGTGTGTGTGTGTGTGTGTGTGTGTGTGTGTGTGTGTGTGTGTGTGTGTGTGTGTGTGTGTGTGTGTATGGGGGATGTCCATGTTATTGCTTTCTGACTGAGGAGTGCGGAAGTGTGGAACTGCCTGAAAGCCTTGCAGCTATGACCCCTGTGCCATGTGGATAAGCCTGGGATTCATATCCATAATGTGCTCAATATATTCTGTTGTGATGACCGGGGGCTAGCTCCATCTTTGAGGAGGAAACTTGCCTCCCCCAATCCCCCTACCCACCCAACCAAGCTCACTCACACACACACACACACACACACACACACACACTAAGTGTGAGAGACAGAGAGAGCGAGAGACTCACAAACATCCCTGTTAAAAACAGGTCTTCTCTCTTTAAATACAGTCTGAAAGAAGCAGTTAATTCAGATAAGTCACATGATTTGTGCATGGCGCATTAGTGTGTATGCCCAGAAGCCAGACAATTGTAATGCATCTCAAAGAAAGAAAGACGGAAGATACACACACACACGCATGCACGCACACACACTTTTCACGGCCAATGAGAGTGCTATGATATGGCAATTAAATGTGCTATATGCTGTGGACGAACATTGGATATGAGAGTTCACTGGCTCACCAGACTTTCAACCAATATTTGCTTCATTTGAAATGTAAAAAACAATTACCATCTGAATTAGTTTAATTGTTGTAGACTGCTCCATTTAGTCTATGAAAGAACCGGTTACCTTCACATGAAAAAAAAACAAAAACTGCGACAGTGATTTAATCAGATGGGGGATATTAAAGAAATGAAAATACTTTCACAGATTTCTGCTTTAAGAAAAACCCATCTCATTTTAGATGTATTATATGTTACAGAGCCCTTTGCGCTTCATGGAAAAAAATGAAATCTCTCCTTTCATTTACTTAATTAGCCAGCTGTCCATGTTTGTTTTAAGTTGTCAGCGCCAATTTAAGTCTGCCTATTTCAAAGTCTTGTTATGGGTTTTTGCTGTGGCTCAAAAAATTTGATATCATTCCGGCAGATCAAGCCGTGCAGCTTTGCACCTCGTATCAAAGTCATCTGTGCAAATGTGCAGGGTTAAAGAGTGATCAGTGTTAAATCTGATGACTTCAAAGGCGCCCCTCTCTTTCCCCCTAGTCCTTTTGCTTAGCATGTGCACAAAGGCTATCCCCTCCGAGAAGGTTACTATTACCCTGCCATATCTTGCTCGGTCTGTGTGTGTGTGTGTGTGTGTGTGTGTGTGTGTGTGTGTGTGTGTGTGTGTGTGTGTGTGTGTTTCCCCCCCAGAGGAAGGGAATGTGTAAACCTCCGCCCGAGCAGCAGGATTGTAAAGGCATGACGCTAAAGGAAGGCGATAGGAGCGGCTCTGTTTCTGCAGCAGTAATACAGAGCAGATCTGCCGGGCGTACATAAATCTGTCCTGGGGGGGTATGGGAAAGAGAGAGAGAGAGAGGGGCCGCTTACAAATTACGTGCGGCCAATGTGACTTCCCTTTGGCCCCAGGTATCAATCGCATCGTGCAGATAGACAGTGTTTAATCACAGCAGAAAACAACAGCGGAAAGGAAAACAACCCCCCCTCTCCAACACACACACACACACACACACACACACACACACACACACACACAGACACAGACACAGACACACACACACACACATACGTGCACACACTCACACACTTCCCCCAGCAACAGAGCCACCCCCTGTGTAATGTGTGTGAGTTGGCCGTGGCCTTTGGGCAGAGATGGGGCTCCTATCGTGCTTTGGTCAGCACTGGTCAGGCTGCAGGCAGTCAGACACAGAGCTCTCAGCCTGCCCCCAGAGACCCCCATACAGCCCTCTCATGCACACCCCCTCCCAAAACAACACAACCAACAACTAACCCCCCCCCCCCACACACACACACACACCACCACCACCAGACACACACATACTGTACACAAACACACACACACACACACATAGACACATGCACATGCATGTACATACACACACACTGAGACACACACACATGCAAAGACACACATACACACAAACACACACACACAGATACAGACGTACACACACACACACACACATCACACCATCTACTATCACCTTGAGCCTTTTGCAAGGACAGAATGCTGATGTCATACCGGAGGGGCTTGTATATGTTCCAGAGCTGTAGAAATGTCTATGTCTCTGTTATGTTCTAAAGCTTGCAGACTAAGGCCCTTTGTGACCTGCACAGGGCCTGCTCAGGGAGATAGACACTCGCCGCACCACCCCGCCATACTTTACCTTTCCCCGCCCGCCATGCTGTGCCTGGCCCTGCTTGAATCTCCGCTCCTCGCTCGGCCCCCAGTCACACTTGTTTATGGATGTTATGTGTTGTGTGTTTACTGTCCCATTTCACTCAAGCGAGGGATCTAATGCCAGCAACACAGGTGTTTTTCATTTGGGTGCTCGCTTTGCTTTGCTCGCCTTTGTGGAATAAGTGAGTTGGAAAAAAAAAAAAAAAAGAACATTCGCCCATTGCCTTTGAATGAATATTCAAATTTGAAGCCATTTACTCAAATTAAAGGAATGTTAAATGAGCTTTTTTTTTACCTGCTGCATTTTTTTTTTTTTTTGATTATGCCCCACACTCCCATGAAACCATGCTTTTCCTATTTACCTTTGTACTACAGATCAAATCTGTTCCCTATTAAGCCTGCCTTAAAAGTGAGCATTTACAATTTTACCCTGAAATGAGAATATGATCTGACAGAGGTTTTGTAATCAGCAGACATTTATGACTCATGTAGTCTGTAGTCCCCCCAGTAAATCCATTCGGCTCCTCCTCTGAGAGCAAAGCTTTTTACATTTTTGTTTTTCTGTGCGCACTGAGCAGTTTTCAAGGAGCACTAGAAAGGGACGGCATGAAGATAAAAAAGAGAGAGAGAGAGAGAGAGAGAGAGAGAGAGAGAGAGAGAGAGAGAGAGAGCATCAAATGTGTAATGGAAGATTTGCAGTGCAAGACACTGAAAAAAAGAAAAAGAAAAAGAAGAAAAAAAATGATGGAGGACTTCAAGGGTGTTTAGAGAGATGAATTGCAGTAATCCAGAGAGCCTGTTGATGTACGCACCATGCTTGCCTTTCGTTTGTACTCCTTTTGGTCTTTGCTAACATGAAAGCTGCATGTCTGTGTATGTGTGTGTGTGTGTGTGTGTGTGTGTGTGTGTGTGTGTGTGTTTGCGT
>JAODXP020000017.1:6550587-6573087 GCA_027497455.2 Sardinella longiceps
GTGGGAAAGAGAGAGACAGCAAGGGAATTCCCTGAAGATATCTGTTTTATTTGCTGTAGCAGAATTCCCATGTGCTCAGGGAATACTTCCACCGGCTTTGTTTGATTATTAATGGGCTGGTGCCTTTATGGAGCCGTTCCCGCGGCCCAATTATTTCCCCGCATGTTTTTCCCCGGGATCACCTTGGTTGCGGCAGAGGGCTCCGCTCTGATCTGTCCTCAGCCATATCGCTCCCACCTTGTCCCTGATTATCAGTTTTGTCAGCCTGTGATAAAAGCAAGGGTGCTGTTGGGTGCCGGGACCCAGGGATCGGTGTGTATGTGTATGTGTGTGTGTGTGTTTGTGTGGTTGTGTGTGTGTAGGTGTGTGTGTGTGTGTGTGTGCTGTCTGATCATCTGTCTCCTGCACCACATATAAACACATCACATTTTGATAGAGCGGATTGGTGAAGTGGTGCGTCATCGCCGCCCTGCTGGGTGCCATATGTGAGCGCGCCTCAGCCGTGGCTGTCGTGTCAGCGGCGGTTACATCAGAGGAGAGAGCCATAGGACGGGTGCCAGGCTGCCTGCCTGCCTGCCTGCCGGGGGAGGGAGGGAGGGAGAGGTGGCTGCTGGCACTGCCTGTGTGGCTGGGCTCTACAGCCTGAGCGGGGGCAGCATGGAAATGAAGGAAGCACACACACACACACACACACACACACACACACACAAATAGACTTACATACCTGTATAACCACAGTCACACACACACATGCACCCTAACACAAATACACACACACACACACACACACACACACGCACACACACACACACACACAAGCACCTTCACACAAATGGACTTACATACCTGTACACCCACAGTCACACACACATGCGCCCTCACACAAATAGACTTGCATACCTGTATGCACACAGTCATACACACACACACACACACACACACACACACACACACACACACACACACACACACACACACACACACACGCACACACACAGATTATGTGCAAATGCATATACCCCTAAACACTGAATATGCATTGTATAATACACATCTTCATATACCAAAGCTTGCACATAAACACATAGACTCTAATACTGTATGGGCACACACACACACACACACACTCAGAGAAAATCTCATATATTGCTACTGAGTAGCCTAGCCTACCTTACCGTAGCTGGCAGCCAACTACTGTACATTGGGCCGCTACTGAGTAGATCTCCCCATACTCCACTGCTTGGCCTGACCATCCTCACCACCCTGCTCCTTAGACTGCGTGGAGCTGAAAGGCCCTGGACGTTGGTAGGCAGAGGTGGCGGCCGTGGCCGTGGCAATGGGAGTGAGCTGGCATTGGCTCACAGACTGGCAGAGCGAAACGGTAGATATTTAGTCCGTCAACAGCCTCGCCAACCACCATTGCCCTTCTCCATGTTTGGAAGGAGAGCATGAAGCGTCCAACTTTCACACTGAAAACTAGGGAAAAGATGAGAAAAAAAGGAGAAAAAAGGAGAGGGGGAGTTAGAAAGATTGGACTGTTTGTCTCTGTCATGTTTCCCAAGTCTCAAACTACAAAGTACAAGTCTCAAACAGACAAACACACAAACAAACAAACACACAAACAAACAAACAAACACACGCAGTGAGAGACCGTCTGAGATTATATATAGTATCCAGCACGGTCTTGGTGATTTCCCTGCTTTCGTTTCGTCCCCCAGAACGCGAATCATACACACAGTCGTCGAAACGGAACGCCTGATGGGCTTTTGTTTTTGTAGCGGCCCCTGAGCACCTGAGTTGCTTGCGGGCCCAAGCCCGTTGAGTGACATGTTACCAAAACCGAAATTGACTCCTGTCTCGCTGGGGAAGAGTGACTTGGCAATTAGCGCCCGAGCCCCGTCTTCAAAGGAGCCCCCTCAAAAGTGGACTTCAGATGCGGACTCCTCTGTCCTAAAATAAGAAGCATCTGTCAGTTCTGAGAGCAGTTTCATGTTCTGATGTGCCGTCCGCCGCCTCTTTGTTCCTCGTCTCTTCCATCTCCGATTCTGATAATCAGCACTGTGTAATTAGAGCTGAGTTCTCACCTCCGTTTCACAGAGCGCTCTGTGTGTGTGTGTGTGTGTGTGTGTGTGTGTGTGTGTGTGTGTGTGTTTTGCATTTGTGTGCATGTTTGCATGTTATTGTTTTTGTTTGGAAAAACAACCGCACAAAATCAACAAGAGCTATTTTCATGTGTTTGCTTTCCTTTGTTTCTCTCGCCCCGTGAGTGACATGCATTTTGTCATCTTTTTGAAATAATTTCCCATTTTATTCCTCTGTTCTCAATTCTCCCATCTATTCGCCAGCATTCACTTCACTCTATATTTACTTCAGTATGGATAACAACAAAAATACGTATTCCAAACTTCATAAAGAAGAATACCAGTACTTGTCAGCTTTAATAGCCTACATATTGTATATATATATTCTACTCCAGACAGATTCTAGATTTTTCTTTCTCTATCTGTCTCCCTCTTTGTCTCGTCTCAGATCAGAGTTCAGAGAGTAAGTAGGAGACACTCAAAGGTGATTGATTGTGAGTGTGAACCCCAGTCTGATGACAGGCATGTACGAGTCGAAATTACCGACGATACGCACTGAGCATGCCCAGTGCTTGATGAGTAGTCCTAGAGACGGGCACAGTTTGGGTTATTATCAAGACGACACACACACACACACACACACTCACACACACACACACAGCTCATCCGGTATAGCAGTGCGAAGGTTCAAGGTCGTTCCGAGGAGTTTCCGGCGAGCGAGAGAGCGAGCGCGGAGCAAGGAGCTACCCAGTGAACCCTGCGTGAGTAGCTGCCAGCTCAGGAGCCACGGCTGATTTCTCTCCCAAACAAACTTCTGCCTACTGCTTCTATAATTAGGACCAGCACAGAGAGAGAGTGGAAGGGAAGAGATGGGAGGGAGGGAGGGAGGAGGGGGGGGGCAGGGCGCAAAAAAAGTTTTTTTTTTCTTCTTTTCTTTTCTTTTTTCTTTGTGCTGTTTTTTTTTTCGTTTTCACTTGTTCTCGAAGAGGACATGGCGGCACACAATGAGCGATTCCGTGGAGTCGGGGAGTCGGCCCCTGGCTGGCTGGCTGGCTGGCAGGTCGTCCCTTGGTTAGACTGCGGCTCGCTTCTAATGCTGAGTTTGTGGAGGATGAGGAGAAGAACAAGAACAAGGAGAGTGGAGAGGGGGAGGAGGGTGGTTGGTTGGGTGGAGGAGGAAGAGGAAGAGGAGGAGGAGGAGGTAGCCAGAGCTGGTGAAGAACCCCTTGACTTTTCAAATCCTTCCTCCCTGTGATTAATCCCCTCTGCTCCTGTGTTTAAAAAATGATTCATTACAGGCGCGGCCGCTCGGGCAGAGCTTCTCTCTCTCTCTCTCTCTCTCTCTCTCTCTCTCTCTCTCTCTCTCTCTCTCTCTCTCTCTCTCTCTCTCCCTCCTTCTCTCTCCCCCCCTGCCTGGGCCTGCTCCTCAGGGGAGCCATTACGCGCGCTCCGCTGAGCTCGGATTACCTGCCTCTCCTGCCCAAACTCCTGTTTGTTTTCACAGGTGCAGTACAGCGAGCTCCGCGTGCCCGCCGCCGCTAACCCGCAGCGTAAGAAACGCTAGGGCCTCTAGCCCCCGCAGGACCAGACCGACCAGACCGACCGACCGGCCCCGACGACCCGACAGCCGCGGCCCGCCGGAGAGATGGAGGGATTGTACAGACGTGGAAGGAAGGATGGATGGATGGACAGACGGAGGAATGAATGATTGAATGGATGGATGCATGAATGGATGGATAAAAGGCGGTTGGGTAGTCTCTCTTTTTATCTAAAATGGACTGGTCAGACGGCGCTCTCTGTTTTGGTACTTTGAGATCTGGACTGTGCCCACTTTCAAATAACCCTCTTTAGACCTTCTAGTTTGTCTCCTGGAAATGCATCAAGGCACACTGTTACTGTCAGGCCCATGGTTGTCTCTGTCTCTGTGTGTGTGTGTGTGTGTGTGTGTGTGTGTGTGTGTGTGTGTGTGTGTGTGTGTGTGTGTGTGTGTGTGTGTGTGTGTGTGTGTGTGTGTGTGTGTGTGTGTGTGTGTGTGTGTGTGCAATTGTGGAATAGGGATGGGAGGATGTTAATGTGCTGGGTTGCCTGTGAGTGTATGTGTGTTTTTGTTTTTCATGTCTAATTGTGTGTTTGCTTGTGTGTGTGTGTGTGTGTGTGTGTGTGTGTGTGTGTGTCTGTGTGTGTGTGTGTGTGAGAGTTCCTGCCACCCCTTCTGACAGGGGGGCTGTGGTTTGTCTCCCAGGGCAGCACATGGTGCTGTCAATCACTGCTCTGGGCTTTTATGGAGGGAAAAAAAGGGAAAGTAGGGCGCCCCCTGGCTCAGCTTCACAACACGTTTTGGATCACTGAAACTCCTGGCTGCAAAAGCACCAGAAAAAAAAAAAAAAAGCTTTGGTGACCTGCACCACATGGAAATGTCTTTCTGTTGACCATGGACCAAGTACAAAGCCACAGAACTTTGTGATTAATTGCAAAGCCAGCTGAAATGTATAGGGCATGCTATTTTCCTCTGATGCTATCATTATTCGGGTAGGAAAAAAATAAAAAAAATGCTTTCTCTGTATGATAGGATATTTGCTTTGATACATGTAGAGCAACCATATATTTTCTTTACTTTTTTTGAAAATAATTGTCACTTGAATGAGTATGTATTGTAAATATTAAAACATTTTTTTGTGATATTCCTGCACTTGGATGGATTTTCTATCCGTATGATACATGGTGATGTTTTAGCCATGCTGTCTTAATATCGCAGCGATATAGAAGGGAAAGCAGTAAACAATGGAGAAAGCAGCAGGGGGATCTAACTTCACAAAGTGTATTTGTTCTCAGGGAGCCAGGTCTTCTTCTCAAGTGTGTGTGTGTGTGTGTGCGTGTGTGTGTGTGTGTGTGTGTGTGTGTGTGTGTGTGTGTGTGTGTTTGAGAGAGCAGGGGAAGGGGGGCACGTGTTGTTGCACAACGTGGCCTTTGGTAGAAGACTCAGGCCACTGCTGTGCTGTGGTGGTTGTGGTGCTCACTTCAAAGCCTCGGCAGGTCTAGCTCACAGGCTAATGCAGTGCCTCTGCTGTTTCACCACAACAACACAGTCCAGATGAGAGAGAGAGAGAGAGAGAGAGAGAGAGAGAGAGAGAGAGAGAGAGAGAGAGGGGGGGTAAAAAGGAAAAAGGATGGAGACTGAGGGAAAATAAGTGAATGAGTGAGAGAAAGAGAGAGGGTAGAGATAGACTATGAAAAAGGGAAACAAGAGAGTGGATGAGTGAGAGAGATGGAGAGAGAGAGAGTGAGTGAGTAAGAGAGAGAGAGAGAGAGAGTACACACTCATCATTCTCAGCACTTAGTAGCTCACATTTTCATTAAAATCACCTCCAGAGCCTAATGGGCCTCCTCGAGTTGCGTCGAGCTTCAGCGTGTTTCTCGCCGAGATGGAGCACACACGCGCGAGCGTAATGGAGCCTTACTGCTTCATCAACTTATTTATTCATATTACAGAGAGATTTAACACAGCCCTCGCGCTTTGCCATGGGCCTCTTGTGCTGCAAAGGGACGTGCAGTAAAGTGTCGCTCGTACACACATAGAGCTGTTTCAAAAAGTGAGAGCTTTCGTTTTGAGAAATTTTAGCTCATCACCATATAATTAAAAAATAGTGAAATTGAAATAATTCGGCAAAAGAGTCATACACATAGTGTGTTTGTGTGAGAGTACGTATGAGACCTCTTCATGCAAAAATCCATTTAATTGTTTTAATTAATTATCAATATAAATATATATTTTTTGGGGTGTGATCATGACGTGGCGGTGTTACTTTTGTCGTGCTACTGATCCTGGTTCCTGTCTTGTTGTTTTTCTGGCAGCATGCAGATTCATACACGGCCTTCAGCCTCTCTTCTCAAACTTTCCCTCCCCAGAGTGCAAGCAGCAGGAGTAAACTTGCAGGCAGTTCCTCCACTTCCTCTCTGCCTGGGCTGCTGCTGGGCTCGCTCGTAATGGGATGAGTGCGATAAAGATAAAGAAGTTTATGTTGTGTAAAAATAGATGCGCCTCGGCTCGGAGCGAAGGAGTCGGTTTTGGTGTCATACACAAGGCAGGAGCTGCAGGACCTCAGCGCTGGGACTTAGTTCTGACTGATTGGAGAACTGAGCATCCCCCCACCATGCTCCCTGTCCCTACACACACACACACAACACACACACACACACCACTGCATACTTGCATCCACCCCCTCACCACAGACACAGTCACATAGTCACACACATACACACACCCACACACACACACAGACACAGAATCCCCCCTTCCTCCCGCCGAGCCCAGTTGCGCGCTGCTGGAAGAGCATCCGCCGGTGCATGGCGAGGAGTTTGATTGGCTCCTGGGGACCCAGGCGCAGCCCCGGGCTATCTCTTCTGACAGCCTGATAGAGACATCAGCCCGCTCTCCCCGGAGCTGCCACCAGGGGTCCCTTTCAAAGCGAGGGGGAGTGGAGGTGACCCCTCAGCCTCAGACGAGAGCAATCCCACACACACACACACACACACACACACACACACACACACACACACACACACACATACACACACACACACCGGGGTCCTCATGCCTCCCAGCCCCCAGTGGAGTCTGGGAAATAGGTGGTGGTGGTGGTGTGTGTGCGTGTGTGGGGGTGATGGGGGCGGAGGTTGTGTGTGTGTGTATGAGTGTATGTGTGTGCATCTGTATGTGTGCTCCTCTCATAGCACACCCGAAGAACAATAAAAGACCCAATCAAGCGCTTTCTCAAAGAGGTGAAACCAATTAAACAAGACACCTAAGAAGTGCGGTCACCAAGTGTGCTATCGCCATCACATTAGAAGCAACCCAAACTTTGAAGTGCATATGACTTCCTGTTTTAGTATTTTTAGCCTAGAACGTTCTGTGAAATTCAATAGGATCCGAGCTGTCAGCGGCGTATGGGAAGGGAACTGAGACGAGAGTCTCCGACGTAGGCTAAGAGAGAAGAAAAACCCTTGGGAGACAAAGCCTGGCGTACTCAGGGGAATGAGAAACAACAGCTATAGTGCTGGAAACTGACATGATGCAGAAGGCTTCAAGTGGCCAGTGTGTTGCTTAGCTAAGAGCGACCCTTTGATTCTACCCCCCTCCATCTCAACCCCCCACCACACACACACACACTCACACACACACAATCACACACACTCATACGCACACAGATACACAAGCCCTTTCCTTCCCCCACTTTGTTTTATCATTCCAAGTGCCATGAAGTGGCTGGACCGCGTTGCGTTCTGTGCCAGGCAAGCAGCTCAGGGAAACGCTGCTGTGATGAGAGGTTAGCCCCGTCATCTCGGAGGTTAGCGTCAAGATGGATGACGTCGCTGGCATTAACAGGGTCGTGGCGTGGCGTGACCGGCTTATTCACCAGCTGTCAAGACTGGTGCCATTGAACTTTTGGCAGGAGAACTGCTTTGTGTAACGTTGTGTCATTTTTATATCCAATGACAAGAGAGGACAATGTTACGGTTAGTAGAAAGCCGAAACTGCCGCTAAGTGTGAATTGGTGGTCTCCAGGCTCTGTTTACGAGTGCAATCATATTTTGAGAGAAATTATTTATCAATTTGCTTCCTCCTCTAGAGAGTGAAAGCATGAAATCTCTAGACACACTGCAACCACACAATCTGGTCCCTGAATGCATTAGATAGTCCCTGGATGTTTTACAAGCTTTGTTAATGAACGTTTTCAGCCATGCAGCAGTTAACATTGAGGCTGTTGTGTTTTTTCTTCTTTCCCTGAATGTTTTTTTTTTCTTGTTGTTGTTTTTGTTGTTGTGTTCTGCATGGTGATGATGTCTTCATCAGGCTGTCAGAGGCGGAAGTGCCTGCAGCTGTGGCAGAACCCCCCTGAGCCTGTCACACTCCTTGTTTCCATGGTAGTTCCTCAGGCAGCTCCGCGGGCAAGCTTGCCGTGCAAGGACCCCTACAACCTGTTCTCTCTCTCTCTCTCTCTCTCTCTCTCTCTCTTTCCCTCTTTTTTTTGTGCAGTCACTTTTTTCTCTCTGAAATGTGCCCCCCTGTAGCAAGAATCAGTGTGGGCACAGAGAATGGCAACACACATTCACACAGACAGTCACTCACATACACACACACAGACACACACATATACACACACACACATGCTCGCCTCCTGTCGCCTTCTGTCTTTATGTGGTCAATTTTTTGCAAGTGTGTGTTGCTTCGAAGGCACCTTGCTTTGGCGTGCTTGTGCCTGGGTACATTGCCTCCTTTATCTTGACACCTCTTTCTCAATAACTGTAACGGGAGCAGAGCTATTAAGAGCCTGTGCTGACCTCCCTCAGAACATGACATGCGTTCCTGGGAAAGAGGTAGTCAAGGAGAGCCAGCTACACTTGTTCTCAACTTGCATGTGTCACATCACTTTGCTTTTCATTTGTTTTCATCGCGCCAGGTCTTAAAAAGAAAAAAAAAGAGAAGAAAAAACAAAGGCGACGATGGAGTAAAGTGCATATGCCATCCAACACAGAAACAAAATGCCTGGGGCGCGGGGTGTTCTGTTGGTAAGGGGTGACCCCGGAAAGCAGCACTTTGACACCAATAAGGTGGGAGGCTTTTCCAAAAAATTGGGTTTGTAATGAGATCCAAATGACCCAGCCAGATTGTGCCTGCAAAAGTCACTGATTGAGGTTCCTTGCTTTGTGAGCAGCACTGCCTCAGTATAAAATAAATAAATAAAGAAAAGAAAAAAGACTTCACAGGAGGCTGTTGGGATAAAGTCGAGAGTCAGATTTGCGGCGACTGCTTTAATGCAGGCTCGAAGCAACAGCCAAGTTAGTTGGCAAACTTTCGTGTTTCTCAGCGAAGGACACAAGCAGCACCAGTCAGACACAACACTCTGGTACATACGAAACACCATTCCAAAGCGCCCTCTCTCCCCACCAAACATTTTTTTTTTTTTTTTTTTTTGACAGTGTCGTAGTTTACAACGTTATTTAAACAGAGAACCATGTTACTCATTGACACAGAGACATAATTCTTCCCTATATATCAAGTGTTGAGCGTAGCCTTTAAGAGCTTAAATTAAATCATTGGCCTTTAACAGCATCTCTCCGAGGGGCCTCCCCGCATTAATAAATTCCACTGATTCCACTTTAATATTATTCGGAGTGCATTAAAATGAAGGCAACAGCTGGGACGGAGGGCCGTCTCTGGAGCATTGCTTAGACTGCTGCAACCGGGGCTAAAATGCAAAGCATGTCTAAGCGTGTCTATGAGGCAGGAGCCAAAGGGGGTAGCTGTGTGTGTGTGTGTGTGTGAGGGGGGGGGGTGTTGGGTGGGGGGGGGGGATGTAGGTGGGTGGTCAGGAGGTCTCTGTGTTACAGGTGCACAGCTGACAGGCAGAGAGCACCAGATCAAGGGGTGGTGGCGAGGCCATCACAGATGAGGGGAAGGGCCGGGCAGAGCCCCTGACCGCTATGGGCCAATGTCACCTCTGTTCAGCTGTGGGGGGTGGGCGAGTGTGTGTCAGAGAATTATTATTATAATTATCAACGGTCGTAGTACTATGAGTAGTAGTATCTATCCAATGATAAACAGGGAATTGAATTATTTATTGCTACTTCCAAGAAATTCTCATCCTTGAAACCATTCATACAGTGCTTTGTGAAAGTGCTGCCATTTCAGACATCAGCTGTTGATCAAAACAAATAAACACATGAGAAAATAATAGATGCAAGGCAAGTGTGTGTTTGATGAGGGTGAACAAAAAAAAAAGTCTTTCTCCAGGAGGAGAGAATTCTACCGTGACTCCAGTGCCATATTTTATGTTAAGACTTGATCAAAAATAGCCCTTGAGGAAGAACCTTGAAAATGTCTAAGAAAAAAAAAAGGATGATGAAAAACAAAGGCTGTAGAGCAAGGGTTGAAGCAGATAGAAAGAACGAGAGGGAGAGAAAAAAAAGAAGTGTGAAACCTTTGTTAACTGCCGATGGAGCCTCAGTGGTCCACGTTTAGCGTGTGCACACTCGTCAGGCAACAATACACAGAATAATTTAACCGCATATTTCATTTTAATTAACAGTGATATAACGCAATGTGACTTGCATCCTCCAGAGGAAAGTGCCCAATATTTGGTTTGATGAATCTGCTAAAGCCACAGAGAGTCCCGCCGCACCTCCCCTGGGGATCAGGTATCATTAGAGATAAGCACAGATCTGCTTTTTGTCCCTGGCTAGAGGGAGAGAAAAAAGAAAAAGAAACACTCAACACAAAACACACACACACACACACACACTGGCACATGGGTGATGGCTGGAGTGTTCAATATTAATAGCCTTTCATCAAGGACACAATTAGGACACCTCTATTTGACACTTTCTATACTATGTGGATGAATATGTATATCTGGTCCCCTGGAATGAGACATTGCAAAATTACAAAGTGAAATCACAAGCCAGCTTGGTACAATGAAGATCCCCACAAAATGACAATCAGGGCCTGATGTATTTTGATCTGCCCAGAATTTCAAAGAGGCAGGAGAATAGAAGTCTATTATAAGCTCACTTCACAATATACAGCCCAGGGCAAGCTGTATGCATATACATATTAGCATATGCATGTACCATCACTAAGAATATCTACACCCCCATCTTAACAGAACCATTCACTTACCCCCCGCATTCACTCACACACACACACACACACACACACACACACACACACACACACACACACACATACACACACACAAATAACATACCTGTACAACCAAAATCTATGTATGGTTCATTCTAAGGTCAAGGTTTGCAAATTAGGAGGTAAAATTGTGCATGCACTCACACAGAGACACACACACACACACACACACACACACACACACATTCACCATGCTTCTTAGCTGCAAATACTTAAAATGTTTGCTTAAATTATATTGCTCTTTGAATTTCTTCCTCAGAGTTGGATTTCAGTGAGTTAATTGGCTTTTAAAATAATTTTAATTCTCATGAATTTATTATCGTTATCCTCAATGGTTAATGATTCTCAACTTTAAGATCTTAGCAAACCACATATACTACACACACACACACACACACACACACACACACACACACACACACACTTGCCCCAATGGTCCAACCATCAGTCCTCTGTACTGTCAATAAGGTTTTGATTGTAAATAAAATAAATAAAGCACACAGACTCATCAATGCTGGCTACTAATTAGAGGTCGTATAAATAGCTCTCTTCCAACGGCCTTGCAGGGGCGCACATCACAGACACTGACTGTATATCTGAAAGCAGCCATCAAATGGGCACTGCTAATTTTCATTTAAAAAGAGAGCCAGCACAGAAGAGCACAGACACCCCCCCCCCCCCCCCCACACACACACACACACACACACACACACACACACACCTCCATCACCACCACCATCCCCCGGTCACAGCTACCGTTTGCTCCTGTGATGCGGTGTTTAGTGAGCCTCTAACGTGTGCGCTTGTTTGTTTTGTTTAGGATGCTTGTGATGCCGGCGGTGCCGTGTCACCCACCGGAGTCTAATTAGAGGCCACTGAAGCCTCCGTCGATGCCCGCCCGCCTGCCTGCCTGCCCGTGAGTGACTGAGGGAGGGAAGGTGGGAGGGAGGGAGTGAGTGAGTGAGTGAGTCCCTCCTGCCCACCGCCTTTGACAGGAAATGAAAGCTTTACACGCTCACGTCCATCCCCTGACCCCAGGGCTTTGGCTTCAACCTGTTCACCAGCATCTGGTGTGTGTGTGTGTGTGTGTGTGTATTTTTGCCTGTGTGTGTGCACGCATGTGTGAGTGTATGTGTTTTTGAGTGTGTTTGTGTGTGTGTGTGTGAGGGGGGGTTGGGGTGTCTGTCTGTTTCCGTGTGTAATAAGGGAAGTACTGTACAGTACATGGATGTGTTCAGAATTGCAGTGGCAGGCAGCAATGGTGCAAAGCCGTTTTTGACATTACCAGGTGTGGCGCATATTTCATCATCTGAAAGACTCATGGTGAAATCTGAGACATCTACAGTCTATTCTTCTCTATACACATTTGCTCATGTCATTTTTTGTAACTAATGTATGTAACTTTGACACATTATATGCTTATACACCTCAGTAGCTTCTCATAACACACAAGGATGTTAAATGGTTTTAATTAGCTGCCTTGTGTAAACCAATTTGCCTAATGCATTGTGATGCACTTTGATTACACTGATGTTTATTAATGTATAGGAGCTCTTGCCTTTTAAAATGAGCTCACAATTCAGAGGTGATCATCCACATGAAAGGCAAAGCTGATAAGATTTTTTTTTCTCTCTCTCTCTCTGTCTCTCTGTCTCTCTCTCTCTCTCTCTCTCTCTCTCTTATTCTCCTTCTCTTTTTTCTCTCTTTCTCTTATTCAGACTGACGTGAACTCTCAAGTTATTATTTCTTGTTCACATGACACATTGCAGTGTGCCTTAAGTGTGTGTGTGTGTGTAAGAGAAATCACCGGTGGTGATACCTGTGGTTGCTGGATATTAATGAATCTCTTAAGAGCTTGTTCAACAGATCAAACCTTAATGGGACCTATGAATAGAGAATATACATAGTGTAAGCATACTAATGCACCTTTAAGTATGATGTATGGGGGCCTGTGCGACTGATGTGAGCGTTTGAGAGCGGGGGGAATAAAATGGAAAAGGGTTGGGGGGCGGTGGAGGGAGTAGGGGAGAGGGAGGGGGAGGGGGGGTTGGTGGTACGTAAATGCCCATGGATCTTTAGGCAAACAGCGTGAGACCAATTAACAAGTATCTCTCTCCCATCTCTCTGAGTCTAGCCAGTGAATATGTGTGTGTGTGTGTGTGTGTGTGTGTGTGTGTGTGTGTGTATGTGTGTGTATGTATGTGTGTGTGTGTGAGAGAGGGAGAGAGGAGAGAGAGAGAGAGAGAGAGAGAGAGAGAGAGAGAGCAAGAAGAGGTGGAAGAGGGAGGGATGGGGATGTGGATGTGGGGGTGCTCAAAGAGAGAGGTGGTCATAGTGGGGGTGGGTGGGGGTGTGTTGTTGGGGGTTGGGTTGGGTTGGGTTGGATGGAGAAGGAGTTGGGTGGAGCCTCTGCAGGCAGACAGACAGGCCAAAACAAAGCCATCATCTCCCAGCGCTTGCCCTCAGCTCTCCCCTTCTCCTCGGTGCCTCCAATTACCGCCTCCCCGCGCCGCCATCAGTATGCAGCGGGGCGGCTCCTCTTCGGCGCTCGCCCCGGGCCATTGAATACGTTACCTCTGCTCTGGGGCGCCGGGCTCCAGGGGGGCGCACAGACGCACCCCAGTAACCCCCCGGATAATTTGGGATTCCTGTGACCACAGAGAGAGGGAGAGGGAGAGGGAGGCAGCCACTCCTATGGAGGGAAAAAAATTGAAAATAATAATGAAATAAATACATAGAATGAAATAAAATAGCGAAGAAAGGGATAAAGTGGGAGAACGAGAGGGAAAACAAATAAAGCAGACACACATAAATAAAGATATAAGCCAGCCACATTGCCAAAGATCTAGTGATTTATTGATTTGCTCATTCTTTTATTTATCATTGTTTTTCTTTCTCTTTTTTTTTTTTTTTTTTCAGTCCGCCAACAAAGTGCCTCCACCTCCTCTCTCTACTGTTGCTCTGTCTCCCCACACAGTGAAAGTCTCGCACTCCAACTTAACCACGCCAACACACAGGTGAGCCTGGCTCCTGTACTGCCTCGCCGGCAGTCTGTTCAAATATGGACTGTTTTACATTTCATTGTTTTTTTGTTTTTTTTTGGTCTTCCACATTGTCTTGCAGTACATCTGCTTTCAACAGCCACTGTACAGATTTTAATTCCAAGCAGTATCCGTCCCGAGTCCCTCCTGAGGAGGACAATGGCGGTCCAGAACGGGAACGTTTGTGCCTAGGCTCTGTGTCCTACACTTAAATCCATAAGAATGAACAATACACTTTAGGAGTAAAGTAGGCATTAGAACATCTATCTAAGACAAAATGCCGGTGTGGCTCAGGAGCTTTCCCTTCCTGGTGAACAAAGGAGGAGAGAGCTGGAGTTCCATGTGCTGTGGTCTCCAAGCAGTTCTTATGCCGGCTTTATGGCTTAAAGGATAACACAGGCATATGTGTGTTCTACAAAAACACCATACAACAGTCCTTGAAGACTATGATCTGTATGTAGTGATTATATTATATTATATTATATTACATTATATTATATTATATTTTAATATTGGATATACGGTACATTACTGTAAATTACACATATATAGTTACATATAAACATACTTTACACAGTAATTATTGTGATTCATGTCAGACGCTCCAGCTGTGAATTTAATTTATATAAACTTATCATGTAAAGGTGTGATACATTTGGCTTGGGTTTGTGTGCGCCCGTTTGTATGTGTGTGTGTGTGTGTGTGTATGTGTGTGTGTGTGAGTGAGCAAAACTCATGCCTACTTCCTTTGATGTGTGTCTCTAACTCCTACACTGTGGCCCTGGCGAAGCTCTTCCCACTCGCCAGTGAACAGATGTACAGCTCGTTTGCAGGCCATCCCCGCCACTGAATTGTTTTTAAAGACGTGATAACAGTGGGCTGCAATGTGATGAGATGGGAGGGAGAGGGGGAGCGTGAAAAAGAAACCTTCCACTTCACTGTGCTGCCTGGCTGAGTTACCAGCACAAGCAGACACACACACACAAACATACACACACACTTACACACATAATATCCCCAACAGGCTTTTTGGAGCGATGGAAGTCATATAAAGCTTGTGTTGCATTGCACCCCCCCCACCACCACCACCACCAAAAAAAAACCTTTATTTATGCAGAGGGTGACATTAATGCCTGTTTAATATGCCTCTGTTTCCATCCCGTCCCCAAAACAGTCGGAGTAATTGATTACTGCATTACTTAATGTAGCGATGAATCAATTACCAAAAATGTCAGTCGTGGCGGCGGCGGCAAGGCTAGTGCCGGCTGCGTGAGGCATCGGATGTGATGGAGCCATAGGGGGAAATTATGAGACTATTAAAGAGATGCTTGTTATTCCTCTTGGCTTCGTGGGGAATTTCGTCTGCTTGCCCAAGTCCCTGTTAAGAGTCTTGGCCGCAGAGGAGCAGGGGTAGGGGATAGGATAGGATAGGGGGCGAGGGGGTAGGCCAGTTTGGAGGAGGGCTCTTCTCCGCTCGGCTCTACTCTACTCAGCTCTGCTCTGCTCGGCTGGCCACTGTGAGAGCTGGGCTCTCTGGCTGAAATAGGGCCTACGCTATTAATCAATGATTGGAATCAGAAGAGCTAATGGGAGGTGAGGTAATCCCACTCTGACTAATTGAACTGAGCACACCATGCTCTCCCTCACACACATACACACACACACACACACACACACACACACACACACACACACACACACACACACACACACACACACACACACACACACACACACACACATGCATACCCTCACTTTTGCCTCTCTCACATACATCCACTTAGAAGAGCAAAAGTTTTTTTTTTTTTTTTTTTAACATTTATAATGAACAACTCTGTCTGGCTTTTGCAGTATCAAGCCCAAGTATGTGTAGTTGTGCTTCCTCAGAGAAAAGCTCCTACAGTACAGTGAGTGGGCTATGTTAGTTATGCTCACATTACTCCTGCTCAAACCGCTGACCTTTTCACATGTTGAACATGTATTATTTGCACCGACTTTCATGCCGCTCTTCGTCACTTTCCCCTCAACTTCACCTAATAAAGTCCATTGATTTAAAGCCAAGTGAAAGCTTTTAATATAAATAAATCAATGGAGATATTTTTAGAATGAAAATGAACCCCCCTCTCTTGTCTGAGGCATGTTCTCCAGTGAGGACAGAGAAAGAGAGACAGACAGACAGACAGACAGACAGACAGACAGACAGAGAGAGAGGGCTGAGACAGACAGACAGATAGACAGACAGACAGAGAGAGCGGGCTGAGACAGGCTATCCTATCTCTCCCGTGTGTGTGAGGGCACCTGCTTCCCAAAGCCCAGCTTTAATCACTCTCATCTGGGGCCCCCTGCCGACACACTAACCTGGACTTACTTTGGAAAGCAGATCGGCCCCTCAGATCCTCAAATACCCCCCCCCTCCACACACACACACACACACCTCCCTCCAACTAACTCTACCTTTCTCTCTCTCTCATTCTCTCTCTCTCTCTTTCGCTCTCTCTCTCTCTCATTCTCTTTCGCTCTCTGTTTCTCTCTCTCTCTCTCGTTCTCTCTCCCTGCTGTATTGCCTTCCTAATTCGGCCCAGATGTGACGTTCCCACTCCGCTGGCCTGTTTATCTTTCTCTCTTCCATCTCATTCCCACCTGCTCGCTGACCTGCGGACCCCACGCTCAGACTCTCATTTCATTTGCCTGCCTTTCTCTTTCTCTTTCTCTCTCCCCCCTTCTTCTTCTTTTCCCTCCAAAGTAAAGAACTCTCCTTTAGTTCTCCACAAGCCCACCTTCATCTCTCTCTCTCTCTCTCTCTTTCACACACACACACACACACACACACACACACACACTCACACACGCATACACACACATTTTTTTCTCTCTTTTTTTTTCTCTACTGGGCTACCAGTGCCTGAAGCGTCTGAGCTAATGTTCAGGCAGAAAAGCACTGGCATCTTCTCTCTCTCTCTCTCTCTCTCTCTCTCTCTCTCTCTCTCTCTCTCTCTCTCTCTCTCTCTCTCTCTCTCTCTCTCAGTAAAACAGCCTCCATCCCTTTTGTGGCTCCATCAACATCTCAATCAGAATCTCCATGCCGGTGACCCTCGGGGTAACCCACCTCCCATGTAGATGGCAGAGGCCCAAGGATCCCAGGCAAACACAGCTGAAGGACTGACTGTCTCTTCTGGAAGCCTTTTGTGTTTAGTAAGAACCGGATCACACAGGACCGGCCACACCGACAGGATTTTGCTGCATCCTTCCTATGGCTTTTTCTTTTCTCTCTCTCTCTCTCTCTCTCTCTCTCTCTCTCTCTCTCTCTCTCTCTCTCTCTCTCTCCCTATGGCTTTTTCTCTCTCTCTATCTCTCTCTCTCTCTCTCTCTCTCTCTCTTCTTCTTCTCCCTTCTTTCCGCACTGACACATTCTTGTGTACAAAAATACACAGTTGTGCTTAGATGCTTGATATTACGAAACTATGTGAAATATGGTCTTACGGGGCTTGGTGAACTCTATGTCATCTTTCTTTGAAAGGGGGCCCTTTTTTGTGTGTGGAGAAATGCCTTGGATTTACTGAATGGAAATCCACAGGAATGCCATTGTTGGAACAGGGAGCACTGTTGGCTAGCGCCGTCCCGCCTGAATCATCTCCGATTTAATTGGATTCGTTGGGCATCCCTCCTTCGATGGACGGCCCCACGTCTCTCTGGACTGGAGTGCCTGTCTCTGTACTGGACGGGCCCCAGTAACTAATCTTGTTCTGCTAAACACTTACTGTTAATTGTATTTCTTGTTGGGATTTCTTCACTCCCCCACCACCCACCCATCCACCGTCTCTCTCTCTCTCTCTCTTTTTTTCCTCTCTTCTCCCCCCTTCTCGTCAGCAGATAATTACCTCCTCGCCTTCTCTGCGCCCGAGCCTGGAAGACGTCCTCCACCAGGGCCTGAGCAGGTGCCTCTCGCTGCGAGAGACTTACTGACAAGCCCTGTCAATCACTGCTAAAGCACTCTCCATTCCCTGCATCTAAAAGCAGCTATATTCCCTTTTGTCAGTTTAGGCCAAACACAATTTAGCGTCAGGAAAAAAAAATGGGAGGCTTAACCAGGTAGCAAACAGGCCTGGACTGTCAGGGGGAATTAGCGCGGTGCTGTCTGCCATGCCACTCTTGATCAGCGAGGTGCTGTAATGGCGAAGGGGCCATTCTTCAGTCATGATAAGGGTTTATGCTTAAGGGACTGGTGCTGGTTAACCGGCCTTGGCTTGGCTGATAGTACCTGGCTTTAGCAGGATTGTTATTATGGAAAAAAAAAAATTAAGAAGAAAAGAAAAGAAAAATTCCTGACCCTCATTATGGCAATGGACTGATATTTTTGAGCCTTTTTCCTCCAAGTTAACAGCTAAGCAAAATAAATCAACTCAATATTCGTTGTGTGTCTGCTAGGATGGAAATAGCCTCTTATGTCTGAATTTTATTCCATTTTTTTTTATGCAGAAAACGCTCCTTTCCCATTTGAGTTTCCTAGCGGCTCAAGACGATAAGTAGGCTTTAAGAGCAACATAATGAGACAGAATTTACAAATACTTGTGCCATTGCTCATGCACACATATGGGCATGCGGATGGAGGGAATCCGGCATGCTAGCAGAACGACGCAGCAGCGAGGCTTTGAGGAACACTGAAAGAGACGCCTATTGTTATTCTTATACCTGACCTGGGGGCCATTGTCAAGCTGTGCAGAAACAGCCGGTCTTAGAGGAGCGCATAATAAAATAACGCAATCAAAGATACCCATGGTGGCAGAGTGACTCTCTCCCTCCTTCTTTCTCTCTCTCTCTCGCCCCCCCCCCCCCCCCCCCTCACTCCCTCTCTCTCTCTCTCTCTCTCTCTCTCTCTCTCTCTCTCTCTCTCTCTCTCTCTCTCTCTCCATCTCATTCTCTCTCGGCTCAGCGTGTCCTGATGTGGGAGACAGGCAGGAGAGAGGCGCCAGCAGCTATTCACGCTGCCCGGTCGCCATGGCAGTCGAGTCGAGCGGGAAAGCGGGTCAGGGAGTCAGGGCCGTTAAACGCGGCGGTGCTATAGAGCGCTCCTGACAGGCCGGGGCTGCGAAAACAGGAGTGTAGAGCGTAGGGTGGCGGGAGTGGAAAGGGGGCGAAGCAGAGGCGAAGGGGTTCTGGAGACCGGCTATCATATGCACTCCTCAGCGTGTGGCTGAGTGAACAGGAAAGTAGCACCATGACACTGAAGTGGAAAATAACGGCCTCTTTGCTCCAAGCCAAAGAAGTAGTCACAGACAACACCCTGTTTGCGTTTGTGCTATAGCATGTGGTAACATTTTGTTTGTGTCTTTTCTGTCATACACACAAATTGCCTGTTGTTGTTCTTGTGCAAAGCAAATGCAAGTTTCTGAATTTAGATCAAAAGTAGTGTCATGTGCCAGTAATAATATATCATACGTGTTCAAATAAAATAGCATGCTGGTATATTATCATATCTTGTTCCTCACTGTAAGATTCAAGACGCTTTTCTCAAAGCTTTTCAAAAACATTTCATTTTTCATAAGTAGGCCTACATTCACACAAAGAGAGTCTTTGTACCAGCATGGTGGAGAACCTGTCACAGATAGGCAGAAAATGGACAGGCACTTTAGGAAAAATTTGATTCACTTGTCATCCACTGTGAATAAGATTGAATCACTTGAACATATGATGGGATTTAGCATTGTTAGCGTACTAGCTGGCAACTACAGTTGAGGTTTAAATCATGTTCCTTTAGACTCTACTAAGCACAGACACAGAATTTTTTTTTTCCTGTTTCCCTCCCTGTATTCAAACCACACACACACACACACACGCACACACACACACACACACACACACACACACACACACACACACACACACACACAAACTGTTAGACTGTTTAAAAAAGAAAGTCATCAACAAAACAAAGAACATGTGGCCTTGTAAGCATATGCATTTCAATCTGGGGATAGTGCGATATCTACAGCTGTCCAGACACCATACACTCAATACAATCACTCCCACACTCGAGTGCTTGTTAGTGCTTTAGACTCGGAGTACAATGGACAGGCACCTACACAATGGGACTCTGTACAACCACAAGTGGTCTTTATCCATATGTAGCCAAGCTTTCAATGTTGCGCTAAAAAAAATGTCCTTAGTCCTTTTGGAAATATAAATACTACTTATGTCCTCTTAAGGTCATAGTATGGCTGACCTGTTTAGAATAGCGATATCAACAGCAGATACACACCGTCTCTTTTTTTCTCTGTACTCTGTGCTATGGAAATAACTCGACTTCCGCTGTTGCATGGGTTATGAAATATTGTTTTTCAAATAAATCTGTCTGTTTTAGTGTAAAGTTTTAGTTATGTTAGCTTATTGGCGTTCAGTTTCTATAATTCGTGTCGACTGCTTGTATAGAGAGAAGACACGTAAGTTGACTTATTTACATTTCAACACTATACTTCATCTTACTTTGTTCTGCGAGAGCTAGTCATGGGGTGAGCTGTAGGAGGTGGTCTTGTTTAGGTCACTGGGAGAGAGACTTCAAATGAAACTAAGGAAAGTGGCAGAGTGATGCTGACCTGTGAATGTAGGAGGCCAGAACTCTCTCTCTCTCTCTCTCTCTCTCTCTCTCTCTCTCTCTCTCTCTCTCTCTCTCTCTCTCTCTCTCTCTCTCTCTCCTCCTTATTTAGCCCCTGCACTGTACCCATTGTGGGTGGCCTGCAATCTGGAAACTTTGTTTTGTTTTTTTTTCTTTCTTTCTTTTCCTTTCTCTTTCTTGTCTGTATTTTTTTCTATTTTTTTGTTCTTTGTTAGTGAACACCCCACCCGTCTTTCAAGACAAGCAACTGAATTATTTTATTTATTTAGGAATGAACAAATAGGACTATTAGACTGCACACACAAGGGAAAAAACATGCTAAAATCTATATGATTCCTATCAGTCTTAAAAGAATAATATAGGTTAAGGACTGTAAATAGGACAGTGAAAGTAACTGTAACATTTGTAATTTGTTAAAGCCAGGGCTAACATTTTTATGTGGGCAGACAAAGACATTGAACACTTAGGAGGCTTTGAAACCCCAGAATATAATGAATATAATGTTTGTCTTGTTTTCCTTTGTTTCTGATAATAATAATAATAATAATAATAATAATAATAATAATAATAATAATAATAATTGTGAAAGTAAAAATTGTGAGAATAATAATGATGACAATAATTATAATAAAATGTTGATGTTGCTGTTGTTAACTCTTCTTTGGGAACCTTCAACAAAACCACTATTTGGGCTCATTAATTTGAATTTAAAAAGTTTTAAATACAAAGTAGATATTTTTGCTATTAACTAATATCATTAGTAAGAGTTTGCATTAAGCCTAAGCAGATCACACTCTATTTTCTAATAAACTTTAAAACATTTCGCACAGCCTGACCTCTCTATAACCCAGTCCGCTGTCAAAGATGAACAGAGATGCTGTGCCATTCCCCCCCTATAGGTGGCAGTATGCCACCACTAAACAGAGGACAAAGCACTGGATGCAATGCAGCATTTGGCAATGAGGAGGTCTCAGACTACTCCCCAGTTTTAATTAGACAGAAACAGATACTTACATGTTGAGTTCTCATCTGCCATCCATCTTTTTTCACTGTCTACTCAGGGGGAAAAAACCTTTACTGTCCTATTGTAACTTTTTTATGGCCACTATAAAAAAAGGAACCTGAGCTTTTCAATGCAAAAAGCCAAGTGTTAAAGATGCAGTTTCACACTCGGGATGAGAAATGGTGAAAAAGAGGGACAACATGAATTACGTCTTCATCATAAATTAGTGGCTGGACAATGCTTTCCCTAATGGAAACCCTTGCAATGAGAACAATTTGTTCTGATCATAAATAATTACAGCATTGCAGCCAGAGCCAAACAGATAAAGTAGCCTATAAGGTTTATGGGTGATTATGAGGGCCAGGGAAGAGAACAGGCATTCAATGCATTGTTTATTATCTGTAGCACCGGGAAGGGATAGTGTTTATTTCACAGTTCAAGTTCATAAGAACCAGCCTCGGAAAGTGTGGAGTATTGTAACAAGAATTGCCTCTGAAAAGTAACTTAATGGAGAAGAATGAATTATGCACAGGTCTACAGTATGTATGACTTTTGCAAATGTAAATCCAGGACAAAAATGCCTTGCTAGTGAAGAAAAAGGAAATGAGGGGGAAAAAATGGCTCTTGTTTGAAATCTTTGTGCTGTTATCATGTGGAGAAGTATGTGGTCAGAGATATACTATTCGAATGTAGTGGAGACAAAGCACAGGCTGAGAGAGAAGACAGGCAGAGAGAGAGAGAGAGAGAGAGAGAGAGAGAGAGAGAGAGAGAGAGAGAGAGAGAGAGAGAGAGAGAGAGAGGCAGAGGAAAGAGTGGGCCATAGAAGGTAGGAGACAGGAACACACTGTCTCAGCTGAATCTGCGTCTCCTCTCCAAATGGGTCCAGAAGCTCAGCAAACCCTCCAGTAGCCCACGCATGGGCGCTTAACACATGAGGCAACCCAATGAGACGCCAGTGAGAGGTGGCCCAGCAAGGCTGGCCTAATGAACCAGTGCAATTCCCTGCACACCATCCTCCTCCACCAGTATCCTTGCACGTGCCTTTGGGCTGGCACTCCCAAATA
>JAODXP020000017.1:6578087-6603087 GCA_027497455.2 Sardinella longiceps
GCTACTGAAACTTAGACCGCTGTAGATCCAGTAACAAGTGAGTAGTGTTGCTAACATGACAGAAGAAACAATTATATTAGAATAGTGTATTTTAGCTGTAGTAGTGACACTTAGTTGTAACTAGAAGATGTTGTATTTACATGAAGCACACTTGTCCATGTTTCTGCAGATGATATTGGGATCATGTAACTAAAATTGTAATTCTGAATATTTCTTGAAGTAACTGTAATTCAATTACACATTTTTTCAAAGTAACTGTAATTGATTACTGTTACTTTTACTTTGTAATTAAATTACGTAATTTCGTTACATGTAACTCGTTACTCCCCAACACTGGAAACCACTGGTAAGTCATTCCATAAACACAACTTCATCATCCGCATTATCCAGTCAGTAGGTCTCAAAGTGGGAATGCAAACAGCCAAAAATATTCATACCCAAATAATAGTAGTAGATGGGTACAACAGGTACAGCTTTGACTCTTTGTATTTTGTCAAAAAAAAAAGGACAACAAAAATCAATCTGTATCAAAAATGTCAGAGAGGCAATCTAGCTGGTCCTGACCCCTCACCCAGCACAACATTATTCATGAGCAGTGATATCACACGCTGGTTTCTCTCTTGGCAGGCCTGGGATGGCACTGATGAATAATAATTCACACCTGACGTGTTTGCTTTATTCATCTGACCAAGCTGAGCCCAAGTGGGTCTCATATCTCCCTCGCCACAGGAGGAATGACACACACACACACACACACACACACACACACACACACACACACACACACACACACACACACACACTCACCACAACTGTGTGTGTTCAGGAGGAAAGGACAGGATGGGGAACAAAAAAGTACTGATACACACACATACACACACACATACTGTACCTCACACACACACAGACACACAGACACACACACAAATTGACAAAAACCACAAGTCCCGCTCCTGTCATCCACAAGCCGTTTCATGTGGGTTCATGTGGTTCTCCCCTGGCCAGCTGGAGGATTTGGAGGATTTTTTAACATCTATTAATGCAAAATTACTCCAATTACAAGCCTTACACCCGAGCTCTCAGAAGGCAGCAGCTTCGTCGAAAGGTGTTGCACACCTCCCCGCAGCCAATCACGGCCAGCTCCCTCCCCGCCGCCACCACCAGCAGCAGATGTAAGCAATTTACTTCTGATTTCTTCATATTCAGTGGGAGCCGAGGCGCTGATGACCCACGACCCGGGAGCCTGCAGGATTCTAACCCTATCAAATTAAAGCTCTCTGCTCACTTATTCCCAGGCGCTCCTGCGCCACTAACCAGCCGTCCCGCTGCATAGCAACGCCGGGGCGGGCGTGCTCACTCATACGCCCTGCCTCATCAGCCGCTATTAGGGAAAATATACAGTGCCCTAATTGGATGAGATTCAGCTAAGGAAGTGCGTGTGAAAGGTCAGGCGCAGCCGTGCGTCTCCTGCTCTTCAGAATAATTTCTGTGTCCTCCGTCTTCAGGCGGGGGCTGTTAAACAATAGGGCCAAAGTTACAAGTCCCCCCCCCCCCCTCTTTTTTTTTTACTCTTCACCATCATTCCTCTTTCACTCTTCCTGTTTCTCTGTCTCTCTCTGTCTCTCTCTCTCTCTCTCTTTCTATTGCTCCCTCCCTCCGTGCTCAGAGATACAGGAAGGCTGTGGTGGCAGCCGTGATGAAAGGAAAGTTCCAGGTATCAAGTAAACAACATGGCGGGGTCCCCGACTGACGCGTTCCTCGGGCTTGCCCACGCGCGGCCTTTCACCGCGTACTCGCCGGCTTGCCCGCCATGGCCCCGGCGCTGCCTCGGGCGTAGCCTTCGTCGTTAGCCAATTTTAGACGTTTGCAATCCACACATGAGGGCCACGGCCCTGGTGTTAATCACGGGGAGCCCTTTCCGGCTAGTAATCGCTCTTCACAGTGTCAGCTTGCAAGGAAAAAAAAATCTGGGGGCATAGTTTTCACACATGATTTGGAATTCAGATGATAACACTTAGCATTTTCAGATTATAGCATGTAGCATCATATCGATGCCGCTAGGAATTTTAAAACAGTTAATTTGACAAACAAATTCACTGAGCATTTTTTTTATGCTCATACAGTACGTGCTCACTGATAAGGGCTTCTGTGACGCAAATCTCACACAGTTAAGGTGCTTCCTTCTATCCTAATAGTTGCTCAACCAACGGAATCATCAGGGACATTATCATTGATTTTTCTTTCTTCCCCATTCTGATAATAGCTTATTCCTATGGTTAGAGAGATAAATATTTTCATTGGAGTCTTAAGAAAGACAAGTGAGAGGGAGATGTGAGAGAAGGGGGATGGGCTGGAATAGAAAGCGTATAGGAAAATCAATATGTTTTGTCAATGTGGCTTTCAGGGGAAAATCTACACCTGGACTCTAACTATTTAATTAATCTGTTATGGTAATCATATTTTATTTATTCTTTTTTCCCCCCTAATCAATATTGCATAAACATTTGTAAACAAATTGAAGTTAATACTTCAACTGTTACGAGTGTTTACAATCAATATAATTAACATCATTAAAACATGAAGAGATATTCAACACAGGAAAAAAATGATGGAATATTCTAAGACCAAGGCTCCAGCTCTATTGAGAAGCACAATGCTCCACTGGCTCCCTTTAAACAAATGCCAGACAATATTATTATTCATGTTCAATCTGGGCAGCACTGAATGCAGGAGACTAGCATTGGGAGGAAACGCATGCTCGCTTAGGGATTCAATCAGGCCTGGTAAACGCTGCAGTTTTGTGGGGGGCTCATCTAGTGTTGGTGTTGGGAGTCAGGTGGTGTAAGGTGCTCTGTGTGTGTGTGTGTGTGTGTGTGTGTGTGTGTGTGTGTGTGTGTGTGTGTGTGTGTGTGTGTGAGTGTGTGGGGCGGGGGTGTTCGTCCATCCAGGCTCGCTGTCAGCCAATTTTACAGCTGGAAGGGCAGAGGCCCACAGAGCTGGGCGGCTGAAGTGGGGAGAGGCAATGGAGGGCTCAAGGGTGGTGTGTGTGTGTGACTGTGTGTGTGTGTGTGTGTGTGTGTCTGTGTGTGTGTGTGTGTTGGAGGGGGGGCATTCAGAGAGCCAGCCGAGCGCAGCCCTGCCAGCCCACAGCCTCTCCCACCTTTTGTCCCCCTTCAGTGAAAGGCCTCCGCTCTCTGCAACGCTTCACTACACACCCTGTGTTTGCTGTTGGAACAGGCCTGATTAAAGAAGGAGGGGAGGTGAGGGATGAATGCACACATACTTACACACACTTGCGCAGACACACACCATCACACACACACACACACACACACACACACACACACACACACACACACACACACACACAAACAATTGTGCACACAGACACAAAACCACAAGTACGGGCACACATACTCACACACAACAATAAGATCTCCTCTTTCTTCCTCACTTCTCTCTCTCTCTCTCTCTCTCTCTCTCTCTCTCTCTCTCTCTCTCTCTCTCTCTCTCTCTCCTCTATTCTTCTCTTCCTCTCACCCCTCTCCCACCCCTGAGATACTGTATTTGCCCTTGTTGCTCGCGCTCACTGGGAGAATGTGGCCAGCCATTGATCTAAGCCTGATAAAGCCTGTGGCATGGTGCACACGCCGCCTCCACACTCTCCACTCTCCTCTCATTCCGCTCAGCCAAGTCCATTTCAGAGGAGTCGTGCCTGAACTAATGCGGCCGACGCGGTGCCAGTCACGGCCTTTGGGATTTGGCCCCCGAGGGCTTGCGCTGGGCTGTGGTGCTTGCCTGGCTGGTCACCCCTGGGGCTTCCCTCTGGAAGTCTGGAGCTCTGTACAGAAGCGCAGCACTTTCACACTTTTATTTCCAACACCCACCGGCCCCCCAGCACCCACAGCAAACCACCCCCACCCCCCACCACCCCCAAGCCCCCCACATTCACACACACACACCATCCCTCCATGCCAACCCCTTCATTCTTTTCCTTGTCTGACAGTGCTGAAGAAAGAGTCTTTATTTTGTCCTGAAAGCACAAGCTTGCTGGTGTTGTGGTCTCAACATATGGAAGAAAGAGAAAGATAGGCCATATCATCTGTCAACAGCATCACAGTGTTTTCATCAGAATCAGAATCCAAAATATTAAATAAATGAGCCTGTAATTGACATGACTTGAAGATAATGAAAGGAAATAAGCAGAGCAAAGTGCAAAAAACACCTGTTTCAGAAACATATTCCTCGCTATGTAATGGCAACACACCAATTGCACACACTTCAAAAAAAAAAAGAAAAAAAGGACCTCTCATTTCATGAGTGCTGAGCTCACACTCCTGTCCGGTGTTATCTGACTCGCTTGGCGGGAGGGTATTGGCGCCGATCCCACCGCCTGTCACCTTTCGCATCTCCACGGTTACTGAAGTGACCCCCACGTGGTGGCCTCGGTGGCCCCTGGCGCCCTGCGTTATCGGCACTAACACAATCGAACGCACGTTCTGCTGAGGAGGTCAGCGCCAAGGGCCAGGCCTGCGCCACAAAGAGAGGACTGACCCCTGCTGACCCCCAGCCGAGCACCTGAACCGCGACCCTCATTTACACGCAGGTCACCTCTGCAACAACCCGCATTTATACGGGGTCAGCTAAGATGCTCCATCCTCAAAGGCCAGGGCTGCTGAATAGTGGGCAGATCTTAATTATGTGCAGTTCCCTGTGAGGCAAGACAGGACTGCATACGAGTGGCTATGTGAGAGAGAGGCCACGACCTGTGGAGGGGACAGGGAATACAGTACCCTAAGGAGAGGGCTGCATCCTGTTTAACCCTAAACAATTACATTCGGAGAGCTGATCCTAAGAGGAAGCGACAACAGCAGCAGCAGGTGCTGCATTACTTTATTTTCCCCTAAAAAACATCACAGCAAACATTGTAGATTTTCCTTTGATCGATTTTTTTTTTTTTTTTTTTGGTGGGAGGGGTTCGATTAGTTTTTATTTTGGTTGCCTGCGGTTTTGTGTAAATACTTTGATGACAAACACAGTATTTCATTTTTTTTTTTTTTTTTTTTTTTCTCAGACAGTACTATCCTGGAAAACGACAACACACAAAAAGACAGAAAGTAAACAGAGCATGGATGAAAGCCAAATGCTCCTCTTTCCAAATTCCCTTCACAAGAAAAAAAAAAAAAAAAAGAGGAAGAGAGAGATTCAAGAACAGAGCCAGTAGACGAAAACTTGAAATCAAATGAAAAAAAAAAAAAAAAAATTCTTATGAGTTATGAGCTAGTAGTCTGAGCCAACATTCCATATTTCATTTTGTTCTTTTTTATCTTTTTTTCTTCTTGTCTGTTCCTCTTTTTTTGTGTCCAGATTTTTTTTGCCCCCCCCCCTCCCCCCTTCTGAAATGTCATTCAGTCACATATCCCTTTGAAAATCTGGCGAAATGTCCGCGTTATGAGGGCACACAGTGGCTTATTGTAGTGTCTGGGGCCTCGGGTTGGCATGCAGCTGTGGCGAAACAGAGCGCTTATTGCTTCGGCATCTCCATAAAAGTGAAGATGAGGGTCTCTTTTTTTTGCACTGACCTTCTGCCTGCGCTAAATGGCCCTAATAGGGGTGACATAATGCACTGTTTTATGGCTAATCAAATTCCCACGGAGCTCAAGGGTGGCAAAGCCGCCCCGGCAGTCGCAACTTGACAGATGTTGGGAAACGTTCTTCAGCTTCTCATGAAATGGATATTGACTCTTTTTTTAATGCCTGGGAATTCAAAGAGACTCATGTCCTCTATGATTGATTTAAGACTATGTGAATGTGAGTGTTATGCATGGTCCTATTTCCGATTATAGGTAGGGCTTTTTTAAAAAAAAAAAAAAAAAAAAAAAAGCCTACAGGGAGGTAACATGACTGTGTCATCACCTGTGAAGCATGGAGATTCTGACAGCACAGTATTTGCTATTATGGCTATGGATACATTATTTACTGTAGTTTTTCCTTTTTTATATTCAGACAGTTTGTCCTATCTTGCTGAGATGTATTTAAATGAAGATCTAAAAATACCAGCCTTCAGCTGTCTCCAAAAGTGTAGCCACAATCTGAATCGTGACGCTGAGAATTCAACACACACACAGCAGACATATTTCTCTCTTCTCCCTTCTCTCTGTCTATTTCTCATTATAAATTTATATATGGAGAAAGAGAGAGGAAGAGAGAGAGAGAGAGAGAGAGAGAGAGAGAGAGAGAGAGAGAGAGAGAGACATGGATGGGAAGGGGGTGAGAGAGAAAGAGTGAACGTGAGTCAGAGAGTGATGCATGGAGAGAGAGAGAGAGAGAGAGAGAGAGAGAGAGAGAGAGAGAGAGAGAGAGAGAGAGAGAGAGAGAGAGAGAGAGAGGAGGACGAGCGAGTGAGAGGAGCGGGGTCACAGCGACCGTGTGATGGTGGCTGACACCGGAGTTCACGCGGCGGTCAGGGGAGGCAGTTGAAGATGAAGCAGGCGCACAGGCCGCGCTCTGTGTGCAGGTGCCCCCTCTCTGGCCCGACTCGCTTTCATCCCCCATCCACTCCCACACTGGCTGCCTCCGCCTGACATCCACCAATCACAGCGCAGATGGGTGGGGGTGGGGGGTGGGGTGCTGGATAGTGGTGCTGGTTGGAGGTGGTGGTGGTGGTGGTGGGGAAGGGTTGGAGGGTGGGTGGAGGGAGGGTGGGGGGTGGTGATGCGGCACAGCGGGGCCACATCAAAGCCTAGCTCGGTGAGAGGCTCAGGGTGGACGCTGGCACAAAACAGATCAGCACAGAAGAAAGCCAGGGATGGAGAGAGAGAGAGAGAGAGAGAGAGAGAGAGAGAGAGAGAGAGAGAGAGAGAGAGAGAGAGAGAGAGAGAGAGAGAGAGAGAGAGAGAGAGAGAGAGAGAGGGTGGGGGCTGTTGGTGGACAGAGACAGAGAAGGAGGGGGAGAGCGAAAGAAAGGGGGTGGACAAATAGAGGGAGAGAGAGATGGAGAGAGAGAAAGAGGGTGGTAGGTGAACAGAGAAAGAGCATGTGTGAGAAAAGAGAGAGAGAGAGAGAGAGAGAGAGAGAGAGAGAGAGAGAGAGAGAGAGAGAGAGAGAGAGAAATAAAGAGCTAGTAAAAGAGGGAAAGAAAAAGATGTAGTCCAAATGGAGTCTTTATTGCAGAAGGGCATCAGACGAACAAAACATTTCATTCTTTTCACAAACCAGCATTATGCCAGCCTTGCATCGAACAACTAAGACAAGGTTTTTCTTTTTCTTCTCATTCACTGCTTTTCAGATGCTCTCTCCCTACACACACACACACACACACACACACACACACACACACACACACACACACACACACACACACACACACACACACACACACACACACACACACACACACACACACACACACACACACACACACACACACACACACACACACACACACAGAGAGACACCCCTCAACCTTCAGCTACCCTCTTGAGTGTGTGAACAAGAAGGATAATTCAATAAAGAAAATCCAATCTTCAGTTTGGGGAGCAAAGTTAGATGTGAAAAAGGCCAGTGTGTTCTGTCCTTTTAATGACAGTTTCATTGCTGATATAAGAACACTGTCAAAAGTGTACTCATCTTACAGGCTCTTCAAACCATGCCATTTCCAGTAGCCTTCAGCACTTGCTTTTTACTCAGTATTTTAAATACAACATATGTTGATAAAACAAACCAAGATTGGCGTCCGCCAAGGCAATGTGGTCACAGACACAATATAAATTCCATATAAATGTTCTGGATCACCAATCACCACCAAAATCTAATCAGTTCTTGCTTGTCCCAATATACACATTGTGCAAAAATTTGATCCAAATCCGTGCAGCACCTTTGGAATTATCCTGCTGACAAACAAACAGACAAACAGACAGACAAACCAACGCGATCGAAATCCTCCTTGGTGGAGGTAATAATAAATAAATAAATAAATAAATAAATAAATATACAGTATATATATATATATATATATATATATATATATATATATATATATATATATATATATATATTTGTTGCTAATATATGTAATATAAGTGTGAGTATTTTAATTATGTTTGAAGACCCATTCAGAATTAATTGCAGAGTGAAAAAAAATCCATAGTGCAGCCTGTAGAAAGAAGTGGAGAAACTTAATGACAGCTAAAAATACCAAGTGCCAAGTCTGCTGTTCAGTATGATAATGGCGCTTGAGTTTTGTGGTGTTGTCTCATCAAATTGCTTAATCATAGCAGGCTGAACCTGGTGACTCACAGAAAGCCGCACTTATCGCTCTGTTTTCCCTGATCCCCTGGGCCCTGGCTGTGTCTTGTTCTCTTCAAACTTCGAATGACTTTCACACAAAATTACTTCAGACCGGTGGAAGGAAGTTTGAAAGTGAGAAGGACCCTTTTTTTTTCTTTCTTTCTTTTTCAACAACAGCGGGCAATGAACAGCCTGCACTAAAGTGTGGGCTCTCGAGTGAAAGTGTGTCAAGTCCCCAAGTGAGTATTATGCACAATCCAGCGGGCTCTTGCATATGTAAAGAACAGTAATGGGATCCTATGGGAGCTACGCTGAGACGCCAAGCCCCCGCAAGTGGATCTCAGCCACACAGACAGACAAGAGGCGTCTCGTTGGGATGGGAGGGGGGGCACAGAGAGAGTGACATATACTACAGCGCAAGGGGCTAGGCCAGTCACACAAAACAAAAACAAAAGAGGAAAAACAAAAGCAAATAGCTAAAGAGCCAATTAGGCCCCATGGTAGGAAAACAAATGGCCGATCTGTATTTACAATCGCAGATGTTTAAGGGGCTTCTCTCGTAAACCTTGTTCTCCTCTCAGTGGGTTGGTCATGAAAGAAAAAGAAAGAGAAAAAAAAATAAAGAAAAGAAAAGAAAAGAAAATCATTGAGGAAGCTCAGAAAAGAGTGTCAAAAGATGGAAAAGATGGCTAGAAAAGGAAAAAAAGTCTAGTCTAGTCTTCCTTCGCCTAAAAGGATGCCTTTTGATTTCAACTGAGCTTTTAAATAGTTGCTCCCTGATGAATGGGGAAGGCAGGAACCTGATCAATACTCCAGTAGCACATAACAACAACATAACAACACCCCGGTGACTACAGCAGGCCCTGAGTGAGCCATACGCATACATACTGCCTGCTTCACTTCTCTCTCCAAATCACTCCTCTCATCCACTACTTGCTTTTCTCTTTCTTCTGTCTTTTTTTCCGTCTTTTTTTTCCCTCTCCCCCTTTTTTGTTGTTGTTCTGTTGGTGCGTCTCTTTCGCATCAAGACGTTCAGAATCAACTTCTCCCGTGCGTCATAAAGCCCCCCCACTCACACACACACACACACACACACACACACACACACACACACACACACACACACACACACACACACTCACACAGGTCATGGCTACAACATCAAAGCAGACTAACCGTAAGAAAGAGAGTGGAAAAAAAATGAAAGCATAATAACAAAAAAAAAAGAAGAAGAAGAGGGAGAGAGAATGCCCACCTGGAGTGCACTCACAAGTGGATGCATTTTGTATCGACTGGAGGCCAGTCTTTGTGGCTGATTACCAGCGGTGGCTAAGACGTCAACCAATTCAACCTGTCACAGCGGCGCTCACAACCTTCAAGAAAGGAAAAGTACGGCCTTATTGACGGACGCATCGGAATCAGTGACAATGGCAGCACACCCTTGAGCAGTGCTGGGGTGGCAAGTCCACTACACCGCCACACACACGCAGACACACACACACACACACACACACACACACACACACACACACACACACACACACACACACACACACACACACACACACACACCTCCTGCAAATGCACAGTGTGACTGAGATGGGCAGTGGTGCTTTTAATGAAGAGTTATTGATGGCGCTGGTGACAGTAATGATAGTATTGATTAAATGCACGGGGCTATTATTTGCATTATTCAACCAGCTTTAAGTGTGGAAATGACTAATGGCAATGGAACACTCCGTTTGACTGCTGCCAATCACTTCTGAGGATTTTTCTGGACAGGTTCCCATTACTCGTCAATACATGAGCAAGGGAGGGGGGGACGTGTGTTAGGCACCAG
Organism: Sardinella longiceps; assembly: GCA_027497455.2. Taxonomy (NCBI): domain Eukaryota; kingdom Metazoa; phylum Chordata; class Actinopteri; order Clupeiformes; family Clupeidae; genus Sardinella; species Sardinella longiceps. Next base: position 6,588,217 of record JAODXP020000017.1, read on the forward strand.
GTAGAAAACAAATTTCAAAGCAATCCCAGTGATGGGAGGCAACAGAGATCTGTTTGTTCGTGGATGTGTGTGTGTGTGTGTGTGTGTGTGTGTGTGTGTGTGTGTGTGTGTGTTTGCTGGAGGTTGTGATGTGTATGTGTGTGTGTGTGTGTGTGTGTGTGTGTGTGTGTGTGTGTGTGTGTGTGTGTGTATACTGGGATGAGGGAATGCTGGGTGACGTATGTTACCAGATTCGGATGTGTGCAACAAGAGGGCTGACACTTTGGCAAGCGTTCTTCAGCTCTTGTTTGCGCTCCGGGCCTCCCACTCCTCCGCCAGCTGATGCTGTGTGTGTGTGTGTGTATATGTGTGTGTGTGTGTGTGTGTGTGTGTGTGTGTGTGTGTGTGTGTGTGTGTGTGTGTGTGTGTGGTCCACGGTGGGATTTGGCACTCAGCCTCCCCTGCGCACAAAATTCCCATGGCATCCACGGGAACAGCAGCCCACAGGGCCTCTGCCATGACACCTAGAATGCACACTGCAAACACACACACACACACACACACACACACACACACACACACACACACACACACACACACACACGTACAGCACAGATTTCTCCCTTGCCACAGCAAGCTCCGTGGAGGAAAGAGGACGGGGGCTAGCGGGGGCTTAAAGGTTGGAACTACTTCAGTCTGCGGTTGTTGCAGAGAGAGAGAGAGAGAGAGAGAGAGAGAGAGAGAGAGAGAGAGAGAGAGAGAGAGAGAGAGAGAGAGAGAGAGAGAGAGAGAGGCAGAGGGGACGGGAGAGGAGGTGGGGGCAATGCCTCAACGCCATGTGTCTGCGGTGACCTTCCTCTTTGTTGCCTGGCACTGCCAGCGCTGACACCGGCGTGGGCTGTGTCCGCGCCCGCGGTCGAGCTGGTCGGAGGCGCGGGAGGTGCTACCTATCCGTCTTCGCTCATTGTGCAGCGAAGAGGTGACAGCTGGCTTTCAGCTGTTTGTAAAAGGCCTTTAAAAACACGCGGGGCCTCCGTCCTCGGCTACATTAAAGTAATTAGCTGCCAAGCAAGTCGAAAGCACCCCCCGCCGAGTGCCAGCAAGACTGCGGATTGAAGGCGGCATCCTGTTTGACACATCTGGGCAAGGGAGAGTAATGAAAACAGCTGCTTCTGCCCATATGGCATCCAAAGGCTGGCAGCGCGGCAGTGCGCCGTGCCAACCTTAGGCAAATTATCCATCATTAATCCCGGGATCTGACCAGCATACGAGCTTCTGCTAATCAAAACATCTGGGGGTACGGGGAGAGGAGAGAGAGGAGAGAGGGGAGGGAGGGGGAGGGTGGGTGGAGGCCTCACTTGAAAGGAGCATATTTCTGTGGCTTGAGGGGGGATTCGAGGCGACTGACTCCCTGGCAAAAAGAGCCAGAAGAACAGGGCAGGTTTTGTGGTGCAAAGAGAGGAACAGATAGCCTGAAGACACACTAAAACCAGCAGCCGAGACTGAGCACCCACATGTGGGCCAGACTAGGCCCGGTGTTGGCCACGGCTGTTTACGCTACAGTGCAGTAGCCGCACACTGCAGACGGCTGAAGCCAAACTGTGCAAGAAGCAAGAAGCGTAAGAGTAAGCAGTTGACAGAGAATAGCAGGCCCATCTCTCTGATTAGGAATTATTCCCTCTGTTTGCAACTCAATTCTATGCAACTCAGAGGTTACTAATAATAGAAAGATATACTGTGTATGTATACTTTCATGTTACATGAAAGTATACATACATACATACATACATACATACATATACATACATAAATACAGTACACACATATTCATGCATAATTACCGGCATGTATATTTACATAAGGTGCATATAAAGTATATTCATATACATACTTTAATTTGCACACATTTACATGTATGTATGAAGACAAATGACATCTAACATGCTAAAAGAGCATGGTGCCTAAATGATGGGTATCATGAAAGACATCCTCCTTAAAGCATTTGTGTTAAAATGTCACTTCCAGCAGGCTCAACCCTCCACCATCCTACCCCACCCCATGTCCACACATCCCATCTCTCTCTCTCTCTCTCTCTCTCTCTCTCTCTCTCTCTCTCTCTCTCTCTCTCTCTCTGAATCATGAATAATAATGCATGGCTCCCCAGCAACCCCTCACAGTTTACAGGATTAACTGTGGGAACATAACATTTGACTTTTAAATGCCGTCAGCTTTTGAAATCCATGCACGGTAAACTTTTACTAAAGAAATCAATGCTCCGATGCAATTTGATTACCAACAAATTGCCCTCATATTTGTTTTTCCGTTTGTCTATCGCGTGTCCTTTTCCCTCATAGGTTGGCCTGTTCAAACCTGGGCTTCAAATTCCCTTGGAAAGTCCCTGACATTAAAATGTCCTTTGATGTGTCTCGGCCAAGCAGGGAATATTAACAGTAATAGTGATTCTTTAACGTAATGCTTTTCCGGGGGATCAATAGCTCTTAAATGCTACAGTGGGACAATTAAAAATAAAAGGGGGTTGCTTGAGACTAAATCTGATTATACCTAGGTGCCCCTAGCTGCCTCTCAAAAGCACAGTATGGTTTCAGAGCTGGCTACCCGGGCGGTGAGCCTGCTCCTTGCATATGCAAGTGAAGCTGGATGTTAGATGTTAGATAGATCCAGCCACAACAGCTGCCACTGCCTCGCCAGTGCATGCCAGAGGCCTCTGATAGGCTAGGAGCCATCCACCCCACTGGCATAGGATACATGCAGTATTGTTTCCCATACATATATACGTGTGTGTGTGTGTGTGTGTGTGTGTGTGTGTGTGTGTGTGCATGTTCAAAGCTTGAACCTTATGGAGTGATATATGTGAATAAATATGTTCAGAATTACAAATTGTATTGAACATTATAAACACAATAATAAACAGCCTGTGGACCAGGAGCCATATACAGTAATGAGGATAAAGGATACCACAACCATAGTTGAATTACTGTAATGCGCTATTAGCGGAAGTTAATATTGAAGTCTTTTTCATTTCATGTTTTTTTTTTCTTTTTCATTTGAAAATATAGTACTGCTTTCACAATTATGATACAGATCCATCATGATCTCTCCATTTGTAAAAATCACTGATTGTGGTTTATGACCACCATCATCTCAGATTTCCTGAAGCCGCCAGCGCTGCCACACAGTGACCCTGACTGAACGATGCTCATTTTGATCTGGTCTCTGTGGCACCAGATCTGTGGGTGGGGGGTGGGAGGTGTAGGTGGGCGTGTGGCAGCCAGGGTCGTGAGGAAGCTCTAACCCCTTTTCACTGCTCCCTGCTGGGATGCCACCTCCGTGGCGACGGGTGCCCGTCCTGACGTCACAGAAGGCCGGGTCTATTATGGGGTGGACAGTCTGGGACCGCGTGTGTATGTGTGTGTGTGTGTGTGTGTGTGTGTGTGTGTTTGTTGGTGGGGTGGGGTGGTGTGGGGGGGGCGGGTGGTTGACTCAGCTGATGGAGAGTCTAGAGGACAGGCTCAACCAAATCACAATTAGCCAGCGACAGCAGGTGCCGACCGCCTCCGTGGTGTTAACATGGCTCGGGTTTCCCCGTAATGGTCACAAAGTGATCCTAACTTTCAATTAACACATCTCTCTCTCTCTCTCTCTCTCTGCCTCCACACAGCCCAGCCAGTCAGCAACCCAGCCTGGCCGCCAGGCATTTACTCCTATCAGCCATTAGAGGTGTGGTTGCACACACACACACACACACACACACACACACACACACGCACACACACACACACACACACAGACAAACACACACCAGCCTCTCTCTCTCTCTCTCTCTACCTCCCCAACGGGGAGATGGGATGTCAGCTGTCACATCAGTGAGACCACAGACCCACACACTCCCACCCGACTCTTGAGATCGGTGCGGCGCTGAGAGGGGTCAGCGGGCCGACGCGTCGGCTGTCTGTGGCTGCTTAAATATTATTTATCCCAATCAGCCCCTGCCAAGCACTACAGGGAGGGCAATGATACGGGGGGGCTTCAGCCCAAATCAGAACAAATGGGCAGGAGGGTGTCCAGGGATTCTCGGCAGCAGCAGCGGCAGAGTGGATGAATATAAATACACACCGAGAGCCACAGTCCACTCAATCACACACCCAGAGAACCACTACATGGCCATGAAAGATGAGGTTTACGTTTGCCTTCAATAGCTTACTGTCAAGGGATAGATAGAAATAAATAAATAACACATAAATAAAATAACGGCCCTGTCCTGGTGTCCAACTGTGTTTGTTGCACCTACCCGGACGATCCATAACTGTGGGATTTGAATGTGCGTGCGTGCGTGTGTGTGTGTGTGTGTGTGTGTATGTGTGCATACATCTCTGGATGAATGTATGAATATGTGTGTGTGTGTGTGTGTGTGTGTGGGTAAAGTGAGAACACAGGTGCATGATGAGCAGTCGTCTTCGCCTTATGTCTCTCTCTTTGGGGTGTATTGACCTTTAATGATTCACTAGCTGTCTCCACTGGAAGCATCAGATGGATGCAGAAGCCAAGTTTAAGGGGCAGATCCATACAACAACCAGCTCAGTCATAAGAGGAAGAGTCACACAGAGAGAGAGAGAGAGAGAGAGAGAGAGAGAGAGAGAGAGAGAGAGAGAGAGAGAGAGAGAGAGAGAGAGAGAGAGAGAGAGAAGAGAAGTGGGGAGACAAGGGACGCCACTCCATGGACTAAAGCACGGGCGCCGCAGCAGCAGCAACAGATCCATATGGATCCCCACACTCCCTGTGTCTCCCATGCCTCCACTGCATGCAGATAGAATGCAAACTAACCTGTTGGTGGGGGTTGGGGGTGAATCTATATTCTTCTCAAGCGCTCGGCATACCGTCAGAAGAAGAAGAAGAAAAAAAAAGCTGTGCATTTTAAAGAGAAAAGTCAAAGCTGTGACAGTATTTTAATTCTGACAAAATGTTTGACGTACAAAGGGATACACTGTTACTCCTGGGCTCATTTGCTTTGCATTAGGAGGGGATTATGCTGCCAAATGTACATTTGTTTTACCTACCAAAGAGGAATGAGAAGAGGGGGAAAACTGGTATTCTACTCCCTTGAAATCAGATTCTACTGTAAGTGTCTAATCTGTAGTTCTTCATGGAAACCAATGAAAAAAAAAAAAAAAAGACTAGAATGCACAATCCGTGCCAAGCTGCTTTCAGATAAAACCAAGGCAACAGTGAGGAGATACAGACCTGAGGCACCCACTGGCATTCGACTCCGTCTTGTGTTTAATTAGCGATGAGAGTAAAAAATGTGTTATTTCGTGTACATTTATTAAATAAAGCAGGCCTCGCCAACGGGCAGCCGAGATAATTGGGTCTCTTTTGTGGAACGTGCTAACGTGCTAAAAAGAAACTCCAGATTCAAAACAGGCCGCCATCGCCATTAAAGGAGTAATGAGCTGGACGCCTCGTCTTTGCATGTACAGTGTTTAAAAGAGCAGCGATGTGTACCTATGGCGAGCGTTCGAAACGCACTCACACAGCAGGCATGAGAATATGTTAATATTTTCTAGCCAGCATCGCTGCAACGCTGGCAGATACTGAGTATGCAACGTGCGGATTCCAGAGGCTTCCGAGGTGTTGGAGTAAATGCTGTGAAATTAACTTGATGTCTGCGGTTGGTGAATGCCGCCGGCCCTGATGGCAATTATCAGACATGCCAATGAGGGCAGTTCTGATGATGGATGTTTATTAGAATCATTTCCACCCTTGTTTCACATGTGGTGAGGGAAGCCGTGTCACAACAGACAGTTCAGTGTGGCGAAAGAAGAGGAAAACGAGAGAGAGAGAGAGAGAGAGAGAGAGAGAGAGAGAGAGAGAGAGAGAGAGGAGCAATAGAGAGAAAGAACACAGACCCTGCAAGACGACAGAAAACTACAAATGAGCCTTGTGAATGTGTCTCTCTCTTCTCCAGCTCAAGCGAGGAGGGGAGGGGAGGGGAGAGGAGGCGAGGTGAGGTGGCGGTAGGGGTTGGGGGACTGGATTCCCGTGTCAGTATCGCTATCAAAGAGAGGCCCTATTCTTTCCCTGGATGTCACGCATATGGCACAACGTGTGAGGCAGCACACATCCATGCTGCAGAACAGGGCTTTGCCGCACAATCCATTCCGAGCCCCGCTCGGTCTCAGGGGACACACAGTCGCCTGTGTTCTCTCCGTTCTATCGCTGTTTTGACCTTGTTTGAGGGGCAATGATAGCATAGCGTATGTGCTCCCTCTCCACACACACTCACACACACACACACACACACACACACACACACACACACACACACACACAATCTTTCCCTGAGAGAGGAGCTGGAATGACAGGTCCCAGCAGAGGCTTGGATAAACATGTGCTTTAATGAAAGTTGTGTGTAATTTGCTCTTTGCCATCTTAACTGTAGTTATTACTATTTTAAATGGATACATCTGTCTGTGTGAAGTCCTTCATTACTTTCACTCATTACGGGCACGCGGCATGACTCCCGAAGGACACGCCTTTTTACGCGCTCATCTGCCGAAATGCACTTTAATGTCCCGAATTTGACGCTCGTCTCAAAACAAATTTGTCTGAGGCAATTAAAAATATCACTGCAGCAACAGCCTCTCATAAAGGAAGGCTTAGATTAGCCCATTCTCTCCTGCTGCCTCACTGGAGCAGTGCTATAATGTATGCGCCATGTGTTACAGACTGTACATTTTGTTTATGTACAATTACATAGCTCAAGTGCTATTCAGGTCTCAAACCCCTTTATGTTGCTTTTAGCACTACCTGGGTCCTTCAATGAAGAATCTACCTGAATCAAATAAAGAATGATGCTTCTTATATAATCTTGCCTAATATACCTTACATATAGTACTTATTATGCAGAAAATACCTTACTTATTTAAAAAGTAGAAACTGTGCTCATGGAAGTTAGATATATTAAAATGGCCAGTGTTAGTTTCATCTATGTGCAGTATTTTAGGCCTAATTGATAATCCTCTCCACACGTCTACAATTACCAAACAATGTAATCATTTTATACTGCATATTGCACATAAGGCAACAACAAGAAAATTGGGGAAAATTAGTCATTTCCATCATGAATGTGTATCCACTTCTCTTATTGGCTAAAAATACCATCAAAATGCATACAGTATATCTCGTTTCCACTTTACAATGTAGTTTGAATAAATCTCATTCCACAATTAAATGTAAAAAGGTGTGTTTCTCACATACAGTACACTTCTATCCAAAGTAACATCCAGACTGTTAATGGCCAGTTTGGGCCGACCCAAACCCAAGTTAGTCTTTACTTGTCCACAGTAGGAAATTTGCTCTACATCCAAATTGCTCTACAGATGCTCTAAATTTCGATTGATACCATGCTTCGTAGTGCCAGATATGAAGAAATGTAGCCTAGCTGGCATCCGTTCCCAACTTTACTCCACTTTGTGCCTTCACCCTTCAGTTGTGCTATATAAATTGCTTAAAAAAAAAAAAAAAAACGGATACTGCACATACCTTGTTCGGTTTCATGAGACAAAGAACAGTTAACAGGAAATGTAGCAATTTATTCCTGAACATCATCAACTGTACAACTTGAATGGCACAACAATACAGAATGAAATGCAGTCTAAGCCATGCTATATTGGGGAATATACAACGTCATCAAATGATTCAGCCTATCGTAATCAAGGACCATAACTTTTTTATAATTGTAGGTAAAGTGGACATAGAATAGATTAATTGAGTATTGTACCTAGATCTCTGATGTTGAAATACAATGTATTGTATTATGTTAAAAATGAGATCAAGTGATATTTTACAAGCCTAGTTAACACCTCATACTAAAGGTGTGTATTGAAATAGTTTTTTTGCCTAAACAACTCCCCACTCTGGCCACCTCAATTGAATTGCAATGGCTTTGTGCTATTTGACATCACTTGTAGGCTTTGTTCTAATTCGCCCTTGTTTTAGTGGCTATTTCTACATTTAAGATTTCCATATGAAAGAGGGCAGAACCATGCCTCATATGATAACTCTTTGACCATGCACAACCTCTCTTAATTCATCAAAGACAATGTAAAAGTGGTTTTCCATTCTCTGTCTCCTTTAACATAATTCTGTGGCATTGTGACTGACAAAGAGGTTGTTAGGGTCGGTCTCACTATGTTCCTGTCATCTTCACTAGATGAAGGGAAGTAAAAGGAAGCCATGCCCACATGAGATCTGTGCCACCAGCTCCCACAGCAGGTAACCGCAGTCCGTCATCCCCGATTCAACAAAGTAAAACCTTTAACTGCATATGCCTGACAAATATTTACACATAGCTTTGTCAAATCTAGTGAACATGCGATACCTGACGTGTACCGAGACTACCTCCCTACTAACATTAGCAGAGTCTCTGATTTCATCAACACACTGCAGGGGTCAGCACAAGCAGGCAACTTGGGATCTGGACTGGGCTGTTGAAGTTTAGACACAGTTCATGTGAATTAGACCTACTAATAGAGAAAACACACACCATGCATGGTGGAGTTTAATACGCAGCAGCTTGAGTCTGTTCTAACTTACAAACCCATCCTGAAAGTGACATTTAAATGCTGTAATACATGCATGCAGCTGAAGAGTGCCAATCCAAGCATAAGCCATTCAAGCGCATGATGATTCTGAATCAGACTGAACGGAGCTGTGCCACCTCTGGGCCAAATCACTACCAGATCCCCTCTCTGTTCTGAGAGCTCTGGTTGAAGTGATGACATTTGCTCACAGGAATGCTAAATATATCGTTATGGGCAGTAAACCTCCTGGTCACTACCACCACAGCTGTAGCAGCAACGTTTTCAGTTTTTTTCCCCCCCAAAGTGTTGTATAGCTGGGGGAAAACCGCAGAATGTTCCTGGGATTCATTTACAATTGTGGCACAATGACTTGGTTGAGTTGAAACTCTGCGTTGAGTTGCCCGCGGCACTAGCCCGACAGGTGACATGTTTTTTCGGGTGAAAATGGCAGACCTTCAGGAGTGATTAGGGCTGACTGACTGACTGACAATTCTGACGGGCGGTGCGTGCGTCAGAATTCCAGCGAGACAGAAAGAGAGAGAGAGAAAAAGACAGAAAGGGGCTCCCAGGCGACCGAGCTCGTGTTTGAGAGCGCATTCCAAATTCGACGGGCCACGGTTGGACTCCCCTCTTCGCTTGCGATCAGAGGTGACGGCCCCGCAGCGCTTTCCTTGTGCTCGTTCATCTGCGAACGCTTCATGACATCATACCCCCTAAACGCTTACACATGCCGATCTGGCCCCTCCAATGCTCTGGCAGGCTGAATGAAACCCAGCTGGACTTGCCGCCGTTTGAAACGGGCGAAAAACGGGGAGGGGGGGGGGGACAATGCATGCTTCAGACTTGTGAAAGAGGGCCGGGCTCCGAGAGGCAGCTTATTATGAATGAAACTATTTCGCCAGTCACGAGTAATCACGACGATGATGATATCAGTTTGTTCCAGACCTCGTTGGGAGGTCAGGGTTCAACAAAATGTGATTCTACTCAATAAGTCCACCATGCTACACATGCCTACACTTAATATAATTACACTTTAATGTTTCTCTTCTGCTTTTTTTTGTCAGCCAGAACTCATGTTTGTGTTTGAAATAATACCCTGAGTACAGGGCAGAGAGGCAATGGCACTGCAGAACAGATATCAAAACACGAGCTGGAAGTGACCCGAGCTGTGCCATTTCTGACTTGTGTCTTCCTCCCAACCTTTTCCCTGACTCTTTTTTTTAGGGGGAGGGGGGTGAATTATTAACTTCCTTTCAAAAATATCACCCAAATTTGTTTAATAATGTTTGTACAGCTGCATTGTTCAGCTGCGTACATACCTGATGGCTGCACCCACACATCCTCCCTCTCCCCCTATGCAGCCATTCTGCTGGCTTCTGGAGCCGTTTACACTGAAGAGGCTTTGATCTAGGCCCCCACAGACATATACAAACCTCTTACTTTTCCCAGGGCAAGCCTCCAGGCTTCAGCCTTGTGAGGTAGAATAACCCCCATACAGTTTTCCATCAATGTGCTTTGGATTAAGTATGTGACCTGGTCAGGATAGGGGAGAGTTTTGCTTATACTATCACAGGACTGATACTGATATCAAAGCTTGGGAAAGGAAAATGACTGTCAATACAATTTAAGACAACCAGTAGTAGTATGAAATTATCGTCAATGAACTTGACCGACCACACCACTTACACACACCACACTACTTCCAGTGCTATCCATTTACAGCTGCTTGAAGTACAACGTGATAATATATATATACAGTACGTTAACCTGCAGCCTTTTGTGTCTGTTAAATATCCACATAAGGCATGCTCCCCCATCTTATCACAAATGAAATGAATCAAATTATACCAAAGGTTGCATTTAGTAAGAACATCAATGCCGCCTCAAGTTCATATATCTAAAAGCTTAATCCTTCTGTATGGTTGCCCTTTGCAATTGCCCAAGGTAGCATGCCATATACTGTACACTGATGAATCACATCAATTAGCATGCATACTGTACTTGTACGTTACTATAGTGTTGATTATGGAAGTTACTGTGGTTCAGAGTTGTTTATTAATAGCTTTTAGATGCGGTAGAAAAATGTCAGTTCCTGACATAGTTGAGAATTTCACGAATGCGCCCATTAGTACAACTGCAGTAGAGAGGCAAACGTGTTAATGGCAGAATCATTCCTGAAAAGGTCTTCTTGAAGAATTCTATGTGATGATAAGCGCAACAGTTGAAGGTGGGGAAGGAACAGCAAACAGTTGTGAAGCTACTATAATTTGATCACCAATCACCAATTCATCTGTTGACACACAATATGCTAACAATGCAATCAATCACATTCCCAACACATTGGGGAAATTCTACTTGAAATATACTTATCGTACATCATTATAAGTAATACTCAGTAACTACATTTGTTTAAAAAAAATTGATGAGTATATTCAATTGAATGAGTATATTCAATTGAACTCAATTGAAAGTTTGTTCATGAAAAGACAGAAGAAGAACTATTCTGCACAAGTCTCAATCTAGCTCATCATTTCAAATATTTTCTTGCATATCATTTGGCAGTCTCAATTCAAAGATACAAAAATACAGGACACTTCACAAATACCCTTGATGAAAAGAACTATTGAAACTTTGCATGTCTTTAAAATGTGCACACACATCGTCATGATGGCTATATTTGGTTGTAAAACTGTGACTTAATAAACCCAATGCATGTCTTTGTTAGAAGCCTCGGGCCCAGTCTTACTGTTTGAAATCAGCATGTCTCCAGACTCCTGCTACTTCATATTCATTGACTTAGTCCCAGCTTTGCAGTGACTCTAATAAGAGCACTGTCTCTGTGTTGCCCCCCCCCCCCCCCCCACTGCCCCCTCCTCAATCCCACCTCCAATTCTCAATCTCATTTTCATTTTTGTTCTTTTTTTTTACATTTCCATTAGGTTCTGTAATTTGGATCTATGCAGAATGGATTAAAGTGCCCCAATGCTGGTTGAAGTATTGGAAATGAGGCATGTATGTGTGTGTGTGTGTGTGTGTGTGTGTGTGTGTGTGTGTGAGTCTGTGTATGTGTATGTATGCATGAAGTGGAGCTATGTCTGACTGTGTGTGCATGTCAGTATAGATGAGTGTGTATGTGTGTGTGTTTGTCTGTGTGTGTGTGTGTTTGTGTGTGTCTACATGAATTGGAGTGTGTGACTGTGTGTGTGTGTGTGTGTGTGTGTTAGACGGGGCCAACGGTGACGCACTGGGGTTGTGATCTGGGCCTGTCATGTGGGAGCTCCTCATTGGCGGGGCCCTGATGAAACGAGCAGCGGCTGCTGACTCCTCCAATTTCACGGGCCTCCTCAGCGTCACCCTGAGTGTCTGCGCCCAGATTGAGATATTTGCAAACTGTCACCTTCGATAAATAGCTGTCGCCGCTGACAACGCGGCCGGCCCCGCAGGTCTGATTTCCACCCCTGCATCCCCACATCATTTCCTCTCCAGCTATTGTGTCTGCTGGAAATGCAGTCATTCTGTATGACCAAGGAGTGCAGCTATTGGATAAGTCCCACCCACATACGCACACACACACACACACGCACACACACATACACTCCTCTACCTACCTACTGTACCTCTCTCTCTCTGTCTCTAACCACACACACACACACACACACACGCTCATACACACACACACACACACACACACACACACACACACACACACGCTCATACACACACACACACACACACACAGTCCTCTATCTACCTACTGTAGGTCCTACCTCTCTCTCTCTCTCTGTCTCTAACCACACACACACACGCACACACACGCACACTGTAAGAACCCTCCCATGTCATTCACATCTCAGCGGCCCTTATGGTTATCACTTATCTGACATGCTGAAATCATTCAAGTCCATTAGTCAAGACAAATCTCTTCCCCTATTCCACCACCTCAGTGCACACACACACACACACACACACACACACACACACACACACACACACACACACACACACACACACACCTCTCTCTCTCTCTCTCTCTCTCTCCAACTGTCGGTGGGATGAAATGGGCTTTGCCGTAGTTCCCTGCTGAAATTAAAATGTGTCATGTCTTCTGAAGCCACAGAGGCGGCACATGTCCGGATGGTCCTAGGGAATGCTACTTGGCAGGCCTTTATTCCATGTACACTTCCATTAGTATCACACAAGGCTAACCACCAGTGCCGAGATGCACTGAGCGTGCCAGACATCTTGAGGACTACTGATCCAAACGTCACTCACAGATTAGGTCCGATGTCTAGAGCACCTTGGAAAATTAAGGGTAAATAAATGTCAGCAATTAGTGTCTCTTCCTCCCACCAACTGATGTCTCTTTTGAGTCGACAGCTCAGAGCGTGTTTGTAGGGACGTGGTACGAGAGTGAGCGCTTGTGTTTGCTGTTTGAAGTATCCTCAGCCATCATTACGAAATAAATAAATAAGGAAGCCTTTGTCCCGCTTTGTACTTCAACCGTTCCCATGAGTAAAATTAGCACTAAATACTACCTAGAAAGTTCAAAATGGAAGTAACTTTTTTGACTTGCCCTTTATGCGGAAAAAAAACACAACAACTGTCATGCTGAAGGTTAAAGTCTTTTCATAAAATGCTATGCTTCCCTAGAAAACAACTCCTTGTCCTTGTTGCTAGGGTAATATTCAATTCAAAAGTTCTACCTTGACTCAATGAAATTGGGGCAATGGGAATCTCAAATCTGGAGCACACAGGTACTTCAGCTCCAGTTACCACATACAGTAACTGCTAAACATCAGTGAGAACAAAAAAAAAAACACCCTTTTTCCCCGCACACACGCCCCCCCCCCCCCCCCCAAAAAAAAAGGGGGTGTAGTGTGGCACTTAAAAAGACACAGATTTTGCGACATGCTACTTTACTGCTGGCTTCATTAGCCCCAGCACCATTGATGTCGGCCTCTGGAATACAGAATTGAATGTGGCAGGGGAAGTTAAAAAGCAGGTTAATGAGAGGTTTAACAGAGCACGGCGGAGCCATGAAAAATAAACTGTAAAAAAGGTTATGTCTGCCTCCATTAAAAAGACTGTTCCTTCCTGCTCTTTTCTCTCCCCCCCCAACCCAACCAACCCCCTCCCTTGCACCCCCCCTCCCCCTCCTCCGAACCCACCCCTCTCGGTTCCAACAGGAAATGCAGCGTGGCTCTTAGGCAGAGTCACTGAGCTTTATGAGCGAGGTTATTACCAGCGTGGCCTCAGCCTTTAATAGTCATCTGATACACCCAGAGCTCAATCGCCCGCTTGTGATAATATCATAACCAAGTATTCACCATGGAGGCGTTTAAGATTTCCCAGATAAAAAACTGAAACACTATCGCTGCAAATTTGTTAATATCGTGAAATGATGTTAGCGGGAACCAAAGCTGACAGAATATGATCCCTCACGGCCTCCATGCCTGTGGAAATCATTTATAATGTTACAGCTATCAAACAAGCACAAGTTATCAGGTTCACTGACCTGTGTCTGTATCAAGAGTCTCTGGTTACGCACCAGCCTCCAACTTGAATACAAGGCATTAAAACAATTAAGGCAAATAACCCTCCACACACCTGCCCCCAAAGTGTGAAGGCGGTACCGTGTTATTGTGAGAGAGGTGCCTATTTCTGTGGATCAATTTCAAATAACCGACTTGTCTCTGAGCTTAGATTAAATAAACGCTCTTTTTGCCAAATTAAACTAGAGGGAACACTATTGCTCAATAAAACGTGCCTGTGAGGTAACCCAAAAAAGTAAATTCATAACTTTCTCGATGAATTATGACTGTTTTTTGGGGCTTTGGCTTTTGTTTTTTTGGCATACATTGGTTACTCTGTTTTAAAATCGATGATGAGCGATTGTAAATACTGGTGGATGTGTGATAATGTGAGGCTGGAGTCAGTGACTCTTTGACCTCCACTGCTGGCGCTTGCTCGTGGAGGTTGGCTACAAATTGCCTCTAACTAGGACAGATGCTCAGCCGTGCAGGAGGTCAGCAAGACCTGGAGGATGAGTGCTTCTGCTTCAGGCTCTTACATCCTAATGCCATGCAAGCTATTCATTACCTAACTTGCTGGTCACAGAGAGAGAGAGAGCAGGCTACATGGTGTCGAGTAGTACTGTAGAAGTGAAAATAATGGAAAAGAATGGAGGCTGTTTTACATAGTATGTTTTAGTCTGTCTGGGTTTGTGTGTGAGATGGATGTATTCTATCACATTCCTTACATCGATTTGTGGCGATAATGAGTGTGTGTGTGT
>JAODXP020000017.1:6608087-6615587 GCA_027497455.2 Sardinella longiceps
CTATCGACCCATGGCTGTGAATTTGCTTTGTTTATGACATTGAAACCCATTGATTGGAAACAACTGACTCTGCGCTTGCAGACCAAAGCCCTCCAGTATGGCGTAGGCAAGAACTGTTGAGCCAGAGGGGACCACTTATTGATGGGCCTGTAAATGTTAAAGTCGTTTTAATTGATCAAGCTTCAAGCGCGAGGTCTCTTTGTCGGAGTGCAAGGGTGTGGGAGGTGGGGGCTTGGTGTCGAGAGGCAAGAGAGAGAGAGAGAGAGAGAGAGAGCGAGAGAGAGAGAGAGAATGAGAGAGAGAGTGTGTGTGAGAGAGAGAGAGAGAGAGAGAGAGACCATGGTAAGACGGAGAGAGAAAGAAAGAAGGAGAGAGGGAGCATAGGCACTAGGGAGGGCGAACAGATTATTGTGGCTGGTCAAGCCTTAAAAGAACACTGATCGGCCGTGATTATCTTTTCACTACAAGTGCAGCCCTGCCAGCAGCCGCTCTGGACAAACATTTAAGGGATGTCCAGGGATGAGGCAGAAGGGGGCTGGAAACAGTTCCTCCCTCCTGTCCACTTTGGGGATCGATGGTCCGCTGTCGGAGTGCCGCGTGCGTTGCTTGTTATGTCGGCGGAGGGTCATCTGTCTCCATTTTCAGAATACTTATTTACTCTGAGAAGCTCTCGGCTGCTCAGGCCAGTACCCTCTCTGTGCCACGGACCAAAGGCTAGGCAGGGCCAAACAGCCATTAGCCTCTCATAAATAACAAACCATAGGTTAATCCACTACTCAAATAAAAACATAGGTACGGCAGAAAGCTCAAGTAAATTAATGTCAGATAGGGAACGCTTGGATGACCTAAATGGTGATTAGCATGAGAAGACATATGGCAAACATACCATAATCATGTCATAACAGTTGCTATTTACAGAGTTTAGAATTCAGCGATTACCATATTCTGTGGTGTTAATGTACTGTATCATATTTACACATCTTATATATCGATGTACCTATCTTTAGTTGAATCATCTGATGTAAACATTTGATGTAAATATAAATATACTTCCCATAACATACCTATGACTTAGTTCTATGAGTCTGATGAACAGAGTTCAACTAAACTGGTTTTGATAATTGATTACTGTCTACTGTATATGATGATATGTAACTGTTATGGCTCAATGTACAGGCAGTGAGTATGACTAACATACTGTTAGGGTGTGTATGGAAGATTCAGAGTGAGATATACTGCCAGTGCCTCGTTTCTTATAAAAGATTTCAAATCTCAATTCCAACTTTAGAGTGTGGCAGAGCAATGGGGAGCGCACAAGCTGGGAAAAGAGTTGAGAGTTGAACAGATGTTGACTAACTTCTAAAGTTCTCTTCTGGAGCAAGCACCTCAATCACAATTTGGTTGACTTCCTTTCAAATCTCTGTTGAAAGCAAGGAAGGATTTAAAAAAAAAAAAAAAAAGCAAGAAGTTTCATCAGGTTTCCTCTTCTTCTTACATCCGGCATTGTGAGGCATTCTACACCTATATTTTCGATATAATGAGATAACCTTGATACTCCACTTCAGGATGGTACACAAGTTCCAATTTTTTTTCCCTTCTCTTTTAAGGAAAATCTACTGCACAAACTTTGGATGACACAAAGCTCAGCAGAGATAGAGAGTGAGAGAAAGAGAGAGAGAGAGAGTGAAAGCAAGAGAGATGGAGACACAGAGAGAGAGAGAGAGAGAGAGAGAGAGAGAGAGAGAGAGAGAGATACAGTGTGTGTCAGATAGAGAGAAAGAGAGAGATAGAGAAAGAGAGAGCGAAAGAGAGAAGAGTGAAGTGAACAACAACACATTTCTTCAAGAATCCGAGCTGTCAAGTAGTTGTCAGGGAACAGTGATGTTGACAATTGATTCATGTGCAAATGTCTCCCGTCGCCGGCTGGCAGTCAGGGTGTATAAAACTCACTTTCCCCTCGGCCAGACTGACAGTATGCAGCCAGTCAAGACAACAAAGCTGTCACAAACAGCTGTCTGTGTGCTGAATGATCATATTTATTTGCTGACAGTGATTTAGCAGATCCGCCGTTTTGAGATGCATAGCCTAAAGAGGAGGACATTCTGTCTGTTAAGCGTGAGAGAGGAGAGGAGAAGAGAGGAGCGACAGGGACAACACTAATAAACATGTCGCATTGCACACTGACTGTAGGGCCAGTCCACACTCACTGGACTATAATGGGGCACTGGGGATGGTCACTTATTGGTTCATTGTCCATGTAAAAACCACACACACACACACACACACACACACACATACGCACAGACACAGACACACATACAGTACACATCACAGACATATACAGTACACACACATGCACACATGTAGACCCATACTGTCAACAGACCCGCAAACACATACACACACACACACACACACACACACACACACACAGACACACACAGACACACACAGACACACACACACACCCTCTCATAAAAATAACGCAAACGTCCATGTATATACACTCACTACCTTATATTATTTATTAGCTCAACTGCAAGCTGTGTAGGCGCCACATAATTTTAATACTAATAGCATTGTCAAATGTGTCATCCCACATACAGTACCTCTCTGATCTCTCTGACACAAAACACTCTTTACACTCTAAGCCATATTGACCCAGTGAAGAGGGAGCTTAAAGGACACGTCACAAAGGAGTCTAAGCCAGTGCCAACCTCTTGTCACTGTCACTGTGGTCAGACAGCTCAGGCACCCTAAGGGGCATTGGGGCATTGTGGGGTTATAAAGATCCTCCGAGCGAGTCGGGGCCCCAGGAGTGGCTTAGGTGTGCTAGGATACAAGGCCAGGGCCCCGTGCTTAATGCACTAATCTCCTACAAGAAGGCTCCACCTGGAGAGCAAAGGTAATAACAGTCAAACCCTGCCTGCACTGAAGTGTGTGTGTGTGTGTGTGTGTGTGTGTGTGTGTGTGTGTGTGTGTGTGTGTGTGTGTGTGTGTGTGTGTGTGTGTGTGCGTGTGTGATGTGTGTGATGGTGAGAGGGGGCATTTGCGAGGCAGGGATCAGTTCACACAAACACACACACACACACACACACACACACACACACACACACGCAGACACACACACACACACACACACACACACACACACACACACACACACACACAGACACACACACACAATCATGCATGCACAGGCTTACCAACATCCTCACACCCACACGAACACACACACACAAACACACACACACACACACACACACACACACACACACACACACACACACACACACACACACACACACACACCGGGGGCAGGCTTTACCTCCAGATCAGTGTGGTGCCCCACTGGTACCCATTAGAGGAGGTGACCACTCTGTTTGTTCCAGGCCGTTAGATCCCATCCATTTAGCAGATCCGACCGGAGGAGTCCGTTTGTGTTGGTGGACACACACACACACCACACCACACACACACACACACACACACACACACACACACACACACACACACACACACACACACACACAGCCCACCTCCGCCCCATATCCCACCTATCTATTCATCCGTCCATCCATCTATCCATTTATCCGTCTATCCTCTCCTCCACCCTATGACTCCATCCACTCACACAAGCTCCTCTCCCGAAGCCTCTGAGCACTTTAGATCCTCGTCATGGAAAACAGATTTTTTTTTACTCTCTTTTTCCAAAATGGGAAATATGGTAGGCTCTTTACACCCCAAAAAATAAAGCCTGTGTTACTGAGAGACACAACAGTATGTCCAGTTAATATTAATATCATCCAAATATTGTTGTTCATATTATGACTTGGGCTTTATTTTTTTCTTACACACATTTCCAAAGTTCTGTGTATTTTTCTCCAAATCTTTCACACATTTATCCGCTAATATCAGACAAAATGGTAAAAAAAAAAACACATCAAAGGTATGTTTTTGCAGTTTATATAAACTGAGGGAAAAAGCTGAAATTTAGTATGCAGACAATAATAAAATGACTAATATGGTAAAACCACATGTAGTTGACTTCCAAATAAAGTTGACAACTGTATCAACAGCCAATTGTAGTTACAGTATACTGCTTTGCAGTTGTGCTATGGAGTTATGGTGTCTGAGTGATAGGTTTCAGAAATTGCCTTATAATATTAACGCCACAGTACTTTCTTCTTTGAGACAAGTACAAAATTATGGCATGCACATTGCCACATATTTGCATGCTAGGAGTGCAACCTTAGTCTGTTTCAGAGCTATTTCTTTGTCATTATTCTTTTCCTCTATTCAGGGATCAGTTTGAGGATACTACTTTGATGATGACACTCATGGAAAATGTTTTACTCTCTCTCTCTCTCTCTCTCTCTCTCTCTCTCTCTCTCTCTCTCTCTCTCTCTCAGTCTCATCCTTCAATTGTATCTTATCCTCTCTACTTAGCTCTCAAAGATCACAGGCTGTGTTGCAGGGATTGTGGCCACATCAAAGGCCTTATGGACAAGATAATCCCCATAACTATGTAATAATGTTATTTCCCTCTTGCAAAACATGCTCGAAATGTAATTATCAACACCGGATTTCAACTGGAGTGTGGAGGAGCTTCCGTATCTGATACCCGTTAGCAAAGAGGCAAGACTGCACTCTTTCAAGTAATTTAAGACTAAAATGTATCAATACCTTGCCAGGCCATTCAAAGATATTATGGGAGGCACCAAAAGTGCCTGGTGCTAGTCTGTAAACCACTTAGCTAGCCTTGTTATTTCATTTAAGACTTTAAAAATGCAAAAATTGTGATTGTGATTGCCCACTCAGGTCGGGTTACACCGTGATTGCATTTTTGCCCCCCAAAAAAGCATGCAAATGGTCTAACCAATTGTGAAAATGCTTTCCTGCCGGTAATATTATTTAGGCGTAAACTCCTGTCTCATAGACTTCTGGGCATCATTGACAGTAAATCCCCAAAGGAGAGTTCTTTCTCTATGCTGGGGGGCTGAGAATGTGAGAGTGAGAGAAAGAATGAGAAAATCTACAGTTTTGTAAGTTTGCAGATGAATATGCAAAATTGGCCTGTTTGACCTCCTGTTCCCTCATCTTCCCTCACACATTCTTGTCATATTTGCAGTCATTTTCAAACCAAAGCAGTGCAAATAATTCCTCAAAAATTACGTGACACATGTTCGTATTCCATTCCACTGTATTAAAGGGATAGTCAAACAACAGAGTCGCTTCCACGAGACTCCTTTTCATTTCCTTATTCAAATCAGCCTGGCTCAGAGGTTCTGCATAAGCCTGGAGTTATGTGGTATCTGCCATTTCATTAAAAAAAAAACGAGAGAGTGAGAGAGAGAGAGAGAGAGAGAGAGAGAGAGAGAGAGAGAGAGAGAGAGAGAGAGAGAGAGAGAATTCCAAGGGACTACCGAAAGAGAACATAAAAGTTGATATAAAAGGATGGATCCTTGGTAAATATGTGCACAGCTCGATCTGGGTTTTTTTTTATGCATATGTACTTTCTGATCATAAAAGAGCCCTGACCTTCACTTCAGAGTGATCAGGGAGGCTCTGGCAAGTGTTCACACACTCTCAAAAGCCGGGCATGTTTTAAATGAAAAAAAAAAGAATAAATACAAAGAAAGATAGATTTTTTTTTTCCCCCCTCGCTCTCCTCCAAGTTCAGAGTGCTCGTTTGGGAACTACTCATAAGGGAGGCTGACTTCCAGACAGATTTGGCAAAGATACAAAAGTGTAACTTACTCCTCCTCACCTAGGATGAAAGCCAGGGCCATATAGACGACCCATCAGAAAACATCTATCTTTTTCTCCTTTAGTCTTTGGAACATTCTCCCTCAATCTATGCTCCAAAAACCATTAGAAGCATCTCACTAGCCGTTTCTAGTAATCTCTTAAGACCAATCATGGCAAACATTTCTCTCTTTCACTTTCATTCACTCACTTCCACTCTCTTTCTACTCTGTACTGTGCATCTCTCTTCCTTTTTTCTCTGTAATCTTTATATTTAGCTTTTGAGCTGTCCATCCCCTTTGTCACAACTCATCATTAGCACTTCCTGTTAGCGTCGAGTTGCCAACTGCTCCTATGTGTGAAAGCATCTGAACATCTCTGACCCGCACGTTGGCAGTGGTGTGGTGTGTGTGTGTGAGAGAGGGGGGGTGCTCTGGTACAGGGCTAAATAAACACTCCACCCACACACACATCAAACACACAATCCTCACGGATGTGCTCTCTGCCTCCCTCTCAACACCTCCAACACACTCATGAGTGGGGTGAAGCACACACATATGTATCTTCCGCTGTGTGTGCAAAGAGACTCCATAAAATATATAAATAAATAAATGAACTCCTTTTTTTTGGAATAACACTGCAATATGGTGAGGCTTAATGATGTGAAATTTGACAAGATATGAAGATATGATTTTGAAAAAAAAAAGAAAAAAAAGAAAAAAAAGGTGTGACATGTTCATGATGAGTCTGAAATCTCATTTCACTCTCTACCTGTAAAAATCGAGAAGAGATGAGAACTTCTTGAGGGAGAGTTCTTGACTTGACCAGCAGTGTAACAATCAAAGGTCCTCCACAAGACGAGACCCCACTTTCACACTGACCCGAACAATCACACTGCTACACCACAGTTCATGGCACCACACCACACCACACACACAGGCGAGATTAAGACTTCTAGAAAAGTTAGCTCCATTTTATTTCTTTATAATTTGGCTCTAACCTCAAGCCAAGTGAGAGAATAAGGTGCAGTTTAATACTTGAATGGCTCTCTCTCTCTCTTTCTCTCGCCGGCGGAGTGGCCTTATAGATTGGTAAACAAATCATTCTCGAATTATGCCGGGATGGCTCATTTTCTTATTGACTCCCAGGTGCCTCTGTTTTAATCATTACCTAATTGTCTGGCTGCTCTATCGACAGGCTCGCGGCCCTCGTACGCTGATTTCTGCTGACATCACCAGGAGTGCGCCAGTTCTGGGTTAACCTTTCGATGTCCATCGACGCTGGTGCGGCTGATGATGATTGATCGAGGTGGCCCTTGCTGTTAGATAATACCTAATCAGCGCTCAGAGTAATTTGTGTAAATGAGACCTCATTATTGACGACGGGCAACTTTAGAAGCTTTTTTCCCCTCCTTTCTTTTCAAGCGTGTGCTAATGCTGTGTCGCGATTGGATCGGCCAGAAAACTTTTGTGTGGCTCCCGCTGAGATTGGGGGGAGAGTGTGTTGGGGGGGGGGGGCTATGAAGTTGGTAATGGGATACAGCAGATGCTAGGTTGATGTGACAAACACACTCACAAACACACACACACACACACACACGTGAGTGCACTCACACATACACATACACACACACACACAGACACACACACACATTACACACACACACTCTCGTATACACACTGGCATATACACAGTGTCAATACACACTTATTCACAGGGACACACAGTCAATGCACACTCATACACAAACAC
>JAODXP020000017.1:6623087-6700587 GCA_027497455.2 Sardinella longiceps
GACTGTTGTAAATAAATGTAATGCAATTTATAATGCGCGAACTTTGAGTGACACATGCATCTGTGTACCTTTTGTCCTATTTTGATTCAGTTCAATGGGAGGAAGCATTTATTTGGTGCTCTGGTGCATTGAGAGTACAGGGGGCAGTGTGAGTAATTGGAGTTAACTCATGCGTTAATTTCCACTGAATGTCACAAAGAAGGAGGGAGAGGGAGAGGGAGAGAGAGAGAGAGAGGGGGAAGGAGAGAGGGAGAGTGAGAGTGAGAGAGAAAGGAAGAGAGAGAGAACTTTGTATACAAGCGCCAGCTACAATTAAATCGTGAGGTAAGCATTCTACCTCAGCCGTGTCATTGTGGAGGAAACGCAGGGCAGCAGTCTATGGAAGACAGACCTCTAGGTTAAAGAAAAAAAAGAAACAATAGGAAACATTGAGATTCTTGACCCGGCCACACAGCAACGCCCTGCACTCCTCCACAGCAGTCAAATGCTCCCTTTCCAGTTTTTCCCCCCTTTAAAATGAGTTGTATTTCTACAGTCTGCTGTGCAGTCCCTGTTCCATTGATCTGTATCTGTATCAGACTATTGCAAATAGAGAAACTAGAAACTGCACGCATCTTCAATTGTGTCCTCATTACTTAATGCAAATAAAATGCAAATCATGTCCACTAGCTACATGACATACAAATATGAGAAATGAAAAAGACAAACACTGAACCGTCACTGTACTTCTAGGAGAGACCTTGAGTATTGTACAATCAGGATTGGGTTTTATTGTATGGGCTAGGCAGCTGTGTGTCTGTAAAAGCACCGGAACAGAGCTCCCTGCTTTTTAGGCCCCTCTTATCTCAACGAGGCAGTGTCATTATCCAGCAGAAGAAGAGAAACACACCGATAGGCTACCACTTAAAAGTCTTCTGAATAGAGTCTCCCTTAAACCGCCACTTCTCTGATGGGGAGAATTACCCTTGATTTCTGCAAACAGGTCCAACACCACACACACACACACACACACACACACACACACACACACACACAGAGACATACAGAGAGACAGAGAGTGAGAGATAGAGAGTGTGTGTGTGTGTGTGTGTGTGTGTGTGTGTGTGTGTGTGTGTGTGTGTTGGGGGGTGGTGGAGGTATATTCTCCAGTGGGGTGCAGGTAGATGATGATGAAAGGGAAATAAAATAGATAAATAATAAAATCTCTGATGGACAAAAAAAGAGAAGCGAGAGAGAGAGCGGATCCGCCCGACCTCCCTGGGTCTTCACCTCGTCGTCCTCCGGAGCAGAGCAGAACAGCGTGGAAGTGACGTGCCCAGCAAGGCAGCAGCTTCAGCATCACACCGACACCGACATCCGCACACTACACTACACTACACTAGACTAGAGCAGACAGCCTAGCAGATAGATGATAACAATTACACGCACACATGCTGCACTTAGGCTTGGCTTAAAGTGGGGGGAGAGGATAGGCGTGGGAGGTGGCAGTTGGAGGTGGGCTGAAGTGGGGATGTGTGTGTATGTGTGTGTGTGGGGGGGTTGTAGTGGAGGAGGTGTGTAGCAGAAACACTATAGTCTTTTTCATACATGTAAGGCATAAATTATGTCCCCGATCGTGCAAGTGCGATGGCACAGGCGAAACAGGCAGTCAATGGAGAGGGCAGGCAGAAGCAATGGAGCGCGGTAATGTGTAATCTTACTACTCAATGGGCTGTGCCCGGCACCGGGCCCCCGAATGCTGAAGGTGTCAGGGAGATAAATAGCGGAGTGTCCCCCTCGAAAAACATGATTAATACCCTGGCTGATGACGCTGCTGAAGATGAAGTGGGAGCAGCTGGGCCAGGCTGCGCCGGCACGCAGGGACTGGTGCTGAGGGGGTAGGAGGGTGTGTGTGTGTGTGTGTGTGTGTGTGTGTGTGTGTGGAGGGTGGGAGGAGGAGGAGGGGGGGGTGCGGGGGGTGGGAGCGAGAGCAGCAGAGCAGAGAGGGCAAAGAGTAGGACACACCGGCAAACCAGGGGGAGGGAGGAGAGGCAAGGGCAAGCAGGGCCGCTGAGAGCACACTGCACACAGCCCCCCCCCCCCCCTCCCCAACACACACACACACACACACACACACACACATACACACACACACACACACACACACACACACACACACACACACACACACACTGACACTCCCACTACTGAAACACACACTCACTCACACACACACACACACACACACACACACACACACACACACACACACACACACACACACTTCCTTTCCTCTGCAGAACATAATCTTGAAACATGCATATTCACAAATATACAAATGTACTGGGCATGTGTAGAGACAACAAAGGTAAGACACATAGACATGCCACACACACACACACACACACACACACACACACACACACACACACACACACACACACTCTGCACATGATTTTTTATATAGTTTAAATGTAACACCACTTGATTCTTGGCAAAATGGTATTTAGTTTCACTATATACAGTGTTTATGGTGGAAATGACAATAAAAAAAACAAACATTTGACTTAACTTGAGTAAGAAATACAATTAATATTTTCTTTACAAAAATTTCCAGCCGAATAAATGTAAAAAAATAATTTGCGTCAATATCTGTCAAGCATTATGAAAGTGAAATAAAGAACGCTGACATTCGGCTTGAACTAAAGTAGCATTTAAATGACTACCTGTGAAGGAAGTAGTGAAGATAAGGGCAAGGGGACTACGGCACTTAAGGAAGTCGGGAGTGTTAAGGATAAACATGTAGTAGACTTGAGTGGGGCTTCAACTGTGTTGTGTAAGTAAACATGTCGAGGGGCGGGCTACTTTTTCATGGTTCAGGGGGCCCAACCCTCCCCTCACACAATTAACTTTTCCCCAGTAATGGGATGATTGATAAGGTGGAAGTGTGCGCTTTAAGGAGATATTAATCATTCCCTCTGGTAATTTTAATCGTGCCTTCCATCATCCCCAGATGCAGAGGATCACCTTCCTGGCAAACAAAGGGCGGCTGTGCCGTGCCGTGACGCGCTGCACACACACACACACACACACACACACACATTTTGTTCTAGTTTAACTTTATTTTACGCTGCCTTGTTCGTCCCATCTGTTTGTGCTCTCTCTTTATCCCTCCCGATCTCTCTCTCTCTCTTTCTCTCAGCAGCCCACGTCGCACGTTGGCAAGCTGGGGAGAGCATGGTGTGTGGGTGGGAATGTGCCTGTGCTTGTGACTCTGTGTGTGTGTGTGTAAATGATCTTTCAAGACTTTGTGTGTGTATGTGTGTCTGTACATTTGTGTGTGTGAATGATCTTTGAAGACTTTGTGTTTGTGTGTGTGTGTGTGTGTGTGTATGTGTTTGTGTGTGTGAGTTTGTATAAACTTAAAGATGGAAAATGGGTCTCTTTGAAATGGTAAAGGCAAGGTTTGCGACTGTGTGCTATGTTCCCACAGCCCCCATCATTCACACATAAACACACAAACACTTTCTCTCTCTCTCTCTCTCTCTCTCTCTCTCTCTCTCTCTCTCTCTCTCTCTCTCTCCCACACACACACACACACACACACACACACACACACACACAAAGAGTGATGTTACCACATGGTGTGGGCAATATGTCTGAGAAAAGCACAATTTGGCATTTGAACTGAACTCTATTATTGGAAGTTTGCTCACAGTACTGGAGGGTTTAGCTGTGCGAGGAGCGTTGTCTCGAAACAAAGAGCATCTCCCTCAAGACTCTTGAAAGCAAGAGAGGAACAACTATATTCCCGCAGCGCATATTAGCGCTCGCTCGCTGCCTTCATTGTACATCCATGTGTTAGATGCTCTCTCACCTGGGGCTAGGCAGCATTTCGGCTTGGTACTCCCAAATCAAAGCTCTCGCTCTCTCTTTCGGCTCCTTCCTTTTTAACCACTCCAGTCAGTTACTCGCCATAGGGATGTTTACAGTGTTATGGTCTTTAGCAAAAGAAAACACAAGAGATGAGAAAGAAAGCTTAACAATGTGGAAATGCAATTCAACCATAATGACACAATCACATAACAAAGAGATGCTAACGGGGGGGAAGTGGTACAAACAAACTAAGCCTATTAAATAAGAGGCCAACCTAACATAGATGTTACCATGAAATGTGTGTGTGTGTGTGTGTGTGTGTGTGTGTGTGTGTGTGTGTGTGTGTGTGTGTGTGTGTGTGTGTGTGTGTGTGTGTGTGTGTGTGTGTGTGTGTGTGTGTGTGTGTGTGTGTGTGTGTTGTGTGTGTATGGGGGGGGGGGGGTGTTGGTTGTTAATTCAGTTGACTTTACAGAAACAGAGAACAATGATTACTACAAATCAAATTACTGTGGACCCTGACAAGAGCATTGCGATCCGATTGGACATGCCACGGAACAGCAAACACATGTAATGACATTAGGGCAAGGAGATTTGAAAATTGAGATCACGGCCACAGCAAAGCTGAGGCTAAGTTTAGTGTCCCTAAACAACTTCATGCTCCACAGTGACGTAAAAAGTCAATAACTAAATTGATAATAAACAAATAAATGCACCTTTTTTTTTTTTTTTTTTAACTAGAATCAAACATGCAACTCTTCATCAAGTGCTCGCCTAATGACAGATTCCTGACAGACAGTCCATCACCTTGGATTGAAAGTTTTTGAAAGTTATTGGCGAGGCCAGCATGAATAGGAGCAAATTAAAATGACTTGCGTGAGTCGCTGAGGCTCTCCAGGAAGCTGATAGGCTGATCCCTGGAGGAGTTGATAGGAGCACTTCTCCGCAAAGCACTCAGTGATGACAGTCCTCAAAGCCATTAATTGCAAACAATATTTAAAAAAAAAAAAAAAAGGCAATTTAATTTTACACTGAGAGGCCGGCCTCATCTGTTATCTGCGGTGGCACACTTCTGTGGTGTACATAAAGGTAATAGAGGGTTTTTTGGGGGGCTATTCCCTGTTTATGATCTAATAATGATGAATGATCATGCCGAGAAGTGACAGCTGTTTGGATGCTTAGTTTGCAGTGGAGCGTTGATTTGTAACTTTCACTCTGCCGTTTTCTCTTTGACTTTGAGGACGTGCTCTGAACAACTTATTTATACCTTTATTCTTGAAAGTAATGTTTAGCAGAACCATGTATTTATTTACATGTAAACACGTGTGGGTAGAGTTTGCTAATTAAAATATTGTGTGTATTATGTGTAAATATATATTTGTCTATTGTCAAAAGTTAAGAGATGATTACTAACCCGCACATGGAAACTGAAGGGAATTTTTAGTGTATGACTTCGCAATGGCAATTAACCTTTTTAATTCCTCACTATTAGGAAAGAAAACAGACAAGATCTTTATCTGGCCTGAGCAGCTCCCTGTTCATGTCTGCTTTTCATCATCCCAGGTCTCTCTCTGAGGAGCGAGGGGTGACACACACACACACACACACACACACACACACACACACACACACACACACACAAAGACCATGAGGAAAAATATTATTCTTGCTTCTTTCAAAACCACACAGATCCTCATCACCTCACACCTTCACGGCTGATCGTGGTGCTTTGACAAACATGGGGGTGGGCTGGGCTGGGCTGGGGCGTGGGTTCCTGGCTGGTATGATAATCAATGTGGGTAAGGTACAATAGGTCAAGGGGAGTGTGTGGTGTGGACCAGGGGTCACATCAGCACCGGCAAATCCCCTGGGTGTGACCCAGCCCAGGTGTGTGTGTGTGTGTGTGTGAGCATGTGTGTGTGTGTGTGTGTGGACCACCCCTGCACCATGCCACAGAGCTCTGTCAGGCCTTAGTATCTGCCAGCATCTTAAACTACCGGTGACCCCCCTCCATCATGGCGGCATATTCACGCCTGCGTGTTCCCCTCACCACGGGGGCCTTCATCTAAAGACATCACAGTAATTCTCCTGCACACCTCTCTCTCTCTCTCTCTTTCTCTCTCTCTCTCCTTTCTTCTGTCCTCTCTGTCCCTCTCTCCCTTTTTTTCTCTCCTCCAGTCTCTCCTCTTCTATGTGTGTGTGTGTGTGTGTGTGTGTGTGTGTGTGTGTGTGAGTCTGTGTGCGCGCAAATTTCCGAGGCGTTGACAGGCGCTTTAAAACAACTCTGTGCTGAAGGGAGGCTTAAAGGGAAACAATAAGCCTGCCTAGTGGCTCTCATTATCCTCGGCCCGCTTTGCCTTGGCACTGCTGCTCCGCCGCGCTGCTAAAAGACAATTAATCCTAATAATCAAGCGCATGGACGTCATTTCTCATTCTGTCAGGTCTCTATGCCTTTTTTTCCATGGAGGCAGGGAGAGAGAGAGAGAGAGAGAGAGAGAGAGAGAGAGAGAGAGAGAGAGAGAGAGAGAGAGAGAGAGAGAGAGAGAGAGCTAACCTGAACTAGCTGGAAAGCAGCACAAATGAACCCCTTTTACAGATGTTGGGGAGGTAGCCTAGTTTTAATGCCTGATCCCATTTAAGGCCTTATACAAAATTAGATGGTGCATGTGTGTGTGTGTGTGTGTGTGTGTGTGTGTGTGTGTGTGTGTGTGTGTGTGTGTGTGTGTGTGTGTGTGTGTGTGTAGGAGCACATGATGTGACAGTAGTTCTGCTTCAATAAGTGTTGAGAAAGTCTTTTGTGGGAAATTGGGCCTTATTATAATGGCTGTCAATATTAAAGGGAAAGACAGGTTAGTTTTTTAAGTGATAAATGCAATTGTTATTTGATGGCTTGGGAAAAAAACAACTAAAACTGTTCATAGCTGTAGAAACGAGAATAACAAGGGATTTAATTAATTGATGGAATTCAACTTCACTTTGGGATATTTGTGCTTTATGACCCTCACTCCCACTCCCATTCTACTAACACACACACACACACACACACACACACACACACACACACACACACACACACACACACACACACACTGCGAGTGAGAGAGACAAGATCAGCAATGGTGTCATTCATTAATGAAACAATTAATGAACAAAAAAAAACAAAGTTTTAGAAAGCTAAGGGTACATTAATTAGACTAATAACCAATTCAACAACATAGTGCCTAAAATGAATGAAATAATGACTTCAATAAGCACATTTGGAGTGTTTGTTTGCATTGTTGTGTGTACATCTCCAACTATTATCATAAGTACACCCTGTATCTGATTAATTAAATTAACCAGTCTCCACTAAATGGTATTTTCTTTTTTGCTCACATGAAAAACAACAATCAAACTGAAATAGATTTTTGTATGTTATTTGCACAGTGTTAAATGATGTGTCTAGTCACTCACGATTTAACATAATTCAACAAAACTGTGCAGTTGCATTTACTAAGAAAGCATTGTCTCCACACAAAATAGGGTGCTTGTATCTGTGCGGTAGAGAGAAAACATATTGGGCTGTGAATACCCCAGCTGAAGCCTCCTATTACTGCAAAGCCGAGGGATGCTAAAGAGAGCTGGGTAGTCGGAAGTTCATACAAGGAAGCAGATGCTATGACTGTTCAAAGAGAACAAGGGAAGGGAGACAGAGAGAGAGAGAGAGAGAGAGAGAGAGAGAGAGAAAAGAGGAGGGCGGGGGTGTCGGTGGAGGTGTTGGAAAAAGCCTTCATAGTGAAGCAATTACGAGAGTGGAGAGAATTCACCAAAGCGGAGCACAGTGTGTTCTCCCGGCATCTAGTCTGAGGCATCCCACACAACAAGCTCATTAGGCCTTATTACACACACACACACACACACACACACAGGCAGAGAGAGAGAGAGAGAGAGAGAGAGAGAGAGAGAGAGAGAGAGAGAGAGACTGGTGCCACACACATACAGTATGCACACACACACACACACACACACACACACACACACACACACACACACGCACACACACACACACACACACTTATTTAGGCCTGAGAAATTAATGCCCTGGCCCCTGGAGTCGCATGGTCATTCATTTTTTCCCAGCAGTGTCCAGAGCTCAGCATATGCATTATCTTCCTTAAAAGGGTGACATGTGCTCACCTCCGCTTTTTGGACTCTCTCCCTCTCTCTCTCTCTCTCTCTTACTCTCTCTCTCTCTCCCTCTGTCTCTCTGTGTCTTTTCCAGCGTGCTACTTGTGGTCCAGGCATATTAATCACACTCACAGTCGCTAATGCTAACAATCAGTCACTGCTGTTGGCCGGGCTCTCCATCTCCCGTGACAGGGTGGTTTGTCGTGAGGCCTGCTGATTCGTCCTGCCACCTCTGCCTGTAGGACAAAACATACACACACAAACACACTCACTTGTTTTCCAGTTGGTAAATAAAGTATAGTGTTTTGGATACTGTAAGGTGATCACAACACACAAATCAAGAACATTAATTACACCTTGGTGCTGTACTTATGGAAATAAATGCTGTGCCGTGGTTCTTTTTTTTGTTGTTGTTGTTAAATCAAGCATTTATTAGTCTATTGGACAAGATGTATGTTAAATCTACATGCAGAAATGGCGATAAACCACAGACTAATTAGGGAAGTGTCAAGTTTTTTTTTTTTTTTTTTGTCTTCTAAGCATAGATGATCAGGACAAAACAAACCACAATTAAGAAACCCTTCAGGCCACCTTTCCAGCTCTCTTATTGCAAGAGGCAGCCAGACACAGCCAATCCGCTTTTGAAATGATCTTCCTCCATTATCTGTAAACAGTGTATTTTCCACAGCAAACAGCTGGCCGTCGGGAGTTGAAGAGAAGCACACGCTGTGCCGGGTAAAGAGAGAAGAGAGCGAAGGAGAGAGAGAGAGAGAGAGAGAGAGAGAGAGAGAGAGAGAGAGAGAGAGAGAGAGAGCCTGTCATCCTCACAGGCGCATCAGGCAGAACTGGCATGTTTGCATTCATCCAGGAGGACTGTGTCCTTCCTGACAGCTTCAAGCTGACAACTGTAACACTGACACAAATCATACGGAATCAGAGAAGAGCATCTCCTCCCGGGGTTGCTATTGCTGAGAGAAGAAGGGTAAAGCCGGCCATGATGGTGTAAATGTATTTATGCATGTGTGTCCTGAATGTATGTGTGCATGGGGGTAATGAATGAATGAGTTAGATTAGTACATACCCCGCTCCCCCCCCCCCCCACACACACACACACACACACACAAACACACACCCCAACTCATAATTTTGACACCCCCACTATACAACGAAAGAAAGCAAAAAAAAACTTGAATGCTAATTATTGGGCTTCACATAGCGTAAAATGCACAGCTGTGGAGACTGTCAGTGCTCCATGGACTGCTAGGTTTGTGTGCATCTTGACAGTAGGTTGATTTTCTGTTCTTTTTTTCTTTCCTTTTGTTCTCCCTCTCTTTCTCTTTCTCTCTCACTCACATTCTCCCTCTCTCTCTCTCTTTCTCTCTCTCTGTTCCTCTTTTTTTTCTCTCTTCTTATGCCCCTTTCACTGACAAACCTGTACAGGAAGTCATTACCATGCCAACCTCAATCAGCAGTTTGTGTGTTCTCTCTCTCTCTCTCTCTCTTTCTCCCTCTCTATCTCTCTTTTCTTTTCCTCAATTTTTCCACTCCTCTACCACAGTTGCATATAAATCAGGACTGTCTGACCTGAGCAGTTGAAATATGCAGAGAGAGAGAGAGAGAGAGAGAGAGAGAGAGAGAGAGAGAGAGAGAGAGAGAGAGACAAGTAGCCTGCAGCAAAAACACAAGGGGAGCTATAACACTCATCAATTACAACTTCCTCCACATATCAGCTTATGATAGACACCCGCTGGACACCCTACCCTACCCTACCACATCAGACAGAGTGTGTGTTTCTCTCCCCGACAGGTGAAGTTGTCAGGGACTATGAGGAGCGTGTTTTTCGTTGTTATTTTTTTGCTTTTGTTTCTTTTTTTTTTAAGTGGTGGATGAAACCAGCTGCAAACAGATGCAACATTGCAACATAATTACGGTAGTATGAGACTTTGTCGTTCGTTAGTGACGGCCGCAACACCTCTCAAGCACGGCTTGATTTTGATTTCTTTTCTTTATTTATTTATTTACTTCGACCAGATTGCACACCCTTGGGAATAGACTTCACAGAGCAGCTTGGCGTCAATTTTGATTACTTTATTTCGGAGAAACTCCAGATGTTCTGACTCCTGATTGGCTCTTCAGTCTGCGGGTGGTGGGAGGTTAGCGAAGAGTGGAGGAGGGATTGTGGTGGATAGGGCCCAAACGAAGGCCCGAAATGTTTGCATTTGGAACCAATTACAATCCCACCTCGGCGCAAATATCGTCTTTCACCTCATTCATACCATCATCGCAGGCTTAGCACCTCTCTCTACATATTATTATCCAGGCCTGCGCAGGCCAAGGGAGTGAGTTCAAACTGTTAGCGCTCATTTTGGAGGCGCCGCGAGTCAAAACGCTAACCTTTCCGACTAAACGAATCCTCGAGTTACACGAGCGCATCGGTCTTTAAGCGCGCCTCTGTTTTTTTTTGAGAGGGGCATTTAGCAAGCCTCTTTAAAAGCGCAAAGGCAAACATGAATCAATACAAAAACCTCCAGGGGAGCTATTAGATAGAATGTGTAGCCTCCCCTGTTAGCGACTCTGTTAGGAGAACTGTTTTAATTCGAGAGCTACACACAGACAATGAACTTCAATCGGCCATTGGAAAAAAAAATCGAGGCCATCTCTTTGCATTGCATAGCAATTACTTGAGGTGGTTGGCAACTACTGCTCTATCCAGTGGGGACTCTCCTCCTACTTGGCCACAGACTATTGATCAGTTCTAAGCCTTTCCTGTCATCACACATGCAAAGTCAAAGTGCACAGCGTGAAGATGTCATGAAAAAGTGGAGGGCAGAAAAAGACGAGGCCAATAATGCGCAACACAAAGGAGAACGCATCAGAGACTACCAGTACAGAAAGACACCAACACACACACACACACACACACACACACACACACACACACACACACACACACACACACACACACGGGTGAGGTTTTCATAGCTCCGGGGTGGGGTGGGTGTGGGGGGTGAAATGCTCTCTGACCATGAAATGGTCCTGACCGTAATGGTGTTTAATGGGTGCAGGCCGCAGTCAAGCTGGGTCCAAGCGGAAGGCAGAGGGACTCAGGGGCATTATGGGGTGGAGACTGTAGCAAGCAGCTATAGTAGGAGAAGGAGAGGCTCTGCTCTCGTCGTCACAGTCACAGAGTTCAAGGGAGCCATGAGGTTAGAACAGGGATGATAGCTTTTTCTTTTGCTCTTTTGTTTTTGTAGCTTGACATTCTAATTGCCAACTGGCTGTCATGTGCAGTCATCACTGAGAAAGGGCAATTTGGTGCCAGATGTGCGAGGGAAGTCAGACCAATGGGAGACATATCTTCCACTGTGGGCTTGAACTTAGAATATCTGAGTCACAGGACTCAAGTACTCAGTGTGTGTGTGTGTGTGTGTGTGTGTGTGTGTGTGTGTGTCACTGTGTGTGCTGAGAGATTTGTTTACACAGACTTACTGTATATTGTTTGGATTTAACAATAAAAGAAGTTTGATGAGAATTAAATTTTATGTAAAGACAGTCTCTTTTATGTACACTGTAATCTACCTGCTAGCCATCTAATAAAAAACTTTGTGAAGTTAATTATTAAACCTATACAATATGCTATTAACAACTTATTTTGTTGATGATTCTACTTGAGCAAATAGCAGTAACTGACAATATGTTCTAAATATATCTTACTTACATTAAAGGGTATATGAAATAAAGATGTAATCTGTATGAATCCTGAATGAACATCGTGATGCATGGATTCTCAGTATTGACTGATCTGACCTTGATGTCACAGCCATGGAAAGCAGCCCTTCGATTAGCAGCATTATACCTTGGTAGAAGATGATCTTAGAAGATGATCTTTTCAAATGTAAAGCCATTAATTCATTAAGGATATCAAGGGTCACAGTCACCAGTTATCATGCTAGAAATGAAGAATCCTGACCTTTTTTAACCATGAAAATTAGTCTATTATTATTATTTAAGGAGTCATGCTAAGGTTCTTAGGATGTAAGGTTGGAAGACCTCAAATGGCTTTTTCGGCTCTTAACATCTCACAGTTTTTAAGACTGTACAGTCCCTTGTCGTTCCTACTAGAGTGTCCATACATCAACGCAATGTATAAACTATTAAATTTTAATTTGCACAAAGCCAAAAGTAGGAGGTAAAAACTGTTGCGTGTCAAAGTCAATAATATAGGACACATACTGTATAGTTACCAGAATATTGCCAAGCACAAATTCTTAAATGTTCGTCCATTCTTTCTCTTTCAATATTGAATATCAAATTTGATTGTTATTAGCCAAGAAACCACGAAAGCAACTCTGACTGGTGCAGTGCTCCTCTCCTTCAAGGGGTCTTATCATCCTGGCCTCAAGCTATATCTCTGCAAAGGGCAAAACTCCGAGACACTGAATCATTTGTTTGTCTAAAGACCTTGACGTATCTTAGGGGTAAGGCACAGTCAAGTGAGGCCAATGTTGATGGCAATCTCAGCGTATTAACAGTGACAATGCAAAGGAATCATGAGTTAGCCATTAGCTTGTATCGTGATTTAAAGGTCAGTACAGTGGCACTGAGTGAAACTCGACCAGACGAGCCTGTGACCTCTCACCTATGAACTTAGATCGAAAGGCCAGGCCGCGTTCCACATGCACAACTGTGTACGTGTGTTTGTACATGTGTGTATGTGTGTGTGTGTGGGAATCCCTGTATGCAGGGATATCTGAAGAATCAATACTCAATGAGAAATCTACGAATATAATTAAAATCATTTCCTTCTTAAATATTCAATCTATTATATGTTGTATATTGCTGATTAAAGAATAACTGATATTAAAGCATTATTAAAAGGTATTATACACTTGCTGAAACATTCAAATATTTTAAGAATTAATTTAGTCTTTCCTTGTAATTATTCTAATTATACAAATATGCAAGTGATCAATTACAAGAAAACATGAAGTACAGCAACATTAAGGCAACCTCAAACCAAGAAGTGCAATACAAAAAAGTACTACTAGCAATTAAAAAAAGTCTTTCCAAAGTTCTATGTTGATGAATTCAGAATGCATTTATGTGTATACCAAGGCAACAATAAACTTGACTTTGAGTGACAGGGCCTAGGCATGATGTCATGATGAATGTGAAACTGATAGTCAGACACGTAGTATTTAGTGTCCCCTCTCTGTCCATAAATCTTGAGCACCCCACCACGCTAAGCTAACTAGCACTGCAGGACGCCTCACGCAGGAAGCCACATAACTGACTGCTGTCACTAGTAAATTTGCTTCATCTCATAAAGCCGCAGACGCGAGGAACACTTGGGCTTAGGAAAATACTCGAGGTCTCCGTAAAAGTCAATTCCCATGACCGTGCTTACTGGGTAGACGAAAACAGACGTTAAGGAGGTCCTGTCATTCAGGGAAGAACGACGGAAGCAAGGGGGATGGTGGGTGGAGGGGGGTCCTGCCTTGGGTTGGGTATATATCTTTTGTGACTGCTGTTATGTAAACGACAACAGTAGCGGTAGTGGGTGTCCTCTTTCTGAACAAACTGATTCCCCTTGTGATCGAGCTGTCAGGTGAATCAGACACACCCTATTACCTCTATTTGTCCCCAAACACAGGGGAGGTAAGTGAGGGGATCGGGAGTCCTGTCTGGCCTCCCACTTCCGTGAGGGCCTCTGAAAGATGGAAAACATGGTAGAACACATGGGGTCCAGTTGTAGAGGCTTAGGGCCACCTGATATTAGCCTTTGATCTATACAAGTTGCTGGGGAAACATTCCCAACAGCAGCTGACTGGAATGGACCGTAGGCTAGCCCTGCGTGCCTGGCACTTACCTCTGTGGCCTCCATTGACCTCCAGGTCTCAACCTTGAGAGGGTCCCAGTTCAGGTTGCAGTGCAGTAGAAGCACAATGGTGTCACATTACTGGCATCCCCCTAGAAGGAGATTAGCCTTTTTTAAGACGGAGATGAAGACAAGGCACTAGAAATACCCCTAATCTCCCTCTACAATCTCACTTTCCTCATCGTTTGCAGCTATCAATACTCTCACTTACGGTGTAACTGTATCCAGTACTTTTAGACCAGGATCAACTTCTTCTGCCACTACTAATAATCAGAGACTTCTCTTGCCTTAGTTTGAAACAAACATAAAACAAAATGGCCACAACTAACAACACAGCAGTGAAAGATTTGAAATAAATGGCTGAATTTGAGCAGTATAATAAAATGGGGGGAAACACAGCCTTAAAGACCACACCTCCTTCTACTCCCCGAAACTGAAAAAGGCAAAAAAAAAAAAAAAAATGTGAGGAAGCAAATCAGATGGATTAAGTTTAGTGCCTAGCACTTCATTTCTGTCTTTGAAGTATTTAAACAGGAGGTCAGTGTGGATCTCCATATCAAAGCTGTAGGAATTAAATCATTTTTCCTCTCCACTTATTTGGACAAACACAAAGCGAGGAGAGAGGTAGCCTGCAGTGCTGCGCCATTGTCAGCCTCACTCCACAGAGCCCTCTGTTTGAGCGGGAGAAACATTGCAACAGAGAGAGCCACATCAGGCAGCATTCCACTCAAGCAAAAAATTAGATCACGGGGGCTTTCTCCGCAAGGTCAACAAGAAGGCAACGATCGCCACATTTAAAATTCAGTCGCTGCAGTTTCTTCTTCCTGTCCACACAACACAGAATATGCTCGGCGATATATCCTAAAAAGGCGGCGAAAGCTGTGGCGGTGCTTTAAGTGGGGGGGAGAGAGAGGGGGAAAAAAATCGTAATGAATGCAGCGCAGGATTTGGCTGTGCACAACCCAAGTCAAGCAGGGGCAGGGTCACAATCACAGAGGGAGTAATCCCCCGTGTCAACACCGGGACTGTTAGCACCCAGCACCGCAACCTGCGGCTAAACTTACAGTGGAGAGCCGCGCAGCGTGTCACCGGGCTTTGATGTGCCTAATCTGCATGTCGATGAAAGTGTGAGGCTCTGGGATTCGGCCCTCACGCCTCACCCTGAAATTCACGCTAGCAAACAATGTCAAACGACGGCTAAATGGAAAAGGCAGTAGGTGTCGCTTCAAAAAAGTGCACTTCGAAACGAAGGCATTTCTGTACATTAGTGTGATATATTCAGACTCTATATACTCCATAATATTCATTCACACTCACTCACGCACACACACACACACACACACACACACACACACACACACACACACACACACACACACACACACAACCAAGCCAACAAGCCGGGCAGTAATTATGCCTGAATTAATATTCAGCTGTTTTGTATCTTTGTTTCCAAAAGCAGCCCCTTCATCACTGGCCCGACACTGATCCCAGCTGCCCACATATCAGACGGTGAAGCAAAAGGACAGCCACTGGATGACACGCTGCCTGTCTGTCTGGTGGTCTCAGCGCAGCCCATGCCTGGCAGCCATGTCCTTTGCCTTTTTCCCAGTCTGCTCTGTTCGAGCGGGTGGGCCACACAGGGGGGTGGGGGGCCAGGGCGGGCATGTCACCAGGCAACCGCTCCCTGGTGCCCTCCCTCATTTGTGCCATCACAGTACCGCAGCCCGCAGAGGCTAGGGGAGCCGTCCAGAGACCCCCGGTGCCCGCCGGCTTTGACTGGGCCAAGATCCGATCAAGCCTGGAGGGGAATGGATGGGTGGGGGGTGCCGTGGTGTCATCGTCTCTTCTCTGACTTCAACTCCCTGTGATCTCTGAGCCGGGTTCTAAAAGGAAGCTCCTGACTCGATGTGAGTGGACAGCGCCTTTGAAAAAAAAAAATAAATAAAGGAAAAAAAAAAGGCTCTGAATCTCGCTCGGTCGCCGCAGCCCTGGCACAGGGAAGAGCAGGGTCAGACGACACACGAGCATGAACAAAAAAAAAAAAAATAGAGAGAGAGAAAGAGTGAGAGAGAGAGAGAGAGAGAGAGAGAGAGAGAGAGAGAGAGAGAGAGAGAGAGAGAGAGAGAGAGAGAGAGAGGAAAAAAGGCGCTCAACCATGGAAAGATGGAAGGGAGTGAATAAAAAAACCCAGCTGATAGCCATGCTCTAAGTGCAGATGGCAAGCTGTTTTATGTGTGGCCTCAATGGATCATGTCAGACAGACTGGTGGAAGCTCATAGCATAGAGGAGCCACAGAGAAATAGCTCCTCTGTGATACTGTCAAGGATGCAAAAATGCAATAATGCATCAGCTTATCATTTTCATGGTGAAAAATGTGGAGCACAGAGTTTAGCCTGTTCAAGCTACATCCTTTTAAGATGTAGATCTTTTACAGTAGATCAGTCTTGATCTTCTGGCGCGGACTAGGTCTGTATAGACTAGGTTATTTTCTGTAGATTATTAGCCCCTTTCTCTTCAGTTCAGCATTTTTCTTTGTACGTGGCACAATGGAAGTTATTTTCCAGTGAGAAATGCTATTCTGCTATTCTACAAGTATTTACTGAGACTAAACTAGGAACATTAGGCTCCAAGCCCTGATGTCTGTCACCATTTTCTGCTGAAATCTGTTTGCATCAATTACTTTTGAATAGTTCTATTTATGGTGAAATTATCACAGCAGATTTGTTTTCTTTTGGAAAAGGCAACAAATTGTGTAATTTCGTAACCTTGCATTCCTATGTAGCGATTGTAGCATTTGGTTGCATAGCAGCGATTATTAATGAAAACAACCAAACATTTACACTTCCACTGGAGGAAATTACATCTTGTGCCCATTGCAGCATGGCTAACTTATTTCCTTATTTATTTATTTTAGCGAGGCATCTCTTGATCTGATCAAAGCAGACGCTGCCTCCGAGGACTCCGAGCTACTGCAACCCTGAAAACCATCTGGGGTCAGAGGTCGTCGCCGGGGAAGCAAAGATCCAAGTCCCGTCCCATTGTGTGACATGCTGCCTTCACCCACTTGCCCCAGAGGCTTAGTGTCAGTGTTAACACTTCAAACACTCGATATCTTCACTAGACACAAAGGACACAACTGCTTGCCATCACCACCATTTCTTCCAGGAAGACGAGATATGGATCCATCCCAAAAGGTCAGAGCCAGTTGAAGTTTCTCTAGATTAAGCCAAGGCTTTCTTGTTGTTGTTGTGGTTTGACTTTTCTCCCTGTTGAAATCACTCCACTTTCAGATGCAAATGCTATCTTCCCCTTTAAGCTCACAGAAAGTCAGCTCAATCGAGCTAACCTTTCCTATATGTTAGACTTCAATAACTGGATAGGCATATATGAGTTTAAATTGTAAATTAGCTACCATCAAAGGGGGAGGGTCATTCTGCCAACAAATACAGAAACAGACATGAGACAAAAGCACAATACTTGAGGCACTATACTTGAGTATTTAAAAAAAATAAAATAAATAAAAACAGAAAAAAAAAACACTTGAGTGAAATATTTCCCCAAGCAATACTCAATAGAAACAAAGAGATCAACCATCCACAAATATAATTTCATTGTAGTGACTGCCTTCTAAAGCTTTCAATGTGTTCCTATCAAGCCTGCACAGTAACTAACAGCACACTATCCCTTCGGAAGACTAATCACAAAAGCAGCATCATGATCCAATCCATGACTGAGATTGAGGTTCTAGTACCAATCTGGCCACTTCTGAGCTTCTGCTTCCACAGCACAACAACAACAACAACAACAACAACAACTGCACTTGTTTATTTACGTATCCCTCCTCTTCCTCTTTCCCTCTCGACAATCCGTCACCGCACCAGTGGCCATGGCGTGCACCTCATCTGCGAGGTGTACCTGCGCCGGGGGAAAGTGTGAGTGGGGTAGGCACACCTTATTTTATGGGTCAACGCCTTGCGCTGTC
The DNA here is from genome assembly GCA_027497455.2 of Sardinella longiceps. Lineage (NCBI taxonomy): Eukaryota > Metazoa > Chordata > Actinopteri > Clupeiformes > Clupeidae > Sardinella > Sardinella longiceps. The sequence continues at coordinate 6,640,970 of JAODXP020000017.1, forward strand.
TGCAGCCACCACTAATCTTTAAACAGACCAAAACCGCAAGGCCGCCCATATTTTCACGGCAGTTTGGCGTCTCCACCCACCTCCTCTACTCTCAGCTACGAACAACAGATAAAGCAAGAAAGGCAAAAAAAAAAAAGAAGTGAGAGAGGGATAATCAAAAGAGGTTGTTAATAAATATATAATTGCGTGGTCAAAGAGTGTGTTTTCTCACAGTGTGAGTCCTCCCGATTGCTGCGGCGAGTGGAAGGCGCTGCAGGCAATCTTTTGATGGAAGGTCTCATTTTCAGTCCCCTGCCGTGCAAAATTCAGTCCAGTCTAAAATAATACAAGACTCATTTTAGGACTTAGGACTTCTCAAATATGCTGACAATAACAGACAGCCGGGCTCAAAATGAAAAACAGCTTTTGGCTGCAAGGGGCTTGAGTGACACTCGAAACCCGGGGTGAAGGGGACGGTAGAGCTCCTTGCAGGGGGAGTCACTGGCTGGCTGACTGACTAGCTACTCGAATCTCCGCACAGCTCCTCGGCCATGTTGCAGAGGCTGGGTCTGAGAGCTGCACACACTGTGGCTTAGTGGCTCCAGTGAAATAATAATAATTTTTTAAAAATCACATTTTATTACAGAGTGACAGGCAGTGTGGTCCCTTCACATGTAGTAGGCACTCACAACAAGGGAATCGCAAGGTAATTACAAGCTAGTTTGCTAATAATTAATGTTAAGTGACGCAAAAATACTCACTGTGTATGACAACTTCATCAGCACAAATGCCAAATGTTGCAATTCATGAAAGTCATTTCATCAAAGTTTTTGTTTGATGTTAATTCAATATGAGCAAAACAGATGTTGGTTCTGTAGCTCGGGCCAAGCAGCCTCACTGCCACAACACTGGGATTTAATGGATTCAAAAATGCTTTTTTTTAATCTTTATTATTTTGCTCAATAGTTTCAGACTTTGCCAGTTTTGGCAAATACTGGCTGATTTGGAATCCCGAAAAAGCAAACCAAAATAAATGTTTTTTTTTTCTTTCTTTTTTTGTTTCTAGACATTGCATATTAACTTGGGAAAGTGGGGGGATACACACACACACACACACACACAAAAAAAATACTGATTGAGCCATCAAAGGCAGTAAGAGCAACGGGGATAAGAATGTTACCATGGGCGACTTTGGTGGTAGAGATTCAAGGACTTAACAATCCCAGTCCCCTCTCCGAGCGCATCCTTCATCTCTAATAATCAAGCTTGGCCACAGACTATTCCTTTGGAAGGGGAGAAAAAGCATGTCGCCTCTCCTCCCCTCACTCGTCTTGAGGACTGCCAGTCTCTGCTCTCCCGTCTTGAAGTCCTCTGTCACATTTACAACTTCAAACATGAGGCAGAGCCTTTTTAAATAAAGACGAAGAGAGGGGGGAGAAAGAGGAGAAAGAAAGAAAGAGAGAGGGAGAGAGAGAGAGAGAGAGAGAGAGAGAGAGAGAGAGAGAGAGAGAAAAAAAACCCTGACTGTCGCTCCTTTAAAGCAAATCTTTTTCTGTGCAACATTCGAATAAGATAAAGGGCAGCAGATCTAATGCTGCGGAAGCCTGGAGAAGCCCAGACTACAGGCTCTGTGAACTCGTTTGTCGCCCAAGTACAAAAGGGCCACAATAGTGGGCTAGCACTGAGGCTAAGGTAAAAGAGAGATAAAGTGTTAAATGGTCTTCACCAATGTGCCAAAGTATGACTGCATGATTTCAGTAATTGCTCCTTAAAGATAGGTTGTGGAGGGGGTGGGTGGGGTGATGATGCTTCAAAGCTGCTGTGCAGCAATATTGCATTTGACTAAATAAATGTCACATATAGATTAAGATAGAATGAATGCAAATGGCACATAAAAAAGTGTAATGAAGGTCCATTTGAAAAGACACAATGACTGTGGAATTGCACGTTTGCGATGAAGAAAACCCCATGCAGAATGTCTTTATGCAACTTTATCTAATTAGAGAGCACAGCAACCTCATGTGGGCGTAGGTGCCAAACACACACACACACACACACACACACACACACACACACACACACACACAATGCCCTTCAACATATGGCCTGAAACCATTAAATCTTTGCGCTATCTTTGCCTCCTCCGCAGAGAGGTGTCAGGACGTGGAGACACTGGGCGGACGTGCTGCGACATGCTACTGCTCAGGAGCCCAGGAGGCCTCTCTCTCCACCCATCTCTCTCTCTCTCTCTCTCTCTCTCTCTCTCTCTCTCTCTCTCTCTCTCTCTCTCTCTCTCTCCTAGTTCAGGGGGAGGCAGGCCACCCAGCCACATACAATTACTCCCACAGCAAGCTCCCTGCCTCACCCCTGCTCTGCCACAGGCTTGCCACTTAGCTAGATCTCAGCATGCATGCTCAATGATCTGTTATTAATTAATCAATCAAAGCTAATCAAGGTAAACCTTGCTTTTTAAACAGGTCAGAACACACACTGTTCTGCACTTTGAGCCGGGTTCTTTGACTCACTTTCCCTCCCTACAACCATGCAATGCAATGCAAATGTTATGGCTAGGTGACTTATGATCTCCATATTTGTTTTCTTTAAAATTATGATAAATAATTTTAAATATATACCAAAGCTATTCAAAATATGTACAATAAGAGCTCTAATAGGCCTATCTCAAAAGGGTCATCGAATTTTAAAAGGTGCATATATTTTCTTTACAAGCTGATACATCTTGTATAGGCCTACCAGCATCAACGTAGTCTACTTATTAATGTAGCATAAAGCCTAGTCGGCTATAACATCTGATTGACATTTTTAAGACACAATATAGCACTACAAAGGACACATTAGCCTAATAGCCTACAAAATACAAAAACGCGCCCATTCGCCCATAAACTTACCACAAGGAGACCATTCTAAAGGATATGTCTTCAAAACCACAGCTGGAACAAATGACAATTCAGCTACTGTAATATTAACCTAACGCTATATTTTACGCCAAAGTTGATACAAAACTGTATAGGGACATTGTGAAAAAAAGCATGTGTACAAAGACTGCAGTAGAAGAGGACCACAGTTCTAACTCCAAAGGTGGATATCAGTGATTAATCGCGTACCTCCACTGGGAGGCGCTGTAGGCCGTTACATGGTTGATGGCGCCATGAGTGTTGGGTAGAGAGCATCATCATAGACCCAGTACCATACTGAAGCTTTTCACTGTGAATGCTTGCCAGGCACAAGCTAACGGCGCAAAGTGTTCAAAGCAAACTGCAGGTAGGAACAGTCTGTTAAGTGAGCTACAGTTATGTTAGCATACTTTATTTAAAGAAATAAAATAAAATAAAAAATAAATAAATAAGTAAACATGCATTAAGTGAATGTGTATGATGGATAACACAGTGTGGATCCGTTTTAATGTTCATGAAAAGGCATATTCTTTATGGGACGTAGGCTATTGTTGACAGTATCAAATGTTGACAAAAGTCCGGCCACTCCTTTCGAAACAGGCCTACTTTACACATTTGTTTCGACGAATATCCTACTGTAGGTCTATCATAGTAATATCATAATTATGCCTAAAAAGTAGGCTAATTCCTTTTACAATTCTAACATAATATCTAGTTGTGTCAAAATGAACAGCAACCCTGTGATAGGAGAAAGTCGTAGGCCTAGGTTGCAACTTAGGCCTATGTCTAGTCGAGCCATTAGGCGACAGTGATTTTGTTGATATAATAGGCCCATGCTAACTTTAAAATTTGAATTGTTAAATTGTTTAGTGGAGATAGCATATCATTGATGGATTTCCCTGGGTTAAAGTAATTATATTGAATTAACCTAATGTAATCTTCACCGAGGAACGACCTGCCATTCACTTCTGTAACTTATCAGAGAACTGTCAATGGGCCTACCATTGCCAGGCGGTGCTTTTAGAAATGTATAGTCAAGACTACTATTGAAGAGCGAGACGCTCGTTGGGCTATGAGTTCTCTTTAGCTGTTTTGTAGTCTACTGCCCGGTGCTTTGCGTCTTAGAAAGCAGGTTAAGATTACTACATTGGGAGGAAGAGAAGCAGGTTTATGCCCATTAGGAGGGAATGTGGGTCAACCACCCAGCAGATGGGAGATGCAGTTTGAGAACAACCCCTATGTCGACATGAGATTCGGTGGCAAAGCTGTGGGCATTGCTCTTAGCTGTGTTTTTGAAAGTCTACTTAAGGAAACAGATTGTTTAGTCGAAGTCATCTCCTTAGACCATATTGCTGTTTTTTTCCCCTCTCTTTTCTTTGTGTGTGTGTGTGTGTGTGTGTGTGTGTGTGTGTGTGCGTGTGTGCGCGTGCGCGCGCTGCTTTCTGAATGCTACAGTAACTGCAGACACCAAATGGTCAAAAATTGTTATCATTATGTTTGTCGACAACAGTGGAGGATGGATAGTCCAGACTGAAAAGAGTCTTTTTGTGAGTAACTCACACATACAGTAGGCTACAATACTTAAGATAGTATGTAGGGCAGGCTTTAGCCTAGGCTACTAGATCCATTTACTCTAACTAACATCTGTTTGATTTGTATGGGTAACTTAAGTAAATCAGTTAAGTGTCTTATGTATAAATGGTATAAAACTATGAGATCATTAGCTAGACTTAAGAGACAGGTACAGTATGACTACAGAATTTGACATACATTTAGACACTCGTGATCAGTGTCATGGTGAATGTTAGTTCATTTAGTTAACACCTCATAAGCCTCCTTGTTTTGATAAAGCAACAAGAGGATGTCGGAGAAGCTCCACTCAGTCCTGCTGCAGCCATTTTTTGTTGTTTACCCGATGGTGTGAGGGACAAAAAAAAACACTTTGTGTGGTTTGGTTTGGTGGATTAACAGAGAGCCCCCTAATGGAGTAATTACAGTGAGCCAAACGTCTATTTTTCACCCATGGTCCGCCATTACTCTCAGTCTCCCCAGCCACTCCATTGGAAGTCACTTACTCTCCTTACAATGAGTTATCATTGACTGCCATTTAGACGTTCTGGAGCAATTTGTCTTGCCGGGGCTGTGGGCTGGCCTCATTGCTGAGAGAACAATCACTCTCGCGCCAATATATCAAACATTCATGGGTTGGGGTGTGTGGGGTTGGGGGGGGGGGGGTACAAAAAAGAGAGAAAATGCCCTCACAAACAGATAGCAATGAGTGGCTAATAGATACTTTGAAGGAGGGAGACAAGAAAAATTAATGTCGTAGATTAAAGCGGCAGAGGCAGACGTGCTCTCTGTGGCACATTGGCCTGGGAAACAGGGCGGCCATAGGAGACACAGAGGCCGGCCTCTGGAGAGTCCGCCCTATCTGTTAAATGGCCCGTGCTAGAGTGGTGTGATCGGAGTGGCAGGGGGTTGCATTTATCATAAGAACCACCATATGAAATCCTCATTTAAAATGTCATAGGACAGGATTCCTACTTCTCAGATTCCCCCCCTCCCCAACCCCTCTTCCCTTTGCTTCTTTGTTCTTTTCATATAATACAGGGAATGAGGAGGATTCTCTTTTGCTCCCTCTGTGTGTGTGTGTGTGTGTGTGTGTGTGTGTGTGTGTGTGTGTGTGTGTGTGTGTGTTTCAAGCTAAGTTTTAATGAGGGCACGTTTGATGCAACTTGGCAAATCCTATACGTTTGAGGGAAACCGAATGTGTGCAGAAATGTTGCGTTTACGTTTAACTCGCCAAAGAGGCCGCAGGATTCATGCTTCATGCTCTCAAGCCTGGGTTGTTGCAAGGCTTGCCATTCGTCTGATATGTTTTCCATCTGCCCTCTTTGAACTGAAGCCCACCATTACAAACAAGGCTGCAGATTCCAGGTTGTTACTCTGAATTCTGTAGTGTATACATTGATATTCCAGGTGGTTTGTTCACTCCAATGTTGTGTTGTGTTTTGTCCGAGTTTTTTTTTTTTTCCTTTGCACCAGTAATTGTTTTACTTTGAGGATGATTGCACTACTTTTCAAAGGACACAGTAGTTACTGGTTGCAATGCATATTAATTATAAATATATTTTAAGGGAAAGGGAGAAAAAAAAAATCGGAGGCTCGCCTAAAACTATATATTTCTTTATGTTATTCTTACGAAGGGTGATGTTAATGTATACCGCACAGTTGGCAAAGTTAACACCATCAGCTTCAAGGAGTTCTCTGCTGAGCACCTCAGCTTCGACACCAATAGACCACATTGCCCTAGGACCTCTTTGGCACCATGCCAAGTAAGTTTAACTAACTTGAGGTTCCTCCCCTGGGTCAAATAACATATTTCAGTGTGAAAACTAAAGCAGGTAATCATGTCCAGGTGTTAGACTTACTGTCTTATCAGGTGATGCCAAAGGAATTGGTAATTAGTATGTCTTCCTTTTCTCTCTCTCTCTCTCTCTCTCTCTCTCTCGGCACTGTCCAGCCGTGTCTGGACGCTGTGCTTGACAGGAAGCCACTGGTGCAAGGACCTGTGGTGCGCGACCTTTTGACCTCGTCAGGCCTGACACTCATCACAAAGGGTATCCGTGGAGCTGCTGAGGATTGTGGCATGCCTGTGGCCTCGACTCCAGCTCAGCGCACAAGAGGATGTCAAAGACTCAGGGCACCTCTGAGCATCCGAGGATCGACCAGTGGCTGCAAGTATGTTTCTGCCTGTGCCAATTATGGATGTTAGCATCAGTAGCAGTCAGATACTTCAGGCTGGGCAATTAGACTGGTGTCCATAAGGGTCGTGGGTATACGCAATAATACTGCATGTAGAGCAAGCACTAGACAGATCTTTTTTTTTTTTTTTTTTTTTTTTAAACTCTCTTTCATTGTTGAAATATAGAACCATTTCAACTATTTGAAATATACTTAAAATCAAACTTGGTGTTTTGTTAATGCCTCTCTTTTTCTATAGCTAAGATTAAGCGTATTATAAACCATTATTGTTTGCATTGGAAGGAGATTTTTTGGACAAGTAGCCTATATACTACTTCAAAATGACTTTAAAAATATATTGTTTAATATAAGAACATTTTTTTTTTTTTTTTTTTTTTACTTTTTATATGGTACAATGCAGAGTGATCTGTGGCTGTATTCTTACCTGAATGCATTTTCCTTAAAGGGCTTTAACCCTCTACTTAGCTCAGTGCTATTCTAGATTACTCATTCCCTGCGCCAAATGCAGTGACAAATAACCATTATTCTTTTTTCCTGCACTGATAATCGGGACAAGTTACACATTTTTTACCAGCACAAGTGAAACCATTAATCCTCGGTGATTTCCCCGATAAGTGGTGACGGTGAAGTAATGACCATGTCACCCAGGAAGAGAAAAAAAAAATGTGAACAATTAAAACAAGATGTCCTTTATCTGCTGAATCCCCTGCACTGCCTCTCATTTCATTAGGGACGGTGAAAGGGATCAGTAATATACCACCACACTGATTATTCTTCTGTTTCTGTATTATTGCTATATGCTATTACTGAGAAGGAGATTAGATATGAAGAGAATAGTATTGCAGGAGTGAGTGATTGACAATGCAGACTTTTTTTCTTTTTTTTAACACACACATCCATGTATGCTGACTGAGAGCTAAGAGAGAAGGGTTACAGTATGTGTCTGTTTCACCTACAGTGTACTAGCTACCTAATGACCTAATGTGCAACAATTACTGTCTGTTGATGCTACAGTACGAGAGGTTTTAAACTGTAAGGACAAAGAGTGAGAAAAAACAATGCTTTAAAAGTTGAACAACAACAAAAATACATATGACAGATGTTAATGCTGTTAATCATAAGATTATTGTAATATTGAACATTCAACTTAAGACTTATTTCAAATAATGGCTTTTATTCTTGCACATGCCAAACTCTCGAACATGTAACAATGGATCCCACAAAGTGTGGCAGCACTCCTAACTGCAATACTTGTCCTTTAAATTACATAAATATATCATAAATATTACAAGCATTATAATTTCCAATTACTTCTATTTGCCTTGCTATTTTTATCTATGGGTTTATTTACATAGCAATAGCAAATAAAATAGGATACTGTATTGTAGAATAAAAAAGTTAAAGTTTTTTTGGACTTCTGGCACCAAATAGTTTGTCACAAGCACTATGATCATACAGTAAACAGAAAATGTAGTCATTAAGATCTCACAGGTGGCAATGAATTTCAAACTCTGTGGCATTTTTTCTCTGACCCAATTTGGGTTCACTAGAAATTTAATCAGACAATTTGTTGTAAAAGTTGTTGTGTAAATTATATTAGTGTGTCAGGCAGATCATTCCTGACTTCTGTGGGACCGCTTTGATCAACCCTCATTCAACCCTCAACATAAATTGTGTGTGTGTGTGTGTGTGTGTGTGTGTGTGTGTGTGTGTGTGTGTGAGAGAGAGAGAGAGAGAGAGAGAGAGAGAGAGAGAGAGAGAGAGAGAGAGAGAGAGAGAGATCACAAAAACAATCACCCCACTGAACGGGTTTATTCTCTCCATCTTTGTAACAGATCTCTGCCCCTGCTCTATCTTCTGTTTGTCTGGCTCAGTGCTGGAGTGAAGCACAAAGCAATGAAGCATAAAAGCTCTGTGTGTGTGTGTGTGTGTGTGTGTGCTGGTGTGCGTGTGTGTGTGTGTGTGTGTGTGTGTGTGTGTGTGTGTGTGTGTGTGTGTGTGTTTCTTTCAGACACCCGACTCTGATGGTGTCTGAAATCAACCATGTGCATCACGACAGTGCCATATGGATGTGTACTGGTGTGGTCTATAAGTTCTTCAGTTGAATTGTCAATACCGCTTAGACATTGAGCATCAAACATACAACTTGTGTAAAATGTGAGTGTAAAATACAGGCTGAGTATGTGCTGGGGGAAAAAAAAGTGGCTTGGTTTTGTGTTTGGAACTGGCCTGTTGGCAGGTTGGTTTTGAAGTCTGGTAAATATCAGTCAGTAGGATCACACACAACTATTGAGGGCATATCCACTTGTAAATAATATTGACAGTTCCCCATTAAACCTATGCAGCTTTGGATTTCACATGCCAAAATGCACAGATCGGCGAGCCAAGTTGCAATGCTTGGCATTCGATAGTCTGCATTATTGTGGTGAAAGCTCTGTTTAGATCAAAGGGATTCAGGAGCCTAAGTTTTAGACCCCCCCAGAGCCTAGTTTGGATACTCTTTTTTTAGCCCATTGGCATTCTGACCCCCATGCCTCTGGGACTTTGAACCGTCAAAGTTTGGAAAAGCTGAATCGCTTCTTTAAACACATTATCAGTGGGCAAGCTTAGAGAATATCACTAAGCATCTTAAGGTTTTAGCGCTGCAGCGTTTGCGGCATGGCAAAGAGGCGGCTCTGGAGCCATTTACTGCCATAGTTCTATACTGTATTAGCCATGGCTGAGAAAATCAGACTAGGGAGAAGGTGGGAAAAAAAACTCAGTTCATGCTAAATTGAGTTTGGGTTAAATGGAATAAAATAGACCAAACGGTCCTCAGTGTAGAGAGTAAAGGTTAAAGCTGGGCAGACAGATATATTAGCACCGTTCCTTTCAATGATATCAAATGGTGGAACGTCGATAAACTCTACAAATTATGTTTTAATCTATAGCTGTTTTTTTGTGTAGCACTCTAAAATGTTATCTGATGAAATGCATACAGATGTGTGACTACTTTTGATCTGATTTCAGAAAAGGGCATTCTTTTTTTTTCTCAGTGAACTAATTCTTGTGTGTGGTCCTGAGTGGTAATTCCACCACTTTATCTACAGTTAATTTAAACCAACACTATTCCAGTTTGTCCATTATTTTTCTCCTCAGATTTGTTGCCTATTGATGGGTGTATAACAGTGATATGCCACAAAGAGGATTTCGCCTAAATCCCCTCCTTTTTGGGGGGAAAGGGGTGGGGATTGGGGGGGTGGTGATAAGGTGCAAAGATGCTTGTGATTGAATGTCTGTCTGTCTGTTTGTTCTCCTGAGTGTGCCCCTCCCTACACACACACACACACACACACACACACACACACACACACACACACACACACACACACACACACTCTCCCCGTTCCCTCCAAACACCCTCACACCCCACCTCCCCTATCTCATCAGCCCTCGTGATTAAGATTTGGCACCTCAGCCCACATTGTCTTCATTTGGAAATATTTCAACCGCATTTCTGCCCATTCGGAGGAGAGAGGGAGATAAAGGCGGGAGGAGAGGAGAGGGGAGGAGGAGGAGGGATGGAGGGGGGGGGGGCAGTGAACACACCCTGTTGTGTGAATCCTAGAGAAGGCCTTGAACCCTGCCATTCACCCCTTTCACTTCATCAGCTGAGTCTAATTGCCAGAGAGGACAGGAGACCCAGGGCCCGATTGTTCCTTATCCTCTTTAGAGCCTTGTGAGGCATGAAAAGAGAAAGGCCTGCTTTTGATCTTTTTTTCTCTCTCTCTCCTCCTTCTCCTCCTCCTCCTCCTCCTCCTTCCTCTTCCTCTTCTTCATCTCAAATTTTCTTTCCCTTTTTTCCTGTCCCTCTACTCCTTCCCTTTCCTTGACGGTGACACTCCCTTTCACATCAGAACCCCCCCCCCCCCTTTCCTCTGTCCATGCAAAATAATTATCAGGCACTGCTTCATCAAATAATGGTGCCTCCAGGAGGTCGTGCAAGGGTAGGCCAGAGGTCTGGGAGGGTGGCCCAGAGGTTGCACCGAAGCCCCCAGATCGTCCTAGTGGCATGCTCCCAAGGACCGGCCACCTTTATGTACCTTGACCCCTGCTTTTGGCGTCGGGCCGTCCTAATGAGGACCTCTCGGGCAGACCCCCGGTACCACGTCTTTGCTCCTGGACCCGTTCAAAGACACCGGAGAGGGTTCGAAGGGCAGAGTAGAATAAGACAAGGAGGTCATCTTGCAGACAAGGAGAGCATCTGGGCTGTCTTATTAAGAGTCGTGGAGTGAAGCCGGCGCTCCTCGAGGTCTGAGAGAGGCCTGATCTATTGACATCTACTTGTCCTCGCCGGTCAACACCTTTGAGTGAAGGGGCAGGCTGCGCACACACAAGGTCTTATTAAAAGCAATTCTCAGAGTAGCTTATTTAGATAGTGCTTAACTTAGGTGGTTTGGTGCCCTGGCTTGTTTTCGAGACAGAGAGAGCATGGAGAATTGAGAATAATGATGGAAAGGGACAAAAAAAAAGAGAAAAAACAAGAAAAAGTGAAAGAAAAAAATCCTTGAGGTTGTGAGAAAGATGACAAAACCTGTCAAAGGCCAGTCGTTGCCTGGAAAAATAGTCCTTCAGATGAATGTGTCTGATGAGCGTGAGGCACTCTGTGCAAGCTCTTACCAACCAACCACTCTCAGGCCCTCATTACTAAAGCTATTGAGGGCTATTGACGAGCTGGAGTTTGTTGAACAACATTTCAAAACTTTTAAGTTTTCGTGGGCATGTCTGGCTTCCAACTGTAATTGGTTTCACTTATTCAGTGGAACACTTGTAAGAACCTAAAATTCTGAACTCATTGCCAGCAGATGAAACTGATTGTAAACATGTTCCCTCACCTCAGATGGTTAGAACATGTTAGACTGTTTTTGTCTCATTTGATGAATGTAAACAGTGTCAACTGTAACACAGAGAATATCTAATGAGATAAGCTGTAGCATGGATATGATCCCATAATTCAAGTGATGACCTTGTGGAATATAGTCCAATAGGAAAATCCGTTTGTTATAGTATTGCTATACCCAAGCGTGTAGCTGCTCACAATTCATCTCAATTAAAACTCCAAATATTCTCAGGAATACAAGGCCAAATGAATAAGCGCACGCGCACACATGCACACACACAGACGAGCGTGCACACACACACACACACACACACACGGTCTGTAATAAATGCAACAATGTGTCGAAGCCAATTCCTTTCCCACGCCAGCAAAATGGGCAATGAAAAGAATAGAAGAAAACACACACACACACACATGCGTGTTCACAATTCCTTTCTCACTCGTACACATAAAAATAAGGAACTACAGCAAACAAACAAGCAGGAGCAAGAAAAAAAACCTTTAAGCAATCATGTAAAGCACGCCAAACATCTGAGTGTGAGGCGAGAACAAAGCAGGGCCTATGTCGACACATCGATCTGTCCTGAAGCTACACACACACACACACACACACACACACAGAGAGAGAGAGAGAGAGCGAGAGACAGAAACACACACAGACAGTAGTGAACTCACACAGACAGACTCCACATCCAGCGAGCTCTGATTGCTCCCTGCCTTTCCCTGCTTCTCTCTGGGAGAATGCAGTTATTGATCTGGCCCACTTCTTCAGAGTTAACTTACTGATGAAACCTGACCGGGGCCTGCCAGAGGCCTCAAAGCTTTTGGGATGCTGATGAAAAAATATTGAGCCTTCGTACACACACACACACACACACATACATACATAGTAGACATACATATACATACATACATACATACATACATACATACATACATACAGTACATACATACATATACATGCATATACATGCATGTATTTAGTACATACAGAACAGGCATAAATGTGTATGTACATGGCACATTTATAATTGTAATGATTATTATTTTGTTGGAAAAAAAAGCGAAAAGTTCTTTGTATTGTTGTTATTATTATTTATTAATGTGTTTGTTATTATTATTATTGTTGTGCTTGAATGACCCACACAGAGATAGAAAGAGAGAGGGAGAGAGAGTTGGGGATACTGTCTCGCTCTTTTTATTGAGAGTGCCCACTCCCCTTCCCTCCTCCCCCCAACTTTCAGTCTTTCTGTAGCTTGAGTTGTGGGACATGCTCTGTTAGGGAGTTATTTATATATTTCTTAGCACTGTGTGGCATTTGGATTTCCGTCTGCTGTGGTACTCAGCCTGGCATCCTTTCAGGAACAGCGTGTATTGTCTCCTCAGATGCACCTAGTGCCATTCCTCTCTAACTCCAACAGTCTTTTTGTGACGCTGCAGGATGGGAGGCAGACACTCTGAATGTTCTAATGTTCTCCATCTTTGTGTGTGTGTGTGTGTCTGTGTGTGTCTGTGTGTGTGTGTGTGTGTGTGTGTGTGTGCGCGCTTGTGTGTGTGTGTGTGTGTGTATTTGTAAATGCGTGTGAAAGAGTTTGTATGTTCAGATCTGTGTATGTGTGCCTGTGTGTGTATGTGTGTGTGTGTGTATGTATGTGTGTGTGTGTGTGTGTGTGTGTGTGTGTGTGTGTGTGTGTGTGTTTGTGCCTGCATGTGTGAGCGTGTGTTTGGTGTTGGTCGTGTTTGTAACATTCCATGTGGGAGGGTCTGATGAGAAACAGGCCATCTGTAGTGTTCTGCAAAATCGACATCTTGTAAAGCGTGATTGGAGAGTGTGTGGAGACTTGACTCGTCAAATCTTGGCACGTAACGAGGCAGAAGGGAGCAAAAGCAGGGAAAGTGTCCAGAGATAAACAATTAGATTAATCCCAGCGGTAAAGGGCACTGACTACAGGAGAACTCCTCCCAAAGAGAAAGAGGAGAAGAAGGAAGAAAAAAAAATAAAATCAATATGGCCTTCAGTCAACACTCAAACGCGCGCACACACAAACACATAAACACACAAACACTCGGTAGGCTAGCACAAGGAAGAGGTTAACACTTATTCCTCAGATCAGGACACACACGAACAGAAGCGGAGTCACAGCGAGTTCAGAATCGATATGTGAAGTGATCGTTGCATGGGTAGCTGTGTCTATCACTGTGTCTGCGTTCGCGCGCCCGGCTTTCCCAACCACCCAAGTAGCCAAAGTAGAGGCCGGCGGTGGCGCTTTTGATGGGTAAAGAAATACCATGGTCGCCGAAAAATGAGACAAGGTGGGGGGGGGGGGACTTAGAGGAATAGGGATAGTGTGTGTGTGGGGGGGGGGGGTAGGGAGGGGCATGAATTGAATGAAGGCTGCAAGCCTCAAGCCACACTTTGCTCTTCTCAATTCTCTGAAATGATCTTTTTTAGTTTTGGGAGAGCGGGGTGGGTGGTGGACATGCAGACTTTGGGGAATGGTGCTTTCTCACACACATTCATGAGCGTACACACACACACACACACACTCCTTTGTGGATACAAACATAATGGAGCATGATCCACAGACAGTATGGGCTGTCCCAATGCGCTGCTTCCCCCCATCCCACACACACACACACCCATACACACACAGACGGACACACACACACACACACACACACACACACACATGCACCCCTCCTCTCGGGGGCACTGCCCAGACTGGCAGGTCTCCTCTCACATCACACCACTGTTCCCAGCAGGCCGCTCGGGGGCCTTGCCGTGCCAGGGCACCAGGGTCCGACTGGAGGTGGGGGCGTCCCGCTATGCGCTTGTGCTGGCTTTAAAAAAATGACAACAACAACAAGGGCCACAAAAAGAGGGGGATGAAAAAAGGCAGGGTTTTTTTTTTAGGGGGGACAGGGGGATAAAGAAGGGGTGGATTGGGGTGGGGGTGGTGGTAAGACACGAGGGGGAGAAATAGAATGACAGAAAAAAAATGAAGAGATAAAAAAAACAGAAACAAGCAAATCCCTAAGTGCGTTAGGGCTGGGTATCCCCCTGTGGAGGCTCGTCGTTGGAAGCGCTGACCAGAAAGGTGCGAGCCTCAGACACGCCCCCGCCCGCTGGGCCCTGTCTCCACGGAGATAGCTACATGTACCAGCCATCGGCGCAGCTCCCACCCCCCAAAAGACCCCCAGAGCAGCCGGGAGCGTCGGAGACGTGGCCGGACTATCGCCCCCGCTCCAGGGACAGCGCAAGCCACCAGTCTGCTGACCTCCAACAACCTGTCAGTCTGTCAGGCAAGCCTGGGGAATTACGCCAAAGAATCATAATAATAATAATGATAAAAAATACCGCTCCCTAAACCAAACCAAACCCCTCAGACGCAGAACCCCCCCCACACACACACACACACCACCACCACCAAACCCCCTTGACATACCCCCCTACCTCCCCCCCCAACACACACACACACACACACACACACACACACACACACAACCTTCTCATCTGTTGAGAAAGAGAGCAGCATGGACTGTACCTGTATTGTTAACACAGAGGAACAAAGAAAAAAAAGAGCTCTTTGTGTTTGCCGGCGGCGGAGTGAGACCACTGGCAAAGATTTGGAGGCCATGTGAAGGCCGTCTGCATTCACTGCTGCCTGCATCTCTCTCAGTCCTCAGCCTAACAAAGCCAGTGAGGATCAGCACATCACCCTCAATATTATTCAGCCTATTGCATTACAGTTGTCACCCCCCCCCCCCCCAAAAAAAAAAAAAAAAAGAAAGGAGAATAAGACAGCCGGCAGAAGGATAGGAAGAGAAATCAATTAGCATAACACTCTCTTAGCGGGAACTATAATTTAGACTCTTCCATACCACATGGACGAGAATGTGGGGGCCTTAATTTACAAAATTGCATTTTGTGAGAAAAATGCCCCCTTCCATAGCACCTGTCATAATTACAGACTATGTCAAACTCGTTCAAACACACACACACTCTCACACACACACACACACACATACAAACACACACACACATACAAAGTGAGAGAGCAAACCCTAAAAGCAGTGTCCTCTTAAAGAGCTACGGCAAACACAGAGCAGCTTTAGCGTTCTATGCGCATTATAAAGCTGCTTAAGCGCTTGTAACAGCCAGGTGTGTCTAGCCAGAGTGTGCCCATAAAGTTCCTATTATGTATATATACTGTATATATATATATATATATATATACTGTACATGTATATAAAACTGGCGCATTTGTCTTTTCTGCTGTATTCCGGTCAATTAGGACCAAAATCACATTTTTTTCCTTTTCAAAAATATACCATAGGCCTACTTAATCTAACTGGATTGTCACAGGGCTCCATGACTTTGTTCATACAGCCTATCTGAAAAAATAACACACATTTGAATAATTTTTTGAACATTTTTAATATTATGGGTGTGTTTATTCAACTTTGTTACACCTGTGGTCAAAAAAATGGATGGGCTTTTAGAAAATGAATGATTGAGACCAAAGAAAAAGTATAGATAAATGACTTTTAAGCATAATAATATAAAGTCTTACCAGAGCAGATGGACAGTGTAAGCGTGCCTGTGTTCACTTACCCAAACAAAAACACACTCCTCACTCCCTATCTGGCTTTCAGTGACAGCGTCCACCAAAAACCTATTTCCAGTAAAATCTCTCCCACACTGAATTGCTCCGGCTTTATTTAGGAAGGCCTAGAGGCCATCATTTGTAAACTAACATTTTCAATTGGAGTTGATTCAGAGGTCTATTGTACTGTAAAATCTTTTTTTTTTTTGGTAGTATCTCATACATAGCTGACAGCACACATGTACAGTATACACATACACAGCATGATATGTCGCTTAAACAAAAATCAGATCATCAAACAATATTGTATGTGAGACCTTAGTAAACATTACTAGATGCCATTGGAAAAAAAAGTTTACAATATATACTTTGAAATCTAAACATATATGTTTCTATGAAGAAAAATATTTCACCTATTTTTGTGAAGTTTTGAATTCATCAATCAAATGACCAGACTGTTG
Organism: Sardinella longiceps; assembly: GCA_027497455.2. NCBI lineage: Eukaryota > Metazoa > Chordata > Actinopteri > Clupeiformes > Clupeidae > Sardinella > Sardinella longiceps. Next base: position 6,657,573 of record JAODXP020000017.1, read on the forward strand.
TGGGATATGATATTGTCCTCTTGTTCAACTTCACTGTGTTGTTCAGTGTGTTAACGAACACTACTGTCAATACCTGACATGTCATACAATGACATCTGAAATTGTCAGGCCCAGTTTGTGATACCCGTGCTATCACATCTTTTCCCAAAGGGGAACGCTGTACCATCACAGTTTGACAGACTAACACAACACCACAATTCTGAGCTTCCTTTATCATTTTTTTTTCTATCTCTTCTTTTAACCATGGAGAATGAGTGAAAAGATTTGAATGGTGTGTGTGTTTCTTTATGCAAGAAAGCAAGAGGGAGTGCGAGAGACAGACAAGACAGACAGACAGTGAGTGAGAGAGAGTGTGAGAGAGAGAGAGAGAGAGAGAGAGAGAGGCAGAACGCGACGCCTTCTAGACAGCAAAGGGATGGCAAGCGTCTAATAATACAAAGCTGTACAATGGCTCTGACAGGCAAGCAATAAAGCAATCAGGGTCCCAGGCATTCCAAATCTCTTTAACGCCCACCCTCCAGCGGGGGCCAGAGAGATGGGCGGCCTGACCTGTCGGCTGTCAATCACGAGGGGGTGATACCTGCAGGAGCTCGCTTTGGGGGGGTTGGAGGGCCGGGGGGTGCCGCGGCGGTGGTGGTGGGGCACGGGAATGGGAGGGCTGAGGGCGCTCGCCCATCAGATCTGTTTTCACACTTCACACACTAACATTGCAAGCATAACCAGGGGAAGACAAAAAAGACCCAACGCCTCACTCTTAATTAGGAGTGGTGGTGGGAGGTGGGGGGGCTGGGGGGGTGAGGAGAGTGAGGGTGGTGTGTGTGTGTGTGTGTGTGTATGTTTGTGTGAGTGGGTATCTGCGTGTGTGTGTGTCAAGAGGTGTGTGTGTGTGTGTGTGTGTGTGGTGGCGATGGGAAGAGGGAGTTGTGGTTGTGTGTGTGTGTGTGTGTGTGTGTGTGGGGAGGAGGGGGGGGCAGTATAGAGAAAGAGTTGTTTGCTTTTAAATGGGAAGGGGAGGGCATGAGGTATTGGAGGGAGTGAAGTGTGGCGTCCCAGGGAGACAGAGAATAACCTTTTCCCTTGATTTGGGAATCAGGCATTGATCTGCCATGCTGTTTTGTACCAGCCCGGACCCAAGCTCTCCCCAGTGGTGTGTTTCATCTAAAGAAGGGGAAAAGAGTGTGTGTGTGTGTGTGTGTGTGTGTGTGTGTGTGTGTGTGTGTGTGTGTGTGTGTGTGTGGGGGGGGGGCAGACAAAAGCGTTAAGGCTAGTTCATTAGCCAGCTCCAGCTCATTCCTGCAAATAGATCACCATTATGCTGTGGTTACTTAATGGCTTTCTGGTGTTTCCTCCAGAGTCTTTCTGTCTGATGGTTGCTGCCTGCCTGCCTGCCTGTCTTCAAACCTTCACTACTTCTTCTTCTCCTTCTTCATCATGTCTTTTTTCCCTCTCCCTTCCTACATCTCTCTTTCTTCTTCCTCTTTTCTTTTTTCCATATTTTGGTCTTTTCTTCTTACCCAGACAAGGCAGTGAACCCTATTCTCCCCCTCTCTCTTTCTACCTGCTACAGACAGTTGGCTCTGGCCGGTGCCTGACGTTGGTGAGCGGTCTGAACACATGGGCTTTTTTTAGGCCTCTCTCTCTCTCTCTCTCTCTCTCTCTCTCTCTCTCTCTCTCTCTCTCTCTCTCTCTCTCTCTCTCTCTCCCTCCCTCTTTGTCTCTGCAGCTGTGTGAACCTTCAAAGCTGCACGTCCGACATCCTGCCTCAGTCTGGTCTCGCGCCATGTACCGTACTGCCCTCTCTCTCTCCCCCATGTACACACACACACACACACACACACACACACACAGAGGGGCCAGAGGCAGACAGAGGGGACCTCCCAGTGCTCCGACACAACACACTGGCAGTGGGCCCATCATCTCCACACTGTAATCTTAACGTCCGACTGAACCACAGTGTTTTCCATATAAACCTCCTTTTTCCAGGGTCTCGTAAAACAGGAAACTAGAACAGGCTTTGGCCTCTGGGTTCCCTCACCACTGTTTTGGTAGCAAACATGAAGGTTTATGAAAATATCGAGTGAATCGTATTTTATTATTAGGATATGTCTAGGAGATATTTTCGAACTGATACTCATGCTGGGTTTGATATGTACAGTACTGTAGTTGATGGTCGAGTGTGGTTTATAGTGTGTAACACTAGGAAGACTAAAGGAATTCACTTGTCCAATTAATTCCTTTCAATCTCCAAAACTGTGGTTTACAAGGCAGCCTTGGGCAGTTATCTTGTGTTTTTGGCCCAAGCAAAACCATATAATTGCCATATTAACATGAATTAACATTTAATCGACCTTTTACCAATAACCCTCCCGCTGACCCGAAAGCACTTGTGAACAGTGGATGTGTGATTCGATCCATTTATTTGTTCTTGTAGTAAGAAATAAACCCAGAACATTTGTAATTGACTGATCAGTCAGACCGTCTACTGTATATCACTGCATAAAGTGAATTAATTCAAAACAGGAGCTAGTTTATGCACTAACCACCTGCAAATTTTAATTATGTGGAAAAACTCTCTCTCTCTCTCTCTCTCTCTCTCTCTCTCTCTCATATATATATATATATATATATATATATATATATATATATATATTTAAAAGTTTGTCTGAAAATACATTTTATTTTCTTATCATTCAACCCACATATTTAAATTGGCAAAAAGATCACGTTTGAAACTCAATATAGCAAAGCATCTTCTGTGTCACACAAACACACTTCCATTCAATTTGTTCACCAATACAAAAAGGAAAAAAAAAACAAAAAGAAACCCTCGACATGTTTAAACAATCAAGCAAATCTACACACCCAAGTCCTTCCTCTCACTTTGGCAAATCCTTTTACGCGCACATGCACCTTTCTGACGCCTCCTGATGCTCTTAAGGAGAAGAGATGAGACATTAACGAGATTTGGCAGGCCGGGTCCGGAGCGGAACGCGAGACGCGGCGAGGGAAAGATGAGTTCTGCAGAAGTGTTGTTTATACAAGCCCACTGAGACTTTCTCCCCTGATTTCATCCCTGTGTTTGGCCCACCACAGCCCACCTGGGGTCTGTCCAAGGGGGGGGGGGCGTCCAGGAGGGGGAGCAGGGACTGGTCAGCACCCCCCCCCCCCTACCACCACCACTACAACTACAACTACCATCACCACCACCACCACCACCACCAGGTCTCTAGAGGCAACCCCCACAGTGAGTGTGATGTTGTGCAGCTGGATAGAGGGCTGTGCTGAGCATAGCTTCACAGAACCACCACCACCTCTGCTACACCACCACACCACCCCACCCCACCCCACCTTACCCCTCCGCATCCCGAGGAACTGGGGGTCAGTGCAAGTCAAGGTGCAGTGGACCGTTCACTGTGCCACGTCTCGTTCAGGCCCGTTTGGAGACCAGGGCGGCTCTCTCTTTCTGGATCTTCCTGTTCACTCGCTTGTTCAAACACACACACACACACACACACACACACACACACACGCACACACACACACACACACACTGGATAGACAGATATTGCACATCTTCAAATACAGACTACTAGGTGAAGTGTCTTTGTGTTCCAGTGAATCCTGTTGCCAGTTGGTTCTTTCTGTACAGAAACGTTTCCAGCACCCTAAAATTGATATTGCCGAACCAATTTTAACAAAATTATTGTTCCTGAACTGGTTAATAACATTCCGGGTTGGCAGTGGAACTTAGATCTAGCTATGTTTTCAAATGATCTATTCATATAATCTTTTAGTCTCTACCCTACTGCAAACATTATACAAAGTAAAACACTAGGCATCTGCTTTAATACAAGCCTCATCTCTGACTTCTTATAGCCTATACATGAACTGAATAATTTCACACAGTCATATAGGATTCTGTAATATAGGATGCAGTAATATAGGATCCTTGCAATCCCATCCCATTAACACAATTTTTGAAATGTTTGTCATAGCCTAGTAAAGTGTGAAAATGGGTGAAATTAATTTCTAAAACATTATGACATTCATTATTGTTAGCCTCCAATATTTAGCTTATATATTTGGAATTATTGATACTTAAGAGTCTGCACAAGCCTCTAATGTCCTACTGATGGAAATGGTAAACTTCAGTGTGTCTGTCCTTTCCATGTATTTAGTGAATGTCAGGAGGTGAACTTCACCATTTCATTGCAGACACAAACCTTTTCAGGAATGAAATAAGAACCGGTATTGACGGTTACCATTGATTTAATAACCTTATCTGTTCCGGAACATAAAAATTACAGTATAAACTTTGTAAAAGTTTCGTTTTTGTTCCTAGCAAATGGCGAATATTTTTGAGTCAATCACTCAAATGCATACTTCATACTGGTGAAATGTCTTCAGATGAATGAAATGCAAGCAAAATTTAAAGTGGGGTGTGAATTTTAAAAATGTTGACAAATAATTTATTTTTCAAAAAGTCAGTAAGGGAAAATATACATTTTTCTAATTGAATGTAGCTGAACTAACCCTCCACCGTGGCTGATTTTTTCTCTTTTTTTTTGGTCAGCGTGCTTGGCATTTGTCTGGTCTGGTCTTGTAGCTAGCATTGCTGTTCTGAAGTGGTGCATAGCGCTGTGATCAGTGCAATGAATTCTTATGGACCTGTAGTGTTTTGAAGTGGAGGCAGTTAGTGTGCCAGGGGCCATATCTTAGCTGACCAGAGGGGGACCCCTTAAAACATTTTGCTGTGATTAATGGTTGCCCACGTGTTGTGAGAAGTTAAGGCTCAGTTCCTGTTTAGTATCCACAAACAGCAGGAACAAGGGGAAAAAAGCTTTTGTTAATTAGCAGCTGCTACACAGACAAGAAACATCCCCCCTACACACAGACACATACAAACATGCATGCACACACACACACACACACATACACATTCACACAAATAGACACACACACACACGCACACGCACGCACACACACACACGCACACACCATCAAATGAAAAAAAAAAGAAAGAAAAAAACTGGCATGGAGGAGTTGCCGGACCTTAGAACCTTTGTGACCAGTGACGTGTCATCCCTCACTCTGTCATGTTTAACTAAAACCAATACCCATTCAAAGCAGCATCCATCAGTGTTAGTTCACAACAATGACAGATTGCCTTTCCTCCACACCCAAAGCATCTGGATCCTCACACACACACACACCCCCCAACACCCCAACTCTACTTGTATTTATGGTAAACAGGCAGAACAACAGCTGGGCGATGGGAATTTACAAGTTAATCAATTGTTAGTTAGGAGCCGACGCAGTGCCCTATACCCATCCATCTGCAAGTTAATATTCATTTACTATGCTAATTTTCCCATAGGCAACACACACTTTATTGATTACTTCTTAGGGATGTCTTCACAAGTGGTTTTATTTGGTGGGACAGACAAACAAACAGAGACAGAAGTTCTCTCTTGGTTAGTTTTTACTTCATCATTAAATACAGAATCTTTTTCTATTCTTGAATGTTTCATGTTTCATAAACTCTTGGGTGAGTTGTTAATACTTTTCTCATGGACACTGACCAATATGTATAAGTGAGCAAGAATTTGGTCTGTTCTCCACAGGGTCCATGTTGGCCTCCAAACGAACTCCTGATTGGATGATGGCGGCAGTGTGCAACAAAGCTGTGTTGGGTTTCATAAGTGCCCAGTGGGAGCAGGTGAGTCTTGTTTACCCTGGAAGTCGTCCTTCCTGTTTCTGGCCGAGGTCCTTTTGTGTGCACCCATGCCATCAACCCCCCCCCCCCCCCCACCACACACACACACACACACACACACACACACACACACACACACACACACACACCACTCTCGCTCTCAGACCAGGTGTCCATGCCTGTGGCAGGGTCCTGCTCCATTGTCTGCTGCTCTCCACCGTGGGAGACATCAACAGAGCCACCGAGACTCGCATGGCCACTCAGTAAACCTCTCTCTCACATACATACACATATACATACATATGTGCAGGCGCCAACACACACTAACACACACATAATCACACACAGACACACACACACACACACACGTGTGGACATCACGCACATTAACACACTAGCTCTACATGGCCCTAGCCTTCTTTTCTGGCGAAGGGCCAGATTTGACTTTTGGCCCATTTTCTAGAAATACAAGTGAAAAACTGGAGAATAAAAATAATGTATTTAACTAGATTGCCTAGTCGTCTATGCCTGGAACTGGCCCTGCACTTGTGCACACACACACACATGTGCACACACACCTCATGCACAAACAGGCATACAAACACTACTGTATTGTACTGTTTTCAAACACTGAGCATGCACAACAATGAGCATGCACACATGTGCACACACATGCATACAGTCATCAAACTCTGCCAAGATATATCGACTGAGATGTCTGCACTGTTAAAACTCCATGTAAATTTCTCAAGCAATGTACACCCAGCCTCTCATATCACAAGCCAATGTACACTGGCCTGTACATTGACCCAAAAACCCTTAACACACACACATCCCTGTCACAGACAAGCTCAGTCCAAAACCTAAATGAATGGTGTGCAAATGAAGGTTTCAGGTTCACATTTTCAAACCCAATTCAGTCCTCGGCAAGTAGTAGTATTTCAGAATCCAACCACACAAGCTGCAAACGGACACTACAGTACTTGTGCTTCTTTGCTGCTTCACTTCAACACAGTTTAGTTGTTTTCTATCTTTCGTTTTTTTTTTCACTCTAGCTTCTTATTTGCCATCTTGGCAGCCTAAAGCCAGGGATGAGTGCAGGCAAGGGCAGCATCCCTGCTCCTCAGTGCTCTAAGCATTGGCATCCACGTCCGCCCTCTTGCCACCCACAACCCCCCCCCCCCCCACACACACACACACACACACACACACACCAATCCTACCATCCAACCAATCCTACCCATCCCATCCATCTGCATGAGGAGAAACCAGCGCTGGGCTTTATTTATAATTCCCGCCTCGCCCCGCACCCGCGAACCCTCGGCACGCACATCACACGCCGGGGTCACCTCCCTCCGCTGCACCTCCTCACGCACCCACCTCTTCGCTCCCCTTCCAAAGCGCTGCAGTCTTTTCCAACATGGCTCTAGGACAGCAACCCAGGCATAGAAGCAGCTCTATCGGCTCGGCTACCACAAAGGAGGCCTGGGATCTGAGCAAGGCTGGCCCTACGCCAGGCCCAGTGAGCTGGGGGCGTGCACTAATAAGGAGGAAGAGCTGAAGAGTGAGAACTCGCTGACTTCCACCTGCGCTTTGCATTCTGGGTTTTCCACTGAGGTCATTTTTTTTTTGTCTACAGTAGCATGCAGAGGGAGAGAGAAGTTTTTTTGTTGTTGTTTGTTTGGTTTGAGTTGTTTTTGTTTTTTTCTTGGACTCTCTTAGTATGTTTCAATGCAGGCTACACTGTGTAGAAACAGTGTAATGAAGACATCTGTGCCTATATGATGATGATGTTTACTCCCACATATTTATTAATTCCCTGAATAACTTCAGAATAAACATTTAATTAATGGCATGATACTGTTCTGTTGTTGTTGTTTTTTTGAGAGAGAGACAGACAGAGCTGGACTTCAGCCATCATAGCAGCATGATTTAAACTTTAATTAAATGTCTGCCCTCGTGAATCCAAGATGGTCAACAAATAAACAAAGAGGGAGAAAAAAAAACAGATAAAAAAATATTTAAATAAATAAATAAACAAGCTAACTCCCAGAATTCTTCTTCTGTGATAATGTCCAAGGCAGGCCTCCGAGCTTAAGGCTGGTTGAGCCCAGGCTAGAGGTACTAGGCTTAGCTACTGTGCACTCAGCTGTCAAGGATCTCTCCAGATACTTTGAGAGTTTTTTTGTGAGCAGCAGAAGCAGTGGTGGATGCCAGAGGCTGTGTTTGCACAGTGGATAGAGCCAAATGTTGCGAGCTCACACACTCTTAGGTGAAACAAACCAGGGAGGGAGGGATGCTCGCCAATGCTGGTTGGTTCAATAAGTAGTTCTGACTCCTTAAACCATTTTTTTTTCTCGTCGCATGTTTCGGGCGGCGAAGCCATGATTCTACGCAATGCCAGTAAAGCCTGTGAGGGATAACCGAAATCTGCCACCTCGAGCCGATATTTATTTCGAACTTGGATATGTAAACACTTGGCTGTCTGAGAATAACCTCCCGTCCCCCTGCTCCTCTCTCTCTCTCTCTCTCTCTCTCTCTCTCTCTCTCTCTCTCTCTCTCTCTCTCTCCCACACACACACACACACACACACACACACACACACACACACACACACACACACACACACACACACACACACACACTGTCCTGTAATTATTGCACATACTTATTTTTCCCTGTGATCGGGTGGGCGCTTAGCAGCGGAGAGAAAAACATCTCCCATTTCTCTTTTTAATTGCCTGCTTTGGTAAAGGGTCTCAGATGGACTGGCTTGCCGCTCAGTGGCCCCCAGTCAAGACGGAGGCAGCTGATTTCAGCTGCGCAGGTTAAATAAGTAATAATTAACAGATCACGGCGAGGTAGAAGGAGGTTGTGCTTAAAATGGCCTCTTGTGGCCTCAGTAGCCATCGGTGATAAATCTCCTCCTGACTCCTCCACCAACAGACCACCTACACCCCTCCCACCCCTCCCTCATATAACTAAAACCTAAGCCTCATTCAACTTCACATCCATCAGTGTTGGCCTGAAAGCGATGACAAAGCACTTTCAATTACACTGGTAACTGACTCTGGAAACAGTTCATAGCTGGGGCTTGGTTGTTGGGGCGGCTTCTCCAGACGGGACAGATTGGGGGAGGAGGAATGGGGCGGGAAGGAAGGGGAGGGTGGGGGGTATTTTTTGGGGGGGTAGGAGGACTGTTGGGTTTGGGGTGGTGGGTTTGAGGGTGGGTAAGGGGGTTGGTGTGGGGCATATGTTTGACTCTCCCCCAAATAATAAAAAAGAGAGTCTTTAGTTTCAGGGGGATGCAAGGATGGCCAAACAGCCGCCGGGATCCCAAGGACAATTCGCCCATTTTGTGCGCTGTCACCCCCCTCTACGCTGATTTATGGTCGGGACATCCTGTGAGCGACCCATGTGGTCCATCAGCTGGGCACTTTGGGGATGGGGGGGGGGGCAGGCGAGCTGGCGGGTGGAAGGGGACACACACACGTGCAGCGGTGATTATTACAGCCCTGGTGTATCAGAGCGAGCCCACTCACTCCAGGCCCCTCGTGTCCCCGGGAGAGGGCCTATCAGCACTCCAGCGGGGATGCAGGCACTGGGACACGAGTGGCCATCCTTAACCTACCGCGGCGCTGCCAGAAAGAGTTCGTCCGTGCCCAGTGCTCATCCAGCAGGTTTTAAAGGGGCTTTTGGATTTCTAATTATATTAGGTGGAGTTGAAAGCTGAGAGAGTGCACTCCAAAAGTTAACATGGTAATGTTTAATTGGAGTGATTTTAATTCATAATTGCGTGACCCTTTACCAGGTACTTTGGGCTTTCTCTGTGTTGAAATAAGTAATTGAGGACCTGTAAGTGAAAAATGTAATTAATTCAGATATACAGCTATGGGGTTTCAAAAAATACATTTCAGTTAAAAAAAAAATGTAACGCCTTATATATTCACTTGATTTATGACAAACATTCAAGCAACTACTGAAATTCAAACATTCCAACATATTAATCAGTCATTTGAGATATATCAAGGCCCAAAAGTATGTGTATTTGTGCCAAAAAAATGTTGTTTTTGGTTGTTTGTGTGTATCGTTCAAAGAGCTTTATTACATAAACAACACAAAGCACTACTCTCAGGAGGGAGTGATCTCGTAAAAGGAAGCGCTGACTCTGACGCCATGATGAAAGGCTCCCTCCACCGACAGCAGTCCATACCCTTTGCTCATTCACTTCAGGCAATTATGACACAGAGGAGACCTTTGACTGTTCCTCGCAACCCCTCATGGAAAAAAAGAGAGGCCTAGCATTTCTTTCAGGCTCAGATGTAAAAAATAAACCAGTTTTCCTCAATCGTCGACGACCTCTCTGACATCTGGAATAGCAGCGTGGATGCATCCGAACGAGCCACGGGCCAAAACAAATCACTTGTGATTTACGGAATTATAAAGACTTTAATAGGCGCAACGTTTCCCGCTTAGATTGGTCTTTATTTCCAAGTGTCAAAGTTTTCACGATGCCCCAGGCTTTCAAACCAGTAATTGGCCAACTGAGAAGTACAGCAACTCCCCAAGTGATTGAGTGCATTTGTTGCTATGAACTTAGGGGTATTCCTCAAAAGACAGAAGGTCTAGGTTATAAGAGCATGTGACTTATTTTGCAGAAACCAGTTGGTATCTACACATCTCTTAGTTCTTCATACGTAGTGTATTTTTTTTTTCTTCTTCCTTCCTTTTTTTTGTGGGGGGAGTGGGACCCTTTGGAGCAACTTGAGATTTTGATTGCTAATTAGTTTTGTTTCTGGATAACATGGCATGAACTAGGAGGGCTTTGCTTGTTGAACCCTGGCAAGAACTTGCCTTAATGCAGAATAATTGTCATTTGAAAAACAAATCAAAAAAGGAAAAAATAACCGCTATGGGATGGTACCCTGCAAAAACATGAACACAGTGCATTTCCCCGACTTCAAAGTAAAAGGAAGCCAATGGATTTCTTTTTGTCTTCACAACAAACAGAAGAGTTCAGTGCCTTTTTTTCTTATTTTTTTTTGAAAAAGACAAAAAAAAAATGTTTTTTATTCTTTTCCTTCCTCTCTTCTCATTAACTGCATGCTCATTTCTGTGATGTGGTTTGTATATTTCCTTTGTGTGTGAAAGTGGCATATTTGCCTTAATGAAAAATGCTGATCACAGAAAAAAAAAACCCTTTAAATATGTAGCTAAACTTTAAAGTTCAACATTGGCCGACAAACAACAACCTAAAGAACATTTCAGGCTTAGGTGCACACTCGACTCAATCCCAGCACACACACACACACACACACACACACACACACACACACACACACACACACACAAATCTAACACATTGGAGCCAACATATTGCAAGCAGATGAATATCAATTTATAGCATGAGACCAAATACCCTCAGCAGCCCCTCATGAAAAAGTCCAAAATGTCACCCTAATAAATGGCCTTTTCTCGCTTCAAAGTCACCCTTCGCCTGGGGTTCTCGGGGCCAATTACCAGCTCAGCGCTTTTTCCTGAGCATTAACATTACACAGCGTCCAGCACAAAACAACCCACTGGAGCGTTGCAGGACCTCTGTAAACTCGGCTGACCAGCGGCTGTAAATCTTTCACTCTCCATGTTTAACCAAATCCAATACCCATTCAGCAGCACATCCGTCACTGCCCCAAAAGAGCCAACGATGACAGAGTGGCTCCCATTGTGCCTCGCGACAACTTACTCAACTGCCCCAACGCCCACCCACCCCCTCAAACCCCCCTACCACCACCACCCACCACCCCCACCACAACCCCAGTCGGATAAAGCATTCCTCTGCCATTCCTGATGATGATGTGGGCCAGCTTGGGATTGAGATCCATCTCCACGGCGGCCATCAATCCCCTGCAAAGCTGCGGGAAGCAGCCTACCATACCAGCACACACTTGAGGAGTATCCAGTGCTGTGCCGAGCTGTCTCGTCTCCCCCCTTACGAGCTGTAAAGACCGCAATGACTGCTGTCATGCTTGTCACATAATTAGTCATGTGTCTTCTTCAACACATACCAGGTAGAGGAACATGGGGGCCTTTTTTTTCTTTCCTATGCAATGCATACCTTCATGGAGGTACAGTATGCCTCATCTGATTTTACTTGACTTTTTTCATCATATGGAAGTGCTTAGCACCTCTAAACAAGAAAGCGCACCAAATGTAGCCCATGCGAGAAATATGCCCATTTTGTTTATTTCATCACAAGCTTTTTCCACACACACACACACACACACACACACACACACACACACACACACACACACACACACACACATATGCAAGGACACAGACACCCCACCCTGCCCCTCCCTCCCCATTCTTTGGCATGGAGCTAATCAACACGCGTGCATGTTCATTACATTAGTTTAACTGTGAGTTAAAGTGTTAATTTGATGTTTCGTTGGATTTAATGGGAGCAGTAACAGGCAGTTTGCGGTAGGGGCTGTTCGGACGGGTTTGACGGCTTCTCCGGTGGTCTTGCTCGTTAGGCAGTCCTGAGAGAGAGAAAGAGAGAGGGAGAGACTCGTCTGGCAGCACAGGTAGTAGCTAATATGCCACTTAAGGTTTTAGCTTCGGCTGCCTTTTTTTCTTTCTTTTTTTTTTTTTTTTTTTCTTTTTTTGGAAGAGAAACGAGCGTGACCCAGGAAGCCTGATCCCATATCCCACACCCTTTTTGCCTGACAGCCACTCAATGGCAAGTGGCTGCCAGCATAGCGAGGATGGTGGTGCTCGGGTGGGGGGGTGGAGGAGAGAGACCATTGCTCTGCCTCGGTGGCCCTCCAGTGACGGTGATTACCTCATACACTCTCATCCAGCTCACTGCAAACTGATACCTATTAACAAACGGCTGTCAACACGTTAGTGACTTGGAGAGGCAGAGAGAGAGAGAGAGAGAGAGAGAGAGAGAGAGAGAGAGAGAGAGAGAGAGAGAGAGAGAGAGAGAGAATTGGACAATAAAGCAAAGTAAAGGGAGGGAAAGAGAGAAAGTGAGTTGATCTGACAGACAGAGAGAAAGTGTGTGCGTACTGTGTGTGTGTGCGTGTGCGTGTGTGTACAAGAGAGAGAGTGAGTGAAAGGGGAAAGTGAGCGAGAGTTACTGCTTGAGAGAGAAGAGGAGGTAAACAGTTAGGATTAATGATAGCGAGACAAGCCCATGCCTCTCCCAGCTCTCTGTCTCTGTCTGCACTGACTGTCCAAACACAAACATCAGTGGGGGAGCGGAGCGAAGCGAAGGAGCCTGGCTCAGAGAGAGGTGTCCTAACACTCTCAGCTCTCAAAACTGAAGAGCTGACAAACAAAAATAGCTTCATTCATACAATATACATTTATCCAAGTGCATTTATGCATTAAAGAAAAAAATTGTAATTTTATGTGAAGTTAAATTTATTTGAAAATCTATTACTATGTTGTGAATATATTTTGAGTACAGTCTGTTTTGTACACTGTACTATTTAGTGTACTACACAGATGTAGCATTGTTGTCTGAAGAGAATACTAAAATATTTTGGAAAGTCTTTAGTATTACCGTACATTTTGTTTGTGATAAACAACAAATAAGACATTTCTTGCACCTTTCCTAAAATTCCATAGGACATTTCATACCTTTCTCATGAGTGATATCCTCCAGCACCCCCCACCCCGCTCCCCTTCTCTCTCTCTCTCTCTCTCTCTCTCTCTCTCTCTCTCTCTCTCTCTCTCCAGGCACACACTTGCCACAGCAGAATCGGCACAGTGGGTTAATTCTGTCACTTAAACTTTCTGTGCTCTGCGCAAGTTAACTACAATCTATGCACAAGGAAGAATTGCATTCTCATTCCTTTAAAAATGAACCCCCAGCTGCGCTTTCCCAGAGGCCTGCATCTTAAGTGAAATGATTGGCAAAAAAACACAGCTGACATATATTTTTCTAATTGTCGCCAAGAGGGAGAGGAGTAGGAATGGAGTCGTTTTAATTGTCAGTAATTACAATATTGTTGCACGTAATTGCAAAAGATTTTGATTGTGTCGCGTTTCGCTACTGCAGTAGGCCCATCCCAAATCTCTGCCTTAATACACATTTGTTTTAGGGGGGGTTTGAAAGACAGTCATCATAATAGACATCACAGCATGAAACTCTGTTTCAAATGGAAAGAAGAAAAGAGTCGCAAAGTAGACATAAAACACATTTTAAGATCTTCAGCGCAGTAATTAAAAAGGTTTGTGATGAGCTATTCAGCCATATTATGAAACAATGAAAATCTTAACATTTGTAACTGAGCCTTCATTTTGTCTGCCAGTTGTCTGATACATTTATTGTGAAGGATATAGAATGAGGAGTCCTCATTTTCAAAGTACATTTCGATATCAAAAATTAGCAATGCTTGTGTTCTGTCCTGCCATGTAATTTACTTTCCCCGAATATGTACTCTATCACATGTCAGTATCAACGCACAGACCCTCTTGAAGGCTTGATAACCATTCATATTTCTGTGTGGAACTAAAATCAAGCTTTTATCCCAAATATAATCTTACTTTAGCATTGTCCTGAAGTTGGAGATGGAAAAAAGTGAGCACACAAAAAAAGAGCATCACCACCACCACCAACAACAAAAAAATCTATTTACCAGAAGAGGTAAAGGAAACAGACATAAGTGCTGGTTTGCGCCAACCTCAGAAGACAGGCAGACAAAACCACCGACTCTGAGAAGCACTTTATTATCCGGTAGGGAGGGGGTCAGTAGGCCCAGCCCCTACTATCGATTGAGGTTGCTGGATGCTTCCACCGTTGCACTCTCTCTAAATTTTCTAAGAGTAAATATGCACCTTTGAAGTGGGAGGGGGGGTTGGTGGCCGGCCGAGAGCACTCCGCGCTCCTCGGCCTCAGATTGTGTGGCTTTCTGAGGAGGTTGCAGTTACGGGAAAGATCAATGGACAGGGGCATTAGGTTGGGGAGAGTGCGGCGGTCTTGCCGGCCAGCCCTGTCGTCATCAACCCAGAGCTGATCTTAGAGACCAGCCGAGCTTATTGAGGTGGAGAGGCTTTAAGACAAAAAGAGATGTGGTCACAAATCTCTGTGTGCTCTTTGGCCACTTCGGTGGAATTGTTTTGATTTAGAAAAATATGGGAACAAAACACAATACCGGCACAATGGCACTGCTATAAATGTTATAGTATAAAATAATCCTTTTTCTTGAAGGAGCAATTTGGGCTGTGACGTGTCCTAATATTTTGACTTTCACTTTTTCTCTTCAAAAGTCTTTGTTTTTTTCCCCACATTGGCCCACATGGGCGTTTCTGTTTTCTCCCTCTCTTTTTCTCTCTGTAGTTCTTTCATATAGTTATTATGTGCATTGCACAAGCACGCGCACACACACACACACACACACACACACACACACACACACACACACACACACACTCAAACCTTAAAAGTTAATGGGGGTTAATGGTTTAGGCTCCCAGTCAGACAGATAGCACACAAGCTCAACAACAGTCCGTCTCCACCTTGTCAGTCACGTTCATGGGCTCTTCTCGCTCAAGTCCTCTGTGCATTGAGAAGTCTCCTTAGACCAGCAGGAACAGAGCACATTATTTCCATACATCCATATCCTAAATGTGTCTGCAGACTTTCCACTCACGGCTGCAATATTATAGCAATACATTGAAGTGGTTAAAGGATAGGCTTCTGAATTAGGGCAGCTGACAAAGGCTAGGCTTCTGACAAAGACATTGCTGACTGATCAGTCACTCTGTGACAATTTGATTTGTGACAATTATATTGTCATTGAAATAAAAAGAAAACTAAACACTTTGCTGACTCTACATACCGGTCAGTGTCAGAGGTCAATGACCCCTGTGTTGTGAGGGCAGTTATTGTTTGTGATATATACCATATTTGTATACTTAAATTAACTTTTAAAAAAGTTGAATGATATTTGTTTATTGCAAGGCCCATATTAATTTTTGTGAGTTTATGTCTTTGGCGAGCCTTATTCCTGTTTTTTATATGATGATAGGGTACCTTTGTTGCATGTTGCTTGTTACTTTCATCTATTGTATTATTTGTTGTATTCCATTCGTTCTTTCTTCTCCATTCTTTCTTTGTACTCTTTCTTTGTTGAACTGTTCTTTTTTTCTGACTTATTATATATTTATCCAGTGGGTCAGAGTTCATCTTAAATTTAATTTTCCCCGAAAAAATGCCTTTAATGCACTTAAATACTCTCATCTCTAGACACCACGGCGGCTCCTTTTCCAACTGGGAAAGAAACTAGGCTGTCCACTTTGTGAAAGCGTGGAAAAACCCATATCCTGCCTATTGTGCTTCTGGCTGTGCGCACTTGTGGCATCCTTTAAGTGCATTACATTTTGTGCTGAACGCACAGCTTTTATATTGTGGTTTCTGGGTAGTTGTGAAGAGCTGTGGTGGACAGCCGTGCCGGTTGGAGCAGGATAATCTTCCCCATGCAGGGTGCCAGCCAGTGATAACTGAGCCCAGGTTTTAAGCATCTCTTATCACTAATGTCCTAAAACATCCTTTGGAGAAAAAAATATATATGTCCACGTGTAGCCAAAAAAATTCAGACATTCTCCATGGATTTCGCTCTGGATGATTTTTTTTTGTGTGTGTGTGTGTGTGTGTGTGTGTGTGTGTGTGTGTGTGTGTGTGTGTGTGTGTGTGTGTGTGTTTAATCTGCAGAGAAATACAGTTTAGAGCAGAATAGACCAAGTTTGAGCAGCATGTTCAGAGGCTGTTCTGAAATCCCTTCCTTGTCCTTTGACATGTGATTTACTAAGTATTTACCAAATAATGTCTTTCTAACTCTCTCATCCATTCGCCAACTGCACCCCAGTAATCTTTACATTGGGTAACTATGTATGGTTCTGAGGAGATAGAAAGAGAGAGAGAGAGAGAGAGAGAGAGAGAGAGAGCTCAGGGACAACATCTGTCCATGTTCACTTAGCGTTTATGTCTTTGGGGCCCCAACGTGTGTGTTTGTGTTTGGTTTTGTGTGTGTGTGTGTGTGTGTGTGTGTGTGTGTGTGTGTGTGTGTGTGTGTGTGTGTGTGTTCCCAGGTGTCGACTGCCTTTTGTGGCTGCCAGGCCCAGAGTGGCAAGCCAGCGAGAGTTAACATTTACAACCCCCCCACAACCCCCCCACCCCACCCCCCCGTCACACTCCACAAAACCCAGTGTCACTCAAGCGCAGCCTGTGTGGCAGGCCGTGCATTAATGGAGACGTTGACATCTTCCGGCAGCGTGTTTATCTGATGCGAACGCCGAGCAACTGCAGCCAATAGTCTCCACATGGTGCCATCATATTCATCCCCCCAAAACAAGGATGTCTGGCAACAAGTGAAAGCCATATTCCCTTTATTTCAAGAATCATTCAGCGCTCCGGAGTTAAGGGACTTTGCCAATAAGAGCTGGGCTTTTCTCCCCTCTCTCTCTCTCTCCCTTGTCCTCTCTCTCTCTCTCTCTCTCTCTCTCTCTCTCTCTCTCCTTCTCTCTGTGCTTTATCTTATTTGGGATGTTATCATTGTAACGTGGTGAGTTGTATAACCATCTCCCATGGAAAAAAAAAAAGAAAAGAAAAGGCGGAAATACTACATGGACTGTTATCTCTGATATCCAAGGAGACAATCTCCCCGGTAAAAGATACAAGCCTAATCCACAGATGTTTAAATCAAAGTGGAGCATGATATTGACATACAGTGGGAAGCTTGACTACTCTCTGCAGGCAGAAGAGCACAGCAGTAGGCTTCCAACAAAGGCTGTTTACATATTTCTGCTGAAGTGTTTTGCTCAATAAACTGTCAGACATTTTTTTTTTTCCGCCAGGATTCCAGTAACAACACAAAAGACACCCCCCCCACACACACACACACACACACCCGTCACACACACACCCCCATGATGTGAGATTCAAGCCCGCGCTGGGTGAATAAAAAGTTCTTTTCTGGCCGTGGTTTGTTTGCCGCATTTCTCCCTCCGTGTCCCCTGCCGTATGACACACGATATTGTGTGTCTGCTTTTTAAAGCTATTTAAACACTGTTTTTCACATATTTTACACACTTGTGGGAAAATAATGCATGAGAAACGTTGACCTATCTTCTGCTACACTGAAACAGGCTTTGATTATTTTGCTGGAGAGAAATCTGTGAGCCTTCCCTTCAACGTTCTCGCAACCTCTCTCTGTAAGGCTAAGAATAACAATTCTGTCGTATCCCATTCACTGTCCATTAAGCGATCTTTCCTTTTTGGTGGACGGCTTTAAGTGAGCAACAATGACTGTCGAACAATAAATGTAATTTCATGCACGTTGCCATGTTGTGGATCAGGCAGCGGCCGTTTCCTTGAGGATTGTATGATACGTGAATGTTTGTGTATGTCAGTGTGTGTGTGTGTGTGTGTTTGTGTGTGTGTGTGATGGAGGATGATGATGGGTTCATGAGCAAGATGGAGCTATCTTTAGAGGATTGATTTCCCATACTGCCTCGCTGCCGGCTGCATTTATATTCCGCGCCTGTGGCTCTCTGACCCCTGGTTCTCCTTTGATGTGGCAGGCAGCAGCAGCAGCAGCAGCAGCTCTGACTGAGGCTCTGTCTGTCTGTCTGAGGAGGGGAAGGCTACACAACAGCAAAAGGTGAAACTCTCTGCAGTAACATAGGGGGGTGCTGTGGGGGAAGCTTCGGGCGGCGGAAGGGGGGGGGGGGTGGGGGTCTGGGGGTGTTTGTGTTGGTTGGGGAAAGCTGCATCGGGGAGGGTTGAGATGACGGGCGGGG
This sequence comes from Sardinella longiceps, assembly GCA_027497455.2. Classification (NCBI taxonomy): domain Eukaryota; kingdom Metazoa; phylum Chordata; class Actinopteri; order Clupeiformes; family Clupeidae; genus Sardinella; species Sardinella longiceps. Next base: position 6,676,106 of record JAODXP020000017.1, read on the forward strand.
GGGGTAGAGGGGTTGGAGTTGTGTGTTGTGGTTGGGGTTAAGGTTAGGCTTAGGGGTTGGGGTTGAGGTTAGGGTTGCCTGAGAGGGTTGTGTGGGTATAGACTAGACCACAGGGGCATGGACTGAAGCAAAGTGATGAAGCCATCAACTGACAGGCTTGACAGAGGGGAGTTTTGTGGCGGGGGGGTGAGTATGTGTTTGTGTGTGCATTTGTCTGTGTGTGTGTGTGTGTTTGGGGAGGAGGGGTGGTTGGTTGTTGAATGAGCGTGTATGTGTGTGTGTCTGTACGCATGGGAGGGCATACGTATATGTTTGCGTGTGAGAGTAAGTGAGTGTGTGTGTGGTGTGTGGCAGTGGGCTGTTGGGGAGAGAAGGGCACGGCGGTGGCTCAAGCTGATAGAGACGTCAGCGCCGCTCCAGTAATCTCGGGACGCCTGGGCACAGCGAGGGGCCATCTTGGGGCCCGCAAGAGTGCTGCCATGACGTGATGGAGCAGACCACCCCAATGCCGGCGGCGGGGGGGCCCGCACGGGACAGGCGAATCAAAGCGGGAAGAGGCCATTTTTGAGAAATTACAGAAATCTCCATGGAAATTAGCATGAAACACTTTCTAATCTCCTGCTTTTCACTGCGGACGATAAGGGTCAGTGCTTCAAGCTCTTCGTCCTCTTGCTTTCTCTCCCTCTCCTTCCCCCCGTTCCTAATTTTATTATTCCCTCTTGATTTTCTTTTTCTTTCTAGCTTTTCATGTTTTTTTTTTTCTTCCTTTTTTCATTTTTCAAGCCTGACTCTTTCTGAAGAAACCCCTCCCCTCTCTGTCCATATTCTTTAGGCCCCAGAAAACGTTTACTTGAACTCGTCTTTTCACCGAGCACAATTAACCATTTAGCTTTCAAAGACAAAATCAAGAGAGAGCCGGGCCCTGCCCTCAAAGTGACACAGGATCTAGCTGCTGGGTGCTTTTTTGGAAAGGGATGGCCTGGGATGAATTCCCTAAAGATGTGCGTTGTCCCCTGTCCCCTTTCCTTTACGCAGCGCATCATCAATAGCTCCTGTTGTTGGGTTGTCTGTCCATCAGGCTTTAGATTGCTGCCCGCATGAATGGGAGCAACGTGGCACCCCAGGTGATAGCATGCTGCTCATCCTGAACAAGACAATTAACATCAATATAATGGGTCTTTGGGCAAACTCCTGTTAGCACTTAGCTTCAATAGATTTCTTCCCACTCTTTTCCTCCCTCACCCCTCAGCCCGAGTTGTGAACATTTTTTTTTTTTTTTTTTTGGCCATTGTTAAAGTGCTAGGTTTTTTTTTGTTTTGTTTTGCATGTGAAATAAGCAGTGTTACGTGCCTGCTGCCAAACCTTTATTTTATTGTCATGCAGAATGAGAGAGAGAGCGGTGAGCTTGCAGATGGTGAGGACACGCATGCTTGTATGTCAGTTTGGCCCACACTTGAGACGTGAACGGCACCCGCAAAAACAGACATTTCACGCCAGGCTTGAGAGATGTCTTGATTCAGCTTAAGAATGATTGATATATGACTGTTGGAGAAAAAGAAAAAGCAGTAAGTCTAATGTGTAGACCACAAATGTTTTCTCGACTGGTGGTGTATTTAAAGTTTCTAAAGAAAGTGGCGTCATGGTACAATATTTTTTTCCTCTATCTCTTTTGCTTTGGGATAACACTTTGGATAATTGGGTCGTTCAGCGTGTCTTCTAGGCATACCACTTCTCAAGATGGCTCTTTCATTACGAATCGGAAGATAGATGATGGCTAATCAGAAGAGCTTGACTGGAATTGTTCTTCTGGGGCACTTTCCACATATCAAAAAGTACAAAAAAAAAAAAATTGGCTGCATTATGCTGAAGTGGACTCTCGACTGCTTATAGGTTTCTTCAACAGCAGACATGTAGTATGTCAGAATTACAGGGCTGTCACAGATCGAGACTACACTCTTTTCTCTCTCAGGGGCTTTTAATGAGTGAAAAAAAGACGGAGAGTCAGTCCTTAGAACCAGCAATTTAAAACACAGCACATTAACAGAATGACACATCTCTTGGTTTCACTGGCAGTCATCAGCCGTAATATGTCAGATTAACTCAAGTCCATGCATTCAAGTATGCAATCAGGTATCACTGTATCTTAACTGGGTGCAAAATCACACATGGCTTCAGAATGAATTCAAAATCTATAAAATATAGAGCAAAGTTATCTGTAGTTGTGCAGGCGATATGCAGAGGGGACACAATAATGAGGGTGACAGCTTGCGTCCAACCTGCTTATCCTCAATAGGTTTCCAGCCATAATGGAAAAGAGTCAGAGGAATTTTAGGGAGTTTTCTTTTTCTCTTTCTCTCTCTTTTTTAATCATTATTTGAGGGGGGGGGGTGCAATTTACCCCAAAAAAGGGAGGAAAAGTTTGCATGCTCTGTCTTGGCTACAGCCCTGGAGAGGCTTCCACTCAAGGGATCCTCTTAGCTTCCATTGTCACGCTCAGCACACCCTGTTCCTCACAGACAGGGCCAGGCGCTGTCTGAACACAGGAGCTACCCAGGTAGCTGTGCTTTGTAATCATGCCAAATTGCTCGGCTGTCTGTATTTCCCCTTTGGGTATGCAAGGATGGTTCCAGGCAAGGCAGAAAAGCAAAACAAAGGACAATTAAAGTGCTACCTTGATGTGAGAGAAGCTAATGAACTGGGTTTCACTCGTTCTCCATCTCTCTCTCTCTCTCTCTCTCTCTCTCTCTGTCATCCGGTTCATTTCTGATCAAGTCTGCTGTTTAAGCCAACTCAAGTGAGATAGTAAAATGGATGAAATCAAAACATTTTTTCCCTTTTTCAGGTATTTCTGTTTGCCACATTGATTAACATATGTCTTCTGAAGATAGGGAGATAATTAACAATCAGCTGTGCACAAACAGTGGCCCTGACAGACCGTATGTGGTTCACAAGATCTCCTGTTTCAAAACTTGTTACAAACAAGCCGATAATAAATCAGATGCAACTCGCACAGTGAAAGTTGCTTTCCTCTCCTTTAAGTCTCATTCAAATGGAGGTTTTGAGTAAATAATTGAAGAGGCACGCTTTGTAACCTGCCTCTGAAACATGGTCCTTGATCACAAAGCTGACAGATTTACAGCATAGCAAAGGAGCCAGCAGGTTCAGAGCGCTGAACTTAGAACTGGAGTTTCCCAGCCAACAAATGCACTGTTGGGAGATAGGCAGAGGGGTCTAGGAGCCAGCAAATTCAATTCACAGAAACCCAGAAGGGATCAGGGTCCTGGGAGCTGTACAATGCACAAGCTCCAGAGAAATACACTAATTGGGTCAAATTGGGTTGCCTTTTAAGTACTGTTCTCCACGCTCCAGTCACAGCACTCTTTTAGTCACACATTCATTCTCAAGTATCATAAACTTGGCAACTACTTTCTGTAATGTTTATCAGGCTTTGTTAGGTATGTCATTTTCAACTTGCTATAGGCCTAATTTGTCCTGAAAGTTGAGTTTTAAAACTTTTTCCCCATTACATGGTGATATCCAGGAGGCAATCTACGATTATTTGAGCCAGTTTGCATGTATGGAGAAGTTTGCGGGAATGTGCGTGAAGAGACGTGTTCAAGGGCGACTGACAAAGGCCTTTGATGAGTTAAGATTGTACTGTGACAGCGCACATCACAATGTATTTTCTTCTCAATTAAGCCTATACATTAACATACACACCGGTTTGAGAAGCTAATAACTTCAGTGCGTTGGTATGAAGTTGCTCTATGCTGATTCATGACGGGCGTCTTCGGTTGAGTTAATTAGGAAGCCTTGCAGACTCGGCACATTGGGTCTGACAAGCAGGAGAAACACGTGTGTCACATTCGGAGACCTTTCTAACCTCTCGCAAAACCTTTTCCTCCAATCCAGGAATCTGTCCCCTAATTAAGCTCCACGTTGGATTCCTGCCTAGTTTGTTAAAATGTAGCCTACACGTTGAGGTAGGTGTGTACTAATTACAACTTGTAAAAGAAAAAAAAATGTGCATACGGCCCATCGACTTTTATTTTTTTATTTTTTATTTTGTTTTGAATGGCTTTCTAACAATTAGTGTTTTTGCGCATTCGGTATTTCGAGGCTTAGCCTCAACTAATAAAATGTTAAATATATGAAAACACGTCGACACTTCGGAAAATAAACTGGCATAGCCTATTTTTTGAAAATCAATTAGGCTACATAGGCCTACCACAGACAACAGAAATTGTGAAACAATTTAAAATGTGTAAAGTTAGGTAGGCTATATCATATTAGCACGTGGGCAATGTTTAATAGTAGGCTAGGCTATATTAATTGATGCAGTGTGTTTGTCAATAAATGCACTTTACTTACTTTTTTATTTTCTCAAAAGTAGGACTTTAATCAAAATGGCCTGACATTTCGCCACGGTAGCGAATCTAAACGGAGAGAGTCTAACGATAGATTTGTCAGATTAATTTTGTCTTTAATCATGGTAAATTGTGGAACAATAATAATTATTACTATTGTCACTTTTTAGTCAACAGAAAGAACCTTTTTATAGCTGTTGTGTACAATATAGACTATTCACTGACATTGTATTCTGCGTAGGTGGCACCTATGAAGCTTTTTCAGTCATGTTATGTTTAACTTGTTGGTTTGAATAGCACGAAACCATTTACATCTTTAACCTGGATATATTATTTCATAGACGTTCAAAAGAGTTATCAAAAAGTAGGCTGTAGCCTGACCTTTAGCCTAAATATTTTCCTGTGATTAATTTGACGCATCAGCAAGTCATGGAACTACTGGAAATTAAATAATTTCATTTCAAATTTATTTATTAACCAATTACACCCGTGTATATTGCGATAAATAAAACATAATTGGAAATGTGACCCTAACTGCATGTTAGATGCACCTTATCTGTAAAATTGTCATTGCTCTGGACCTTTGTCTGGATGCAGCGCGTAAGCTACAACTGTACCTGTTCCTCTGTCCCCTGCGGTTCTACGAGCTAGAGATAGATGGCACTGCACCCAAGGTAGAGCAAAGGGCCTCCGACTTCTCCTGTCTTCAAGGTCCTACTCTTATTATCCGTCTGAAAATTAACCTGTCAATTTATCAATCACTAGCATCTTGAATGCCTCGCTCCTGTTGGGAGCGCAGCGTAGAGCCGAGTCCGCTTTGCAGATAACCAGGGGGAGTGTGTGTGTTAGCGCTGGGAATGAGTGTATTATCACTTAAATGACTGCTATGAATCACAAACGCTGCCGGCACGTTGATAAGAGTGGAGAGTAGAGAGAACAGATGCTAACAGACTGGAGGCCCATGTTTTTATTTATTTTCTTTCTTCACCTATGGAGAAAATAACATTCCGGGTTTTCAAAGCATAACAAAAGTGACCAAGAATGGTGGATTATACCATTGCAATAGCAGACACTTTTTACAAAGGTACAATTTAATCACTTTTTACAAATAAATCCTGACTTTGGCAATACAAAAATAAATAAACAAATAAATAAATATAACAATAAAAAAACAATCAACAAAGATTTATGTGTTTGCATTCAGTGTCTTAGTATTTCATAGCATAGTTAGGCTACAGTAGATTATGTTGAGATAAAATAGAATTCACATTGGACATAATATTCTTATACAAGCACTATCTTAATCTTGTATATTTTATATAGACCTTATTTTATGCCATATATTGTTAGACTGGATCTAATATGAGAAAAGACCATTGCAGAAGCAAATGTATAATATATCTTATTTCACAGCTACATCACAGTAAGACAGAAAACAACTTAAGTTATATTTGTCAAAAGGTTGTTAAGTCAACAGATGGGTTTGAGGTAGTCTAATTTTTGTCATTGGTGGATATATTTCCTAGATATTATTATTTCCCAGAATAATAATAATATCAATAATAATAAGAAAAACACAAGTATTATTATTATTATTATTATTATTATTATTATTATTATAGTAATAATAATAATAGTAATAGTAGTATTTTTAGTCTGATAATTATTGGTAAATGTCCATACATTTGTGGGAAAACTCCAGTTTCTAATATATGGTAACTTTTTTTTCTTTTTTTTTCTTTTTTTAAAGCTGTAGAAATGGGACGAGAATTATTCTACTATGCTGCTTAAAAATCATACAATGGCTTTGAAAATATTTACTCATTTAATTATTTACTAAAGTATAGGCTGTGATTTCTCAACTTCTCAACCATCACAAAAATCATTACTAATTTATAACAAAAATATGATGTGATATGACAAAGTCGCTCCTTCAAAACCCCACCAAGTGCATAGGCGACCCCAATTGTGCGAGCCTATTCTACTTTTCTCCAGGTATTTTCTTTTCTCAGTTCGGGTTATTAGGCTGCACATGACTGCACCATGTGAAAAAAGAGAAAGAGTTGAACAGCATGAGATAGGGCTTGTGAATAGCAGAGGAGTTCTCTCACTCTTTTTTTTCAATTGTTGTTATTTGCAAATGGCTTTATTGTGTAGAAGTGCCAGAGAAGGAGGAGGGCACTATAGCAAGAGAGAATAGCGGTGAGTCTTTTGGCACGCATGCACGCACGCACACACACACACACACACACACACTCTCTCTCTCTCTCTCTCTCTCTCTCTCTCTCTCTCTCTCTCTCTCTCTCTCACACACACACACACACACACACACACACACACAAAGAAAGAATGAAAGAAAGAAAGACAGCAAAGAAAAAAGGAGCCAAACATCTGGTAATTAGTTTCAGCAAACTTAGCTTAATGATGTAAGCAGATTATTTTCCAGTGGCCAGATAGAGAGCAGAAAGGTAGAGAGTGATGTGGACGTGGGGCTCAGCTATGTTGTTCTACCCCCTTTTTTAGGAACCCTTTTAACATTTATGGACACGAGCCTCGGACCTACTGGAGAGAGAGAGAGTCCAGATGAATAGAATGTCTGCCTCTCACACAGGAGGAAAGAAAGAGAGAAAGAGAGAGAGAAAGAAAGAAAGAGAGAGAGAGGGGAGGGACAGCACAGGGTTTGCTACTCACCAGCCTTTTAACCAGGGATGAGGGAGAAAAAAACTAAATGAATTGAGGACAAACGTACAGCCCTGTGTGTGTGTGTGTGTGTGTGTGTGTGTGTGTGTGTGTGTGTGTGTGTGTGTGTGTGTGTGTGTGTGTGAGAAGCGAGGGTGAGACCAACCAGGGCCAGGAGAGGAAGAGCGAGCACAGAGGAGGGGAGAGTGGACACTGGGGCTGTTTGTATTTTAGTGACGAGTGTCAAAGGCGTGGCAGGCAGGGCCTGCGAGAGGGAGAGAAACACAGAGAAAGAGAGTGAGGGGGGTGGAGGGTACCGCCTAGCCCTGGCCTTGTCTTTTCTCTCTCTCTCTCTCTCTCTCTCTCTCTCCTCCGTATCCTTCTTCTCTCTCCTTCCCTCCATCCCTGCCGAGGGGAGAGGCGTGGGTTGGGGTGGGGTGGGGTTGATGGTGTGGGGAAAGGTGGGGTTGTCGAGGGCAGCGGTGCTCTCGATGTGCGAGGAGATGAGGGATAAAACACTACATTAAGTGCAGTTTACTTACCCGCTCTTAATTTCAGCAGGACTGATCGATTCTGACAGGGAGGGCATCTCACTGCCTGCCAGATCACTTAAGCCAGTGCCCCTCACTCCCCCTGTGCCTAATGTAACGCTGTTGCCCATTACAGAGACAGACAGAGAGAGCGAGGGAGAGAGAGAGAGGAAGAGAGGAGGAGAAAAGAGGGAGAGCATTGGCCACTGCCCGTTTTTTTTTTTACGTTCAGGTAGGGGTAGGATTACCATTTATTTTCACACTCTGTTAATCAATTGGGATTTTGATAATAACGTTCTAATCCAATCGAGCCATTGTGTGTGTGTGTGTGTTTTTTTTTCCTCCTCTCTCGTCCTCCACTCTCTATTTGGCCGATACGTAATCTGAAGTGAAATCCACTGAGGGCGCCCGTCTTGCTGGGTTATTGATTTTTTTTCCCCTCCCACTGTGCTCTGAACCTGGAACAGGAACAGGAGCGCAGAGGTGCCAACATCAGAGCAGACACAGGTCCCTGAGTCTCACACAGGAGAGACGGCCCCAACACACACACACACACACACACACACACACACACACACACATATACACATACACACACACACACACACACACATGCAGTACACACACACAGATGCTGCTGCTGCACAGGCCGACATTTTGTGTCGCCTAGCCATGCCGGCGCTGCCACCAGCAACCTGCTTTTGTTTTCATATCAAATGAGCTGCTAGCCGCTCCATGCTTCCTGAAGGTCACACTCAATCATGGCCCTCCCAGTGCTTTTCAGCTGTCTTCCTCGTGTGAAACGACAGCTTTTAACCGTGGCTACCTACAAACGACTCGGTTCCGCTCTCGGACACCCTAGGCTAAACGCCAGTGCGATCGTGTGGCGGGACGTGATTTTTCCCGAAGAATAACGGGTAAACTTTTTTTTTCTCCTTCCCTCCTCCCTTCTGTCGTTTTCTGCTGCCCGCCTGCCGAGACTGACATTTTACATCCCGTATATTTATTCAGCTGGATGTTTATTGAAGCCATGCAGGTTAAGTACCTCGCTCAACATCCCACTTGGGAGTTTTTGAATCTGCAACCTCCTTGTCACAAGTTCAGCTCCCTGACCACAATTCCAGTCTACCCTGCGGAAGGATAGGGGGGTGGGGGTGGGGGGCTGAGAAAATGCGCCGCGACACCAGAAGACCCAGACGTCGCTCGGTTCCGCGTCTGATATCGTGTTACTCCATGTCAATGACGGATGCTTCTGGAAGCAGCCGAGGCTCGCTGGCCCTGTTGCCATGACCAATGATTAGATCCCTGCCTGTCATTTCAATCCCTTTATAAATGCTGTCCATTTCCAGACTGAAAAGCTATGCTGGTGAGGGCAGGGAATCGGGAGAGAGATATGTTTGCCAAGGATAATAATCCTGCCTCCATGCTCTGATGTGGATTTGTGCCTGTTTAGTGCAAGGTAAAGGCTTTGTAGAGTTAAAAGAGTTTGAACATTTTCAGAGTCAAAAGGTGTTTAAATCAAAGACTACTCACTGATAGGACTATGCAATGGGCATTTCCCCAAAAACATTTTAGGACTTAAACTTTCATCTAAATAAAAGCTAAAGACCACGACAAGACTCATACACATCTCAACAATTTGCTATTCTTTTATTGTATTAAAAAATATCAGATACTCATAAAAAATGAAAAAAAAAAGAACTGGAAAAACAAACAAACATAATATAGAAACTTCTATAAAAACAAGTTTATTTACATAAACAGTGAGTGTGTGGTATTGTCTGCAAACACAAGCGGGCATTAAAACATGAGCTAGCTAGCGCTCCTTGAGTGGTCTCTCTCAGGCATGACTGGTGAGTGCTCATTGGGGGGAGAAGTGTCTCTAATGGATTGCTTTCCTCCGGGGCCGTCTGTGCAGTGCAGCCAGCTGAGGTGTTAATATAAATATAGCAGATCATTTGTGAGATAAACTTGTTTTAAGCTTCGCTCCCCCAAAAGTGCGACTGGCAGGTGGGGGAAACACAGACAGAATAATTAGATCTTTGCTGTCGCATGTTCCAAAGTCAGGGGGGGGGCGGCTGAGGTGGTGGTGGTGTGTGTGTGTGTGTGGGGGGGGGGGGGGGGGTGGTAGTAGGGGATTTTGGGACCCCCAGCTCACATTTCTGAGAAGAAATGGACCAATACACCTGGCGTGCCTCGCAAAAGTCTTTTAAGACATGCTGCTTTTTTTCTTTACAACGTTACGTCTAGTGAGTTTGGTGAGACGACATCTCACCCAGGTAATCTACCATGGCTATGGTGTACTTTTCCAATTTGAAAACAAACCACCCTCCCTGTTTAAGGTCAATATAATGCTTCACTTTAATACTTAAGTCAATGAGTTTAAAAATAACATTTTATTTCCAGCATTTTAAGAGGCGCTCTGGTTGTTTGAAGTTTATCCGTCAGAAAATGCTGAGCTTATGGGTATTCCGAAGTTCTGCTCCACAACTCTTGCCACTTTGTGAATTCATGCCAGTTCGGCGCCTGAATGTAATCAGTTTGCACAGCAGATTTCCCAGGAGTCTGTGCACATCCCAACATGTGGGGCCAACACTACACCCCCACAAACCCCCACACCCCCACCCCCTTTTCGAGCCGAGAGCGAGCAAAGAGCTAGCCTCTACTTTCCCTTGCTTCCCCGTGGCCAGCCGGAGTCAGGGCTGCCCCCCCAACAGCAATGCCATCGGAGGCGCACCATGCCTGAGGCAAGTATGGGAAAAACCCAGTGAAACAGATGGCCCAGGAGGGAGGGGAAAAAAGAGGCCTATCTCAGAGGTAGCGTTGCCTGGCTAAAGCAGCCCAGCACATCCCGAAGCTATGATTACAGCTCTCTCCTTTTTTCTCCTCTCCTGTTTTTCAAATCAGAGACTGGGACATAATTATCATTACAGAGGTGACATAATTAAGCCTTTCATGTGCCTGTAAGGTTAGCCTTTTCTCTTTTTCATGTACTTTTCAGTACTATGTATTACTGCTTATTCAGCAGTGAAGCCTACATTTACTGGACCACCATGGGACTCCGATATTCTGGCTACTCTGATATGTTCATTGTTACCTACAGTATTCAAATCTATTCTGTTATGTTTAAGGAATTTATATGATTTTTTAACAATATAATAAAGTTTCAACAACAACCATAACTATATAATGATAATAATAATAATAATAATAATAATAATAATAATAATAATAATATGCAGAGGAAGAAGAGAAATAGCATAGACTTCAATTTAATGTTAAAAACAGTACAGTATACGTGTATTATAAACTACACTGTATATATTATGAGATTACGCAAATTATATATAGTAAAAATTCCACTGTTGATATCATTTTTTCTTGTAAATGCTTAGTCTTTTCACTTTTCCATGGAAAAAGTGGAGGAAGGTTGTTGTGTCTACACATAAACCACGTCTCCCCTCTGTCAGTCAACAGCAAGAAGTGATCTGGCACTTTTTAATGCCACCGGGCCCATCTGGAAGAAGGACTCTTTTCATTCGACATACTTGGCTGCCTGTCGCCTTGCCATAATGGGCTCTGCTCAACGAGCTCTGAAGCAATAGCCAATTAAATGCCTTAAAGGGGGAAGCGGCGTGGCCCCCAAGTGAAAGGCTTCAGGTGTGAAACGCTTGTTTTTCGAGAGTGCTGCAAATGTATGGCTGCTTTCAAGTTTGCCTCTGCCCCCCTGGCTACCCCTCGCAGCCCTAGCCAGCAGCCCTTCTTATGGAGAGCAAGGGGAGAGAGGGAGAAGAGGGAGGAGAGGAGGAGAGGAGAGGACGGGAGGGGTGGGGAGGGGAGTGGAGGGGAGGGGGGGTCGTGCTGATGGGCTGGAGAAGGCCACTTAAGTGCAATTTTCTATTCAGTATTCCAACCTGTGCACTTCTACATTTTTCCCCCCATTGATGCCTGCAGAGAAGAAGGCAGAGGGAGAATGAGAGAGAGAGAGGGAGAGAGAGGACAGGGCTCAGATAACACAGACAATGGCTTTTTAGCACACAACAGGGCGATGAGGAGAAGGAGAGGGGCCAGGCAGGCAGGGCGAAAATATGGAGGGGACTCGGGGAGGGGTGGAGGAGGTCTGTGGATGGTGGAGGGCCAGTCGGGCTAAAAGGGGGATGGATTGTTTGCTAATTATGGCCAGTCCTGACCAGAGCACGGCAAGTTCAAGGACTACTTCAAAAATATACCCAAGCTTTACAAAATGGGAAAAAAGAACTGGCGCCGCCAAAATTGTAAGGGCCGCTTTCACATGAGAAAACGGTGTTGAAATTTTTGTTTAAAGAGAGGCAATAGAGTTTATACTCCAGGTGGAACAAAGACTGGGTGTGTTTCAGTTGCTCCTAATGGCCCTCCTATAAGCCAGCATTTAGTGGCTCACAAGCACTTTGCAAATTCTTCTTTTTTTTTCTCATAACACTAGCCAATTGAATGCGTTTTCCCCCCTGCTTTTTCCCTTAGCAGAAAAAAAAGACATACCTCTCCTGTGCTCACCTAAATCACACATCAATATACCATTATTTGCATAAATAATCTCAAAGCCCAAAGACATCATTCAAAGACGCTTCTTCTGAACACGTGATAGGAGTAACATGCCGAAAAAGCACTGAGGAAGAACCTTATAGGCGGCCTATTGAGGAAAGGGAGGGTCCGGAGGCTGGGTGGGGGGATATTAATCTTATTAGGATCGTATATCACCGCCATGTCAGGTGAGAAGGCAAACGAATGGGCTCTCTATTTATCAGAGCTAGGCTGTGTGGTTTACCCACCGCTTGCTTAGGGCGCACACCGCCACTAATAAATTGGCGAAGTCCATGCTGCCGAGATGGTAATGAAGTTAAGGGAAGTGGGCTGCCGGTGAGCGCTGGAAGGCCCCACTACCGGACACCTTGGCCAGGCCCAAGCCCTAGCCTCGCTCCTCCACTCATCCGCTCTCTCTCTCTCTCTCTCTCTCTCTCTCTCTCTCTCTCTCTCTCTCTCTCTCTCTTTATCGGCATCCAGATTGGGAGTGCTACCCCGATAAGACGAGGAGAGGAGAAATCAAAATAAATGGAGTCCATTAAAAGCAGCAATGCATCAACTGCTTGATAAAGTGATTAATAAACAGCCTGGGATAGTGATTGATTAAAGCATTTAATCAAAATGTAAAAAAACCGCCACTATTGGCACTGGTGCGTAGACTCTGCAAAATATATCCTCTAAGGCCCTGAGGGCCTCCTTTTAAATGGCTTTGTCTTTTTATTTAGCTGTGTTTGGGTATGTGTGTATGTGGGGATGGGGCGGGTGGGTATAAGGATTTAAACTTAAATTTTTTAAGTATGTTGATTTCGATGGAACAAATTATGACTTTTACAAAATCTCAATGCCAACACATTGTCATTTGAATTCATCTATTTTGCATATTCTAAAAAAGTGAACATTTGGAAATGTGCCAATTTCATGTGCTGTATAGTCTCTAAATGCCAATACAAATGTCTTGAATGTGCACATAAAAACAGGCATTAAAAAATAGATGTCCTCTTCACTCAGGAATTAAACACTCTCCAGCCTCAGACTGAATCATGCATCAGTAAGATGTAAGAAGGGAACTAAAGGCCAACCGAAACACTTGTAGGACTTAAATGTCACTCTGAGCGGCTAATGCAACGACAAATACAAGGTGTAGATTGATTGATGTGTTTGGCTGCTCCCAGTTCAAATTTGATGTGAGCGACATTCAAATGGAGGCACTTGTAAGGTGGGCTCTAACATATGCACCTCTCGTGCATAGAAGCACTCCAGTAGGGAGGGTGTAGAAGGTCTGGACCATCGCTCCTTGTAGATTTACTTGATTTATTAGAGATGGATTGATGGTCGTTATTGATCACCTTTAGAAATAACCTTGTAGAATTGGCCTGGCTCTGATCACAAAATACCTATTACAACACACGTGTGATTTCAAGCCAAGCTTTTAAAGTGATATTGGTGGTAATGGACAAATAACAAGGTACAGTACGCATGGTCCTGGCATCTTCGCATTCAGAACCTAGATAAACAAGTGATTTTATTCTGATATCGGAACACAGGACTAAACATAACCAGGTTCTGGAAGACATTTGTTGTTGGTGTTGTTTTGTTATCACCGTAATCCACATACCCTTTCAGGATGTGAATCATGGGATAAATCATAAACAGGGCTGTTTTTTGTGCAGTTTCACTGCCAAATTGTTGTGCATGTAGTTGTATTCAGTAAAAAATGCTGTTGTATTAATGTTAAGCGTTTGTTTTCCTGGGTTAAATCAAGCATTTGTTGTTGTTTAGAAGAGGAACACTATTGATCGCAAAGTATATCAGGACCATCTCAATGTCCCTGGAAAGTCACCGCGATCTCCAGCATTGCAACTCTGAATATTTATTTATTTACTTTTGGTATGTAGTACACTGTCAGCTTAGTGTGAGGCAGGACAAAAACAATTCCCACAGGTCAATAAACACATAGAGTATTGGTGGAAAACTAAATAGACTTCTGCATGCCTTAGTGTGCGGTAGTGGTGGACACACTGCTCCTCTCCTCTTCCGTACCCTGAGGAAGTTGTGCTGGGACTGAGCAGTGTGCACTAAACTGGTCAGAGCTAAAATGTAATATTGCTTCATGTGGTTGAGCCATCAGAGGGGAATTTAAATCTCATTCTCTGCAGGTTGGGGGACGTATGAGTGAGTGAGCGCATAGCCTCAGACTCCCTTTGGTTATTATCCTTCATCTGTGTGTAGTGGTGGTGGTGGTGGTGGTGGTGGTGTGTGTGTGTGTGTGTGTGTGTGTGTGGGGTGGGTTGTGGGACTGAAAGAGCTTATACAGTCCTGCAGACACCCCAGGTGAGATGATGCCTGCAGATCTATTCTGTGTGTGTGTGTGTGTGTGTGTGTGTGTGTGTGTGTGTGTGTGTGTGTGTGCTTTAAACAGTGTTTAGACCTATCCATTCACAGGTATGAATGTGCATGAATGCATCACTTCCACCTGAAGCTGTTTCCTAAACGGCTTCCCAGTTTTAAGGGAGAGAAAAAAAAGACATATATTAAAAAGGCCCAAATAGTGAGAGCACTAAAGTCAACAGCCCACATGGCGTCTGCTGAGTTCTCGTTACAATCCACTGACTTCTCATGGACTGCGCACCTGTGTGGGTCCAATGAACTCGCCCCCACACCTTGGCCCGGGTTGCTTTCTAATAGTTGCTGATGAAGCGCGGTAGGCTGCAGGTAGCAGCAGGTCCGGTTGTCGCTCCTCGCCGGCATGACCAGAAAGGCGGCGCAGAGGCCTCGCCCCCCAACTCCGGTCGGTTGACAGGCCATCACCCAACAACACGAGCGGCCGCCAGGAAAGTGCCAGTTTTTTCGGGGGTGGAAACGAGATGGCACGTTTCTGATGTGGGCTAATTTTGCTGACAAGCCATGCCAAAGCGGCCATCTGCAAACCCGCATCCCCACTCTCGGCAAGCCTGCCAGATCGAGGCGCAGTCTGCCAGAGGTGAAATGGCGGTAGGTAAGTCAACCTCGAGTGTTTCAGAAAGAGCCTGCAGACACAACATGACGCTCCGCTGCACAAAACAGACACACACACACACACACACACACACGCACACCAAAAAAAACTCCCAAATTATCCCCAAAATAAATATTCTTATTTCGCACAGTAATGCTGCACATGCACTGTAATACATTACATAGATTATGACTGAGTTTCTATTAGGTTTTGCTAATTTCTCATAATTGACTATTTTCTTATTATTAATGCCAGATGCTACATCATGCTTTTTTTTTGTCTAATTCCACAAACTGCGTGTGTCTGATTCGGCATGCGCCAGCTCATTTGAAGTCCCAACCAAATGAATGAAAGTCAGCCGAACCAAGAGAAATGACTTGTTAATTATGCAAATGCTGCAAGGAGGGGGTGGGGGGTGGGGGTGCGGTAGGTTGCAGGAACTCTGTCATTTGAAAAGAGGGTATGGCGGAGTGCGATAGTGCTGGCGGCCTGGCGACCGAGCCTTGATGTAATGACAGGTCAATGTGATTGGCTTTGTGCGGGGAACCCTGCTTCTTCTTCCAAGGCCGGCAGGGGACAGGGTGTGTGTGTGTGTGTGTGTGTGTGTGTGTGTGTGTGTGTGAGCCCCTGCCTTTTCTCCCTCCAGACTTTGATTTCCCCTTTGTTCTACTGGCTCCACTCCTGACACTGGCCGAGAATGAGAGATGCCACACAGCCGTGACCCCTCCAGCACCCCAGCGATGACCTTTGCCTTCCCAGTGCCTGAACCCTCACCCTGTCCATGACAGCTTGATTAATTGCGGAATGTTATGATTTATGAGTATCTTCTCTGCATGATTAATGAGGCAACAGGTGGCACTGCCATGTCGCTATAGGGAAAATATTGCGAGGGGAACGAAGGAAACAATACTCAGGATTGCGCTGGGGTGCGGGCCTTTTGTGCGAGAGTGGCTCCCACCTTGCTTCAACCATACATCATCTTGACTTTTTCTGAATCGCGCCACTGCTGTGGTTATCGTTGGTGAAGGAAGGGGGATTCATGAAAGGTTTCCCCTTTTCAACCACTTTAGTAGATTAGAAGAAGAAGAAAAAAGAAGTTGCATGCATTAATCTTGCCGCGTTTCTGGGCAGTCATTTCTTTGTCGTCGCCGGCGGCGGCGCCATGATCAGGAGGCTGACGAGAGTTCTGATGCAGGTCTAGAGTCTAAGACGGGCAAAACTGCCCTCCAGTTTAACCAAGCAGCCACATAGTGTAAAAATACAGTTGTAGTTTACAGGAATGCATCTTACGTAAGCAAACATTAGCCTAACGCTACTCTGACCACATGTCAACAAAACAGCAGTAAATATCACATGGGGGGGGTTATGTACTAAAGAGGAGCCATTGTCACCCCATGACCTACAAGGCCACATCAAAGCCTTTCCTACAAAAGCCGCAGAGAGGCTTCATTCAGTGACCTGACAGGTTAGCAAGATAAGTCTGACTTTTAGGCAGGACGCTAAGCGCCGCGCTGGGTTCATAGAGGCCTTGCACAGGTGACAGACAAGACACAGCTGTTTGAAGGGGGGCTGGCGTGTGTGTGTGTGTGTGTGTGTGCATTTGTGTGCGTGCATGTGTGTGTGTGTGTGTGAGTGAGGGGGGCTAGTACACGACACCGGTCACCTCCATAGACTCCCCAGGTCGATGGCAGAGAATAGCTCAGTATCTGGTTGCAGTCCCAGTGCGCCACGCCTCTGTCAAGCGACTGTCCGCAGAGTGAAAGCGCATGGGGAGAGCTGGCTTTCAGACTGACAAGCAACAGCTCTGACCCCCTCCACGACCCCCCCCCCCCCCCAGTCTCTTCTGCCAACACCCCCCACCCACCCTCTTGACTTCAGCCTCTGACAGCTGACAAAAGATTGATGCTGCCATTTTGGCTGTATCAGTGTCGAGCCCAGTCACCTTAAAAGAAAATGAAATATTGACCCGCAGAGGCCTGTGTAAGTTGCCGGCGTGAACAAGGTGACTTGTTAGGGGGAGAAATTTATGACAAATGCCAGCTGCATCGCCGCATCGGGCCAGGAACCATCGCTCAATCAGAGGCAATTATTGGCCCACTGCAAAATGAAGACATTTTTTCCCCACTAAAATGTTCTGTCATTTTTTCTTCTTCAAGAAGAAGATCACCACATTTGCTGTACAGTTGGATACTAAGAAGACGACCTCTCATTAAATGGCATTTCCCTGCTGTGCTTGCTTAATTTGAGCCAGTGCCATGAGTGGCAAAGCAGAGCACTGGAAATGAGAGTTGAAATTTCTCCTTTTAATGGCAGATGCCTCTTACTCATGTCATGAGCAAAGCCTGACATATGAGTCAAACAAGCCTCACACACACAGCCTGGCTGGTGGGCACACACACACTGTTCACACACACACACCATTAATGCAGCTTGTCTGGTGGGCACTCCCACACACTATGGTTCCTAAGTATTAAAGTATGACCACACCATTACATAAGCACACAGTGGCCACCCACCCCTTCATTCTGGATTAACACACACACAGAGACACACTCACTCACACACACACATACACACATACGTAAGTGCGCATAGTGATTATACAGGAATGTGAGTGTTCGCGGATATTTGGTGTTTGCTGTTCTCCATCGCTGAAAATTAATTATCCAGGAGTCAGCAAGGTTAATTTTGGTCAGCGACCTTTCGATTGGGAAGATCCCTGCCTCCCTCCCTCATCGGTCCGGCCAACACCCCCACCCCTCCTCGCCTGAACGGCTCCACCTCTGCAGGGCCCGTCTGACCTGGGCGTTGACCTGTGTTATGGACAGTGACAAGCAGAGTAAACTCTCCTCCACTCTTCCATCTCTCGCTTCCTGTCTCTTTCTCTGCCTCTCCAACGATTAGAGAGAGTCTTCCGGTCAGAGTCAGGCATATGGGGTGAAGAGGGCCAGCTAACTGCGTCCATCCTCTCCACCCTCCTCCAGACCAGAGGACCAGCTGAGTATTGGCCTTGTGCCCTACTGAGAGACCATTGCCCCCCCTCGCCCACCCCTATCCCCAAATAAATAAATAAATCTTAATAAAAAAAACTCCCCCCCCCACCTCTGCTCCTCCACCCACTTACGTTACCACGAGAACAGTGGTTGCCCACCACTGGCTGCCCCATATGTTTGGGCCGCACACAAGGTGGTTTCTCGGATACTGTGGTTGCTAATTATAAATTTAATTTGCATTTTAATTAGAATGGTGGAAAATTAAAGCCTGCCAGCTGGAGAATTTCAAAACACTCCTCTCTCTCTCATTCTCTCTCTCCCTCTCTCTTTCTCTCTCTCTCTCTCTCTCTGACTCTCTCACTTCCTATTCTCTCATCATCTATTTGAGAATGTGTGTAATGCTTCAGGCATTATTTATTTATTTAGGGGGGCCTAACACTATCTCTGCCACCCACAAATACTCTCCTAAGTATTCCTTTGTATGCAGTAAAATGTGCTAACCAGGTTTCAATGCTGGCCCCTCTCATTAATCAAAAGGTATTCTTTTCATATTATTGTGCGTGATCCTGCATGCTCAAATTGCTTAACCTCTTGACAGAACTTCTTCAAATAAAACACGGATGGCTCATTGTTCAAGAGGACACAACATGGCACGTGCCGGCTCCTATACGTTTCCTCTTGCAATGTGCGCAACGTTTATTTCAATATGTGCAAAACTCGCTTCAATGAGCACCACAACATTTAGATTTACTCTACATGTATATTTACGCATTTATGGGATGCCATTATCCATACCCAGATTCTCCTCCTATGCTTCTACAGCAAAATGACTGTACAGTATATGTGGTCCCACACTATACCTCTATATGTAAGGCAGGGACCTGCAGAAGCCGAAGTCCCCATTGGTCCTCCATCAAGCTGAAGCAATTAAAATTGGCTAAAAAAGAAATTCCACCGATGCATCTCCGAGTGCCGAATCTGCATGTGTGGGCCGTCCTGTCACTCTGCTCCCATCATTATTTTCCAATCTCCTTCATTTATCCTGTTCTCCCTACACCGCTCCTCGGCGGTCATTCTCATTCCCCCCCGCCTCCCCTAGGGCGTCCTTGCTCAATAATTGTCATTAATTGATTGGCAGTTCCGATAGACCCAACTAACCCGAGTCCCACACTGCTGTCTATTTTTTAAATGAGAGCTTGTACATCCAGTGACCCTGTCAGCCCGTCAGCTGTCAGCCAATCAGACTGGCGGGAAGAATGGATCCTATCTAGTGAGGCATCTCACGCTCTTAAGATGCAAGGTAATGCATACCTGCTGACAGCCAACAGAGAGAGATGATTTTACACAAAACGGTTTTGGTTCTTTTCTTTTTTTTTTGTCAGTTGTCGACTTTGTTTTTGTATTCCAGACATTGATGTCTGAGAGGCAGATCCTCCAATCATGCAGAGCCACTCCAAAGTTGATCCTCCGTTACTTTTTACTCAGACTGAGAGTGTGCCAAGAGCCAGACTGAAAATCCACCCCAAGTGGCAACACTCTCCAAAAATGAGCAAAATCGGTCTCAGCGTCTGACAGAACAGTCACAAAAGAAGACAGAAGAACCCCAAAAGAGTGTAACTTCCCTGTTTCACCTGAAGAACATGCCTCTTAATGGTCAACATAATCTCAGCTCCAACAAAAGTATGAAACATTGACAAAAGAAGAGGTCATATAATATTATTTTTGAGAAATCCATTTCAGAAGCCTGCTGAATTGTTCAGTTACCTGCAGAATAAAGGCAACATGGGATTTCTGACTTACAACTGTGAAAAAGTTGTCAGTCTAATTACATATCTGTTGATGCACTGCTCTTTGAGATGTTGGAATGATTTCATTTTGATAACAGTGCTACAGTACATGCTAGCAGCTACACAAAAGGCCAGCCCTTAAACAGGAGACTCAATACCGAGAAACAGCACAGAAATCACATGAACATTACCCATAGCAGCTAAACAGACCCAATTTGAGGTGTGTTTCTTTAAAAAAATATATATTGGAACATTGCATGACATCAAAGTCCATAAAAGATCCACAAATGAGCTGTCACTAATAATTTCGAATGGCGGACATAAATGTAAAACTGGCCAATATACTTGCTATTGTGGCTGTCACTGTTTTGCCTGTCATATGTGTTAAGTACATATAGTGGATTGACATTCTTCCAGGGTGTTTTGGTTTGGTCCTCTGCCAGCTTTGGTTTTGCACCTCCTTGCAGGCGCAGTTTGATCTGGTGTGAATAACGTTTAGACGTACAGTACACACATGCCCTCATTGTTATTCACTGGGAGAGGCATAACAGCTCAACCTCCATGCTTCAAGGGTGGCTTTGGCAAGCCTCAAATACACCTGGCCAAGCCACATCAGCCCTCCCACCCCCACCCCCAACCCCCCTTCTCTCCCCAATTCATCAGCAATACCTTTTTGTTTCCATTCAAGCATGTCAGTTTTTGCCAGCCTAAACGTTATCTCAGTTTGCGGCTGGACACAGTAAATGCATGCATGCTACTGCTGGTGCTGGCGCTGCCCATAACACCACTTCTGCAAGCAGCGCAAGACTGAAGGGATGACTGAGATTTAAGCCTGGCTTTAAGTGCACTGGCACAGTGTGGTGCGGCTAACTAACAAAACCCACTACTTTCTCCCCTACTATACTCAACAAGTCACAAGCCCATTTGGTCAACCACACATTTTTATTTTCTTTCATTTGCAATCTTCTTCTTTCTTTTTAATCTCCTTTTTCATTCTTTCTTTCTTTGCTCTTTCTTTCTTTTTCATACATCACCACCAGGCCCCCAGACGAGCTGGCAAGGAATACCCACCCTCCACAGGGCATGGATCCATTCTCGGCGGCCTGGAGCAACAGTAGCTATGTGTAAAGGCTTGGCACCGGCGCCGCTCGCCCCGTCCAGATCCTCGCGTGGACCGCTGTGTCTGTCACTCCACATAACAATCCCTCCGTCTCATGAGTTAAGGCACGTCCATTCTGTTACATTAACACAAACACCACTGCTCAATTTTCACCAATCTGTTGTTCGACTCGCGCAAATGCCATTAGTTCTGGCCACGGTTGCGACGTGCCAGCAGCACCACCACACCACTGCAAAACACAGTTCACACACCAATGTGTCATATTCTTCCATGCTGGGTAAGAGTGCAAGCTTATTCAATTAATTCTTGGAAGTGGTGGGGAAGGGGGTGTGAATGTTTTATAGAAAATAGCATGGCCTATATAAGGCTACAGTATATGATTTTTAAAAGTATTTGAAGAAGCACTTTGTTAATGTGCTGTAGAATTTCCTGTGACCTGTTACAATGTCATTAGGCAAATGTGAGGAGCTGACATATTAGATGTGCAATCCAAAAAAAAAAATGAAATGAAATTTCTGAGACTAGCACATACTTTAGCCCTCCTCATGGAAATCCTTTGGAAAAATATGGTCTTGTAGTAAAATGATGTTATAATAGTGGTTAACCACTAATGGAGATATCTTCTTTGAGTTTATCTTTGTCAATTGTAAAATATTTGAGGCTATGAAGTGGTGTGATGAGGTGCAAAGACAGATATTTGAAGGGATTTTAACTCATTTGAGCAATTACATGCTTAACTGGCCCAAGATAATCTGCCATCCCAGTTTCTCTCTCTTTTACTCTCTCTCTCTCTCTCTCTCTCTCTCTCTCTCTCTCTCTCTCTCTCTCTACACACACACACACACACACACACACAGAGACACACACACAGAGAGTCTCTCAATCTATCTATTTCCTTCTTTTTCTCTCTCCCTCTCTCTCACACTCATAACAAGAAGGCATGGCTTTAGAATAGCGGGATTTAAAGCACAAAAGCCCAAGCTGAATAGGCCGAAGGCACCAGGGAAATTAATTGCTGCTAACAAACAGCATGACTGCTTACAAGTTTTGTGCACCTCCTCAGCTCACCTCGCCCAAACTGGTGGGGCAGGAGGGAGGTCTGGCAGAGTGGGCAGGGGGGTCGAGGCAATATGTTTTAGGCATACTTGATCAAAGGTGATTTATGTCATCCAAACATATGCCAGGAGGCCTGGGTTTATACGCCTCATCTGGCGGAGGGCGCGCTCATTAGCATTTTTATTGTATCGGAGCACTGCCCAGCCGCAATAACTTCAAGCCATGCAGTTGGGGGGAAAAAGGAAAACAAATCATAATTTTTAAGCGTTCAGCATTGCTGAGACACTGTGGTTCACCATCCATTTATCAAAAGTCAGGACAGTTACCTCACTGGTGGATTTTTTTCTGGTGTTGTTGTTGACATATAAATGGTCAAAAATGAAACAGACTCAACAGATATTTTCATAGTGCATGCTAATGCTAGCCTAGCTAATCCTTCCCATGACACACAAACACACGCACACATACAGATAGACAGATTTCTCTATTGCCCCAAGACTGTCTATCTGTGGTGTTTCTGAGACTGGTCACTTGGTGACGTTTTACACAGAGAGAGCCAGAAAGAAGGGAAGACCATTGGGGGAAGACAGAGAGAGAGAGAGGGTGCTGGAAAGAGAGGAGAGTCGTCCCCATTTGTATGCATCTCGCCGGCTGCTCTACTGGCCCTGGTCCTGAGCGCGCCTAAATCACATGCCAATTAGGGTGACCAGGAGAGGACACGTCCCTGGCAGGGTTGCTGCCCACACAGTGCTTAGCCAAGGCTACATTCTGCATGCCACCCTCCAACCCTTCTGATGACCAAGATACTTGAGGTCACCACAGGCTAGAGCATCTAAATCAATTTGCTTCTCTTGACAATGCAGGAGATGCTATGAGGCCTAATAGGACCGCCTCACTAGAGGCCATTGTGGCTAATGCTAATTCCCTGGGCTGGATACTTGGATACTGGATACTAACACAGTGAAGATGTTTTCTGTCTAAATCCAAGTGCCATGTAAGCAGATCTTTTTCGAGGGGAATGACATCACAGATTCTTTCATCAACAGTCACAATGCGCCTGTGTACCACACACATGCACGCACGCCCGCCCGTGTGTGACGCAAAGTTTCCATATGCATTTTTGCCACCCCGAACAGATCATAAATTGACTCTGAAAAGCTGGGCCGTCTGTAATAATTAATCAGCTGTAAAGTGGAGCTTTGGAGAGCATTCAGGAAGGCATTAGCCTCCACTGTAGTGCTGGGATTTGCCGGTTTTTCAACACAAAAATAAATAAATAAATAAATAAAAAAAAGAAGGAGAGAAGAGAGAGAGTGTGTGTGTGTGTTTGCCCTAATTCTGTTCCCTACTTGCTCCCGCTCCCACATGTCACAGAGCTGTCTGCCACCGCCGGGGTGGCATCTATCACGCGCCACAGACGCCGTCGCCGTCGACGACAAAAGGGAGGCTGGAACATGCACAAAGCCATTTGCATTTGTGCATCTCATTACGGGCCGTAATTACAAGGCAGTGTAAGCAGCGCTGCCTCCATTATCTCCAGTAACATTATCACTGACGTTTGAAATGCACGTTTAAATGTCAATTATTGACTACAAAGAAGGACTGACCTTTGAGGGAGCACGTTCCCTCTCTCTCTCTCTCTCTCTCTCTCTCTCTCTCTCTCTCTCTCTCTCTCTCTCTCTCTCTCTCTCTGCCTCTCTCTCTCTCTCTCTCTCTCTCTCTCTCTCTCTCTCTCTCTCTCTCTCTTTCTCTTTCTTTCTCTTTTGCCTGCTCCCTTCTTTTCTTGGCCTCTCTCTCCCTCCATTTCTGGGCACTGTCTCATAGCTTCTGGCTGTCTTTTCCATCATGGCAATGTTTTGATTTGAATGCTCCACTCTCTCAGTAAATGAGGCCTTCTTGTGTTATGCACCAAGCAATCTAACTTAACACCTTTTTATATCAACTGTTGCACATAAAAATCCTTTTGTGCAATGCCCCAGTCCTGTGATTACAAAAACACTTGGTCGTTTGAAAAATGATTTTGCGTGTTTTGATTGTTTCCAGGATACATTAGTGGTCTGTCTGCTGAATCAATGTAATTGCGTCCTGTGTTGCCCCTGGTCTTTATATCTAGGATCAAGCCCATAACTGGGTAAACATTACTCCAGAATCATGGAGGCCAGCTCATGGCAACAGACCAGCACCAGAGATATAGCACCAGAGACCATTTGTGTGTGTATGTGTGTGTGTGTGTGTGTGTGTGTGTGTGTGTGTGTGTGTGTGTGTGTGTGTGTGTGTGTGTGTGTGTGTGTGTGTGTGTGTGTGTGTGTGTGTGTGTGTGTGTGTGTGTGTGTGTGTTTGTGTGTGTGTGCACTGAACACACAAATGAATGCACTGAACACACAAATAGTACTGA
>JAODXP020000017.1:6705587-6740587 GCA_027497455.2 Sardinella longiceps
CCTATGGCGGGGAGTTCTTACAATGATCAAAGATATCATTGTTGTGCATTATCCCCCCCCCCACCCATACACACATAATACAGACCCCAAATGCATGACATATATACCAAATATAGGCTCTGACACACAAACACACACACACACACACACACACACACACACACACACACACACACACACAGAGTCTTTCACAAAGTATTTGGTTTGGTTTGGGTGACAGCGTATAGAGGGCAAATAATCCAAGCAGGGATCAGACTCTTTTTTTTCTCATAGTGCAGTCTTTACACTTTTTTACTCACAGAAGTACACTCTTATTCCGCTTCTCAAGAAAGAGTTGTGATGATACAGTACGTAGGATGGGTAACTTGACACATCAGCTAAATCTGATGCCATCAAAGCATGTTTTACTCCAACACTGAAAGCTTGCATAGGCTATAGCTTCAGAAAGGATTTCCTATCAGGACAATGTCTGCTGCTCAGCAGATTGACATCTGGATGCTTGTTAGCGTTTTAGCAAGCGCTCCTCAACACGTGTGTCTCAGTGTGGGCAGAAAGGTCACGGCCGGGCTAAAGAGCAACTTTCACCAGCAGTAAAAAATCAAATCACGTGAAATCCCTCCAACATGTGGTGCGTGTCTCGTCTTTTTTCTTTTCTTTTCTTTTCTTTTCTTTTCTTTTCTTTTCTTTTCTTCTCTCCTCTGGAGTCTTTTGAGTTAATGAATAACTCCAAATTAGAACCAGACAAAATATATCCTATGTTTTTAGTGTGTGGGAGCAGAATACACAAAAAAATAATGAAGGAAGTATGATTTCTGGGAGCAAGAAACCATGGCTATAACCTTTTACATCAGGACAAACAAATTATGTCGTTTTACTATTTCCAACTTTGTTTGCACAGCTGCATGGCCTGGACATGGTGGCCTGGATATTTTTTCAGGCTTGTGTAGAACTGACTCCACTGGCAATTCAACTAGGACTAACAATCTGACTACAGTGTAACAAGATAGATACTGTGTACTTCCTCAAGGAAACAGGTTTGGCCCTAATGATGAGATGGTCATGTATGTAGCAGGTGGTATAATTGATATTGCATAGATGAATATGCAAAACTCCATCTGGGGAAGTCCATCTTCAACATATGCAAAAATTACTTCTTTTTTATAATAATTAAAATGTTATCTTTATCGAACTGCAATTCAAACTATATTATCAAGTAGAAACAAATCAAATGTAAACAATCCAATCGGAGTTGGATTGATGATAAAGTTTGTCAAAATGATAAAAATAATACATTTCAATAAATGTATTGCTAATGTACTTAGCACATGTGAACTCTTGGTATATCATGTATAAAGTATCCACGCTAACTGTAGATGTAAATATCTATTAATTTCATTCAAAACATGGCCCTTTGCACTGCTATTGTGAAATTGCTGTAGGTTTTATTTCACTGTTTTAGCTTCATTGACATCCACAAGTAGCTGGGCCCCCTTTTTTGGCAACAGAAGGATCTTCATCTGGTCATCATGTTAACCGTGCATAATGAGCCAGCTTGCATCCTTTTTGGCCACCCAGCCACTGAGTTCTCGCGGCCAACAAAGGATGTCCCGCTAGCTGTCGAGGACCGCGAGAGCGCGTTCACGCCTCTTCGTCCTCTTCGTTTTCTTTGTTTTTCATCAGGGAACAAAACAAGGGAAAAAACACAAGAAAAAAAAAATGACTACCAAAAAAAAGTGCTTCTCCTTTGACCCCACCCCTGCTGGTGTACCCAGATTCACCTACAACGTCTCCCCAATCTGTCCCGAGACGAGCGGGTTTTGCGAGCGCTGTTTGTCATAGCGACGGCTAATTCCCGGCATCTGCTGCAAGCTGGTGCCTCCCGTGCTCTCGGGCACGGCAAAAAAGAGGGGGCCACTTGGCACCGCCAGGCTTGGTGTGGCGGCATCGGGCACGGCGCGGCGGACGCCTTGGCCCCTGCCGCGTCCTAAAAAGCAGGCGTGGACAGAGACCGCTGGGTGAACCGCTCGGCTTTTTTGCAAGCGTGGCGGCCCACTCAAGCCCGCGGTGGCGGAGTCCCGTTATCTAATCAAACAGTGCTGGTCAGTGCCGATGCCAACTCCCCCCTACCCAAATCCACCGCCGTCTGCAAAGCCGTGGGGGGAGATTAACCGGTAAAGCAGCAGTGTCCTACATTCAAAGACTTCCCCATTTTGAAGATCTTCCCTTTTTTCTACCATGTCTGGACGTTTGTGTGTGTGTGTGTATGTGTGTGTGTGTCTATGGGTGTGTGTCTATGGGTGTGCATGTTGGACACTTGGACACAAACACACATGATCATACGCACACACACACACACACACACGCAAACACACAGTCACACATACACACTTTTGAATGTCCTTCATGGAGTGGCCGGGATATCAAGAAAGAGCCTCATATCTTTGCTTTGTGAGATAGAGGCGAGCCCCTTTGATTCCATTTTTTTTCTGTTCGTAACACCTTCTTCATCACCGGCCACCAGCGTCTGACACGAGAAGCTCCGGGCACCGTGTCAGAGTCTCACACAGACACGGAAGGATGCCTCTCGTCCATGATCAAGGTGCGAGAGGGACACACACACACACACACACACACACACACAGACGTACGCCTCTTTGTGTCTGCACTCTCCCTAGAGCACAAAGAGAAAGGGGGACATGTGAGGTTCTAACAAACAAAGGCAGTCCAAGATATTTTTCTTTTTCCCCTCCCGCCCTCTCTCCTTCATTCCCTCTCTCTCTCTCTCTTTCTCTCTTACCCTCCCGTATTGAGCCGACTCTAATAACCACTGTGGTTTCTAGAATTACACTGCTGTCGGTGTGCCCCTCATTACGCCACCAGCAGCCCCGGTGCGCTCTCTCTCTCTCTCTCTCTCTCTCTCTCTCTCTCTCTCTCTCTCTCTCTCTCTCTCTCTCTCTCTCTCTCTCTCTCTCTCTCTCTCTCCTCTCTCCCACTCTCCCCATAGCAGGCTGAACAGAGCTCTGGGCAGTTCTTTAATATTAATATCCTGGTCTGGCGTGGCAGTAATGATATTAGGGGGCTGACGGAATTCTCCATCCAGCTGGACGTGTTAATTGAGAAGGCAGGATTTAAAGGCAAAGTTCACGTTTGTGCAGATGGTGAGACAATACTGGATGGCAAGCCCAGGTCAGTGTCATTCCCCCAGCTCATACCTTAATGGCTGCAGCTGATTGCCCCCCCCTCCCCAACACCCCATTCACACACACACACACACACTCTCTCTCTCACACACACACAAACACACAACCAGCCCACCCCACCCCACCCCCATCACCATGCTGCTGAAGTTTGACGTGCACAGGTCCCGGAGGTGTAGAGAGGTCTTTCGGGGGCCGTGCTACTACCTCTGTGCCCTTGATGAAGGACTATATTTTCCAGTGGATATGTAATGACACCAATTACCAAATTTCTCCTGTTTCAACTTTTTTTGTGTGTCCACAGAAGGGTGATCTTGCTCTTATCTGTCATGTCATTTCAACAGGGCTTCATCTAACAAAAAATAAAACACGTACACAGGTAGTCAAAATGAGCTAACCATATACCTATGGCTTGCAGAAAAAAAAAAAAAAAGATTTAATTGGTATATTTAAGTTCACACAGCTCATCGTCAGGTTGAGGTTAAATAATAACAATAATAAAAAAAATGGCCTGATATGATACAGGAGGCACTACATCAAACAAGGACACCTCATTAAAGGCAATTTAGAAAGCACTCCCAGTGGTGGTGCACAAAGGCCCCTGAGCGAGCGCCCGCTGGTCATATCTCTGCTCCGATCTCTTTCACCTACTTCAGTCAGGGACCACTAGGAGTTGCTCTAGTACAGTGAGCATGGTTGCCCCCAAGACAGACACCTGAGAGTCCCTGGCTCTCTCTCTCTCTCTCTCTCTCTCTCTCTCTCTCTCTCTCTCTCTCTCTCTCTCTCTCTCTCTCGCGTATGTTGTGTAGTTACCTCTCAGAGCACATTAGAGCAGGCAGGGAGTAATGTCCTCCGAGCTCCATGCTACAGGACACAGTTTATCTCATATAAACTACCTGTCCCCTCCGCCAGTGTACCTGTCCAGACTAATAAACCTGCAGCAATGGGTTTGTGTGTGTGTGTGTGTGTGTGTGTGTGTGTGTGTGTGTGTGTGTGTGTGTGTGTGTGTGTGTGTGTGTGTGTGTGTGTGTGTGTGTGTGTGTTTGTGTCAGAGACAGAACAGGAGAGAAGAAAATAAAGAGAACAAGACAAAACAAAAGAGAAAGTATCACTACGTTACAGGTTGGTTAAATATAATCAGACACATTCAGTGCTGTGTGAAAGTCCATTTAAATTGCCTATACGTTTTTTAAATGTGCCGCTATCTGTCCCCCGGGCCAGGACAGAGGGACAAGTCCATGGGAAAGTGAATGAGGAGAGCTCACAGTAGGACATGTACACCATGAGAGAGTGAAACACTGATCTCCTGTACTGACACTGGAGCTCAACTAGGAGACAGATGGAGTCCCACAGGAAGGACAGACACTGTCAAACCAAACATTTACATCAAATTATGGTGGCCACTGCCGCTCTTTACCCCCCTCCTCTACTCCCTACTCCACTCCTCCACTCCAACCCCACTCCGCCAACAGCCCCCGGGTCGGCACCGGAAAGCAGGTGTCTGCCTAATAATTTGGTCAAAGATCAGCGAGTTAAAGGTTGAGGCCAGGGCCGGTGAGGGAAGAGGTCAGGCCCGGCGGTAGGAGAGTGGTGAGACCTGATCTCCCCGAGTCTGCAGCAGCCAAACCTCAAGGTCATCCATTAGTGATCCAGCCCAGTGGAGCCACAAGGCCCCCACAATAAATTTACGGTGCACCCTTCACCCTTTTAATACTCCAATAGGGGGGGAATGCTCCCCCGAGGGGGGCGGCCATATTGCATTATTAACACGACAAAGTCATTGACAGCTAGTCAGCCCGATCGGGTTTTTGCTCTTTCCAATCAAAGCCTTTGATGCAGCCATGGATGTGGGGGGTTGAGGGTAGGGAGGGAGGATGGTGGTGGTGGAGTTTGGGAGTGTGAGTGTGTGTGTGTGTGTGTGTGAGGGGGGATGACAAGGAGTTTCTGTCTTCATTGTGGTCTAGCAGGAACACGCTACTGCTAAACAGCCCCTCAGATGAGTGACCGAGGCGGATATTTATCACAGAGGGAATTATCATAGGAAACTGCCTCGGAGTTGAATAACTAATAAATTTGAAAGAGATTGGATCTTCCATTTTAATTATTCCCGCGGAATACTTTAATATCAAAAAATCATCCCTCTGGCCTTCTGTGGTTGACTGCG
Organism: Sardinella longiceps; assembly: GCA_027497455.2. Classification (NCBI taxonomy): domain Eukaryota; kingdom Metazoa; phylum Chordata; class Actinopteri; order Clupeiformes; family Clupeidae; genus Sardinella; species Sardinella longiceps. Next base: position 6,710,949 of record JAODXP020000017.1, read on the forward strand.
AACATGCGGGTGATAGTGTCAGTGCCTGACCAAAATTGTAAAAGAACACTGAGTTATGACTGATCATTATCTTCACTTCTCAGGCGGTGTACAAAAATCCCTGGTTTAATGTGACACTTTCTCCCTTTTTTAATAAGAAGGGGGGATGTCGAGCCGGCAAAGGAAGAAGTGGAAATGTCATGAGTGTCAACCACTGCCTTTAAATAGGAGCCTCCCCTGATCCCGAGCGAGCCCCCATTTCTCGCTCAAACCTTTCGCAGGTGTCAAGACGCCGCGTCAAAAAAGAAATTAAAGTGACATGGTGTTGGCAGGAGTAAAAGACATTCCGGATTCTCACCCCGGCACTGGACGGCGGGGGAGCCTTCACCTCACCTGAAACAAAGGCTCTAATGAATCCAGTAACACCTGAACTTTCTCGGCGAAGGGGACTTTTGACCGCGGCCGGCCCTCTCGGTGTCATTAATAATGGGATCTTGCGTCGCGCCGGCGCTGATTCTTTACGGCCAGATCGGCCTCTCTCCCAGGCCTATCATTTTGACACGGGTTAATTTTGCCTCTTGCTCTTGGAGACATCGACTCCCAGGTGTTGCACCTGTGTAAGGCCACCGTCTCTCTTTTGTCACTTCTCTCTTCCTTAAATAACCCGATAACTACAGAGATCACAACGTGTCACATTAACCCAGCAGAACTCAACTTAATTTACTGCAAATGCATGAACAGCCACTGAGCTGTAGAAAGGGTGTTCATGTGAGTGTGTACTGTGTATTGCTAGGGGGTCCTTATATGGAAAGATGTCTGCCTAGTTATCTACACTAAAATCACAGTGTTTTTTTATGCCCTATTGTCGTGTTCCTGTCTTGATGCAGAATGTGTCGAGTTATGGCATTGCAGATGATGTGTTAGGACTTCATTTCATGCATTTTCCCAGTGTGAGTGTCACCTCAAGAAGCATTTTGTAGAACATTAAAGTATGTTTAAAATACATTTAGATTACATCCATTGGTTTAGGTAGGCCTACTACTACCATATTTCTGTAATATTTATTTTTGTAATATCAATAGATTTCCAAAAATAGTATATGGCTCTAGTAAAATAGTTGTTTTGTAAGTGACCATTATCACCATGACTTGCATATCTGTTACAAACTTGGAATGCTGACCGATGAATCTCACTCTTTTGTGTTGAAAGTTTCTCTGGCTCTCAAATTGCAAAAAAGGTACATATGATTTCTAAACAGCTCGTGATAATCAATTATAGTACAAAGTCTATTGCAGATCAAATTAAATGTTTCTGGTCTACATAAGGTGAACTTTACGGTCTAAACTGGGAAAGTTGCATTGCTACAACACTTTAATTATAGTTGAGCATTATATGTGTGTATATGCACGTATGACACCCATGTGGTCCTTCCTGAACAAGGCACTGGGCAATTAGGAAGGAATTCTGGAGCAAATGTAGTCCAGACAAGACCTAATCACTACCAAATCCTGTTCAGGTCACAACTAAATTACAGCTGGGTTGGGTGGTTGGAGGGGGGTGGGGGTAGGGGAGGAATTGAATAATCCCGTGCAAATTGAAAAATAAATATGCAGGAGAAAATGAATAAATAAAGAAAGGAGTGGCATGCAGACACATTCAGCACAAACTGGGTCCTGACAACCAAACCTAGTATGGATAGATTCCCACACACACACATGGATATATCTCACTCAGACTTACACATACTCTCTCTCTCTCTCTGTGTCATACACACACTGCTTCTCTCTCTCTCTCTCTCTCTCTCTCTCTCTCTCTCTCTCTCTCTCTCTCTCTCTCTGTCACTTTCTCTCTCTCCCTCTATTTCTTCTCAAGTATTGGAGGGGGAGCTGGCCCTCTCAGTCTGTCTCTCTCTTTGCTGATAGCCCACCCTCTGTGTAGATGGCTGGTGGCTCCTTTGTGGGGTCGGCACTCACACTGTTCCATCCCCACCATCACGCAGACTGGCTTTCACTGCAACAATCACTACTCAGGCCTCAAAGAGGAGCTCCTTGCTCCCATTGCCAGCCAATTAAGGGCCATCTGGGCTTAGACACCCAACGACAAGAAAGTATCTATAAATCAAGAGGACATAGATAGATGGAAAGATAAATAGACAGAGATAGATAGATAGATAGATAGATAGATAGATAGATAGATAGATAGATAGATAGATAGATAGGTAATTTCTCACATTTCAGTGATAGATCATTAAACATCATAATAATATGTAGCATTCACTCGCTCTTTTTTAAAAAAATATCTCTATATATGATTGATTTTTGTTAATTATTATTATTTATTTATTTTATTATTATTATTATTGTTATTTTGCCCTGTTTGTTTTTCTTTTTGTTTCTCCTGGTGAAAATCACCTGAAAGCAAGGGGACTGGTGCATAATTCCCAACACGAGTTAGTGACGCCCGGGCCCAAGCGAGCGCCCCTGCCGTGTTTTCTGTGTGATTTCAGATGCACTCGAGGTCGCCCAGTCCCAGTGGCGGTGGTGGGTGGGGAGAAGGAGAGCAGCAGGGTTCAGGCCATGGGTCACTGGAGCCTCAGAAGTGGCCGGCCAACTCTGTCCTCAGGGGGAGGCTGCTTGGAAGGGCCTGGTGGTGGTGGTGGTGGTGGTGGTGGTAGTGGGGGTAGGGGTGGTGGAAGGGTGGAAGAGAGGAGGGGTGGGTGTGTTGGGGATGGTGACAGATTTGCTGGTGTTTTCTCAAGGTCCGATGAACCCTGCAGCAAAGTCTCAGAGTAGGGGTGTACAAAGAGGAAGAGTGAGTGTGTGTGTGTGTGTGTGTGTGTGTGTGTGTGTGTGTGTGTGTGTGTGTGTGTGTGTGTGTGTGTGTGTGTGTGTGTGTGTGTGTGTGAGAGAGAGAGAGAGAGAGAGAGAGAGAGAGAGAGAGAGAGAGAGAGGGAAAGAAAGATGAGACACTTCTCTCAACTCCAGTCCTCCAAACCAGAGCTCCAGAGCTCCAAAAAGAAGGGGGCGGCTGACTGACTGGAAGGACTCCAGGTTGCCTCAAGACAAAACAACAAAAATCCAGCCTCAACCTCATGGTGGCACTGCCAAACCTCATTTTCCTCTGCCAGCATCCACACCATGGACTGGGGATCGGGGCGCTGGTGTGGTGTGGTGTAGAGTTGAGGGGGGTGGATGGCCAAATCACATGCATGCACAGCAGTGGTTTTGCTCTCTCTCTCTCTCTCTCTCTCTCTCTCTCTCTCTCTCTCTCTCTGCCTTTCTTTCCGGGTCTAAGAATCATCAACAGTCAAGTAGCATTTGCTTTAGGAAAAAAAAAAAAAAAAAAAAAAAAGCAAGAGGCATAGGTTGAGGGAGAGGGGGTGGCGGGGGCCAGGCTGCAATCTTCTCATTTTACTATCAACGATCTGATTGGTTAACTCTAGCCTTAATCAAGATGGCTGCCCCACTGGCATGGCAAGGTCCAGCTGTGGCGAGGGCTCAGAGGGTCAGTGCCTCTCTCCCCCGCCTGCTCGCCGCTCGGCCGTGGGCCGCACATCAAGAGAGCCCGTGCTGTGCTCGCCACTGATCTCGGGTCAGACTGGAGTCACTATTTCTCAGTGCATCTCTGTGACCACGGTGATGATGGGTTATTCAGACCTAGTGATTTTTTTTTTTTTCCTTTTTTGCCCTCCCAAAGAATTAACCTCGACAGCGAGCAGGCAATTGCCCACCTGCAAAACTGGCCCAGGGGCACTTGCAGCTCGGTTCAAAAGACCAGGCTTGTGGAACACGTTTTGCCTCCGTCTGTGCTTTGTGTTGCCTTGTTTTTTTTATGATTTTTTTTTTTGCAGGATCACATTGTTTCCTGTATCCTATGTTTTAAAGATGAGTTGAACAAAGGTTGTAGCACCATTAGGGGGAAAATGTGTGTTTTTATTCATGTTGATTAAAATAATAGAGCAAAATCTGGAAGAGATCTGTAATTACGAACACTGCAGCATATCCTGCTTCTCTGTCTCCACTGCACTCCTAGTGCTACATTAAACAATATCTATCATTATGTACACGGTAAAGCTGAAGCATTTTGTCAAATATTATGATAAAAAAAACCTGGTAAACTGTTCAATAACAGTGAACATTTCTTCAATTTTTTTTTTTATTATTTTGCAATGACTACACAACAAATCTATTTCAGAATTGCAAAGCCTCAAAAATGTATCTGAGAGGCAAAACCTAGGTAACACTAATCCCTTTGAAAATAGAAAATAGGCCCTTCAAATCCCACATAAGTTGTAGAAATAAGAGAGTGAGAGAAAGGACTGAAAATGCTATTTGGTATTTTTTTATTATTATTTTAAACCCTCTTGGGCTTTGCTTTCCCTTATCAAATGGTCTTAATGTCTTTCAGCATATTGTATTCTATCCTCTAGTAATACTTCCTCCTTCATTTCAACCAATGCAGTTTCCTTTTATGGTATTATCTGCAATATAAAGCATTTGTGCAAAGATTTCCATTTTTTACCTTACCATAAGGCACACTCACTCTCTCTCTCTCTCTCTCTCTCTCTCTCTCTCTCTCTCTCTCTCTCTCTCCACACACACACACACACACACACACACACACACACACACACACACAAACTAGTCCTCCCCTCCTATAGCAATTTTGTCAAAAGTTGAAAATGTCTTGATTTAGTTGTCGGCCTGTTCCGGCCGGTTTCCCCCCGCTGTGCTAATGTGGATGGGACATCCCGCTGGGCACCAAAGAATACCACTTCACGGCAGCCGCAGAGCTGGCAGCTTTTATTTATGGAGCTCACCAAATGAATGGGTATTAGTGTCCAAACATTTCACCATGCTCCTGCAGTCGAACACAAAAGGCACTGATTTCCAGCAAATCTGCACTTATTTTATTCAAGGGGACTCTGCCAAAGAGAAAGAGATGGAGAGAGAGAGAGTGAACGAGAGAAAGAGAAAAAGAGAAAGAGAGGGGAGAAAAAGAAAAAGAAAAAACATTTATAATGACTTAAAAGACCTTGGAAAATAAAGAATAGACTTTGCTTTTTCAAAAGCGTCTGGACGGGGGAGAGAAATCGAACACAAAAGACACCTCCATTTCAGTGCACTACTGCTAAAGTTAAAAGGGTAAAAGGATGGAGTGTGGAGCTCTCTCTCTCTCTCTCTCCCTCTCTCCCCAGGTCGGGGCTTGGCCCTCCCATCCAGACTCCAACATGGACTGAGATGCTCTCACCAGGGATGATGTCAACTCTACAGTCAAAGCAGCAAGAAACACAAGAGACGTTTGCATACAGATCTTATCAGCTATCAGCTATCTCTATGTTTCCATTTTATTTTTATTTTCTCGACAAAATATTTTTTCCGCCATGATCCAATTTTGTCAACAATACTATGTAATGTGTGTCAGAGTGGAATATTTTGATTCAGAGATGGGATGATGTAGATACCACAGGGTTGTGTTTCTGTATAACCCTCCTTATCTCTCTCTCTCTCTCTCTCTCTCTCTCTCTCTCTCTCTCTCTCTCTCTCTCTCTCTCTCTCTCTCTCTCTCTCTCTCTCTCTCAAAAAATGGCTTAAATGTTGGCCACCTCTGTAGCTCTGGTGCCCAATAACACTTGGAATACTTGATACAGAATTGAATTTGATAATGTGGCTGTGAGGGTCTGATAGGGATATTTGTTTCTACCCACCCTTCGCCCCAACCCAACCCTCTAAGATCTGGCCCTGATGCTGTTTGGTGCCAAACCAGAGGCTCTTAGAGACCCCCACCCACCCATCTCTGTGTCCAATGGCTGTGTGGTGGCCGCCAAGCCAAGAAGCCGTGGAGCAGCACACACCTCATCTGTCATCTGTGGCCTTCTGCAAACACAGAGTGCTGACATTTGAAGGGGGGAAAAAAAACTCTGGCATTCACCCTGGCTATGGATTTTTTTGTTGATTATAGCTTTCTGTCTCTGAAGATTGCACGTATTATTGACTGCCTGAGTCTGCGACTATTTGCACAGCTTTGCTGTCCCTCCTCGGCTTCAACAGTAATGTCCGATGCTTCCATCCCTGGCTCTGCTTCTCTCTTTATTTTCTCCATCTCTGTGGCTGCCTCCATTTTTAATCTGTTTTTCCCAATCTGTGTTTATTCCTCTGTCTTCTCTCTCTTTTTTCCCCCTAAAGAGATGGCCTCTGTCCATTCTCTATGCCACCAGAGACTAGAGTATGTGTGACACTGTGGTCAGTGATGCCACAAAGACTGGGATCTGATACAGTTGCTGGCTCTTACTTAAATGCCCCCTGGTCACACCACGCCATTAATCCTTAATTCAGGGAGGCAGCTCTGTTTCGCCGCCTGCATAATAGCCCATAGGTTAAAGTTCTGCCCCTTTATAGTTTGTGAGTACATATTTCTAAGGGCTGCCATCTCCCTTGTTCATTGTGGGAGGAGATTTTGTGTTGTTTTTCTTTTTGATTTATCCTGCTATTTTTGACCCCCAACCACCCCACCCCTCGCCACATCCCAACCCTCCTCCATACTGCATCTTTGCCTGCGGCTGTTTCATGGCTTTGGAGGCTGGCGAGGAGGTGAAGGAGGAGGAGGAGGAGGAGGAAGAAGGAAGGAAGGCTTTCTGTGGTGTCTGCAAAAAAAAAAAGCAAAAAGAAAAACCAGCCGACATTTGGAGGGTCACCAGAGAGGAACTCGACTTAGCAGGTCAACTGAGTGAGCTCCGCCCCAGCTACAGGGTCCATAAATGAGTGTGAGTATGTGTGTGTGTGTGTGTGTGTGTGGGAGGAAAGGGGAACACAGGGGTGTATAAAAGTGAGCCACGGAACCCCCCATTATGGCCTGACCTCCTCTCCACACTGGGGCGGCTCCCGGCCCATGGCTCAGCTCCTGAGACGCTGGGGCTCATTAGAGCGGCGGGCGCTCATCCCCTGGATTAGTCCTCTCTCTCTCTCTGTCTACACACACACACACACACACACACACACACACACACACACACACACACCACTTTTTTCCTCCCATCTCAGTGAGCGGACGCCCGGGTGGGGCAGGGTTGGGTTGGGGGCAGTAGAGAAGAAACCAGTGGAGAGCAATAGGGAGGCTGGGTTTGGGGGGGTGGGGGGTCAGGGTTACATCTCTGAGGTGGAGGCTTCCTATAGCATATATCCAGATTGAGGTAAATACACATATAGAAACACACACATATACACACACACACACACAAGGAATATGTAATCAGTACCTCTTCAACCTATATGCACTTCCAAGCTCTATGTGTGTGTTCCCAGGGACGCACAGGCGCCCACACATGCTGTGTACACATAAGGCCTGGCACTCATACATAAATGCATCCACATATGTACACAACATATGGGGTTTTACGGTCACATTAAAAACCTATCCGAGTCAGTGTTTCAAGGACATTGCTGATCTGGTCATGCATGCATGGTTTTCCTTTTTTTTCCAATTGGCATTCCTATACACACACATTTACACACACACACACACAGACACATACACACACACAAATACAAACACTATCCAAGGCCCTCCAACCTAGTCCGACCCCGCATCTCTTGGCCTTCAGTTTGATTTGCCCAAAGTTTGACTGCATTTAATGCGCGGCGGCGGTGTGATCCTTTTACTCAATTCCCCTTGTTTTGAAAGCGCAACCCCATTTAGCGCGGCAGCCCTGACACCCACGACCCAGTCACGGCACAGGTTGCCCCGCGAGTCCAACTGGGAGAGAGGATGGAGGATGGAGAGAGAAGAGAAAAAGTGTGTGTGTGTGTGTGTGTGTGAGGGGGTGGGTGATGGTGACAGCGGCGGCGGCGGCGGTCCGATAGGTCAAAGCCTCTTCAGGTAGCGGGGGCTTCCAAACAGAGAGCCGTTTCTGAAAAGCTGAAAAGCCACACTTCTATTTGCCCTTCACCGATGTGATTTTATTCATATTTCATGTGGTGCCGCCACGGTATGAGAGAGGGGGGATGTGTTGCCATATATATATATATTTTATATTTATCTTCCTTTTTGTGTGTGTGTTGCACTCAGGGGTAGCATCCATGGTGCTTCTGCGGGGTCAACCACAGTGCCTTTTTTTTCTCATCATCAATCATAGTGTTTATTTATTAGATGAACCATGTTCAAGTTGTTTTTGCAGAATGCAAAGAAAGCCATAGCATACTTTATTTCCACAAATGTACTGGCTTGGCTGTTTGAGAATAAGACACTAGAACAACAAGAGCAACACCAACAAAATAACCTGAGCATATATCTGGTGAGATGAGGCATAGATTCCCAATGATTTTTAGCACCTTTAAATTGTTGGTTGTAATGGCGCAAAAAGTGTCAAGAAATCATATCTAATTATAAGTGTGAACAACGCCAAAGTGATTTGCATGTCTAGTGAATTCACAAATCGGCTCCTAATCAACATCGCTTGATCATGGGCAAGTACAAATCAAAAAGGTGTTAATGAAGAAATAATAATACACTGGGCTCTTCCAGTTCTGATAAACTAAACATCAATCTTATTCACTCACCTGACAGCATAATCCAATTTGCTCAAGACACAACGATAAGCAGTGGAAGGTGCAGAACAAAACAAAATGGAAATATAAAAATGTTTTTTTCTTTTCTTTTCTTTTTTTCCTGAGGTATATCTGATTGTTTCTTCACAGTAGTCTGTTTCAAGGCCATGGTAGATTCCAGACCACTGTGAGGTAAACATCAGAGAAATCTATGACAAATGCATGTGTGAAAAAGCAAAATGCCTGAAGCACGTTTTTTCCCCGAGTAGTTCCATTTTTTTGTATACCAGGGACCAAATGACATAAGTAATTAATTTGTCTTTGATGCAACCCAGAAATTCTTTTGGAAAGCTGTCCGAGAGGGAGAGAGAGAGAGAGAGAGTGATGGAGGGAGGGAAAGAAAGAGAGGGGACAGAGAGAGAGAGGGAGAGAAGGAAAAAGAAGAAAGAAGTGAAACTGTGTAACAATGCAATTAAACTCTGGTAATGAGGTCAGACAGCAGCTCCAGTGCAAGTGATATCATTGCGAATGCTGAGGCGGTCACCGCGGCAGCAGCCCATGCCATCACATGGGCTTTGCTCCCCTCTGCTCCGGGGGGGTGGAGGTGGGGCTCGTGGTGATCGGGGAGGGGGATGGGCCGGGGAGATGGTTGGTCAAGGGGACCAGGAAGGGGATGGGGGATGAGGGGTGGTGGGGGGACGACACAAAGCTTTTCCCCGGCCTGACCCCGGGCAGCCAGTCTGCAGGGCTCCACTCTGAGCGGCCCGTCACTACCCCCGCCCCTGCACCCCTGCACCCTGCCCCTGCCCCACTCCCACCCACCCTCACCCACCCCCCCTCCTAACCCCCATCGTGGTCTGGTGCCAGTGGCACTCCACCCGGGGCCCGCGGAAAAGCTGAGGCACTGAGCCGGGACCGCCACGTGGGAAGAACCCAGTCGGGGTTCTCACAGAGACAGACCGGCACCAGAGCCCCACGGCCCAGCCGCCCCGCACGCCCATCTCCCTGCTCACTGTACACCACTTTGGACAGCTTGTTTCAGGGGAGAACAAAGGGCGAACTGTGATGAGTTTCTAACCCCCACGGTATAAAAAAAAAGAAAAAAGAGAGGAGAACAGTAATTTGTTGAAAATAAGTAACCTCAGGAGGAATGTGCTAGTTGCTTTATTTTATTATTGAGTCTAACTGTGTGTTTTTTGAAACATTATTTGGGCTAAAAGAAAGAGAAAAAGGCTGAGACTGATGTCATTTGTTATAAGAAAACAAAGAAATAAGACCATTAAATGGACAATTAGACATTTGTCTAATCCTCTTTTCTCCATGTCGCGACTGGTCCACTGATTCCCAAGCAAGAGTCTGCCTAATTTGTCCTTTTTTGGGGGTCTGTGTGTGTGTGTGTGTGTGTGTGTGTGTGTGTGTGTGTGTGTGTGTGTGTGTGTGTGTGTGTGTGTGTGTGTTTGGTGCCATTCGCCTTGCTTTTGTCTCTGAAGATTACTTTGAGGATATCATTATGACATTTGCCAGCAAGGAGAATTCTTCTGGTCTAATTTATATCAATTAGTGGGGGGACAGTGATTCAACCTGACAGCACGCTTTGGCCCCTGACGGACTCCGGGCCGCGGCGAAGTGGCTATAGCGCTGCTATGCAGCCAAAAGCCATCATTTTTTTTTTCCTTCTCTGTTTTTTTCTCTCCTCCCCCCCACCCCTACACTCCCCCTCTTTCTGTTGTTCATTCCACTACAAGGAGTTCCGGTCAGCGAGGGACAATGAGCGCCTGGACTGGTACTTTGATAATTAGTTATTGATTGAGAACAATGGCACGGCGCGCTACCGCCAAGAATTACCCCGACGCCAGTGGGTCGCGGCACTGGGGGCACCCATCAAGAGAGGGGAAGAAAAAAAAAAAAAAAAAAAAACCAAGGCTGCAACATATCTGATTCTCCTAATAAGATATCCCTTCATGTTGCCCCAACCCCCCTATCCCAAAACTTACACACACACACACACACACACACACACACACCCTGCTATTGCTCCTAGCCCTGCAGCATGTTGGTGTTTAGGCAGTGGAGGGTCAAACATATTGATGCTTGTGCATAAATGAGCACCTGACGGAGGGAGGGAGAGGAGGTGCAATTAGAAGGAACGCCTCCACCCCAGGCTACACACGACGCCTTATGCTGGCACTGCGTGCCCACATCTGGTGCCCACTTTGTTGGCACTGTTAGGGCAGTTTGTATGTGTGTCTCTGTGTGTGTGTGTGTGTGTGTGTGTGTGTGTGTGTGTGTGTGTGTGTGTGTGTGTGTGTGTGTGTGTGTGTGTGAAATCGGCAGGTATAACCACAGAGCAATGGCTTTAAGCTGTGGTAAGCACGACTGTTTCAAAAAAGCATTCCAAGAGTAATGTTCTATTCACCACTGCTGTGGGCGATGTACTGTAATTGCTCATATCCACTGGACCATGTTTGTGCTACTCTTCTCTACTCCACTTTACTTACTTTTTCGTATATTTCCATTGCAATATGTTTCTTGTACCTGATACAATTTTCCGTACCTCCTTTACAAGAATTTGATGTGAACAAGACAGCGACCACTGATTGGTCTGAGAGAGTTTGTGAAGGTAACAAGAGTTTGACTGTTTGTGAAGTGGAGGAGACGCGCTTACACTATCGCCTGCTGATAAGTTTTTAACTGGGTGCTGAATCCCACGTAAAACATAAATGAATGAAAGAAGCGAAGGACAGCACTCTTCAGATTTTTCTTTGTTTATTCGCCTACGAACGTTTCGGGCAGAGCCCTTCTTCAGGGAGCCATTACACTCTGAAGAAGGGTTCTGCCCGAAACGTTCGTAGGCGAAGGACAGAGTGCTGTCCTTCGCTTCCTTCATTCACGAGTCTGACTGTTTACTTGTGAGGATCAACTTTTGCCTTTCTGTCTGATCTGATCAGTTTGAAAGTCAGACGGTGTTTCCTTATCAAAGAAAATTTTTCCAAGCCATGAATTTGAACCTGTGCGCTCCTATTGAGAAAACTGTGCGATTAAAAAAAGTAGTATCTCTGGTGATAAGAGGATGTTTAACCTGACAATGAATAACTGAAATGAAGGACACACATGATAGGTAGATTACTGAAATAATCAATTATTGCCACACACTTAAATTTGGGGCTATTTTATTATTTCCAACATTAGGGGCCTCATATTCTTAAATGTTGGAAATGATAAGAAATAGACATGGATGGCGTTGCCTACAGTATTACCCTGCCAACTTGTAGGTCTATGGAATGGGAGAACTAGATAGATTGAGACAGACAAGTAGCCAGGTTGTGCTATCCCTCGCCCATCACTCTACACTGGCATGCTGATGTGGTACCTACTGGAATGGAAAGATGAAGGACCTGGTACCAAAAGAAGAGAAGAGCAGAGTAGAATAAAGCTTGTACTGGCACTTTGTGTGGAAAAGCGCCATTATTCATCACCATCATGGCGTTAATGGTACAACTTCTACCATACCTTTTGTGGAACTGTATTTTGCTTTGCCACAAGCGAATATTTTGCCAAAAAAAAAAAAAAAAAAAAAAACATGACATGCATCTGTCAGTATGTGTGTGTGTGTGTGTGTGGGTATGTGTTTGGTGGGGGCAGTCATAGATTGTACTGCACTCTTTGCAAGAGGATGCTAGTTAAACCCCATGAGCAGCCTAACGCTACTGTTGCTCTTTAGTGGAGTACTCTTCTCCCCCGTGCACCTCCCCTTCAGTAGGTTACCCTCCCTTCTCCCTTCTCCTCTCAGAACCATCAAAAGGTACCGATCCTCCACCCCAGCCCACATGGCAGCCGTTCAAATTTATAGCCCACCCCCTCTCCCTCCCTCCCTCCCCGTCATCCTCCAAATAGAGGAATCTGTCAGGTGTGTCATCTGTATGTCTGTTCCTGTGTGAAATAGCAATCCTGCCCCCCTCCCACCTCTCTTCACACAGACACACACACACACACACACACACACACATAGGTGCAGACTTCTACACGCACACATATGCACACATCTTCACACATCTACACACACATACACACGGGTGTACTCTTCTACACACACAGACGAAATCCCAAGCACGCACACACACACACACACACAGACACACACTGAGCCCCACCCACGCCCTGTAAAGACGCACCTGGCATTAAACTGGCGGGGCGTTGGAGCGGGCGTAACAATGGCGGCCTGTCAGGCTCGACAGCAGGCCGCGGCTCCGGCACCGCCACGCTGACAGCAAGGGCCTCAGAGGCTAAACTGCTTTGCTGGAACTAATTAAACAGACGAAATTACGACATGAATATGCAGATGTTGTTTACATTTGACCATATGGTATTATTTCAGGTAATAACGCACAGGAGAGGCCCGACTGACTATCTGCCTCCTCCTCATCATCAACAACAACAGCAGAGGACAGAAGAGAAGAGAAGAGGAGAGAAGAGAAGAGGAGACAAGAGCTCTGGTCCGTTAGGATAGCTTGGGTGGCTAGTGAAACAAAGTAAACAAAGGATGAGTATTGTGGTTGTGTGTTGATTCAGGGTATTTAAAAAACACATAGGACCTTGATAAAAGTTTAATTATTTTAAAAAATCAAAAGTAAGTTAAATATAATTATTCTGAATTCGAATTCAAATTCGAAGATAAATAGATAAATTAAGATAGATTTTATGACCACTTAAATTCATTATCCACATAATGAAAAAAATGCGAAACAACAGAGTTATGAAGGTAAAGTATTGCCATGGCAATAAGCTTTTGAATAATGCAAATCCAGACATCCAGGCAGACATAATTGACCTTGTGTCTACCGTACCCAGTGAAGCTGAGCTCAAGTTGTGCTGCTGTTGAATTTCTCTCTCTCTCTCTCTCTCTCTCTCTCTCTCTCTCTCTCTCTCTCTCTCTCTCTCTCTCTCTCTCACACACACACACACACACACACACACACACACACACACTCACACACACACACACACACACACACACACCACCCCCACCTCCTACCCCAAGCCCTCCTCTTGGTGGGTTCTGCACTCTGCTCTGTGCTCTCAGTGCGTTTGCCTGCACATGGTTCTCATTCCCAGGGAAGAGGGGGCTGCTGGGAGGTTAAGAGGGAGAGGTCCAGGCAGGCAGCACCAAGTGAGAGGAGCCGGGATCATGAGGAGGCAGAGGAGGAGGAAGAGGAGAGGGAGGAGGAGGGGGGGTAGAGGCAGAGGAGGAGTGGGGTGGGGAAGAGTGGGGGTGGCGAGGGTGGGGGGGCGTTGCGGAGTAGGGGTGCAGGGCGCAGGGCAGCTGGAGAGGTGATGGCGGGCGTAATTGTGCCCGCTGTGTGGAGAGGGCGGGGGCCCGAGAGCACTGGGTTGAGGAGCAAGAGGGGGGGGGGGGGTGACGAAAGAGAGGAGGGGACTCCTCAATTACCTGTGCTCCTCCTGACCTTAACTCCCCCCACCTTACACACACACACACACACACACACACACGAAACACAGACACACACAAATACACGACACACACGCTGCCTGCCATTCAAGCTTGGACTGAATTTAGAGGGATTTCTTTTTTTTTCTTGTCTTTTTTTTTTTTTTTTTTTTTTTGCTTTCACAGCGCTTGCAAACTTTTATTTCATTCTGGGTTTCCATTGGGGTCATGTGCACTTTAGCACAACCTCTCATTATTGCTCAATTTATATTCACACAGTGTGAGGCTCTCTCTCTCTCTCTCTCTCTCCCCCTGTTGTATGTCAGAAATTCATTAAGCCAACCATGCTAAATATATTTCATATTTATGCTGTATGTGTACCAGCTATTTATACGTACACAACTATGTTATGTTACAGCAATACAATTTTTATCCATAACTCACAGACAACCAATTAATCTGTCAATCTTTTCCCAAACTTTTTGAAAACAATAATGTTTAACTATGTTTTTCGCAAATTTCAACCATATTCAACCGATGTGTATTTCTCTTGTTCACACAACCCCTAATATGCGATGGGAGCCTGTCAGTTGTGTGACGTGGGTTTTCCCACTGAACTGGGACCTGTGCTTCAGCCCCTGCGGTGCGGGTCACAGGCTGCTGTTGAATCAATACTCGGCAGACGTGTGATGTCTTAATACACCCGGCGCGTTGTCCAGACAGGAAAGCTTGGCGTGTTGGAGGAGGGCTACAGCTCGAGGCATTGTGCAGCTGTCATTCGCCGCCCCTCAAAAGCAGATGAAGCTGTCAGATTATTAATACATTTCTACTGACAGCCAACCTCCCTCCACCCCTGTATCCATTGCCCCCCCCCCCATGATGCCCCCACCCCTGCCAAAACACTTGCATCTCTATGTTACACACACACACACACACACACACACACACACACACACACACACACACACACACACACACACTTAGTGAAAAGGAAATAAAGAAATAAAATATGCTCACATTCAAAGAGAGGGGAAAAGAGGTTGGACACTGGGTCAGAGGGCAAATACATTTTGAAAAGCGAATTCTCTTTCCTTGCGCAACCTGTTTTTTTTTTTCTTTTTCTTCTTCTTCTTTTATTTTAGAAGCTGTCGCTTCTCCCTCCTCCATGGGCAGGCCATTCAAATGGGAGTCTTAGTCTGAATTGGCAGCAGCTTTCAAAGTGCTTGGCAGCCCGGTGATCCTTGGGAGCCATCGTAGAGGCTGACGTCTCCCTTGGTGTGTGTGTGTGTGTGTGTGTGTGTGTGTGTGTGTGTGTGTGTGTGTGTGTGTGTGTGTGTGTGTGTGTGTGTATGGCTGCAGGGTCACATCGGGTGTTGACTCCCAGGACCCGCATGCTCAGTCTCCATGCTGCAAGTCAGTCCCAGCAAACCCCCGCATTACAATCTGAAAGGAGGCCTTGGGAGAGTGAAGGCATTCCGTGCCCCCCATGGCATCCGCTTTCTCTCAACTTTCACGCTCTCTCTCTCTCTCTCTCTCTCTCTCTCTCTCTCTCTCTCTCTCTCTCTCTCTCTCACACACACACACACACACACACACATACACACACACGCACTACCATGACAGTTTTCACTAAAACTATGTTCTCTTTCATGTTTCGTCTATTTCTTTATGCTCCCTCATTCACTCACTACCTCACTTCCCTTTTTTCCCCCTCCCGACTTTCTATTGTCAACATTGTCATCATCCTTCTCCTCCGCAACAGTCTTTAACAGTTAGCGAACGAACAGGATAGCTGTCAGCAGGGCCGAACCCGCTGGATTGACAGAGAGAAGGAGCTGTCGCTGTCATGGTGGGGGTTAAATTCGATTTTCTGCGCATTCACTGCTTGTTGTCTGGCAGCATTAAATGCCCATAGCTTGATGCTTTTTTGATGGATCAATTATCCATTATAACGTGAAGTGTAGCTAGAAACAACACAAAGTGAAGGGAGACACCTGTCAACATTCGCTATTAGGGGAAGGAAATTGAAAATAAATCAGTGACAACTAATTAATCTTTTCATGTCAGTCTCGCAAGAGAACAGGAGAGTAAAACAATCTAAGTCTGGAAATGAAACTAAACAGTATTGAATCAACTCCCAAATTGACACCAATTAAGTGATAATTCTTTTCAGATGAGATTAAAATAGCACTAAGAACTTGTCTATGCACGTCCATGGGGCCGTGACTGATTCAGAACTTGATAAGATATAACAGCGTAAGATGCACATATGGTTTTGCTTCAAAGTTGTTTATCTGTCGCCTACAATGTGATGGCGAGCAAGGCTAGGAAAGAAAATGTGCAGATAGTGTACATATGTGCATGCGTGTGTGTGTGTGTGTGTGTGTGTCTGTGCTTTTGTGTGTGGGAGCGTGTCTATGTCTGCATAGTGTGTGAGTGTCTATGTGTGTGTGTTTGTGTGTGGACAAGATGCGTGGGAGAGACTTATCAGGACATACTCATGCCACAGCTTTCACTGGGATTACTGCTGGAATAATTTACTTGGTATCATATAGACAAAAAGAGAAGGGTGGAGATGCTTCTCTTCTCTAAGGGATTCTCTCTCTCTGCTGTCTTTCAATGCTTTTATCCACACACACACACACACACACACACACACACACACACACACACACACACACACACACACACACACACACACACACACTCCCCAAACAGAATCACCAAGGATTGCACCCCTACCCCCCTTCATTCCAGCGAGTGAACCCAGACCTCATTTAGTCGAGGCAGCCCTTCGGTATACAAACCACACAAACCGGGGCTCTCTTGCATAGAGAGGGGGAACGTGTGAAACGGGGGTCGAGGCGCGCTCCCCAATTCTTCAGATGTGGAGGAGTAATCTGCGGGCGGCCCCCGGTTCGGCAGGCCTCCACCCTGGAGGGATTGATGCAGTGTCAGGCCCTTTGGCTTCGGGGTCAGGCTCTCCTCTCGGCTCTCCTCTCTGACAAAGGCAGATTTCTCTCCCACTCGCTCTTTCTCTCTCTCTCTCTCTCTCGCTTTCTCTCATTCTCAGTCACTCTCTCTCTTTCGCTCTACTACTCTCTTTGCTGTTCCCTTCATTCTCCCCATTCCTTTCTGTCTCGGGTTTTCTATTGAAAAGCATCGGAGGCGGTGGCGGTAGCGGAGAGACGAGGAGCACCTTAATTTAAGAAGTGAATGAAACATTTTCATTAAGGCAGCAGGGAGAGAGAGAGAGGGAGAGAGAGAGAAGGAGAGAGAGAAAATCCCAGGCCTGTCACAGGCAAGGCCGAAACCCCCCCCCCATCCTGAGGTCGGCCGGTGAGCCAATGACAGCTCAGCTCGGCCTGCTCTGATATGTCTCGCTCTTCTGTGTGTGTGTGTTAGTGTGTGTGTGTGTGTGTTTGCATTTTTCCTTTGTGTTTTTTTTCCTCCCCTCTCTCTCTGTCGCTTCTTTCTTTTTCTTTTCTTTTTTTTTTTTTTACTGTCCTTCTCACTTTCTCCCGCTGTCGCCTGGCGAGCTGTGCAGAGGGCTGATTGAAATCAGCCCAGTGTCAGGGCCGTCATATCTCTCCCCGAGACATAAAACATGCAGAGACATCAATAAGCAACAGGCAGGCTGACAGCTCTCCACCGCTGCCCAGCCTGATGAGCGCACAAGAGGGGAAGGTTAAGACTCTGGGGGGTGGTGGTGGTGGTGGTGGCGGGCGGAGGGGGGGGGGGCAGGAATGGGAACCAGGGAGGGATGGTGGTGGTGGTGGTGGTGTTGGTAGTAGTGCTGATGGTGACGGTGTTGGTGGTGGTGGTGTTGGCGGAGTTGAAGTGTCTTCTGCAGGCTTCGCCGAGACCCCAGCAAGACAAGATAAAAGTCTATCGGGTTATCGCCCCACGGTTCAAGTTGCTTCTCGGACAGCAAGGCCACTGGGACGCTCAGCGGTATCAGGAGAGAGATGAATGTGCGTGTGTGTGTGTGTGTGTGCGTGTGTGACAGAGGGAAAGAGAGAGAGAAGGAGAGAGAGAGAGAGAGAGAGAGCATGGATGTCTGTCGCTATATCAGACAGCAGTGGGTATGCAATCAAACAAGCATGAAAAAGCACAAGAGCGTCAGGAGCGGCGATGTGGGACATGACTGACACACAGGATCGGATAGCTGAGAGCTAAATTATTAACATGGGGGAAGCACAACACAAGCCTCCTGGAACCGAATAATATTTACATTCTGAGTAGACGGGCAGGAAAAACAACGTTTCGGTGAATACACACACAAACAGACACACATACACACACACACACACTCACATGTATGGCATAAATACATATATAATATGTACATACATGTGTTTTTTTCATGTTTTCTCTTACACAAGCCACCCCCCCTCTCCAAACACACACACACTCACACACACACACACACACACACACACACACACACAATACAATACGTATAACACAATACACACAACACAAATACTTGCACATACGTATAGAGACATTAAAAAAAGGAAACACACTCATATAGACAAACTCTCCAAAGGGAGTACTTGAAGGAGCCATCTCCCAGAACAGACACCAGATGACTGCCTGCTTGCAGAGCAGCATTAGAAACACCCCCAGTCTCCAGACTGATGGAGGGAGTGCAGTGAGTGTCAGCACAACACAACCCAACACAGCACAGCAGAGCACAGCTCAGCCTAGCACAGCCCAGTGCAGGCAGCACAGAGGTGGCGCGGTCAAGTGGGGGGGTCCAGGGTGTCAGTGATTAAGGGAGAACTGGAGCCACAGCCACGGGCCCCCAAAACCCCTCAGCGCACAACCTGGGGCAGCCTAATGGGGAAGCGAGAGGGACTCACTCTGCACCTCTTCTTAGCTCGGCCTCCACAAACACACACACACACACACACACAGACACACACACACCTATTTTTGTGGCTAATGAGGGGGGACTGTGAAAAGCGCTGAGTCGACCACCTCGATGTGCCCCGGCT
The DNA here is from genome assembly GCA_027497455.2 of Sardinella longiceps. Lineage (NCBI taxonomy): Eukaryota > Metazoa > Chordata > Actinopteri > Clupeiformes > Clupeidae > Sardinella > Sardinella longiceps. The sequence goes on from JAODXP020000017.1 coordinate 6,729,920, forward strand.
ACGCCCGCATCCCTCCTGACGGACAGCGCAAGGCATAAATTGGAACGGCGATTAGGGGTTAAGGAAGGGGTGTGTAGACAGCCTGAGCCAAATATTATTGTTATGGAGGAAGTGAGGAGTGACCGACCACCAGCAATATTAAACCTTCTGCCTTCAGCTTAGCACAATTTAGGGTTTACCTGCTTTCCTTATATTAGGGATTGTGGAGAAATGTTTTGTAGATGTTTGTGTTTCAGTCTCTGTGTGTGTGTCTGTGTGTGCTTGTCTATTTGCATGTAAGCCCATCTGCCTGTCAAAACTAAACACTTCTATTTCATGTCAGTGTCTGTATGGCATATTTCTGACACCACCACCGCCCATCCACTATACCCCCCCTCCCCACCCACCCCCCAAACGTCGTCCTTTCCTCTCTACCACTCACTCTCCTTCACTTTTTCTTTGTCACTTTCTCTTTCTCGCTCTCCCTCTTTCTGTCTGTCTGCCTCTCTCAAGCCGCAACTCCTCCATCTGCCTGCGGTCCATTGATCTGTCTACCCAGGCATCAGTCTGTTTAACATCTGCTACAAGTTCCTCCAGCTCAGGTAACTAGCTCTCTGTGTTCCACTCGCTATTGATCTACATGTCCACCTGCGCTAACAGCTGTTCCAGTGTCTCTTCTGTCAAACATCTACCTTTCCACGTCCTCCCCAATTGTGCAGATACTTTTACATTGTATTGTGTAAGTCTGTCTCTTTGTGTGTGTGTGTGTGTGTGTGTGTGTGTGTGTGTGTGTGTGTGTGTGTGTGTGTGTGTGTGTGTGTGTGTGCGTGCGTTCGGGGGGATGGTACTTTTTCTCTGCAACTTGAGCCAGGAGTCAAAGTTTTGGCTGATACAGATTCACCTTGAAGCAATAAGTGTAACACAGGACAACCCAAGAATTTTTAAGTGCTTAAAAGGAAAAATAACAGACTTATCAAACTATATTTCAGGATTTATTTATTTATTTGCATGTCTGAGCATGTTTGCGGAGTTATCACATTTTGATTAACGACAATCTTCATTAAATTTCCTTTTAAGTAGACACACAGACATAAAAAAAAATAAAAAATACTGTACCAAAAAATGTGTGGAATTTTGAAACCTCAGGAGAGATACTGGCATTGCTTAAAATGGAGGAAAAATGTGCTAATTTGAGACAAAACACTGACAAATTCAATTTAGCAGATTCACTGTGACCCATCCTATTCATTCATGGCTTTAACTTTGTGTTTGGTGTGGTCACATGATTGCTTTTCCAAACACTAAGAAAGAGAGAGAGAAGCCGATCAGACATTTGCATTTTAAGTAGAGTGATGAAACAAGCTCGGTACCTCTGATCACATGTTGGCTACTTGTACTCCTGACTTCCTGTGATGCCGGGGGAAAACATACCTTTAAGTAGGAAGTTGTTAGACCCTTTTTCTTTTTAACCCTGCACTCATTCAAACATCAAAAGATTTCATGCATATTTAATTCAGAATTTATATTAATTTCACTTTGATAGAAATCCAGCTATTTCTCGAAAGAAATACAGCAGCAATATGGAGTAGGATCAAATATGACTAGCTGTGTGTCTCTATGTCAATTGCTATTAAACTACAGTCACTCCAGAAATGGTACAGAAAAATAGTGAACAAACATGTCTGTCAGTATTATCTCCTCTGATTCTAAATGGAAATGGAAGGACCCAGCACACATGCATACGCTTCTTCAGGTTGATTTCTGATCTGTTTTTAAATGCCCACTTCAGGCATATCTGTGGCACGCCATAGAAGTTTTGCTTCGGGTCTGTGGACCAGTGGGCTGGTGTTTGTGTGCTAACGTAATTGAGCGAGGACAGATGTGTTAGTGTGTGTGTGAGTGAGTGGGAGAGAGAGAGAGAGAGAGAGAGAGAGAGAGAGAGAGAGAGAGAGAGAGAGAGAGAGAGAGAGAGAGAGAGAGAGAGAGAAGACAAGGGTGAGAGACAGAGAGAGCAAGCAGGCACCTTAAAATCTATTTAGAAATTTACCTTGGCAGGCTTACACAGCCAATAGGAAACACTGTTGCAATTTTAATTTGCTCTTTTGTAATGACGGGGCGTAGGTTAGTTAATTTCAATTTCTGATTTCAAAAGCTATCAAATACCGCTCAGATGAGAAATCAATTTTCTCAGCTGCCCTGGCTTTGTGGCACAAAAGCCGTTCCCCATTGGTGGATGGCCGATCACATGACCCAACCAGGGATTAGTTCACTAGGCCCATGTTGCAGCCACCTCAATTACAGGCTGCCTCGTGTAATTTACCTTTATAACATCTAATTCTCAGACAGAACTCATATTTAATTCATGAAAGCCTCCACAAGAGTAATTGTAAAATAAATTGCCATAGAAAATATCAATTTGTGACTACACTTTATATTAGGTATGCTAGTGGCATTCGGTAAGGTGTCATACCCCTTCATTTGTGGTAAACAAAGGAAGAAGTGGTAAATGCAACTCTGAGCTGATTTCTGAGGGAGAAAAAAAAAGAAAGAAAAAAAAAGAAATAAAATAAAAAAATATATATCACGGAGGGAAAAAAAAACACCTTCCAAAATGCCTACTTGAGAAAGAAAATAACAGGAGGGACAATCAAACCTCCACTCTTTCTTGATTAACACTGAGGCTGTGTAACGGCAAGGTACTATTTCCTATGACCATGGCTATGCTGGTAAAAGCTAAATCATATGCTTCATATCGGGATTGCTATCATTTTTCCCCAGCAGAAGGACTCCTCTACGTGACAGTGAAGGCATCTCTATTCAGTATAGTGTTAAAAGTGTAGGGCTGATTTCATCTTACATATTTAAAGTGTCCTTTCAAGAGAAGAGAGAAAACATATTTACTCTGCTTGATTGATAAACAATTCCATGCAAACAACACAGTTAATACATGCATTACTGTAAAATGAAATAGTGTTGTAATGCAACTTGTATCCCTTCAGCAATGCAATGCTGAATATGAACAAGGTGACAATTTGCCATTAACGGATATAGTAATAAGAAATGTTTGCTTTTGCAATTTCATTATTTTTGTAATATCGAAAGGCAAATACCACGTTGAAAGGAGAGAGAGAGAGTGTGTGAGAGAGAGAGAGAGAGATTTCATAAACATTTGAACAGTCTCAGCTACCCTATCACATAATCACAAAGAGAATACTGCAGTACATAATCATTTAAGAAGGGCTATTCACACTCAAAGGAAAGAAAGATGATATATTGTCTATAAAAATTGCATATACTTCAGTCCAGAACAAAGGCATAGATAAAATACTAACATGGTACAAAAAAAAAATAAATAAATAAATCTTTGTGACAGATGTTTCTGAATCTGTGCATTGCACAAACTTAGTCATTGTACCATGCCATCTCCTCACCACCCCCGTCTATAATTATTTGACAGTAAGGTTATTCTACATTGTTTCCATGGCGACTGTTTGGGTGAGGCCTACTCCAAAAGCACCCTCAGCTGTCATCTCTTCACCTAAAAGCTTTGTAATTGCTCTCATTTGCATACTACAATTAAGTGTGTTAGCTCACAGCTAGACAAATCAAGCCCTCCTCTAAGGAGTGTGGATAGTATTATTAAATCATCAGTGAACGTCCAAATTTACATTGACAAGCTTCTCTTTACCACTCCTGAAATACAATTTAATGCTTATTTTAATGATAAAGCCAAATCTATATTTTGCCAGATTTCTGATGGTTGCCATTGATCAGGAAATCAAAAATCAAGAAATTACAAAATGCTTAAAACAGTAGAGCTATTTATAATAACTCATTTGAACAAGTGATGTTTGGATAAAGCAAACAGTTTGATCATAATTTGTCATTTTGTTTATTCCCAAAGTTTGCACTTGTAATTTATATCAAAAAGCCTACTAAACCATTTCATATTTGGAAAAATCATGTAATTTCTAAGGGTTTCTGTATCCCTACCTGGGAGCTCAAATTATCTGAATTTATTTTTAAATTATTATTATTATTATTATTATTATTATTATTATTATTATTATTATTATTATTATTATATGTAGGCTACCACCTTATATATATGAAGCTGTTGCTCTGTCTGGAGCCAGGAAGTGGACTGAAGCACAGTTTTACAGGCAGAGCTCATAACATCTGTTCAACCACTGATGAGTTGTACTCTCCAACCGACTCCGCAAAGCCAGACCTTTTCTTTCTTTGCTTAGACCTTTAAAGTCACAATGTCTATGCTGTCCATTTGAACAACTGAAGTCCAATCTTGTTCTGTATTTCTTTTTTTTTCTTTTTTTTTTAGCAGTGCCTACAGTAATCCACAGAACAAAGTACTGCAAATATGTCACGGTCACTGCATATTTTCATAAATGTAGGTTGGCTTTATAATTATCTTCGTCGGCAGACAGCTCCCGATACGTAACCCAGGGGCCTTTCTGAAACGCACTGATTAGTCTGCACAGCTTAAAATAATGGCTGCTCCGGTGGCAGGCAGTGGTCCAGCGCAGAAGACACTGGGAGTCCCTCAGTGCCAATCTTGTCTGATATATGCAGCTGTGGCGGGGCCAGGGGTGACGGTAATAGCTGTGGGACCAGGAGACGGTCCAGCGCTCGCTCGTTTGCCTCCCGTCCAGGAATTCTCGGAATGTCAACGAGCAAGGATCACCACTGTGTGTCTCTGGCCCCGCAGCTGCATTGTTTTAATGGACAGAGAGCCATCACCAGCTAGGAGTTTGATTCACTGCCTCTCTCTCGTCACGGCTTACTGAACTCCTAATGGAATGTCATTCATTCAACAGCGCCTAGAACATGCACAGCCACTGTGTATGAAGGTGGACAGATTTTTTTCTTAACCACAACTAAATAAAATCGTGCCATTATGCAAAAAATGTTACTTAGGCTATACACAAACAAACACACATATGCACACACACACACAAACACTCTTACATGCACATACACTCACTACAAAGCCCAGGAAACTTCTCACCTATGCCAAACATGAATTGAGTTCTAAAGTTCCATCTGAGGACGTTCTTCCGTGTAAGTGACCATATATGGGTGAATGTTCTGACGTCCACTCTACAAGACAGTCCCTGTGGTGTGGGAACGAGGCGAGAAAGGAAACTTCTAAGATGTGAATTCCAAATCGGAAGATTTGCATTTTAATTGAGGCGTAAGCCTCACAAGAGACCAGTTCATGTGTACTCTCCTGTCCTGTGATGACATACAAGAGGAGCACGGTCCACAGAAGAGGAAAAAAAATTAAATAAAATAATGAAGTTGAGATTAAAAAAAAAAAAAAAAATGGAGTTTGTCAGGGTTTGTCAGAAGCTCCATATGAGCTGAATCATAGAGCTGCTACTGGACTCGGCTGAAGGAACCCAGTGGAGAGATCAAACAATCACCAGTCTTTACTTATGTTGACTATTAAATAAATCAAAAGTTAAAATAATATGCTTTTCTGACAATCCCATGAGAGGTTGTTTCTGTATAAACACACTGTTCACCAATCCTATATAGCACGAGAGATCAGTTTTAGTGTGAACACATGCTGTTAAATTTGCAAATATGCACTTGGCAAAAGTACAAATATGAAAGCAAATCAGTTAAATAATAAACCAATTAACGGCAAGCACATGTTAAATTACACCTAGCAAAAAATCTACATTCTCAATTTTCCAGGTGGCCTGCACTGTAAGTGTGCGTATCAAATGCAGAGAAAGGTAATGATGTACTGTACTGGAGAAGTAGAATAGCCGGCATCCTCTGCCACAGTTAGCAACATGTGCTGGCTAACATGGCTCCAAATACAAACCAGAGGGTGGGCATCACTGAACAAAGAACAGATAGAGAGATCAGAGATGGCTCTGTATCACACTCCCCACACGCACACACACACACACACACACACACACACACACACATACACACAGAGTGTTATTTCTCTGTAAGACACAGGGAGGTGTTTTAGCCCAGTTTGATTGCTCCAGGCTCTCTCACAACACAACCACACACATATACACAGAAAGAGAGGGAGAAAGAGACCCTGTGTGTGTGAGAGAGAGAGAGAGAGAGAGAGAGAGAGAGGAGGAGAGGGAGTGTGTGTGTGTGTGTGTGTGTGTGTGTGTGTGTGTGTGTGTGTGTGTGATATGGAGGGAGGTGTTTTGAGCCCAGTTTGATACGAGGCCATTTGCCTGAGAGCTGCAGAGGCATACTCTGCTGCAGCAGCAGCGTTGGAGGGAGGGAGGCAGGCAGGCAGCAGGAGGGGGCAGCCCCAGAGAGGCTCTCCCACCGCGGCGGAAGACAATGCAGTTTGAACTCCTGATTAAATGGAAAGGTTACAGGGCCCAGGCTGGGCACCTTGTGTGTCTTTCCCGGCGACTCGGCGGGACGCTAATGAAGAGCTCTTGAACTGCCAGTCAGGCGAGCGGTGACAGTGTTTTCCAGGGGAGGACGGCCACTTTGGCCCCGGCGACTGTGTGGCGCAGGCACACACCCATCTCACACACAAACACTACACACACACACACACACACACACACACACACACACACACACACACACAGATGGATAGATAGACACTGTAAGTAGATAGATAGATAGATAGATAGATAAATAGATAGATAGACAGATAGATAGACAGACAGACAGATAGATGGGTATAGATCACATAAACTTACATGTAGTCACACAGAAATATACACAAGTATTCATACACACACAGTCAGAGAAAATGCCCACTAACGACACTGAAATATACCAAAGATATATTGGCTTGCACAAAAACGAGAGAAGAGAAGAATGAATGGCCACAGATGTATAAAACACACCCACACATATCCACTCATCGCAGTCTGTATCTCTTAAGTCTTCCCAGATGAAAATGATTCTGCCATTCAGGGTCTCATCAGGATCTGCACAGCTTATCGTTTCAAGCAGTCCATGACAAGACACACACACACACACACACACACACACACACACACACACACACAGGAACAATGGCTTGAGTGAAAGAGAGAGCCCAAGCGAGAAAGAAGAGATCTAGAGAAAAGACAGCGACGCTGTGTTTTTCTCCTGCAGTATCTCTCTCTCGTCTCTCAGAACTTGGTTCCACACGGCCCGACCTCTTTTCAGAGTGAGGCCACACCGGGAACATGGAGATAGAAATCTCGCCCCGTTCTGACCCCTTACATTTCCACACGGCATTGACAACGAAGCTGGGAACCAATAAAGGCGCCCCCGATGAAAACACAACGCACCATACCATCAGCAAAGATATTTAGTCTTGGGAGGGAAAAAAAAGGAAATTGAAATTCAATTTCAGCGTATTATTCCATCCACACTTACAGCCATTCACCACTTCCACATAGCTCCCTGACAGAGCCCAGTGATGATTACTCAATGATGCCGGTGATTAGCTTAGTTTTTTTTTTTGGTTTTTAATGTTGTCATCTACATATTATGTAAAAAAAAAAAAAAAAACCTTTGCATTAAAGCCCATCAGTTGAACGCACAGGGGCTATAATGACTTCTCTTGATGCTAATATACCACTTACTGGTACATTTGCTGTGCAGCTCTCCTTCTTCCTCACATGTATAGGAGAAGAGAGAGAATAAGAGAGAGACAGAGAGAGAGAGAGAGAGAGAGAGAGAGAGAGGTAGTAAAAGAGAGAGAGAGAGAGGGGTGGGGTTGCTGGTACGAGTGACAGCCCCTGCAGCCTTTGCGACTCTGCCTGTGCCTCCCAGACAGACTGGTCAAGCAGAAATGAGACCTGCATCAATTTTAATTTGTATTTATCCCGCCGATGACCTGCTCTTTTCACTCGTAGCCGTCGGAGGCAACAAATTACACCCATCATAAGTCTGATTCTGACGCCCCGGCCGTGGCGCTATCAGAAAATTAACATGGTTATGTATCACCGACGAGTTCAGCGTGTCACGGCACAATTATACAATCATGGCACCTGCCTAGGCTCTTCGCTGGGAGCTATGCGGGCGGATGACGGGTGGGGTGGTGTGTGGGGGGGTGGGGGGCTTGAGGGGTGGAGGAAACGCCGTGGGGACAGCCTGTCTGTCACAGAGCCTCCCCACGTCTAGATAACTTCTAGCTCCGACCGCGTCGCCTCCCTCGGCCCTGTGTACAGATATCAAGATAGCGCAGCATGTTCTGGTCAAATGGGCTTGAACGCCAACAGCTGTGTGATGCCAAAGGAAAAAACAGCAACAGGGTTTGGATGGAGGATGGGTGTAATGTGATACAAGTAACAGACACAAACACAGAAGCCTGGCGTGCACAGATGTACAAAGTACATTTGTGGCTTACGGATTGGAAAAATATACATGATCTATCCAGTATCCAATATAAAGAAGAATTCTTTATTTCTGCATTTTTCTATAAATGTTTTTTTTTTAAACTACAAATACTATGAAAAACAAATACAAAAAAAAAAAAACATTGTGAATTTGCCGGGGTAAAACCTGAACAGCACAACTTTTCCCTTTTGCCATTTACACCACCCCCCACCCCCCTCCGCAACCATCCCCATCACCCTAAAGTTGGAAAAAAAGGAAGAGCTGTGCCCCCCTGAGCATGGTACCCCGGAGTGCTCTGAATGTCAAGCCATTAGACGCTGTGAAATGAGGTGCCACTCACCAGTCATTATGCTGTTCTGGTTCTGTGCAGAGCCAGAGATACAGCCACAGCCTCCAGTACAATATCGCCTTCGCACACACACACACACACACACACACACACACACACACACATTGCAGCAGTAGCGATGCCGTGGATAGTGCACGCTGAAAACAGACCCCTCCAGCCGGGGATGAGTCACCTGCGGTGACAGCCAGACAAGACGCCGCGTCCACTAATTTTTAGATTACGAGCTGTCATGTTTGTCACCGTGCAGATATTAGTATGTTAAATATTAATTGATTAAAAGATGTCTCAGTGTTGTAGATGACTTAAAGCAACCTGCGACGCTTCTCAGGCATTAAAAAAAAAAAAACAACAATAATTACTGTATGAATTTTTATTAACTGGCACTTAGCAAGTGTATTTGTAAATTCAGTTGATATTATTTGATCAGTTCCATTGGAATTAGTTTCTATCCTCATATTTCTGCTTGTATAATTATCATTTATAAATAAAATTTGTCAAATAAATTGAAAGAGAATGCAAAATCATATATTTGGACAGTGTTCAGTTGTGTTTGTGTGATTTGTGATCTGTTTTAAATTTCACCATTCATAAGTGACTATCTACTGACCATAAAGCTTTATCATATATTTATAATTATTTAGAGAAAAATACATAGATTTCCATATGTCTATATGCAGTGTATGGGGAAAAAAACATTAAATGGTAAAATAACCAGATACACAAAAATGAAAATCTAGACAAGCACCAAAATCTAAGTACAATAAAATCTATAATAGAGATGATAATTGTTTTTTTCCCCTTCTGGTTATTAATTTCCACATTTATTAGGGGCTCAGCAAGCAGAGCGAACACAAGCCGAATAAAATGCCACCAGGACTGACTTTGATGTGCTAACAAATTACACACTGCAGCATCAGATCCCATTTCCGCATCCTCTGTGTGGACAAAATACCCTGGAGCAGGCCGCTGTGATTCTCTCTCTCTTTTCTCTCTTTTAATGGGAATCTCCATCAGCCAGCGCTAGGCATGGAGGCTCTGGGTGTCACACAAATGCATGTCTCATTACTCCCGCACCTACGCTAAACCGCTAACGGTGCTTGTGCTGCACGGGATCCGCAAATGTGCATCGGTTCTACAGCATGCTGCGAAAGGGGGCCGGAGGGCAACGTGGCAGGGTTCTAAAAGCACCAGCCGCTGGTGGAACAGCTGCCTTCTGGCTGCTCTCTTGAAAGGCATATTCTCTGCAGAAAGTTCACTGCTCACTCTCTGAACTTGTGAATGTCTAAATTAATAATTTGTGGGAAACAACAATATGGTGTGTGAAAGAAAGAAAAAAAAAACACACCCCAGCACTTTGAGTTTTTTTTTTCTTTTTAATTATTTAACATATGCAAGCTGGATCCAGCTGCATATCAGAAGAAGTTAACACACACTCACTGCTAATTAATCTGATTCATTAATTGTAGTCTTGTAATGTATATATTTTCCGTATTTATGTATCAAAGTACAGATAACCTTGATGTTACTACTAACTTATTATCACAAAGAGAAAGTGTTCAATAAACACACACACACACACACACACACACACACACACACACACACACACACACACACACACACAGAAGGATCCACACACTAACACACACACACACTAACAAAACCAGGCTCTGAGACAGTGAGCTAAATAAAGCCGATTTCTTTAGCCCCCCGGTCGGGTGTGTGAGGTGGAAATGGCTCTACTGTAAAGCCCTCCCTGTATGCAATATTGTCTGCCAGTGTTTCACGGTGAGGCATATTGCAGCCCTCCATTGTCCACACAATCTGAGAGGGGGATCTGTTCCCCGGCGCGGCGTCCATCACGGTTATTGCTCCTGCGCGAGGTATGAACTTGGCATGACTTACAACACAATTTGCAGTCGGCGGCACACACTGATTTAACTCGCTCATCTCTGCGGTCCCCTCTGCTCTGGCTTGCCTGACAA
>JAODXP020000017.1:6745587-6788087 GCA_027497455.2 Sardinella longiceps
ATTATATTTTTCTATAATTAATACATAGGGAGACCATTTCAATTTCTAGATTTGGTACAGTACATCATGATGATGTATAAATATATTTACACTGCAAACCTATTAAACTGATAAATTTACAATGTTGAAATGCAGACAAAAAAAGATTGAAAATGGTTGTTGAAGAGAACCATGGTTATCAGTTCTAGTTAATAGAGTGCTGTGAATCTGCCCCATGGTTCAATAGAGGGTTGTGCATTCTAGGCAGTGGATTTGCATGACTCGGGTTTTAAATTGTGTGGTTCTCATCGTCATCACACAAAATGTTTATGCTGATTAATTGATTTCTGAGTACAGCTCAAAAGCCATACAGATATTCTCATTACTGTGCAATCAAACTGGATTTTTAGTTTGCCAATCCAGAGAAATGTGGCAAAAAAAAAGGAGTCCAACTGCTTACGTCCAGACTGCCAAAGGATAAAGTACCAAATGACAAAAAGCTAATGATGAATGCTTGGTCGAAATAAACTGCCCATTTTCCTGGCAACAGAGTCTCTACTATTGTTGAGAGAAAATGGCATTATCACACACATATAGAGGCTTTTGAAATATAATCAGTTTGAAAGAATAACTCATAAAATAAATTATAATTAGCATTAATTATGGCTATCATTATGATTGCTAAACAATAACGAGCATTGGCCATAGCCTGCAGTGCTATCATATTCTTATGAGATCTGGTCTCCATGACAACACAAAGCATCACAGACCGAAATTAGGGTTGAACTTCAGTATAATTCAGCTCAGAGTGGCATGGCGTGCACCAACATATTTTGCTGTGTGTTCATCATTGTTCAGGCATTTGAAAAGTAGACTGAGGGAATCATTCAAAGACACACACACACACACACACACACACACACACACACACACACACACACACACACACTACACTGCAGTATGTTGCAACAACATGCAACATGTCAAACAACTAAATATTGTAAAACTTAACCAGGAGGCTGTCTATGACCCAAATTTGGAGCGATGTGATCATTAACCAATATCTTGATAGAAGTCACAGAACCAAAAGAAGGTCAGCCGTTTGGCTGTTGTGATGAGTGAGTCTCCTCAAATAAATGGATATCTTACCTTATATTATGTATCTAAGTGATTACAGTGTTCTACTAGTGAACCTAGAAGATCCAGCTCCCATTAGCCTTACTGGTTACTTTTTAGAGGAAATATTAAGTCACACCCTGTGTGTGTGTGTGTGTGTGTGTGTGTGTGTGTGTGTGTGTGTGTGTGTGTGTGTGTGTGTGTACACTACATACAAACACACACATACACACACAGGGCTAAATAATAACTTGAAACACACTGTAGTAGAGATCAAAAACATACAACTTGTAACTTGAAACACACAGTAAAAACTGCACAAGCATAGTGGGCCTGAGATCTCCTGCAATGTGATGTGCTAATATACTCCTTAGCCCTGTAATGAGTCTTCTAAAGGTGAGTGCAGTGACTCGGCGAGGCTGCGGAGTCAGGGGCCGAGGCGCGCCATTTTTTCTGCTATGGGATACCCAGCACACGCCCGCCCGACCGCTGCACCCTCCCAATTAACACCTCACTTTGGCAATCCCAGTCAGGTCACGGGCCGACTCCCCTGGCACCCTCTCTCTCTACCTGCCTGTGCCTCTCCTCAACCGCATGGCCACCACAGCGAATATGGAATTAGTGCCGACTTTCACCCTCTCGTCACACAGCTACTCCACCTCCACCCCCCCCCCCCCCCCACCACCACCACCACCAAAGCCCCCCACCCCACCTCTACTCCCACCAGTCTAACTCGCCGATTAGGCTGGTGCAGTGGTGAGATATGCCCAGCATTCCAAATGAAGGTTCCTGGGGGTTAAAGATCTCAACTGCGACGGGGGCCCAGCGTCTGGGTATTGTGTTCCGCCAGGCAGCCACTACCCTTCATAATAATTAAACTCGGAGATGAGGAAGTTCTTAACCAGCCCAGCCTCTCTAATTCCTTGCGGAGCCAACACCTGATAAGGGAATCATTTGGAGGACCACCAGAGTAGTGTGTGGAGCCATATCACATTAGTTAAGACCTTAATAAATCTAACAAGTTATTAGGGCTTACTGGTCCTTTGTAGGGCCCCCCCCCCCCCCCCCAAAAAAAAAAGTGTATTTCATTCTCCCTGCTCAATTCTACTCAATTGAATAAGGAAAATTAACATAAACATAATGATGAAGCATTCTCCCTGTACAGATGCCCTCCAATATCATAAACGCCCCCTATCTCCTTGGCCAATACTATACGCAATTAAGATTAGACAGTTGTTCAGTCTTTACAGATGGGGATTTTGCACTGGTCTGATTGAATTTATATTTGTGTCAGAGTATAGGGCATTTTTTCTGCACCCTGCCAGTCCACAAAATTAGATTGCGTAGGATCTGGATGAAATGCCCTGGGTTGGCTAGATATGTAGATCCCACTCAGATTTGGACCTCTGCATATACACAATCCCATGCTGTCGAGCGCCCTATTACCACACAAAGAAAGAACACAATGGCATGGCCAGTTTTCTTTTCTTTTTTCTTTTTCTCTCTCTCTTTCAGTCCCAGTTTGAGCTTCCTTAGAGGACACGGCACACTGTGCCGGGGCCCCTGAGAGAGGTGTGTTAGCGGCCAAGCGCTGAAAAAGACATACGGAGGAGGTAGTGCCAGGGCCAGAGTTCAGCCGGAGCAGAGCCAGATCCCAAGGACCACAGTGCGTCCCGGGTGCTCCAGAGCAGACATCTTGACTGATGGAGCGAGTTATCAGTGACACTGTGCAATTCTTGCCAGATCTCCAGTGAATCAATCACACCCTGAGAGATCTTCATTGTCTGTTCCCATGCCTGGAGAGGGTTGCCATTGATGTACAAGGGCATGGAGGACTGTGGCGATTTGAACTGTATATTACCACAAGATCTCTTACTTCATCCACACGGAAGGGAAGGAAAAAAAAAATAAAAAAAAAAAAATCTGAGTCAGCCACAGATGCTATGTGCTATTTCCTCAGCTAGGAGTTGGCTAATTTCATTCTAATAATACCAGGGGTATTGTGTTAATACTACGTCTACTTTTCAAACAAATAAAATTACAAAGCTGTGAACGTACACTTGCTTGCGTAGACGGCTGGAAGACAAAATTGCTTAATTTAATTTCAGAGTAGAGTAAATATACGCGTGAACTGCGGTCAATTATGATCTGTGATCATCTACATTCATAATTTATTTCACTCACTGTATAACTGCTTTTCAATTTGGTGCTTTCTTATGAGTCCAACTACCAATTAAGGGGAAGGTAATTGATATAAACTCAACAGCTTTCTTTTCTCAGATGACTTGTCTCAGGCTAACTGTTTTCCTATTGAAAGCTGAACAGCAACAGACAAAGCACGGCAGCCTGCTGTTTGTAAATGCCTAGTAGATTTATTTTTTTTTCATTATTATTAATTAATTAATATATCCCACCTGTTTGAAAGCATGAGGTAAACACAGGGCTATACTTTTCCATAATTACAAACCATAAAGACTTGTTGCAATGTTACTCTCCATTGATGATGAATAAAAGTATGAAATTAGCACAAGATTCTTAATGAGAAATAATTATGATTATCGAATATTGAAGATTTCAATACACTTTGTTTATCATGACAGCTATAAGTTCTATCCCTGGAGCTTGGAGAGGAGATGGTGAAGCCCTGCTGCTAGAGTGTATTGAAGAAGTGAAATGTTATCACTAAACTACAGTATCGACTACAACTCAAGTACAGGTGATGGCTGATCATTAATGCCACTGTAGCTTAGCCTCCATCTAACAAATAACAGCACTTATACTGTGTCGGACAAAAGCTACAGTAAACTACAAAACCCAAAGTGAACCTTTTAGCTCTTATTCTGCTAAACACTTGAGTTATCCTTGTTCATCTTCAATCCTTCTTTGAGTCTCTAGGTGCATTAGCTCCTGAAAAGCAACTGCCCAACACCAACCAGCATAAATACAGACATGTTGCTTTCTACTAACGGGGAAACTCACAAAGCCAGGCATTCCTGATACAAATAAATCACTGTGTTAGGGTCACATAAATAACCTTCACATTGCTAACTGAAATAAAATGGTGCATTGTGACTTAAGTACTTGTATGCAAGAAGTGCATACCACCATAAATAAGAATGGAATTGCATTCATCCTTACACAGTGGTTAAAGTGGGATTTTTTCAAATTTTGTGTCGGTGCAACAAAGAAAAATGTATAGAAGAAGAACGGGATGATATTCTTCATTTATCTCACGTGCCGGAACTGTGTTCCCTCACATTCCCCCCCACGGTAACCCCTGTCCCTACATCTATATCATGAGGAAAAGCAGGTCCAGAAGTCCAATTACATATAGAATTTGACTTTTTTCTTTCTATATGTTTTTTTTTTGACTGTAGAGTGTAAGGCAACTCAACAATGTATTCATGTAACTGGAAGGGGTCACAACACAGGCAGAAACCCCTTGGGTTCACCCTGGAGGTAAAGAGAGAGAGAGAGAGAGAGAGAGAGAGAGAGAGAGAGAGAGAGAGAGAGAGAGAGAGAGAGAGGAAGCTCTGTGATGAACCCTTTTTCTGGCACTTGGGCAAAACAAAGACTGTGAGGAAGCCGCAGCAGACTGAAAAGTGAAGGCAAGTGTGACCGACTATTCCCTAGCTGCCAAGGTGCCCACATCAAAGAGGCCATCAGTTGCAGCTCTGTGCATAAATGTGTAATTAATGTGTGCGATTAAAAAAAAAAATCAAATAATAATAATAAAAAAAAAAATTGTGTTTACTTGTAATCAAATTATATGCACCAAAAAGGCACCTGGGACATAAGATTTTCCAGCTGTTTATTAATTTATTTCTTTTTAAATTTGTATTTATTTATGTTTTGTGGGCGCTTCAAACAATATACATAAAATGTGGGACTTGATTCCAACAAGGTGTTCTTCATTTCTCAGTTTAATTTTTCAATGATAAAATCGCATAAAACAATTAGTAATTGAAATGGTAGCGTTAGCTTGATATAATTATATATAAAGCATATTGTGAAATCATTACAAATATCTATCTATCTATCTATCTATCTATCTATCTATCTATCTATTCATCCATCCATCCATCCATCTATAACTGGGCGTTAATTGGATATTTTTTTTAGCAATTAGCATGTTAACTATTTGCCCACAGCTACACCAGTTAAAGAGGGTTGACTGGCAGGAACACTAGTAGGCTACTAAGGTAAAATAAGAAGAGTGGGGGGAGAAAAAAAAGCTAATCTAACAATTGTCAGTTTCCAGCTGATCTGTTTATAGAACAATGAGCCCCACCCCACCATCCCTGCCAAGCCCATATGCCCCCCCCCCCACACACACACACACACACACACTTAAAAAAAAAAAAAACAAGTGAAGTGCAAGCTCACACACCTGAAACCAGAGTGAACACAGGCCACATGCTGATGAGTGTTCTCATGCACCGCACGACACGAGCACAGGAATAAAGCCATCACTTACTTACTATGGGATGGGCTTGGCACAGCGTGACAGTCTTTAAGCATGCTCCTCCATTGACTATTTCCCAGGAAGAGTGGACTTACTTGGGAGGTGTGTGTGTGTGTGTGTGTGTGTGTGTGTGTGTGTGTGTGTGTGTGTGTGTGTGTGAGGGGGTGGAATGTGTTATAAGTTCATGAGAGACCTCCATGAGCGGATATTGTGATTGAGCTCAAATTAACAGTAAACATTGAGAGAGGCAGGGACGTTTTTTTTAAAGACCAATTCATCCTTTGTGTGTGTGTGTATGTGTGTGAATGTGTCTTTAGGTAGCCTATATGTGTGTAAGGTGGTACTTTGGGATGATGTTGACATAACATTTGGGAGTATGGTGTTATTGTGACATACAATATAATATAAAAAGTTTATATTGCACAAGTTAGTTGTAACTTTGTTATAATTTTTCTGCCTTATTGTATAAACAAAATATATTGACTTCTATATCTTCATAATAATAAGTAGACAACAAAAACATGTGAGGAGATGACCTTCAACATAATTCTGCGTCTATGTTTACCTGAGTGAGTAACAGGAGAGCAGCAAACTAGAGTGATTCCAGTCATCTAGTCGAGGACAGAATTCATCATTCATGATGAAAGAAAGCATGATGTCTGAAAGTGAGGAGACAAAAAGAATGAAAACACGAACAGTTATACCTCTACATTTTTCTTTCTTTCCTTCTTTTCTTTCTTCTTTTTTTTTTAGCTGGACCAAACCTCAAAGTGGGATGATTGAACACTGGACCACCAAGTTATAAATAATGTATAAAAGGATTTACAATGCACATAAAGGAGCTACCATTCAAAGGGAGAGGTGAAAAAAAGTTCTACTACTGCATGAATTCATGTCCGGGAGAGAGAGGGAGAGAGAGAGAGAAGGGGGGGGGGGCATGTTAACTCTTTGTAACCCAAAACCCACAGACAGTGTGGTCTTCCTGTGTATTCTGTAGGAAGATCTAGGTTAACAGCGTGTTTGGTTTCCTTTTTTTTTTTTACAGTTTGGGATGAGTTATTCTCTCTTTTTTTTTTTTTTGCTCGAAAAGGTGTTTGAGGCCTTCTGGGACCACTTAAAAGTTTATGCAGAGCACTGGCCAAGTTACACACACAGAGACTCACACACACACACACACACACCCAGACTCACACACAAAAAAAGCCTTGAAGTATACACACATAGTTCCCTTTCTCTGGTCCTCTCAACGCTGGCCAGGGGGAGTGTTGTTGGTTTATGAGAGGGAAAATAGCCCCGGCTTTGGGCAAAAGTGAAATGGGATTAGGGCCTTTGTATGACTCACAATGGTAAGGGGAATTAGCAATAGTTGTAGGCACTTAGAGAAGCTCTCACACTGAAGCTTATCCCAGATTTTGCACAATAATGATTTGAATATCAACAGTGTTTTGCAACTACTGCGCTAATGTATAAACTTCTCCCGTTTAAATATCCCCTGCTCCCCCAACGGATGCCATGAACACTCTGGACAGGCAGGAACTTTGACGAGACGGCAAAAATCGACATGTGTGTGATTGTGTTTACTTGCCAAGCCAGCCAAACTAGAAGACTTCATTAAACTTTCTGTTTTTTTTGTTGTTGTTTTGTTTTGTTTTTCTGCTGCTGTTGTTGTTTTTGTTTTTTGATGTATATATATACATTACATATACAAGTATGAGCCACTCTTCACAAGGCAAACATTGGCTTCATAATTCATCTTACAAATTTACAAACTGAACATCTCTCTGATTTGTGTACAAGGGAGATTCTGAAGTGTAAAGGATTCCTAGACCAAATATCAGACTACGTTTGTAGGTAGCTTTGCTATACTGCTGAACTGCCTCTATCCAGTACATTTTAGTGCTGGAAAAAATTATGCTTTCATGGAGAGCAGCCACAAAATATACTGCTGAGGTTGCTTATGCTTGGCTATGGACCTCATTAAGTTGTCTGTTTGGACTAACAGAGAGAGAGAGAGAGAGAGAGAGAGAGAGAGAGAGAGAGAGAGAGAGAGAGAGAGAGGGGCTGTATTGCACCTAGCAGGACCCTCACATGGGAGGGTGGAGTAATCCAGTCCCTCAGCTTCAGTTGAGCCTCACAAGGCTTGAAGAAGTGTGATGGCCTCAGCATTTTCCTTCTACGGAAAAAGAGAAACGAAAAAAAGAAAAAAAGAAAAAGTATTGTCCATATCACAAAACATTGAGTGAGATCAGCGGACTTGTCAAGAGGCCTTGGCTTGAATATGAATGATGAGAGAAGAGCAGGGTGGTCTCTATCGCTGTGGCTGGTGCAGGGGGGGCATGGAAGGGAGAGTGGGGGCTCTGTGTGTGTGTGTGTGTGTGTGTGTGTGTGTGTGTGTGTGTGTGTGTGTGTGTGTGTGTGGTGGGGGTACCCAACTGTCCCTGCCAACCACTCAGCAGGCACATTAAAGAAACTTAAGACACTTGGACAAAAAAGAAATGGCAGCCAAGTCTAAAGAACACAAGAATGCACTTGCATTTCCAAATGAGAGAAGTGACGGCAAATCAGTGAGGAATACATTCTAATCAACTGCTGTGTGCATTAAAGACTAAACAATCATACTTGATGGCTATAAAACTGAAGGATTAAAAGAGACCTATGAATAAATAACTAAAAAAAAAAAAAAAGTTGTTATAAGTGCAATGGAGTTTCATTCCTCTATTTGCTGAGGTTCTGTAGAGCTGACTCTGTGAGCTATGCTTCCACTGAAACCAGGCCTGTTTTTGTTCCCCTCAATCTAAATTAAGACATTAAGATATAAAACCCACCCCTTCACACACACACACAGACACACACACACACACACACACACACACACACACACACACACACCACTCTCTCCCATCCCTGCCCTCCCCACCCCTGTCCCCACACACACACACACACACTTGTTCAATTCACTAGAGTGTCTGCATAGTTCCCCTCATTCAACTGGATACAATGATGCACAAGATGAATAAAGTTATCTCTAGGGGTGAATGGGATGTAGCTGGTGGGAGGGGACGGGGAAGGTCCCGTGGGGAGCCCTGAAAGACGCCCCTGTTTGGAGGGGGCAGATCCGAGGGGTCATGGCCCAGCTGCCTCCACGGGTGAAAGGGACACCGGCGGGCTGGACAGGCCCAAGGAAATCACAAAAACAAATCCTGTCAAATAAAGACATCCCCGAGCTAGACAGCCACAGGTCCCCCCCCACACCCTCCACACCCCCTCCTCGGCCTCAAAGTTGCTGAGCACTCACATTGCACGCACTGAGAAAAGACTGCTCCATAGAGCCAATTGTGCCTTTAGTTGAAGCTTCATTTTGACTTGAGAAAAAGTAGTGGTCACTCCGTCCCATGCATGTATTTTATTTTATTTAATTATCTATTTGTTTTATTGGCTTATGTTAGCTTTGGGCTCCTGTACAGTAGCTAGGTGTTAGCTTTGGTGCAAAACAGCAGTCCTGCAAAGGTAGGAAATGCTTTTTTTTTCTCTTCAACATAATTTTGAGAGACAGAGTGTGGGAAATGGCTTGACACACTGACAGTGTGGCGTCAGGGAAAAGTGCTTTTTCCCATTGTGTGTGCTTGGCTTGTGTTTTGAAACACTCTGAGGGTGGTGTGGTTCAGGCTGTGGTGGCTTACATCTGGTAAAGGTGGCGTGCCTCAAACAGCTCTTTGACATTAGCTTAGCATTGGAAAATTACAGCAACATGACGCCAATTTGGTGGAAACTTTCTGGGTGAACAAAAACCTCGAGCTCCAAGAAATGATCCAAGCTGATTTAAGACAGAAAAAAAACCCTCCAATGTGTTAAATGTGTTTATTTATGTTTGAAATGGTCATTTACAGGGATCTTTCTCTTTTTCTAAAAGAAAAATCGATATGGGGTCACACATTCTCAGGGGTTGCAGCATTTCCTAGATTGTGCCGAATTGCTCTAAGTTGGAATTTGCAGGGGGTAAGTAGGATGATAATCAGGCCATATTATAAGGAATTGATGGTTCATTTTCCCTGTCAGCAGTCGCAGCGCCTCACCAGAAGATGTGCCGACCTGTACAGATGGGGTTCAAAGCCAATTTCCATGTTAAAAACTCCACACGCTCCAAAAAAAAAAAAAAAATGGGGAGGGGGGGCACCCTATGTGTGTGTGTGTGTGAGAGAGAGAGGCTGATCTATCTGGGCGACAGACTCCACAGTCTGCTTGATCATGGCTCTCCCATCGCTCTAGCCACTGCTGAAAATGGATGCCATTTAAGCCAAATGCAACAATAATAAAGCATACTAATGGCCCTACTTTTTATGCATACAGACAAGCAAAAGTACATTTTCTAGGTGATGTTTTTCACATTTTTCGCCGCGGCTGTCAAACTGGGAGGCGGCACAAGCTTTGAGCATCCTTGCAGCCCATGTGAGAGGTAATAGACCAGAACTGTCTCAGGTAGCGCTTTAAATCTCAGAGTAATTTATTTATCTTTTTTTTTTTTTTTTGCTTTAACTGCCCAGATCAAACGAAATAGAAGCCAGGAGCCTTGGAGAACCTCTCCCTGGCTGCCAACAAATCATTTCTCTTCCCATTCATCATCTCTCTACACATTAAAAACCACTTGCCTCCAGGCGGCTGTGTTTTTGTGTATGTGCTCGGGTTTGGTCTCAAAATAAAGCTCGAAGACAGAAAAAAAAACACTAATGGAGACAGAAGAATTTGTTTGATAAGTTAGGAGATGAACTCATAATAAATTCCAAAAAAAAAAAAAGAGAGGGGGAAAAAAAATCCTGAGAGTGCCAAGTATCATTCTACTCATCCCGAGGACAGGGAAATCATTCTTTTTATCACACTGTCTGCTGGATGGATCATTTGTTTTTTGTGTGATTTGAGGGGAAAGTATTTTACATGTATGGGCTGTGTGTAATTATCAAGCTCCAGATTCCGCTAATTTTCATATTGTGTTAAGACTCCTATCTTAATTGTGATCACACGCTTCTCCTGAGGAAAAAAAAGAAGACCGGGCTACGGGCTCACTCATACTGACTTGGTTCAGGTTATTAATTTCAGAAAGACTCATTGTAATCGTGTCAGTGGTGGGGGCTTTTAACAGGCTTTTCAAGCTTGGGGGATATGCCACCAAGATGCCTTTTCTTCGCACTCCAAGACTCCAAAGTTTGGACTGTACAAAAATACCACACTTTACAAACTTCCACCGGCCACACAGTAGGTAGCTGGGGATAGAAGTGTGATGACTTCTTAAGCAGGGGGGCCAACCCCCCACCCCCCCACCCCCCCTATTCAAAACCCATCTTGCTGTCTTGCCTTTTCTTTAGCCATAACCCAACCCTTGGAGCCTTACGGGGGCCAGTGACAAAACTCCCGCCATGTAATTCTCTCTCCCGGGCCGCTTTCATCAGCCGATTGGGTTTGAGCAATATGAAGCCGATTTTATCTGGCTTTATAAATTCACAAAAGGCTCGGCGAGTGGCCCCGTGGAAGACATACCCCATCACAGCGCTGTGCCACCACTATCGCTGATCCTCGGCAATTGATAACGCCACCTCTTCCTTTTAATGACTTGACAGGCATCAGACGCCAGACCAGCAGACACGCTGGGCTTTTTTAATATACTTTTCTTAGGGGCCGTCGCCTGTTTACACAGAGGGACGGGTCAGAAGAAAAAGAAGGTATCGGCTCTCATCTCCCACTCTGAATGGGTGATTCTATATTAAAACAGGAGGCCTTGCGGCTCTAGCTATGATGTCAGTGTGATGCTATTTCTAGTTGCTGATAAGCTTTTTTTTCTGCTAAACTGAATGCAAATTGGGACTTTTTCATTGTCTCTCTTTCTAAATACTCTTAAATATGATTATTAGGGGCTTGAAAAGATGCCTCTTGTTATTGGTTGCCATTCCCACAACACAAATGCAACCATTTTGTTTATAACCTTAATGAGAGTCAATATTTATTGGTACTTCTTTAAAATACATTTTATGTATTGGATATTTATAGATCATTGTGTGAAATTAATTTCCAGGAGTTGTTGATTTAGTAAAAAAAAAAAAAAAAAAAAAGGTTACCTTTAAAAATCTCATTATTGGAGACATTTTTACTTGTTTTATATATCATAACGCGGAGGAAATTTTACTTTAACATTTACACTTTCATTTGATAATGAAGAGAAAAATACAAATTGAATTAACATAAGCCAGCATTCAGAACACAGTTATTAATGTATCCTGGTAATCCACAATCTTTTAAATATGCCATTAAAACATACCTATTTATTTTTATAAAATATTTTCCTGATCGAGGCAGACAAGTTCTACTGCTGATGAGCAAAACAAGCAAGAAAAGGGAGCACTGTCAAAATGTGATGTTCACTTTCTTTTAACAGTGACAAAAAAAGTAAAAAAAAAAAAAAAAAAAATCAGTATAGGAATACATACTCACAAAGGATTTACTTTGAGTGGCCTGCTTTGTTGCTATTTTTGACAGGCTAACTTTGAGTTGAATTTCATTGTCTGACAGCCATGTTTTCTCTCATCATCAGCAGCAGCCTAGAGCTTCATAGCCCCACACTGTTGTGGCAACTCCTTTTTCTCCCCTTCTTTACATTTCATTTTCAGCAGCCGAGGGTCACTCCATTCCACCAAACCCACTAACTACTTCATCTCAAATTGACAGATAATAAATCTAAAAGGTAGAATAAGTGGAAAAAACTGTCAGCAACATTTATTAATCACTGTTAGTTGAAATATCGATCAATAATGCAAACACACTGTGATTTAAAAGAAAAAAAAATGTCTGAGCACTTTTTTTTCGAAAACTGGATTCATACAAAGACTCTAAAAACATGTCTCAGTAAATATTAATCTTCAATGTGTAGATAGAGTTAAACTTTTGATCAAAGGACTCCAGAAACAGGAGAACCTTTCCAAAAATAGCCTTTACAGAAGTTCATACTGAAAATATTTTGACAGTTTTTTGACAGATGAACTAGATAAAAAAAGAAGAAAAAAAACCCCAGCAAGAAATAGAAATAGAAAAACATTCATTCATTCATTCATTCATTCATATAAGTATAAACTACGATATTATTATTATTATTATTATTAGTTGTATTATTATTAGAATAGGCTAATAATAATAATTAGTAGTAGTAGTAGTAGTAGTATTGCTGCTTCTGCCAGTGCTTATGGTATAGGAGGATATAGTCTGATAGAGCTGTAGCAGTGAACACATGGCAGTGCAAATTAACTTTTAGCCTTGTGCTTTCTAGCGAAACCCAGGAAGTCTCCCCCCGGGGAAGAGCGTCACAGGGCTGCTTTGCAGCAGACACGCTGGTTCACAGGGCTCTGGTTTGATCAATGTTCCATGTAGCAGCGCTACTCTTGATCCTAATTAGGTTTCCTTCATTAAAAAAGTTTGATGTTTTTCACCAGAATTTTGGTCCCCCCCACTGCCCACACCCCCCCATCAGCATACAACTGGAGAGTCCGATTTTAACTCTTTGCAGAATCACTATGCTGCTGGGACCCATAAATACATATTACAGGCATTATAGACCTATGTGGTTACTTAATAAATAAATAAATAAGAATAATAATATCAGCAGTAATCATTGTCATTATCATTATTCTGCTCTTGGTCAGTTGGTTCTAAATAACTAATTTAGCTGCAAAGCAGCTTCATCTATTCTGCCTATTCATTATTCTTCCCTATCATATATCTAAATACAAATCTTCATTTTATAACTGACAGCTTATTACGTCTGAACACATGCTGATAAATTTAATTCCGATGAGTTAGCTTCAATTTTCCAAACCCATTACCTTCTAATATGGCATCATGAGGGAGACCAGTGAGCAGATACTGGATTCAAGAATAGGAATAATAATACTGAAAAAAAAAGAAAAAAAAAAACAATACATTATTTCTTGCTATATAAAGAAATTTGCCTGAGAAGGACAAACTAGGACTATGTTACTGTTTTACATAGTAAAACATTATTGCTGTCAAAATAATAATAATAATAATAATAATAATAATAATAATAATGGTCACTACATAATAATAATAACAACAATAATAGTGTCATTACATAATTCAAACTATTAATATCATTAGTATCAGTATTAGTATGACTTTCCCATCATGACAACCCACCTCCTCCTCCTCCTCTTCTTCAACATCTAGTAAATCTGTGCTAAATATAAATGGTTTAATACTACTGACTGACTGAACATCATCAATAGCAAAACCAATTATCATCACTGTTCCCAGCCTCTACAATTATTGCAGTCATGATTACTGCTATTGTTTCTGGTTCATAATTAGCAGCACCTGTGGGACCTTTGGAGGAGAGTGGAACCGTGGGATGCCATCGTCCATCACAGTTGATCACATACACACCCAAAGGAGCTGTGAAGGTGGTCTGCACCACACTCCATAAATTTCATATTCCCATTGTCATCATCACCACCATTATTCTCCTCCTCTCTTCTCATCTTTTCATTTAAAGGACACTGAGACAATAGCAGGGACTAAAAAAAAAAAAAAGATCACACTATCCTGATAGAGATGGCCATGAACATGCATGCATTCGCTTGCAGAGAAATCTAAATGCTCAAGTCTGGAGAAAAAAAAGCATAGCAATGCTCTGGGTTTGTTCCCTCAGTGAAGAGCCTCTCTATCCTCAACCACAAAAGACATAAGTGAAGTTGTTGTGAAGTAGAAATGTTAGCAAAAAGGGGGGAATGTCATCAGTGGAAAAATATTAGTGTGGTTAATCTTTCAAATATAATGGTCCACAATGCGCCCCAAAATCAATAAGCCTCCTTCAGCATCTACCCCCCATGAAAACAGCATTTGTGCACTGTTGGGTCTCTTATTTGCCAAAAATAAATAAAAGAGCTGCATACTCTTAGTATTTGCTTTGATGTTGCCCCTGAATAGCACTCAATTAACAATGAGCCTAATGAGCCTATTAAGGATGAAAGACTTCTCAACAGGTATGAACGGATTCTGCTGTTTCACTGAGTCTTAGAGCTCGGCTCTCGCCACAGCAAGAAGAATATCGCACTGGTCTTTTACACCAGTTTCAGAGGGAAAAGTCCCTGGGCTAATATCATGTGGAGAGTAGAATTACACGTGTTTGCCATCCAATGCTTCCAAATTTACAGACCTAATAAAAAGAGTGGACAAGAAAGCCCCGTCTGGACAAATATTAAATTTGTGTTTGAAAATGTTTCGAGTAAACATTAACAACGCAAACAAGTTTTCTGGCAAGGTCTAGGGATATTTTGTCGATTAATTTCGTTTATTCTTTTTCTAGCAAATATTGTTTGTAAGATATCTTATTTTGAAACCAGCCTACTTGTGAAATTTATAGAAGCCCCAACAGTGTTTTTGGTTTTGATCATTTTGTGTGTGGGTTTTTTTTTTTTTTTTTTTTAAGATGACATGAAATTAAATAGCCAAGTGTATTTTCAAATGGCGCATGTGCGTCTATGCATGGTTGAAGTTCTGTACGGCCATGTTCTTTCGATCTGACTTACTTTCGACAATATAAGCTAGTTAGCCTATACCATCATAATTTTTCTGACTGCTGACTGGATTTTGTCGGGTGAGTAGGCTAAGATAGCCAACTCAGTACTTCCGGATGTAGGTTACTTGGACCGGTGCGTGTGGTGTGGGTTTGATGGTCAGTGGTTGATTGGAAACTGAAGATAATAGTTTGTTGTTTATTAAAATAATGTCAATATTGCTAACCTGTGGGTGTTGATATCCCCTGCAAATGGCTTTCGTTTTTGTGGCGCGTCGTTTTTAATCCCAAAGTCAAAGGAAAGTGATGAAGGTTGTCAGTCAGACGGCCCTTGTGGACTATTGATTCAGCAATGTCAGGCTCAAAAGGCAATGGAAGCTTACATGTAACCACTGGCTGTCAACAACTTTTATGGAGTGCTTCCGGGACAATGGACTGAATATTACGAATAATAATTCTATCTAGCATCCAAAATAGCCTACTGTCTAGGGGTTAAATTGTAAATAAGTGAAACAGCCGTCATTTCATTAATAAAGTTATTTTAGTAGAGGATTACAAGCAAAGGTTGAAAGTCAAAAGGTTAAAAAAAGACGTTTTGGTAGATCCGTGATAGGCGTTAGGACCAGTCATGGCTTTTGAAAATCAACTTGGCCAGTATGTTAAACTAAAGCATAAAGTTACTTTCAATAGCCTATTCCCCATGTTAGATTGACATCTAAAAATTTAATTCACTCTGGTAATATATAATTTATTTAAACCTTCCAGATTTTAATTATGGGTCTGGAAGTGAGGTGGATTGGAGGAGAGGGAATCCCCTGTAAACTGGCAATGACAGCATGGAGGGCAATGTGCATGTTAAACTTGCAACCCCAACACTTCAACTTGAACATGTTCTGCTTGAATGATTTCCCACAAAGGTGCACTAAAAAGATCTGTTGGACTCTTTCCAGGTCTGTTGCTCTGAAGAGTTACCATAATCCTTTGTGCATTTATTTATTTATTTATTTATTTATTTATTTATTTATTCAGCTAACAAAGCATCTATGTACATTCACAATTAAAAGGAGGAACATACAGAACAGCTGAAAAATGAAAGACTGAAGCTTAATATTGTTGTTAGGCAATGCAAGATTTATTCTCATTGTGATCAATCATAGCCCATGCATAGTCATATTACATTTAGCATGTGTAGAAACAAGTGAAAAGGTGAAACCCTGTACATTGGGTAAACATGGTTGAAAAATAGCTCTGTAACAGGTCCAGGAAGCGTCACTGCAATGATGGTAGGCTGTGTATCTACGTTGCACAATACTCTCAGTGTAGAGCCTTTCTATTAGGCCAAACCTCATTAAATTGCAACCACTGCATGCAATTTTCTATTCTGGTAAGCCACCTGCCATACTCCATTGTGTTCTCATCTCTGAATGCACCAAATGAAAATGTATCTCGGAGGCAGTTTCTCCTCACTAAATACATCCCATTCGCAAACAACACAAAGCAAATTATAAAGCATTCAATACACAACATTGCAGGACTGGAGGGGGGGAAACATAATAAATAAATAAAGTGATACTGAAGGACAAGGAATGAAGTTATTGAGATGTTAAACCTGTTTGTCCGGGAGAAGTTTACGAATGTTATCTGTAGTTTCAGCTCAAGAATGGCTTGAGGTGTTTTGAGTGTGAATCCGCCTAAAGCTGCCAATGCAGACACACACACACAGCGTATGCTAAATACAGATAAGAGTGTTTTTTAATAGATCTGCAGAATGTCCATCCACATGGCTCAATGGTTGTGCTTTGAATGTGGTTGATAAGTTGGCTTAAGCTGAGCGAAGTATCTCATGCAACACTGAGTTGCGGTTTGAGCCTGTCACAAACTTGCTGTTTGGTTAAGCCTGCATCCTGGGGAGGGATTATAGTAAACCCTAAAAGATCAGCTTGCTTTTCCTTACTTTTTTTTTCAGAAATCATGAGTAGCTCTATACCCCCTCCCAAATATAAGGCTAAAAATATAAAGACGTAAACAAGTAAATTAATAAACACATTGATTGAATGGAAAATTGAATTAAAACTTAGCAAATACTTATGCTATATGTGCAAAGTAAAAGTATACACTAATGCCTACTCTGAATGTTGGACACATGATAGAGACTTGAAGGTGTGGTTTAAAACCCGCTTTTGCTTCAACATAATTAATGTAAATTGAAGGACGATTTTGAAAGTAAATCTTTAAGATTGCCTTCATTTCAGATACAGCTGGCAATTTTGTTTAGGGAGAAAACTCCATAGCCTTTATCTGCACGTGGTCAGATTATTCCGTATGAACCTCTCAATCCATGGCAAGCAGGATGAAATGGGGTCACACACTGTACATGAACTTTAACTCTCATACTTCCCCCACTGAAATAGCAATTCCAGCTCCTCCTATATCCTGCAAATATGATTACTAGTATAACACTGAAGTTAAATTCTTGCCTCAGTAGAGGCTTCATCATATGAGAAAAATGTTGTTTTTTTCCCTCTATGCTTACTTAAGAAAACTAAACCATATTAAAAAACTTGAATGATGGATTGCAATGGCAGTAAAGTGGTTTTAAACAAAATTATGTTGAGGGGGGACAGTGTGAGTAACACAAAGGACGAGCGAGCGAGCGAGCGGTGGGTGCCCCGGAGTTTTCGTTTGTGTCAGTCTTTTTAGCTCCTGCTTTCCAGTTTCCAGCTGATGGTTGGCGTACGGAGGATGAGGAGGGCAGCTAAGCTTCTTTTAAGCTTCCCAAGCCTCTTAAGGTCTGGAGCACCAGCTTCTGTTGCTACACAGGACGCGGGGAAATGAGCGCTACAAAATGGCTTCTGTGTGCCTGACATTCTCATGTGAATGTGTAGGCGCAGCTAATGTGCTACTATGCCTGCAAACGATATATTGTGTGTATGTGTGTGTGTGTGTGTGTGTGTGTGTGTGTCGTTGAGTGTTTGAGAAGGGGTTGGGGTGTGTGTGTGTGTGTGTGTGTGTGGGGGGGGGGGGTCATACACAAAGGAGAGACTGATTCAGTTTGGTCTGAGCGCAGATTTGAATATATATAACACAGAGTACAGGTGATTTGTCTTAATGACAGTCAGCACTTTGTTTTTCCATACCCTAAAGCAACGTATTATTCTTTATGAACAATGCGGTTTCAATGCGTTACCGCAAAACCCCCTTCCTGCAACTTCAAGCAGTCTGTCACACTCTTTGTGGGGGTGGAAAACAACAAAAAAACATCTCACAATTTCACATCTTACAAGATCTACATACTTTTCTAGCTTTAGACATTCTAACTAAGGGTTATCCAACCCTGGCTTTTTTCCATTGAGAGCTACTCTGATAAAAAATCAATGTGGATGTAAAGCTACTACTATAGTACATCAATATGTAGCAAAGTATCTGTAATAAAATGAGAGTTACCATTCTTTACCATCTTATCATCACACTTACAGCACAGTGCAAATGCTCATTTGAAATGTCATCTAAATTTGCTGTGCTTTTGTTTTCTATAGTTACAGTCAAAGCTAATGTGTAATACCAATATCAATTCACATGGTCTCATTTTGTATCAGACAGGGCAGAAGTTGATTTCATAGAGATTTTAACACGTACTGGAATACCGTTTGTGACTATGTGTTAGGTGTTTATTAACTTTTTCTTTTAACACTTTGGAGAGCTGCTCTTTAGCAGGTGACAAGCTACTCCTACCTGTTGGAAACCCCTGTTCTAACCTAATATCACTTAATTCCTCTTAACGCATCATAACAAAATCAACTATATATTCACCCACACACGTCCACCCCCCCCCAAAAAAAAAAAAAATCGGCTTAATTTGATTTCATTTTAAGGATGAGGGATGGGATGGAATGGCAAATCTTCCCTCAAGCAGACTCTGTGCTTATACGCTATACTTGCCCTTTGATGTCCTTAAACAAAACAACTCTTACGGTTCTCATCAGGTGTCCTGCCAGTGAAGCTGAAAGCTTCACAACAAGCAGAGGGAGCATTGCATCTTTTTTTTTTTCTCCAGTGCTGCACATTGCTGAGGATTTCTGGCACATTAGTTGCCTGGGTAAATCACTTCATCCCAGCTTAGCTTCTTGAAAGTCACACTATTTCACTGTAGCAAAACAGGGACATGTGAAAGAGAGAGTGTGAGAGAGTGAAAGACAGAGAGAGAGAGAGAGAGGAGCAGTGGTTCAGTGAGTGAGATGCCCTGGGCTATGGTTGGAGGAGAGGCTGATAAGCTTTTACGAGGCGCCCATGGTGATCCATTTCTAACGGATGATTGAGGAACATTACACTAAAGTCCTTGCAAGACACACTGGGCTAGAGAGATTTTGTTTTATGTTTGTTGGCAGCAGAACCTTGTTGTGGTTGTCCCCCCCCCCACTCTCTCTCTCTCTCTCTCTCTCTCTCTCTCTCTCTCTCTCTCTCTCTCTCTCTCTCTCTCTCTCTTTCTCTTTTAAAGTCCCGCTGTGGGTGGATTGTGGTATGGAAGGGCAATGTGGTCCCTTGCATGGTCTGCCTGCTTTTTTTGCCACCAGAGGGGATGGCTAACGGCGCTGGTGCATATGTCATACCAGATAGCAGCAACATCTGGCACAGACAGTGATTTATCTCAGGTCGAAGCCTGATTAGGGAGTGCAAAGGCATTTGTTATCCAGCCTTTTTAGCACCAGAGGCTATTGCTGCGTTTGTGTGGGAGTTAGGATTCACAGATAGGAATAATAACAATTCCATTATATCCTGGGAGAATACCTAAAGGTGCTTGCATTGTTTTCTTTCTCTTTTTTTAATTGTTTTTCTTTTTTTCTTTCTTTCTTTTTTTTTTTTTGTTCAACAGAGGGCAACGACACAGTTAGATGAAAACAAAGTACAAATGCTCAATATGAAATCAGACAAGCCAAGACAATATTTTGTGCATTTACAGATGTACACAGAAGTGGGTTTTTGATTGGCCTTTTTTTCATTTTGCTTTTAAAAGTTCTCAGTGTTGCTGAAAAACATCTGGCAGCAGTAGAAAACTAAGACTTGCTCTCCAGTGAGCAAATTCTCACCTTCAGATTTGGAGAGCCATAGTCTTTGCATCCCATTGGGAGATGAGCAAGAAGCAGATCGCTTGGACTTCACAGCAAAGACTGTAGATAAAACACCACATTAGTAAGAATCTCAGCTACATAAAAAGCAGAGGAAGGAAAAAAAAATCCCCAAAGTGTCTTAAGCCTAGCAAGTACTTCTCTAGGCTCTGCACATCTTCTTGAGGTGTAGTATTTGTTAGCAATTTCTCCGTCGCCAATAGATATGTGTGCCCAAGTTTGTGTGCATTAACCTGGACCTACGGATTTCATTTGCGATTTGATCTGCTGGGCTATTAATGAGCTTTAGCTACCATCCTGCAAGCGATCCTCTGGTTTCTCCATCAGCTCCGGGCATGAAGCCTGTTAAAATAGACAGTCAGGGATATCCAGGCGGCATCTGTTTGGCATTAAAAAGCAATTGGGGCTCTAAGAGCTGAGATGGTAATCGAAAAAACAAGAGTCGTCGTGGAGGCAAGAGCCTGGAATCAGCTGACAGGAATAGCCCTGATGAGAATGGTGATTTATTTTTTATTTCGTTTAATTTCTGTAATTCTTTTTTCTTTCTTTTTTTTAAAACAAGGGTTTTGTAGTTTCAGGATATAGTTGACTGGTGTGCTTTATTGTGACGTTGGTCCATTAGCATTCAAATGATTGTTCATGTGATTCCTTTATTTATGAAGTTCCTTCATTTTATATACTGTCATTAAAAAAAGTCACATAATCGCTTCACTAACTGTACTGTACATCCGTAGCCTTTCTAGTCCGTTATGTTCTCCTGTGTTGTCGTCTCTCCCTTTCCTCCATCCAGCACATCATTCTCCTCAAATTGCTATTTCTCAAGTATCTGTGCCAGGGTGATATTTGTTTAGGTAAATCCATTATATTAAATCTCTGATATTATTTGGTGATAAAAACCCATGGCTTGCGATAATTTATTCTGTAATATGGAAATGTGTTCAGCGCCAGCCAGCGAGGCAGCGAGCGAGGCAGGCGAGTCACAAGGCCATCTCTTTCATGGCCCGCTTGGCTGGTTAATAAGGCAGTTCTACAGGCCTCTACTGTAATATATTTTACCAATAAAGCAGTTCCAAAGCCCAGCTGGCCTTTTGACCAGCACTGAGCACTTGGAAAGCAGCAGGCAGTCCCCTGCTAACTAGGCCTTCTCCTCTCTCATATTAGCTACCTGTCCCCCTGGCTTTTCCGAGGGAGGGAGCGAGTGAGCGAGAACGAGAGAGAGAGAGAGAGAGAGAGAGAGGCTTAACTGAGTTGATATTTTCATCTTGGGCCTGCCAAGATGCTACACCCCTGCTTTAATCTTGTGTTGTGACGTTAAGCGCAGTGTTCTTGAAAAGCCTGGCTGAACTTCAACCTCGGGGTGGTGCTGTCACAGAGACGTGACGGGGCTGGGCTGTGGCGCAGCCTGGTCTCTCCTTGACCCTTCCTATTGGGTAGCCAAAGCCTTTCCCCTGGCCTTTTTGAACCGGGCCACTCACTGTCAGGCGGGATCTGACATCTTCTGACACAAAGAGCCAGCATTTGTCCGACTCCAACATAATTGTGCTGGCAGCAAAAAAAAATTCTGAGATTTTTTTTGTTTCTTGGATAAGTTTAATTGCAATTGTTCAGAAAAGCCAAAATATGTCCATTGCCCAAAACACTACTAAGTGCTTATGATTTTGGAATCTTTGTGATGCATTTGAAATAGCATTGATAATTGTACACAATATGCCATACGGCCTAGTTAGTGATACTACTCTTGTCACTTTATATTTTCTGTTTCCGATTTCTTTTACACTCACCATTCTATGGTTAGTCCATTACTGAGTACAAGCATTAGTTGAATGACTAAGTCCTCATCACCCATCACCCCCCCCCCCAAACATGTACGTACACACACACACACACACACACACACACACACACACACACACACACACACACAAAGAACAAAAAAAGAGTGACACGTACACACACAATGAAAATGCATGCAAATGCCTGACATGAACGTTAGAGCCTCACAGTCAGAGGGCAGCCTGCTTAAGAGTTACTCCACCACACACAAAGACTGCCCATCACCCTTTGATAGCTTCAGGCGCCCACTGGCTAATATTGCTTGCTTCTAATGCTGTCACTTACACTGATGGTGTTGGGGAAAACACACACAAACACACACACACACACACACACACACACACACACACATCTCATCCACTTCCCCCCTCATCATTTAGCTCCATCTCTTTGCCCGGCTGATTGATGCCGGAAAACCAATTGCTCACCATAGCATCCATGTCAGTCTATTACGCGCACTCTCTGGTAATGATAGGCTGTCTCTGAACTGCAGATTGCAGTGGCATGTCTCAAAGCCATAGAGAGTATAGCCTTCCTCCAAGCTATTCTGTTGCCTGTGTACACGGGCTCATTTAGGTAAAGTAAACAGAAAATCCTTTCACTGATGAGGCTGTCATTTCAGTCAATCTTGCATTATTACCAAGAATCCCCAAAGTAATGAATTATTGATCCGTCTATGTTGAGAGAGGTGTTCATTAAAGTACTGTGCCATGACACTTGAAACCAAATGAAAACAAATGCAGCGACCATAAATATTTGTGTGTGTGTGTGTGTGTGTGTGTGTGTGTGTGTGTGTGTGTGTGTGTGTATATATATTTATAAAAACAGTTTATTCTTTGCAGTGTTATGATAGCAAATGTACTGTAGCTCAAATCAGGCATGAAGGGGCCAAGTATTGCAATAGCCAAGCCTGTACTTTCAGGAAACTTCTGGTGTTTACAAAGTATTTTATTTGGAATACTTGGCAGCTGCAAATATCTCGTATCCATAGTTTTACAATGTAATGTTGCCTTGTATTGCATCATTGATTGCATAATTCACTGCAATATTCTCTTCTGTGTTTTATTACTCATGTATTGGAAGCAGCGTGGGTGACTAATAGTCTTCCATTAGCCTTCTTTGAACATCTTTTAGGCCTTTAGAACAATGAGTATAGGCTAGTTGAATTCAACTATAGTAGCTGGCAAGTGACATTTTGTGCCTCAGTTCTAAAAGCACAAAGAATGAAGAGAGAGAGAGAGAGAGAGAGAGAGAGAGAGAGAGAGAGAGAGAGAGAGAGAGAGAGAGAGAGGACTAATCATGTGTCATAGTGTGACCACACAGAGGTCATTACAGGACCTGGAGTCAGTCCTATTTGACTTAAGAGATGTTAGTGCTTTTGGAGATGTTCTCTAGGAGGGTAATTTCCCATTTCAGGCATGAGTGGCAATGCGCTGGAGGCAAACCTGTTGGCCCTGCATTATTATGCGGGTGAGGGGTCTTTTTGAAAGGGACTACTTTCATTTGCCTCCTCTCTTTTATTTACTGTTGCACAGCCATTGATTGTAATAGCAGTGAGTTCGCTGCTGTTATCTTCATGCTGACCAGCCATCAAAGCACCAAAATGGCTGCCACATTTTAGGAGTCAACTTGCATACGACCACAAAGATAATGCATATTGCTATGACCCTCATTTTGCACAAGAAGCATAGTGCCAAGTCTTTTGATCATGGCTCCGCTCTCAGATGAAAACAACATCCTCAGTATCATAAAGTGTTCCTCTGAACTGACTAATTGAAAAGAGTTGGCAAATATACTAATCACGAAGTAATGCAACCAGCATATTTCCACAGGTTGACCTTAATCAGTTGAATGTGTGGCTAATTTAATTACATACGGTGAAATTTGATTACACAAATTGTGGAGGATATCAAATAAAGCCTCATCTAGTATTTTTGTATTCTCTATACTTTGAGCTATTTAAAAAGGGAAATGACTCAAGAGTTTTGCAAAAAACAAAAGCCAGTAGTTTCTCATAAGACTTGTTAGTTATGCTAATGTATGTTAATGCTATTAATTACAAACACCTATGTTTCATTTAAGTCATTTGTCAGAGAAGCAATTAAAAACAATAATGAGAATGCCGTCAGTGGTAAAGCAAGCCTGATGAAAGGCACCACTGGCGGGAGGAAGGCAGGAGAAAGTCACTTATCCCGGACTAGGCCTAGCCGTGGGCAACGAGGTCTCATTAAAGTCCCCAACTCTTTGTTGATCACCAATTAACCTGATTTGTTTCTGTTCTGATAAAGCCCTCACACAGCAGTGGTTTCCCCTTATTTCCCCTGTGATCGACAGGGTTTACAGACAATATGTCTTGCTGGGGTACAAAAGGAATACTGAAAAAAAAAAAAAAAAAAAAAACATGAAACAGCCCATCTAATCAGTTTCTTGTGGCCCACAAAAAAACCTTCCTTTTGTCAAGGTAGTGAAGCAAACTTGATTTGGAGAGAGGAGGAGGGGGGAGGGGGGGCAAAGCCAGTTGGGTCGTTGTAGAAGGCAGGACAGTCTTTTGAACCCAGTGAGGAAGCGAACCCGTGGCATGTATCATGTGAGCTAGGGCAAAGACTCAGAAACAGATAGGGGGAGATCAATCGCCCTCTCTCCTTTCACAGCCCTGGGGATATTGACCTAGCCACCATGAAAACCCTTCCATTTTAAACAGCATGGCGCTGATAAGAGAAAGTGAGGTGATCTCCTTAGTACCTGCAGCTGTAATTCCATGAAGCCCTCTGTGGTGAGCTAGAGAACTATCAAACCGTCATGTCCTCCAGGGTCAAACACACAATGACATGTCTGGTGTGGCGACCAACAGGACAGCAGGACTGTTAGAAGTGGCATTGCTACCCACCCACCCAGGCCGATTATGAACTCTGGGAAATCCTCCATAAAACGAATAAGTGAAGGATATGCAATCTACGTCTTGTTTTTGAAGTTTCAGTGGTGCTAAAACTCCCAATCTGTTCAGATACAAGTGGGTTATGTGAAAACCATTTACTTCTAGTCCACATTATGTCCAAAGTATCACCCTTCCTTTGAAGGTAACGTTTTTAAGAAGAGAAATTATTTTATAATGGTTTAATTTCTTTTCACCTGCAAGAATACTTACTAATGATGTCTTGCAAAAGCCAATACCTAAGCCAATGTGAATGAAGTCTTTCTTTTTTGGACCCTTTCTCACTTTCTAACTTTTGTTTTGTTCTTCAAAAAGTGTCAGACTTTTTTTTTTCTTTGTTTCTATAATTACACTGTAGATTGCTGTTAATCACTGTTCTTCCCAAATAATAAGGAGAGATTTGACAGAAATGTGTGGTGAATCTTGGGAATACAATGTAGTAAATTAAACATGAAATGAATGGGAGACACCTTCCTGGCCCCTTCCTCAAGGCTGTAATTTGTGGTGTTTAATGGAGGAAATCATTGTCATTTGGTGCAGGAATGAGGTAAAGAGGTAAAAATTAGACCTAACTTATGTTTTAGACCATTATCGTGGGAGGCGCCAAATACTGAACTAATTACAGATCATTGTCTTATTTCAACAGGTTGGCTGTTTAATCAAAGCTTTGTTTTTGCCTCATGTGATTCATATGTGTAGTATGCCCCGGTAGCATATTCAATCAAAATATCTTGATTCAATTTCATCAGCTGTTTAAGATAACAGGTACATTTAATTACTTGAATATTACTCTCAAGCAAAATTTACTGTAAGCAATAGCTTCATTTAAGCCAGTTTTCAGTTTAAATGTGTTGTAAGTTATCTCTTTTGCTTTGGATCTTTAAAGTTGGATCCTGCTTCACTAGAGGGTCTTAAGTAATTGCATCAGTCTACCACCAGAATATGTGTGTTTTACAGTTATTGTTATTTTTCACCTTAATGTAACTTCAGTATATGCATCTGTAAAATGCAATAATACCATCAAACACTTTTTTTTCCTCAAAAACAATATTTCCAGAGATTTGCTTTGAAAAACACATCAAATTTTTCATATAAGCTAATTTGTTGGTGACCCTACAGCAGATCTTGTTAACAGACAAATGCGCTATCGTCTAGGCCTATATGTTGTTGTTGTTGATGATGATGGTGTTGTTATTGTTGTTTTCTTCATGTGAAGAGCATTTGTGGTCATGGTGCAAGAAAAGTGATATATAAATTTGCTTATTTTTCAAGACATAGTTTACCGAATCCTTATATTTTTTTTCATGAATTTGTTCAAAATTTATGTTAAACATTTATATGCAGAACATTTAAATTTGAAGTTAAACTAGTATTAAGATAGGAATCATAATCTGCTTATAAATATTTCATTTTTGTCTATAAGGTGCTTCATTTGGTATAACATTAGGCTTAGCATTGTCTAAGTGTTTATTATAGTAATGTAGAATGTAGAGTGATTAAATGTCAATTTATAGGCATTTTTAGACCCAACTACAATTTTTTTTTTATTGGCTAGCAGGCCGCAGTCTTTATTTTATAGTTGATATTTTCCAGTGTTTCCTCTCACAGGACCACAATCCTCCAGAATAAGTGCATTGCATTGAGTTTCTGCAGGGTAAGCACTCTTGGTGTCATCAGCTTTCATTTTCCATTGAACACTTTTTTTTCTCTCCCCCATTTGCTGGTATTAGCCGGTCAACATCAGCTCCACCCAAAAGTTAACAGAGATGTCATGCTGACAGCTTGCTCAAAAACATGCAATACTATCCATTGGCCAATG
This sequence comes from Sardinella longiceps, assembly GCA_027497455.2. Taxonomy (NCBI): domain Eukaryota; kingdom Metazoa; phylum Chordata; class Actinopteri; order Clupeiformes; family Clupeidae; genus Sardinella; species Sardinella longiceps. Next base: position 6,772,426 of record JAODXP020000017.1, read on the forward strand.
ATTGACAGCTCTATTCACCAAACATGCCACCTCCATGCACTAATAAGCTGATAACTCGTGGCCTTCCATAAATTATGTTGGTAGCAGATGGCTTTTAGTTTTTTTTTTTCTTCTTTTACTTTTTAAACCAATTTGCAGAAGCATCCAATTGAATAGAGGAATGTTAAAAGCCCTCTGTTAGCCCCAAAATAGAGATGTGAAAAACCATAGAAAGATGGGAGGGAGGGATGGTAGGTGGATGCTTCAGATCAGAGTCTGCTTCTTTTGTCAACTTTTCTTTCTCTCTTCTTTTTCAAATAATATACAATGCAACTCCTATTGTAGTGGCAAACTGCCACTACAATACGAGTTTTTAACATTTCAAATTCAGTAGCCTTATATCAGGAGGAAAGGGGGAGAATGGCGTAGTTCAAGTGAAAATGCAAATGGTTAGGGCTGTATTTAAAGCTGTACACAAGATGTACTCATCTCAGGGCTGGAAGGTTATCCACCCAATAGCGGCATCAGGAAGACCTGGCTCTGGATCGATAAGGGTTTGACTGCATTTCCAATTCATTTTCCCCAGCTTAGAGCGCCCAACTCCTATCTTCCCATCGATCGCACTGTTAATCCATAACCCGGCTCGTCCTCTTGCTATGTAACAAACACAAAAATAAAACTGATAACAGAGAGGGAACTCTTCATAAATCAGAGGATGAGAGATGCCAAGGATTAGGTCTCTCTCTCTCTTTCTCTCTCTCTCTCTCTCTCTCTCTCTCTCTCTGTATCTTCTGCCCTGCCTCTCTTTCTTTCCCTCTCTCGTTCCCTCTCTTGCTTGAAATAGGCTTTCCCTGCTTGACTGCTTCTCCCCTTGTTGTGGTCAGTGTCATTGGCCGTGTTATATGACATGATTTACTGGTCGTGTGGATACTTGCAGAACTCAATCAAAACCACATGAGACTATGGCTTTTTGTAAAGCTATAGACTTAACTAACTTGTTAATGACTTAACTAACTTGTGATATACTGTAAATACACAATCTAATGTCATCAAATGAATTTGAGAAGCAAGTGATGAAACTGAATTGTGTGCGTGTGCGTGCGCGTGCGCCAGCGCCCCTGAGTGAGTGAGTGAGTGTGTGTGTGAGTGTGTGTGTGTGTGCCGTGTGACTCCTGCATGATCTTATAGTGTTTCCACATAGCAGTGGGAAGCCCCATGAGCTCCCTAACAGTGCTGTCCTCTTCGCCCCTGTCCTCCTCACTCCGTCTCTGTGTTTTTCTTTTCCAGCTGAGTGACCTTCTCCCTGTGTGTAATTTAGACGTGACCTTTGACCCCAGGGGTCCGGTATTTGTCTCCAGTCCAGTAACCAGCAACAGCTTCCCAGTCGCTGGAAATGTCAGCGCCGTTGAGCACCCCCCCTGTCCCCTCTGACCCACCGAGCAGCTCGCAACCTTCACAAATGGACCACTTTAATGGCCGCCTTGTCATCAACCCACTCCCAATATTCCTTTGGTTTTCTCTCCTTCTTTGCTTTTTAAAGACAGGGTTTGTAAACAAATGCATAGGCTATTGTGGAAGTCACTAAAAGAGGTTGATGCACTCAAAATGCTGTGGATGACACATGAGCTAAATTGTAGTGACACACATTGTTTTTCTTTTCTTGAATTTTTCAGAAATTACTAAAATATATATTATAGTTAATAAAAAGAAAGAACTTCTAAGTAATCTCAACAAATCAAGCCAAAACATTATCAAAATTATTTAAATATATTTCTGTAAATTCATTGCAAATGGACTTAGAGGGTTTTGTCTCTGTACTCCTCACAGAAGCGAAAAAAAAATGTATATAGTAACTTTTGAAAAGTTATTTTTCAGCTAACATTGCCAAAATAAACAAACACAAAAAACCCTACTTCCCACCAGCAGTCTCCTGCCAACTGTTCAGATTGATCCTTACAAATGACCCAATCCCAAATGGTGGAGCCAGTGATAATGGCAGCCGCGGCTGAGTCTATTGTGGAGGAGCGTTTGGGTTTCTGTAGGAACTGGCCCTTAATGAGGTGGGTTCAGAAGGGTCCCTGTCCTCCTATCTCCTTTTGAGGCCTCTGGAGGCTCGGGCCCTGCGTTGGGACTCTATTGTTGGCTATGCGGGGGGGATAATGTCCTTATTAATTGTACCTCTTTGTAAGGTGTCAGCTGTGGAGCTCCGATGGAGACGGATGGATTCTGTGGAGTCTGCACCCCAGCCCTTCTTTTGTCAGACACCCAGAGAGCTGGCTGGCTGGGTCTGGCACGGAGCCGGCTCAAACGAGGGCCAGATGCGCTCCTGTGTCACCTTCCATCTGCCATCTTTTTTTTTTTTTTCTTCTTCTTTTTTTTCTTTTTTTTTCCCAACACAGGTGCACCATTTCTCACCCCTTAGCAAGGCTGTGGGCCTGAAGAACATGTTTCAATATGACACAAAGATGGGAGACAAAGAACAGGAGCCACAGATTAAAGATGGAATCTCACTAGCTAGAATCTCACTAGCTTTCGAGCAAGTTGTTTTGGGGAGCAAATACGCAAGTATGTTTGATAGTCTATTTTTATCTTACTACAAAATAATATCTTCTTTGAATTTCTTTGTGGACGTTTATTGTTTACATTTCTTAGTATATTCTTAGTATATTTTGTTGTAACTTTTAAACATTAATTAATAAATGATTTAAATACTAGACACCTTTTGCGTCTGTCATCTGTTTTTGGTAGAGTAATATCTTTATCTAGTCATATGCAATGTATGTGTGTTATGTTGCAGATGCTATACCCAGGCGAAAGAACCTACAGTAAGCCATGAAATATGCTGAAAATTCTTCATGCGAGACCCATTTAAGCACTAGATGTCTGCCTTTAAAGATGTGTTTCGTTCAAATGTACATCTGTCTTTTCAGCCTTTGAAATCCATTGCCTTGGCTTGTTAATGAGTGAAATTAGTAGGGTGAAGAGAATTAGCAACAACTAATATGCCTCCATGCTCATCAGCGACCGCTTTTCCTCCTTGCAATTAGCACCGGTTGCTTTCATTCTAGTTGACTTTGACAGGGAAATCAAAGCAAAGTTTGTTTGCAATCGACCTTGGCTCATTCCACTTTGAACAAGTGGAACGGTGACTGTGTGGTAGTGCAAGCACTCAGATGTGCAACAAGGCTTCACATCTGTCAAAGCGAATCAGCGAGGGGGAGAACATGAACTGTGATCCATAATGACTTCGAAATGACCCGGCGGTTAAATTAGTCTACGTTTAGTTTTCTCCAACATGAATTTGAACGATAGCAACGGAGGTTAGGTTGAAGCGAACACAGAGATGCTATTCCACCAGACTGGGTTGTATAAAGTCCATTTAACCGACGATGACTCAAGGTGAAGACCAGATTCCCATCACTTTGGGTCAGATCTATACTGCAGTCAGCTGCTTGTCTGGGACATTTGAGTCATCACCTGATGTTTCTGAATAAAAAGGAAAAAAAAAAACACAGACAGGCAGACTCACACACACACAGACACACAGACATACAGACACACACACACACACACACACACACACACACACACACACACACACACACACACACACACACACACACTCACTCACTCACTCACTCACTCTCACGCAAGAATTTTGCCTGTTTTACAAGAACATAATTGCACATAAAAATGTCAGAATCTCCTCAAGGACCATAACTCATGAGTCATAATGCACCAATGGTCTCTCAAAGAGCAAATCTTGTGTTGAGTGATAGTCACATCTGTTTTAAGAATGTCTGAGTGACCTGCTGTCCTGCAATGCTGTATGCCTCCAGAAATCCTGCTCGACATTGAAGTCCCAGCCTCCTTTGTTGTATATGAAACAGGATGGAAATATGCTGGGTGTTGAATAGTTTGAATGAGAGTGTTTGTTTTACTGAACAATGGAGCCATTCCTTAAGACACAAGTCTTTACCATACAAGCGGCACAGGCTTTTGAGAAATGCATTCAATTGCCAAGTGGTATTACCAACTAGGGGTCTCTCAGGAATATCATATATTCAGGTTCTCCTGCTCATTTAGTTAAACAAATTTGTAAATACTAAAACACACTTTCATTAAGGCTTTGTCAATGAACAGGTGCAAGACTGTATACAGAGCAGTTCACTTACAATAATAAATGTGCATCATCTACAGGACAAAGGCAAAAGTAAGGCCAGTAGCCAAGTCCAAACTGAGATCTGCAACCGTTGCCAGATCTGCAACAGTTCAGAGTTTACATTCCAGTCAGCTAATATCTGGCAAAGAATCAGAGGTAGAGAGAACCTATGCAGCACATTTACAAAAAAAAGTAAAACCCATGTATTAATCACATTAGAGTACTTGGAATATTATGTTTAAATATCATATACTGTATGTACCCATCCAGAGCTACATCAGCTTATTTGTCCGTAGTTTATACATACAGGTATATATTTGCAGTTATATATCCTACAGTAAATATAGTCATGATAAATGATATAGTCCACCATATCAATACTAGATAAAATACAACTTCACTGATATCAAACTGTGACGCAACTCAAGAGAGAACAAACATTCTGTCCGTAAAGGTCTGGAGAACCACACCTCCAAGGTTACAATACAATTACAATGTAGAGTTATGTTAATTGTGGTGTATAATGTCTCTTTTACAATTGAATGTCCATGCCACTGTCCTCACTGATTCATGTTTAGCAAATACATAGCAAATTCTTTAAATTTTCGATTTCAGATTTATAATAATTTATGACGACTGCAAGTGGCAAACCTTAATCTTGCAGCGTTTTACCAAAGGTAGGAGTACTATGATGTCTTGCCAGCAGCCAGCTGATACAACACTGTTTGATATCCTAAATTAAAGTTACTTACCCAAGGTCATCTGAACAACTCCCAAACTTCTATCTTGTAGCTAGGGATGATTCTTAGCGTGTAATGTATAGCACAGAAAATTTAAGTCAACTTTCCATAAAATATCAACAAATCAAATATTAAGTTCTGCATGGCAGTCAAAGTCGTATCTTATTCACAAAGAAAGCTAACTCGCTTACCGGTTTAATAATACAGTTGTTGTTATTATGTTTGTGCCCCTAATTGGAGAAGGGTTTCCTTAATCATGTACTGTATGAGTCTCACAAAATTGTTGTAAAGAAGATGTGAAATGTTTGGCCCGCTCCTGTAAAGGGTGTTTTGGGGAAAGAGAAGACATTTACTCATTAGCTCTATTGATTTGCCTGACATTTCACAGTAGGTTGAATAAGGTCCATGCCATCGTCTGCCTAATTTGAAAACAGGGAGGTGACCAAATAACGCATAAAGGTCAGCATCAGTTCGAAACTACTTGATAAGTAGCCAGCCTATTGACAGGTTGAGGATTTTTTTTTTTGCATGGCAGATCATTAGGTAAATACTTTTCTCTCCTACAGTGTCTTTAGCTCACAATTAATCCTGATTGCAGTTTTCCACAAGATGTTCAGTCATCCACTACCAATGTGATTCTTGAGTATGCAAGTGTGTGTATAAATCACCATTTCAGACCCGTTTTACAATCTGATGACCGAAGAGCACCCATCTCAATGTTGAATATGGGGAGAAACTTACTTTTCTCCCTCCTTACAACTGAAAATGAGGTGTCAGAGGTTAATTTTCTGTTTTGAGTAATTGGCTTTCTTGTGATCGGGAGGCTATTTTCTCACCAAGTACTAAAGGTCAATGACAAATTCCATACATAGCCTAGCTGATGGCGAATGGCCTACAGTATATTTCCATGAGACAAGGAAGACTGGGTTAGATGGAAGAGACTCAAATACTTACTTCTCATCAATTACTGAACTGCTCTTTCTTAAAAAAAAAAAAAAAAAAAAAAAAACATATTATTTTAATTACTTTTGGCTTCTGGGCTTGTGGTAATAACTAGTGGTAATGAAATATCTTTTTCATTGATTATTTTAGTTTGTTGAGAAAACACAGTTAATTAAGTGGATTGAAGCCTCCATGAGATCACCAGCATTAACATCAAATCCTGTTCTCCTCATTAAAGGAAACAGAGTCAATTTAATTAATGCATATTAATCCCTACCAATGCCCATTTTAGCTTTCAAAAAAGAGAGAGAGAAGGAGAGAGAGAGAGAGAGAGAGAGAGAGAGAGAGAGAGAGAGAGAGAGAGAGAGTGTCATGGAAAAAAAAATGTAGCAGGGCTTGTCTGACTTCAAAATCATTCCATTTCAAACATGCAAGTTTGATCGGTGCATAGCTGAGTTTGTGGGCGCCACACACAGGGGCCTCCCTCTGAAACATCCAGCAACCTTTTGTGTGATCTTTCCCTCGGCTAATTAAAAAAAGAGGATTAATCAAGGCTTCCTCCAGCAGACAGCACCAGCCATGATCCTGGGTGCAATGGGATTCTGAGCTAAAGCTGCTGTCTGCGCTCCTCTCTCTCTGAGCAAGAGTCTAATGCCAACTCAGTTGCTGCTGCACACACACTTAATAAATAGATATTTAAAAAAAAAACAAGTTTGCCTAAAGATCCATCTCCTTGTGAGGTTTTTGTGGCCACAATAAAAGCAGTTTTTAGGGATACACGGTGATTATTTCCCCCCTCATGTCCTTTGTAGCCAACTGATCGGAGACCTTGCATGCGTGGCCCCATTTCTTTGCCAGCCTTGTAGAGCACACGTCGAGTTCTGCGGAATGACGCTGTTAACCTCGCAAATATTTACACCTTTTTTCGAGCAGGTTGACTTGCCAAGTCTTTCCCTCTCCTTGGATGTTGTGACTGTCTGGTGCCAGAGGTTATCCGCCGTGCCCTTGGTCCGTGTTTTGAGACCGAAGCCCTTTCCCTTCCCCTGCCAACACATTACTCTCACTGCTGATAGACCAGAGCAAATAACCTGATGCCAGAGGGCAAATATGACCAGGGCCGACTCTCCTGAACATTGATATGCCGCAACCTGGCCCAAAGCGTCTGGTTTATTTCTCTCTCCTGTTTTTTTTTTCTTTTTTTTTTCTTTCTTTTTATTTTTTTTTAAGTTGATATGAACTCTGTGAATGATCAACAAGATATCAAGGCATCTGTGTGGGAGTTAAACTCAAAAGGTGGCTGGCTTGCTGTACTCTTCAGCATGAGTCCTGAACCCTAGATAGAACTGTGCCCTATCTGCAGGCTAGTTTGCAGAAAGAATGTTTAGTTAAACAGTAAACATTGATTACTCTGGGGGTCATGCTAAGGTTGTTTGAATAGCAACTACAGGGTCATTGCAATGGGTTCATTGTTTAGCTCAGTCCAACTAGCTTTGTCCCATAACATTTATAACACACGTGTAATAAATGTTATTAAAAGTAATTTTATCATTTATTGGGCATTTTTTAATAAAAGCTGTTTTTCAGGTGTGCATGGTATGATTACGTATATGCATGTTTCATTTTTCCCTTTATTCCACTACTCAGAATGATTGTTTCATTGTTCTCATTGTTTGTTTTTAATCTTTCTTTTGTGCAAGAAATGACAATCTATGTGGATGCTTTGTCAACTCTTTCTCATAGCACAAAACTTAATCATGTTTTAGCCTTTCACAGCTGTCAGGATAAGTCTGACGGTTTACTATGACAGCTCATTCATGTTGTTTTGCACACACATGGTAGATACGTAGCATCTCTCATAATAAAGATCATAGACGATAGGCCTATAATTATAACTGGATGATGGCGTTATCACTTTATCAGAGCATTACTCCCACTTGCAGCCACTTTGAACATCTTAGGTGAAGTTGACATGTTGACAACCACCTCAGCACAACGGATGGTATATTTTAGAAACGCTAGTGATTATCTCTTGTCTAGGCTTTGCTGTAGTTCCTTGAATGCCTTTCACATTCCATCATTAAACTCATATTTACCAGTGGCATTCCTTCAGCTTAGTTGAACCGAGAGAAACAAGCTGAATGGCTGAAGATTAGACTAATTCCTTCTGTTCATTTTACTAGAGTACATAAAAATGGTCCAAAATTGGCATTTGAACACCACATAAGTGTCGTTTGCTTGCAGTTCCCACAAAAATGACAGCTCGAGGCAGCCCCCTCAAATCGGCTTAGTCGGAAACTATCTCATAGATCAGCATGTATGGAAGCCTCTGTGACGACAACGGCAGAATGGGGATAAACCGTAAAGCGTGAGGAGAGAAAGAAAGGGAGGGGACCAACCCTTTTCAGATTCCATTAAAGGAGGCTCTTCTCGTTTTTTAAGGTGTCAATTGTTTTCGGTCCCTTGAAGTGTAGATGGAATGTTTGAATTCCTGTATTAAGCGTAGAACCTGCTGAGTTAAATTATGGTCTGTGGGCTGCGAGCTGGGAGTAATCAATAGGGATACACAGGCCAGTGTGTAATGTGTCTGCTCCGAGCAGCAGGGGGGACTGCCCCCTGCCTGCCCTGCCCCCTCAGCAGGTTAAATAAATATGATAGTGAGACCAGGCACACTGGATTATACAATATCAATGTAGAATCAGGAAAGGGCTATCACACTCCTCTGCCTACTGTGAGCACTATTGACAGATGTGGCTTTGAACATGACTGTGGTGGATGGAGTCCATGACACTACCCCACCCTCATTCGCTCTTTCTTTCTCTCTTTTACCTCTCTCTCTCTCTCTCTCTCTCTCTCTCTCTCTCTCTCTCTCTCTCTCTCTCTCTTTCTCTCTCTCTGTGACACTGCCTTTTGATTCTGCCCTTCCCAACCACTTTATCGAGGCTATCCTCCTCTTCTCTCTCTCCCTCTCTGTGTCTTTCCATCCCTCCTTCTTCTACTATGTTGTTAATGGTGTAAAATTACACAGTGAAACCGCTAGTGTACAAAAGATATCTATGTAGCAGTGTTGCCAATTTGGACAAATATATCAAAACGGCATTTATGCCATATAGCTTGTAATAGATTGAATTCAGTAATGGTATATCAAAAACCTTACCATGAAATCATAAGATAGTAAACATTTATATTGTGTCATTGCAATTTCATGATTTATTTCACATTGTTGGTGTGACTATTTTGATTATTGTGACTATATTTTGATAAACATCCTAACAATACTGTATAAAAACATATCAATTTCAGCACATCAATTTCAAAGATTTAATTTGAACAATTTTCTGTAGAGAATTATTCTGCTTTATAGTGGAATGCCGTCATAAGTAAGCATTGACCTTGTAATCTTAAATCAGCCAAAGTAAACAATTTCATAATCCGACACAATTTTCAGATTTTCCTGCGGGACAATAAAAGTATCTATCTATCTTTCAATAATCAAATTGACATGATTATTCCATGCTGTGCTATCTCAATAACGTTAATGAATCTCTGCATGCACATATTACATGTGATTCTCAAAGTCGACCTCTTCATTGGGAGGTCACACTAGGCAAACTCCCCCTGCTTGAGTCTTTGAATGACATGGAGAAGAGCGGGTCTATCTATTGTCTCTGCATGACACATGCCTGATAGAGCTATGTGACGTTGGGATAACAATAGCCTGTCAAAGATTATGAAATATATGAAAGAAATTATTGATGCTTTTGATCTTTTTCGTCACTTGTTACCAGATATTGGCAGATAATTTACACATTTCCAAAAGCCCATCAGCTTTTACCTGCCGAAAGCCTTGCTCAACATCACCACTTGAATTGAGCTGCTCTTTTTGCATGTTACAAATCACCCCCCACTGACTCCTGTATAGGCTGCTTAATGTAGACTACTGTATGCATACGTATGCAATTCTTATGAGATTGCCTAAGTCTAAGCAAATCCACTTAGATCTCACGTACCACCTCCCGCCATGTGACACATGCACCGCCGTATCCCTCCGCCAGTAGCACTGGAGGCATTGCCTAACAAGATGTTAAAAAGCCACATGGTGCCTGGCAGCTGGATGAGATCGTTGCTCTGACACAAATAGGTTGATAAATGGATGCTCTATTTTCAGGTTGACCCTGCGAAATGACAAACCTTAATTAGGCAGTTTGGTGCTGTCGGGCCGGCCGCTCGGCCACTGTCAAACTGGCCATACAGTAACCCCATAGTGCTGATCCACTTGCGCTATTGATTAAGTCACTCTCTCAGCCAGTGAAAGGGGATCAAGAGAGGCATGTGTGAAAGGCTTTATCAGACGACACTCCAGATAACCTGATGCAACCCGATACTGCCTTCTCAAGAGGTTGCAACCTCCACAGCCCCTATGGCCCTCATTAATTAGCATTCTCTCTGTAGTCCTCTGTGTTCACTTTCACCCACTCCCTCTCTCTCTCTCTCTCTCTCCTTTCTTGATCTTCTATTCTTTCTTCTTCTGTCCTCCCTTTCTCTCTCTCTCTCTCTCTCTCTCTCTCTCTCTCTCTCTCTCTCTCTCTCTCCATCCTCTTGTCTCTGTGTATGGATGTTCACTTGCTATTAGTTGTTGTTATCTACTTTTCCTTTCCCTATATATCTCTCTCTCACTCTCTCTTCTTGTCTTTGCAGTTTATCACAGCTCCCACTATTTGCCAATGGTATTGCAGAGAAGTGCAAAGTGATTTCATTTCATTATGGAGAAGTGCAGCTGGGGACATTTACCCTGTCCAGATAGTCCACCATTTTCCTTTCTTTATTCTTCTTATTTGTAAGTAATTCCACTGTGGCTCTTTCTTCTTAGCCACTCTACCTTCCCTGCCTGTCTGCCTGCCTGCTTGCCTGCCTGCCTGCCACTCTCTCTGGGGTCTTGTTCTGAAAGAGCAGAGAGCGCGTGGGGGCGCTGGCCAGGTAGGTGGCACGCGTCATGTTTGCGTGGCGGTCAAGGGAACGTTTGTCATGGGCGACCCCCATGAACCGCCGAGGGACGCTGAGCGCCTCACGGCCAGCGGCGGCAGAGAGAGAGACGGCCGGCTGGCGTAAAAAATAAAAGAGCAGCGGAGGTCTCGGGGGAAATGGCAGAGGCGACTCATGGCCCTGCAGCTGACACATGTGCTAACCGGTGTGTCGGTGTTGGAGCCGAGAAGAGCCAAGCCAAGCGCCACCTCTCTCTTGCTCTCTCTCTCTCTCTCTCTCTCTCTCTCTCTCTCTCTCTCTCTCTCTCTCTCTCTCTCTCTCTCTCTGTTTCTCGCTCGCTCGCATCCACAGTTCTGGGAATGTGTGAGCTTTCAGTACAGCTCCTATCTTATCTGTGTATGAAAACAAACACACAAGCATGCGCACGCACACACACACACACACACACGCACACACATATACACACACACACACACACGCACGCACATACACACACACACACACACACATGCACACATACACACACACACACACACACACACACACACACACACACACACACACACACACACAGAGGCAATAATACCTTGGTAGTATTGCTGAGAGCAGAGGCTATGTTTATGTGTGGAACGTGGAGTTCAGTATAACAACTCTTCCCAGCACTACCCTCTCAGCATTGTATTAACAGATATTGTTTTTAGAGGACTTTTGAACAACCCAGTATGAAGTATATCCCTGTGTTTAGTAAGGGCTCTCTGTGCTTTAGAGTGTAATGTCAGAACCTTTTTAAACAATATCACTTTCTTTCTATTGTTTCATTTATTCAGACAATGAGAGATGGTTTTATGCATTTATTTATTGACTTAGGCTATTTACTTATTTATTTAAGTTCCCATCTATTGAATTCAGATTTGTACCACTAAATCTATAGAGCAACATACAGATGATAGTGCATTAAATGTATAGAATCATGTCCATTTAGAAATCATTTCATGCCATTTTCTCCAATAATGTGTGGTTGGGCTTAATTTAGCTAGAACAAGTGGAAATGGCATTCACGGCTGGGCAAATGATAATAACAGAGACTTGTTTTAGTGTCTGTGGCCAATGCCACGTAATGGATTCAGCAGCATTCAGTAAGAGGCACAAGGCATTGGCTTTGCTAGTGCAGTTTGCATAAGGGTAATTAAGTGAGTGAATACTTTGAATACTCCTCTGTTCTACTGGGCTGACATGATCTAATAACATGCCACAAATTATTGCATGCCTCCTTTAGTTGGGTACATGACTGATTGCTTGGATGCATTAATGTGCCTTCCTACAGCTTTTAGAGAATTTGAAGAGATGCAATTTAGGAATGTAATTTGGGAATGGCAGCTTTTAGCATCAAAACCATCACTCAGTGGCGGTATGGGCAGCTGACATTTCTGTTGGTGTGTGTGCCTGCCTACGTTTGTTGGTATAAAAGGAATTCCTTCCCCTCACACATGCGTTGTAATGAATGCAGGTTTTGCGGTTTATATATTCGTATAATGCGTCGTTCCTGACACGATGCCTCATTCTTTCTTGCATTGAAATGCTCATGCCGTATCACAGGACTATTTCACTGTGGAGTCTCGTCCTTGCCATGAGGTCCATCTTTCTTTCTTTCTTTCTTTCTTTTTTTTTCTTCTCTCTTCTCCCTCCCTTTGATTCCTGTCCTCCTTTTTCTCGCCTTTTGGAGAATGGCCTGAATTTGAAAAAGAAAAAAAAGGCTTGGTGCCAGGTATTGCTGACACAGTGAGCGGAATTTTCTTCCCTCCCACAAAAGATTTGGGAGAAGCACATTTGCATAAGGTCAGAGCCCGGCTCCTGATGGAAGTTGCACAGCATCTCCGTCTCTTAGCAACACTCTTGCTCTCTTGGTCCTTGCGTTAAATTGACTGGTCCTTCCCTTTCTTCCTTTTCACCGCGGCGCTCACAATAAAATGCCACCCTCCAACCTATGTCTGTCACCCAAAAGGTCATCCCTCTTTCTTCCCCTTTTCTCTTTACCATTGCTTTCAACTCCAATTAAAAGATGAGTGTATTATTTATCTCTGCCCAGTGTTTTTTATCTGCTTGTTGCTCTCCTCCTCTGTTTAATATTGCTCAGATTTGGATGAATATTAATATTTTCTTTCTTTATTTCATTCTTTCTTTATTTTTTTCTGTCTTTCTTTCTCTGTCTTTGTTTCATTCATTCTTTCCTCCTTTCTTCCTTTCAGATCATGTGTGTGTGTGTGTGTGTGTGTGTGTGTGTGTGTGTGTGTGTGTGTGTGTGTGTGTGTGTGTGTGTGTGTGTGTGTGTGTGTGTGTGTCTGTGTGTGTCTGTTTCTGTGTCTGTCTGAGCAAGTGTGTGAGTGGCTATATTAACATGGCAATATTGAGGCTCTCCCAGTAGTAGGGAGAGATAGGGAGCAAATTGGAGGCACCTGCAAGACAAAAGGGCTACTGGAGAGCCTCTACTGTGGCTGGAGACGGAGGTAGAGAGAGAGTGGGCCCTGAGTCGCAGTCTTCTCCATCCATTTACTAGCGGCTTGGTTGCACTCGGAAAAGAGAGGAAAGAAAAGAAGAGAGAGAGAGAGAGAGAGAGAGAGAGAGAGAGAGAGAGAGAGAGAGAGAGAGAGAGAGAGAGAGAGAGAGATTCCTTTTTTATATATATACCGCTGGTGTGTTGAGAAAATGAGTTGCCCTGGCTGCCTTGGTGGTGTGAGAATGGGTGGCAAACTCCAGATGCTGGAAAGCGATGTTAATAGAGGGTCAAATTTGGACAATAGTATCCATCACTGCTTTCAGGGATCTCTCTGTCATCCAAGTCATTTCTGACTGCTCTATCCAGCTGAATTGGAGAGATGATTCAATTACTATCTTCTTCTCTTTTCTGACATGGCAGCTGTACACAATGTAATTTCATCTCATGCTCTGGCTTAGAGCTTTTTAATCACCCTTCTCTTCATTCTGGCCACATTCTGGGGTGATGACAAACCCCAAATAAAATGTAGGCTATACTGATACCTACAATGGTGCATCATTCATATATGCTGCTGAATTGCTGCTGACGAGATTCTAAAATGTGGTCAATAAAGAGTTAATTAAATGAAATGAGTTTGGAGAGGTAATCTTTGACAACAAATTAAAACCATTTGGATTGGTGATTGTAATTATGCAAATTATACCGTTACTAACAGTGGTGAGGATGACGAAAATGGTGACAATAATGATGGCAAAGAGGATTGCAATGATGATGATGATGATGGTGATGATGTTATAGTGGTGGTGATGGCATTGTTGGTGGTGTGTACATGATACATCGAAATGACAACAGAGGGAATTATAATCATTGTTTACTAAGGTTATTTTGCCAAGTTCATCTACACAATAGCCTATAGCTTTAGGAAGCATATTTATTTATTTTCTCTTCGTTTGTATATTTTTTTGGCTGCCTATTTCTTTTTCCTTAGTGGTTTGTTTTTCTTTCTGCCTTTTTCAAAATATATGCGATGATTTTATTTTGTTCGTAAAGACAAGGTTCACTTTCTTGTTTTTCCTTTCCAAATGATCCATTGAACATGCAGGCCATCACCGCGTCTGCTTTCGTTCCTGGAGTAATATGCTAGCCAAAATAAGCAATCTGCATCGGAAATAAATCACTGAATATTCTAAAGCTGTCTAATAAAATACTTGTGGGGGGTATACTAATGACAAAAAGGTAAGTTTGACACTGAACTAAGAATGCTATACCAAATCGATCAAATTATCATTTATTTTCGTGTAACTATTTAACTTAATAGGCCATTCCTGATGTTAACTGATGTGGTTATTAATTATAACATATTCCAATTAAAATTAATTGAAGAAATAAACGTTGTATTTTTATTATTCTTATCTCTGTGTTGTCACAATCTCAAAGACAAAAAAAATGCGCCTAGTCTGAAACGGGTGAATGCAAAAGTCTTCCCAGAGTCTGTCTGCGCGGAAGCAGCTAGTAACCCAGCAGGTCAGGCATGCGTAACGGTGACAGGGGTTGCCATGAGGCTGAAATGTTGCCAGTGAAAGGGGAGCATCCATGCTCCTTTCTTGTACTTAAAGGTGGTTTAAGGGTCCCCGACCAGCTGTTTGCCACAGCATTACACCTGTGAAGTTCCTAATGCATAGCTGCTGGATAGAAAGCACCTCGAAGTCAGGACTGTGACCTCTTCAGATTTTAATTAACTGCGAGCAGATGCACTGAAGACAAAGGTTCAATAAAGGACAAATTGGGAATCACGAGAAATGTAGTGGAAGAGAAAGATGGAGAGGAGAGAAAATACAGATTTAGAATATGTTGGATGTAGGCTATCCAAAAGACTACTGGCCTATAGATCTGCAAAGTAAACAAAAATAAAATTTTTGGTATTAGGAAAATATCAAAATTTTGATAATATACAAGGTGCTCGAAAACATGCTTGGAGACATTGAGACATTGGAGTCTTTCATTCTCTGACAGCCTATATGTCGTTTCGAAATAACAAACGGTGACCGGTAACTCAAGTGCATCCATTCGCATACATGTATTGTCTAGACGACTTAAATAAAGACGATAGTATTTGTGAAAAATGTTAAATGGTCCAAATAGCAGAGTTAGGGCAGTTGTTTATGATTATCTTGCACGTGAGATATACCAATCCTCCGATTAGGCATAGCCACCCACAATTTGTTGCAGGTCAAAAAATATTTGGATGGTCATAGCCTATTTAACGAGATGACGAGGGATTTTGAAATATTCTGCCAAAATTCAATAAATAATTTTCTGGAAACAAGTCTAGTTATTGAAGTGTTTAAATCATTATGTTTTACAT
>JAODXP020000017.1:6790587-6833087 GCA_027497455.2 Sardinella longiceps
TTGTCCTTTAATTAAGTATTTATGGAGCAGCGATGGCGGCGAAGTGTACGTTTACATAACACTGTTTCGCTCCACCCAGTTGCCCTGCCCCCTCTCTCACCCCATACCCCCCCGCCGCCCTCATCCCCCACCCCCAGAGTAATGCTCTCCACTCCCCCCACGCCACGGGCTGGCAGGCCATCATTCCTCGTGTGTACTTCCAGCAATGATATCAAAAAGGTTTTTTGGTCAAGCCAAAGCGAGGTCATTCTAATAATACCCAAGGTCAGTGGAGGGAGCCAGTGAGTCTCCCAGTCATTTTTCATTTGTTCGCAGAGTTAATGACAGTTGCAGGGGGAACAGGAACTTGGAGCCGGCAGGCATGTGATGTCACCAACACATGCCAGGGGATTATAAGGGCAGGCAAGGGACAAGGACTGTGGATTAGAATGAGAGAGAGAGAGAGAGAGAGAGAGAGAGAGAGAGAGAGAGAGAGAGAGAGATCTTTACATTTCAACATCATTACACTTTACATTTCATCATCGTTTGCATTGATGCAATCCTGCTGGAATTATGGAAACATCAGGATAAACAACGAAACTAAATGAAAACAAAAGAATTAACGAAACATTTACAGATGAAATTAATGGCTTTCCTTTATGTATTTACTTTAAAATTTGCATCAACTGCAATGGTTTGGAATGGTAGACCCCTAATAACAGATCGAGCCATTACCTCAGTATGTAGAAACCTAAATAGAATACGCTTGACAGCATTCGCAATCTGCCATTGTGAGTATATGCATACTGTATGTGTAAGCCTAATGACCAACGCTAATATGGAAATTTGATGGTTTTAAGACACATATTTGTATTCTATATAAAACATTGCAATTAAAGAAGTAGGACACATGGAAGTGGAGAATTAGCCAAATCCTATCAACAGTGGTGTGTAAGAAATGCACCTCTGACAGTATAGACAAGGACCACTGTCTGCTGAGTATGCATATGACGCAGGCTGTCCTACATAAAGACCTCTATATTTGGATTTCCCCGCAAAGCAATTACTCTGACCAGCTTAAACATACAGGACACTGTCTGTTGTTGTGACAGCCTATTACATTATGGCCATGCAGGGCACAAATGCCGCTTTTATTTGTATCCAGATTGTTTCCTTCTGCATTATTCTAACTCCACTCTCTACACTGAAATGATAGTCTGAAATGTATATGGGATCATAATCATGTGCAGGATTATAATAGTCTGCACATGCATGACAGTTTGTGTTAGGATAATAACCGAAAACCTTTTCCTAGAAAAAACATGATCATATCAAATCCTGTGCCATCTAAATTTAGAATTATAAGAGATTAATACTGGTCATTGGAATCCAATTCTATCATCAGTATGAAAGAATCAGATGTTGTAAACTCACACTCTTGTGAAATCAGGAAATACAGAGAATCTCCAATTTGCACGGAGGAGGACCGTAATTTCCTCTTGTTGTTATGCTATGATGTGCGGCAGCTAATTGAGGTGAACCGAGGGGACACTGGGACTGCTGCAGCAATACAACACAAACTCTCCAGGAAGGGGGGAGGGAGGGAGGGAGGCATCACAAATCACAAAGCCTACGGGCAAGAAGAAGGTATGGCGTTATGCTTGGTGCCCCGGTGGAGAAACCGAGGGACTAATTTGGGTGACAGTGCACTGTAAGAGTGCCTTGACATTTCATGGTGCTGGTAGGTCAGGACAAGAGGACCGCTCGCATCACCTTTTTGGGTGAACCTCGTTTGTATGTTGGCTCAAACAGGATATGTGATGGTAATTATTAGAGTTATGGCTCCAACTCCTGGGCATAAAACTAGCGGACCAAAGACATGTGTAAGGTCAACTGATCTGTGCTACAGTGATGGAACAACATAACCTAGCAAGCATATTGCACACTGTAGAGCAAATGAATGCATCCCTGACATGGACAAATACATACACATTAACTGTTGCATGCATTTTAGAAGACACACACACACACACACACACACACACACACACACACACACACACACACTCGAGTACCACACAGTGCAAAGGCAAATTGGGACTCTGCCCTTTCTCTTCTCACCCTGCTGTTTGATGCCACTAAACATATGAGTAGATTTTGCCTGAGCACAACCCCACTACAGTCCCTGGTGTCTCGGTGTTCACTCTGCAGTTTGTCAAACTCTTTTGTTGCCGGCGCAATGACAGCAATGACAGCAATGACCTAATTTTTGGCGGAGCCTAACACATCAGGAGCAGTCTGGCCCATGCTGTCTTCCCTCGGCTTGAACCTCCTTATGGACGCCAACAAAGATCCGGAATGAGGAAGAGAGGAGGGGGGGGGGGGGGAGTATGTTGACAAATTTCTTCCTATACAAGTGATCCTCTGAACTCTCTCTCTCTCTCTCTCTCTCTCTCTCTCTCTCTCTCTCTCTCTCTCTCTCTCTCACTCTTGTTCTGTCTTCATTCCCCATTGCCTTGGTAGCCCACACTTCATCGTGGAGCAGAGCTGCTCTCGTTTGAGCACAAGGTCACAGAGTATAAATATGAATTGCGTTTTGCATTACTTCCAGATGAGTGAAGCTGTCAGAGCAATAATACCAGCCTTCAGTTCCCTGTTCTGCCACTTCTACCCCATTTTTTTGGCCACGAGGTCACATGCAAATTGAAAGTGACAGGCCAGCCTGCGTGTCCACCAGACTAATATTGTTAGAGTAGTCTGCCATGCCATAGATCAGAGCACTCCAACACCAACTGTCCGTGAGGGGTCTCTATGTTCGGTTGCTTGCTGGGATGCCATACAACCTGGAAAGAGGAGAGAGAGAGAGAGAGAGAGAGAGAGAGAGAGAGAGAGAGAGAGAGAGAGAGAGAGAGAAGGGGGAAAGAGAAGAAGTATTTTCTTCCCCCACTCTAGCCTTAAGGTATTCGTTAG
This sequence comes from Sardinella longiceps, assembly GCA_027497455.2. Lineage (NCBI taxonomy): Eukaryota > Metazoa > Chordata > Actinopteri > Clupeiformes > Clupeidae > Sardinella > Sardinella longiceps. The sequence continues at coordinate 6,793,537 of JAODXP020000017.1, forward strand.
GGTTCTTGGGGTTATCTGAATCACAGATGCTATGCAATTTATCTCTCATGAACAGGTGGCTAACACGCAAGCAGGTGGACAATCGTGAACTTATCTTGTCCTAAAGCCTGCAGCTACCCCCCACCCCAATTCACACAAACATTAATATGTAAACACACACACACACACACACACAGATAGAATTGAGGGAGAGAGATTTGAACAAATGCATTGAAATTTTCCCCATTTATTCAATCTCTGTAATATCATAAAGTCTATTGTGGGCAGTTAAACTGGAGCAGTCAAAACTACATGATTCCTTTTACAAGTCATGCAGTCTTATCTTAAATGTATGTGCCCGTCTATCACCAGACAGACACAAACAAACACAAAGCTTCTGATAAAATATGAAAATGTTTACATGAGGCACCTCAAGCTAAAATAAAATAAAGAAAAAATAATGAAAAAAAAAAAGAAAAAAAAAAGAAAAGTCTCGGTTCCTTTCATGTGTACAAGTGCTGACAGGAAGCAGAGGCAGGAGGTGTGAGCCAGGGTGTCATCGACGGGGAGTCTGTGAGCCCCCGTGCCCTGTCCCCTGTCCCCATCCTGACAGGACTCTGCTCTGCTCACTGACATCTGAAGTGTGTTACTGCAGCTGGGATGGGGCAGGCAGGCAGCATCTTGGCAGATCTGATGGACTACCTCACCATTTGAATTCAGTTCCCAATGCTATTCTCTTCTTCTCCACTGCCTCACTTCAGGTGTTTTGATGGGAGAGGAATCTTGTCACATCAAAGGCTCGTCTTTCTTCCCCCCCCTCTTCCCCTTATACAAATATGATATCTTGTCATTTCTGCATGTGTCCATGTCTTATTGTTGACTCCGAGCTCTGTCAGGACTGAGCAGGTCTCCATCATCTTGTTTTGGCTGTGATGATAATGTCAGTACTGTTATTTCAAGTATACTTTGAACTAAGAGGGAAAGAAAAGTGGCTTTGTCATGTTGAAAAATAACACTATTGCTAAAGCCGTCTACCCAAAGGGCCTTCAAAATGTATTACCTGCAATGTGAATACATCTAAAGTTAATAATCATTATAAATCACAGACTTTCATGTTTTTTCAACTTTCATATGTTTTTCAATGATTATAAATCACAGACATTCATTTTTCTTTCTTTTTGCATATCAAGTAAGAAGAAAAGAAGAAAAAAAAAACATGCAAATCACTGCCAGCAATGACTACTGTCACTGACTTAATGGGAGATTTATTGAAGAGATTTCTTTATGGAATGTAAGCATACCCATGTTGTTTTCACATTTAATAACCAAACCGGTCACATTTATACATTATTCAAATATTATTTGGATTTATATGGTTTGTTACAAAAGAAAAGATGAAAGACTGTTCAGATTTCCCGGAGACATGCATATGCAACACTGAGAAATGTTATGACGCCTTCAGCGCCCGTGTGCTTTCAGGCTAGTGCATGATGCTATCAAAACATCAAAAGTAAGGTGGGCACCATAGATTTGACAGGGGTCAGGGCCTACGTCTACGTCTTCACGTGTGTCGGGATAGGTCTGGCCAGGAGACCTACGGTGTAAATGGGCCTCCACGCCTGTCATCCCCCTAATAGACTCGTCAAAGCCATGCCACCGCCTCCAGGAACCAAGCTGGTGCTGCATTGTGGTCGTATCACATGACATCATATGATATGTGGGCAAAATGGAAAGTGTTACAAGGTGATTATGCTAGGTTACATTTGTAAGAACAAAACGATGTTTGAATGATTAGCCTGTGAAAGTTCAGCGTACTGTAGGCAATAGTGTAACTTAGGCCTCGTCTAATTAGCAGATAGCCAATGCATTTTGTAATTTCTTAAAAAGTCTTTAATCTGTGATAAACAAAGGCTGGCTATACATTCAAGCACTTACCATAAAAGTTAACAGTAGTCGTCCTAATAATAATGTGTAGGTCAATTGCTTTGCCTTATGTAGGCCTAATTGATAGCTGGCCATTTATTTATTTATTTATTTAGTTAGTTAGTTAGTTAGTTAGAATCAAGTTGGTCCGAACCAAAGATTCTGCGGACATTGCCTATAAGTCGCGTTTTGAACGAAATCATTAGTTTAGGTAAGGATTGTAAACCCAAACCGGCATGTGTCACCCACATATCGCAAAGTATAGCGATTCAATTTATTGGTGTTAAGCCTACGTGAAAGTTTGTCCAGTTATAAAGACAGGAAGACGCAATTTAAATTCACCGCAAATGTTGCGGAGGCCATTAATTGGTGCCAACTGTAATGTAGCCTACACAATTTTGAGCTCAAACAATGACATGTGCTGTTAACTGGTGGTGAGGTAGGGTACTATGTTGCATTTCATGTTGCATTTTATCGTTTCTCTTTTTTTTATGCACGAGAATTTGATGACGAGATTATTTATTTAATAGTTTGTTAGGCTAGTTATTCCACCTCTGCAGTTGAAGGAAGTAAAGCCAACCTCTGAACCAGCCATATACTGTAAAAGCTTGGGGAGAGGCTAGCCCTATCCTGCCAGGGTAAAGCATGGGGGGTATATACACCATTTGCTAAGCATGTGTGAGTGGGTATATTTTATAGATAACACAAATAAATGTAGCGAAACTGTAATGGCAATGTCAGCAGCAGAAACTGGCTATAAATCAAACCAGGGGGTTTTAATTTGTTTCTTTGGTGTCTCTAAATCTTGCTTTGCTATAGTCAACCCGCCTTGCGTTCAGCTAGACCTTTTGGTTTCTAAAACCAACCCATTTTTTTTATTTAACTCTAAAAAATAAAAATAAAAAATCCAGCAAAACACAAACCTACTCCTTTTCTACCTTAACGGTGTTCGAGAAATCGTTTGCATTGTAGGGGCCTCAAATGTATTGAATGGTTTCTTCTACGCAACTCATTTATACGGGGTGATTGTTTTCTGTTTAAGGTACAGACAAGGCTACTTACAATACCTTTCTTGAGCCTCAGAGCCCAAAGCATATTGGTGCGTAATGAGAAAGGTACATTGATTTTTATACCAATTGAGTAGGCTCTGGTCGAGCTACATTTTTCCTTTCCATCAGGTGCAGCTAATTAAGATATTATTTGGGAATTTATTTCAGTGGTCTGACCCTTTGGCATCCTTCAGCACCTACTCAGAGTCACTGAACAAGAACTTAATTAAAGATGTTTTTACTTTCTTCCATTAAATAGGCCTGTAAAAAAAAAGGTAAAAACTATCCATCTATACTCAAATATCTTTTTCAGACAAAGATGAGGACTTGGCCTGTCTCTTAGCCTTCCCAAACCATCCTCAGGCCTGTCTGTACATCAGAATTCTTCAACTTCATTTTTTTCTTTTTAAATCAGCCTTGTACCCCCAACTCCCCCCTCTGCCCCTCTCCCTCTTTCTCTGACACTCACTCCCTCTCTCACTCCTTTTCTTGCTCTCTCTGCCCCCCCTCTCTCTCTCACACACACACACACACACACACACACTCTCACTCTCTCTTTTTGATTCCACTGATCTGAGCTTGAAATGCGAAGGCAGCCCATTGCTAAGCCTTCAAACGTGTGATTTTTTCAAAAGATCTCTGGAAGCAATCTCAGCCTGGCTGACCCCTGGCAGCTGCAGATCTCTTTATTTCTCTCTCTCCCGGCACTTCATTTGGTAGAAAAGCTCTCAGATTCACACCTCTGCCGGTCAGCACAAGTGTTTATTATGTGCATACACACAAAACACCCCACAGTGTTCCAGCCCTCACCACCCAAAAAAAAAAGAAAAAGAAAAAGAAGAAGGGGGAAGAAGCAGGCTGTCCGTCCACAAATCTTCTGTCATGTAGCCTAGCTAGTGCTTCACGTTTTAACTGTACATCCATCCATTTGATTTAGCTTGTTCTTTTTTTTTTGGATGATCATACAAGAATACTGTTCCCTTTGCTGTTGTCCCAGAGCCGAAATTATAGTTTCAAGAGAAAAAAAAAGGTATTGGTGAGATTATGAAGTCTTGTCTGATATTCATTCTTATCCTGTGTAGACTGGGCCAAAAGAAAATGTGTCTCATTCAAGGACAAGGCGAGTAAGTTCTGAAAATGGGCTTTCATCCGACAGAAAAACAGTGTCCCGTTTCCCTCTCTCGCTTCTGCACTTACTCACCTGTTTTCATTATGTTTTTTTTCCCCCTTCCAGTATCCTTGTTTGATGAACAAGACTCAACACAGTTTATGAGGTTATCTTTAATACACCTGCCACAGTGATCCAGTTTATTGCCATTTCGCAGGATACACAAATTATGATTGAAGGATGTTAGTCTTGATCTGTGTAGATGTACGGTAATATTTTGCATGTCTACTTGTTATCACCACCACAAAGCCCACTTTTACCATGACGCAAGCAAAGACAAAAAGTTGTGGACAATGCTGCATGTTTATTTGCAGTCTGCCTTGAATTTATTTGAATGTTACTTTCCTCTCCCTTTTCTCCAAAAGTGCATATTCTGCAGGTCCCACCCTCTTTTGAAATGAGACTGCAGGCTCTGTCATTAGATCGGATGGCAAGTCTTTATACAAAGTGTTTTGCATAATTACATACCAAAGCCAGAATAGCCACCCTCAAATTTTATGGGTCACAAAGCATTCACAATTGCCACATTATTGTCCACCAACGTCCAGCCCCACCAATGAGAAGGAATGAAAAAAATCTCATCTGCCTAATCTTGGCTTGGGAGATAGAATTTTCATTCCAATAAAAAAAAGTAAAGAAGATTATTTCCAAACTGACAACTTGTTTACATATAGTTGTAAAGTTCAGAGAACTGCCTGAGACTTCAACACACATGATTAAAGGCTGCAGCCTTAGTTCACCATGATAATAAGGGACTGATCCAAAAGGGCTGGGTTTAAAGGCCTCTTGTCCAGCCCTATAGGTCTCCATCCTTACCAGCTTTGTTGGCTGGTAATTAAGATATTCTCAGATGACAGTTTGACAGATGATGACCAAGTTTTCAATAGTTCCTCACTTCTGAGAAGGAATGTGCATACCTTTGCAAATATATTTGGGTGTAAGTAAAATACTTGTTAAAGATGTTGACTTACCTTATATGACTGTGCAGAACAAACAACAAAGTAGATTACATGGGATGTCATATGCCCCCATAGTTGCACCTATGGAGAAACCTATGCTTCCATATATCTTTCCATCCTCCATATATTTGTAGATTGTATGTCCATTATCATCACAGAAATGTACACTTTGACACATGCAGAAATGCACACACACACACACACACACACACACACACACACACACACTAGTTATGCAATAACAGTTCACCTTGATGTCTTCCTGTGAGTTTGCCAGCCTGTCTTAGCCTACCAGCATACTTACTAAGTAAATGGAGTGAAAAGCCATCAGCGGACAAGTACACAGCAGAATAAGCATGATTCATTTGCTCAATTTTAGGTTTATAGGTAGGACATTACCATGAAAATAAAACAAAATAGGCCTAAAGAATCCAAGGATATATCTGATATAAAACAATGGCTGATGATACCCAAATTGATGCAAAACATTAGCATATTAGGCTACAACAACAAAATGGCCTAATAATAATAATAATAATAATAATAATAATAATAATAATAATGGTGGTGGTAGTAGGCGTAGTAGTAGTAGCCTAGTAGCATTTCATATTTTCGCATTAGGCTACTCTAGGCATTCTGATGAGTGTCGTGTTTAATTTTTTTTTTTTTTTTTTCTATCTCAAAAAATAAAACGGTTAGTCTATAAATTTCCACCTCATTTAGATTTTTTTTTACACTCACAAAACAATTAATGATCTTTTACTTTAATTTAGAGTTTCGATAGGCTACTTTAGAGCAGTCCAGTTAGCTTCTACAACATAATCTATAACGTAAATCTTTTACCACGGCAGTACGCTATCTACCTTTTTAAATGTATTTAATTTGCTATGCAAAATCATTTAGAATTTTGATAATTTTGATTAGCTTTGATAACGTGTTCAACAGTGATTAAGTTAAAACGATTTTATGAATTTACATGGCTGATGTAGGCAAGTTCTGTTCAAATGTTGTTAGGCCTAATTTGCATGTGTTCCTGAAAAATAAATTAATAATTAAAATAATAATAATAATAAAACAGAATAACTCCAGCCAAAATTTGTTGAAATTACATGTTTTAGTAGGCCTAAGTAAATAGAAAATAAAAATAAATAACTAAATGTAGCATTGCACGGTCACTGTTCAGCTTTCATTTTTTTGTGTGTTTCAGAAAGTAAATCCACTGATTTCTGTAGGCTATATGTAGGTCTAGTACATAGTTCACATTTTGGGGGAAAAAGAGCATGATTGCTGCTCTTACATTCGGAAAACACAATTAATTTTAACATTATAGGTTTCCTCTTTTGAGACCCAACATAGCCTAATAAATAAAACAAAAAAGTTTATCCCGAGAGAACAAAAATAGCCTACATTGCAGCTACTTTTAAACACAATAACAAAGAAAACAAAATGAAAAAGTAATGCCGCTCGTTTCAATGAAGATTTGTTTAGAGGGGGAAAAACAAACAACAAAATACGCTAGACTAACATATCCATAAAAGACAAGAGTCGCTCATAATAAATGATAACCCATAGCCTTAGATGGACCATAAAACAGGCTACATTCCGTTAGGAAGAATGACAACAGCTGATTAGGCTACTGTTGAAACAAGGAAGCCCAAATGCAGTTAAATGAAGCCAACTTAATGTAGTTTCACTTAGGCCATCTCTTATTACAAAAATAGCCGAGTGATTACTCTTAAAGCAAACGCTTGTGGTAAAAATACAGATGATTATTTGGCATGCAATAATAAGAGTCATCTTTTCCACAACACATAGCCTATAAAGACCATTTTTGTTAAAATGGGATTGGGACAATATTCATAAAATAGAAAAAAATATTTTAAATTACTTGTGGAGATATTAGTTTTATTTTAAAAGTAAAATGTGGTATATTAAATTAAGTAAAAAAATTAGTGCATAAGAGTTTATGGGAGCTCAAATGGCTGAAACGCAAAACAGCGCCATCTCCCTATGAAAGAGAGAAGTTCACCGAGTGGTTGCTAACCTTTCTGAAATCACTGAAAAAAAGCATTGAGACAAATGTGAAGTCGTCCAGGGGACACGGGTAACAGCAAAAGGCTTAAATGTTTAATTGCGCAGCATCCAGCTATTTTGAAGCGTTTGAAATCACGGATTGACATTGAGAAACACAAGTAAAGTAATTAATAGATCAACGTACAGTAGCCTATAAATCTTATGGTTCAGAGAGAGAGAGAGAGAGAGAGAGAGAGAGAGAGAGAGAGAGTAATGTTTGGTAATGTAATATTCACACAATCTCTGTGTAAAACTTATCCAGGTTTTGCAGGACAGAAGGCTGCAGGCAATGGAATCTGCTTTTGTCGTACAATCGTGCCTGAACGTTCCAGCCATGCAAAACATGTAGCTGGAGGGGGCTGTTAATGATATGAGCAGAGGAAAAGAGGGGAGCTGGAATTGACAGTTGCTTCCCTTGCTATCATTAAAGCGATGGCAAGGGTGTCTGTTGTGACTTTTCAAAGTGCACCATCAGACAGACTGTAGTGGAGCTCAGATGTGCAGGTAGGCTACACCACTGGAGATATTAGCCCACTGCCTGCAGTCGGATGCTGCCCTTTCATCACAAAGTCGGGCTGAGATGCTGCGACCCTTTGACTAGGTTAGGGTTTTACTCTGTTCCATTTCGGTTTTGTTTGAGAGATCCACTTGTGCTGAGATATTACCAAGTAGAAGACAGACAGACAGACAGACAGACAGATAGATAGATAAATAGATAGATAGATAGATAGATAGATAGATAGATAGATAGATAGATAGTATATGCATTAATAGTCATACCCCGAATTTACATATGGAGAGGTTATCTATAATCAAGCATATCTGTCAACAATTTTTGAGAATGTAGCAAAATATTTCCTAATCAAATGGACAGGCACTCTCACCATCCACGTTGGTTTGTGGCGTGGCGCAAGGAGGGGCCTAAATCGGCTCGTAAGAGAGGAGAACAACAATTGGGTCGTCAGCAGATGGGGACAAAGATCCTAGAGTAGCCCGTTGAGTGACGTTTTGGAAGTGGAAGGAGGTAGGCTATGGGGTGAGGGGTAGGGGCTCAGATGGGTGGGTGGGTGGTGGAGAGGGTTTGGAGGTCAGGTTGATCCCCATCATGCTATAGAAGATGCTGTAGATAGTTAGCGCCGTAGAGAGCGAGCCATTCTCGTTTCCTCTCGCTCGTTCTAATGCATCTCTGTGTGTTGCGCGCGCGCGCAGGGTAGTGTCAGACACATGGTCGCGTAAAAATATGAGGCATATCGCAGTGTGAGTATGTCTGTCTGCCTCTCTATCACACAAACACAGGCACACACACACACACACGCACACACACAGAGAGAGAGAGAGAGAGAGAGAGAGAGAGAGAGAGAGAGAGAGAGAGAGAGAGACGCATGGGGAGGCATAGACATCTCGGCTGAGTACATCATGAGATACATAACGTTTAATCAAAAAACGCATAAAGAATAAATGCACATAATTGCAATGCTGCTACACATTACGATTCAAACGATATTTAACCTAATATTAAAATTTATTTCAGCAAGGTGCTAAAGTATTAATTGCTGCCTGCCTTTATTCACTGCCATCGCCATAGCCTATTACTGCTTCATGTCTGTCAGCTGTGTCTTGTGTCAGAGTGCTGTTCTGTTACATTATCAACTTATTTTGGGCCTGCTTAGCCTATTGTTCTGCATCAAGAAGGAAGAGACAAAGAAAGGTTTCCGGCACGTCAGGTCAATAATAATAATAATAATAATAATAATAATAATAATAATAATTTCATTTACGCTATGGAACCAGACATGATGGTGTCTAAATGAAACGACTAAGGTGATTTAGCCTGATAAAATAACTTCATTCAGGGTGCCATTTTGCAAGTTCTGGAGTTCTTAGTGTTACCATTCAATACTTTAATGTCATCACGTAACACCTTAACATGATGACCAAGCTAAGATGATAACCACATGACTTAAAAAACACCATGCTCGTTGTCAAAACACAAACAAAGATCACAAACGTACAGTGTGCTCATGAGAAATTTAACCAACATTGAAGTATCCAATTTGAATTAAAACGCATTAACGGCATTCAATGTATTACAGTGTAGACTAATATATTAAATAAAACCCAAAATACTCTTTGAATGTATCCAGCGGTAAACACGACACCTATCCCACCAAAAGAATAACATAACAGGATTCCATTTTTTTTTTTTTTTTGCTTCCTTTCTCATCATCCGGCATCATTCACTCAATTTGTGCAATTATCAGTTTCAGTTAGCCTACATGTGCTACATTCTATATTGGCACCGTCCATTTCGTTGGTAGGCACATAATTTCACCTTTATGGTCAAAGGGCAGCCTTTCTTCGCAGATCTTCGTCCTGTGTTTCCCGTACATCCGTTCATTTTTCCCCTGCTGTCCGTGGCGTATGGTAATACATATAAAATCTTTAAATTATATGTTATTATAAGTCTAGGCCTATATTATGCAGAGTGCAGACTGCTCATCACAATATATATTATCGACTGCTGTAGGCCCACCGACAAACCCTCTGTAAAAGTATGGACGACAAAGGAGATTTGTGGACTGAAATAAAAAGATTCATTTTAGTGGAGGGCAGAGTTGCCCACAACCGTGACTACAATTACCAAGAATATGTGCCTTGTCAGCATGGTATCAGTTCAAAGAAATCTTTTCCCAAACACCCGCACACAATGCTTAGCCTATATACAAGACACTCTCACACACCTCGACTGTTTTTTTTCTTTTCTCCCCTTTCTAGTCCCGTAAAAGCCCTTTCCCCTTTGTGAGACTGAGCAATTTTCAGTTTTCCTTTTTTTCCCCGTAGATTGCCCTCATCTCTTCTATTTGGGAATCAAATGCCGAGCTTTTGTAGATAAAACACAGGGCAACGGAAACCAGATAGTTAGAATAGCAGCATCATGCGTTTTAATAACATCACTTTTTTATCCCATGCAGAGAGCTAGGCAGTTATTCTCGCCGTTAACATCGGCACGACTAATTTGAGTTCATGTGTTGATGTGCACTGTACTCTAACACATAGTACTTGTATTTACTTCGGACATTAGTCAGTGTCTCCCATAACCTTGGCAAAGCTGTAGGGAAGCCATATTGATGGATAATATGCAGCTCTGGTGTGTGGAGTAGCCTAGGAGAAAGACTGCGCAGATGTCTTCCAAGAGCAGGCCGCCTAGACGCTATGCAGAAGGCCTGCTAATAACGGCGAATTAACCCCTCCGTTTAGAAGAGAACTGGAGATCAATGTCTGACCTGGAAAAGTTGCTGTTCTTTCATGAATCTCAAGTCGCACAGGTGAACACTATGTTAACCACAAACCAAACGTAACATCCTCGGTTCTGCAGTTTCCCCACTAAGATGTCGGGGGGACAGTTATCTTGGTTGCAGGGAGAAAGTTTTTTTTTATATATATATGGCGAATTTTATTTATTTTTTAATCAATTAATTACTTAATTTATTTATTTAGCCTATTTATTTATTTTTGGTGACAAGTCGGCCTATTCTAGTAGGCCTATTCGTATTCTATTCTATATTCTACCCAGCGCTTAAAAACGTGATAAAGAATTAGAAAAATTGGTTTCATTGATGGGAAGTTCTCCAATAGGCTATCTCCTAGACCCCATTTAGCCATTCAATAAACAAGGGATGACATGGTAGGCAAACTTTTGCAGATAATCAGGCAATATACAATAACCCAGAAACCTCATCTCCAACACGATATCTTGCACTAGGCATAGGCTATACACGAAGAAGCCTTGGCCTTGACTTAGGATAAGGTCTTTTCTGCTTATATGAAAATCACTGATTGCCATTGGAGTAAAATGAGAAAAAAGAAAGAATTTCACAATGAATATTTTCTGCAAATTACTATGTCTAAACGTTAAGCATATTTTACGATAACAGCAGACATGTTTATAAGTTCAATTTTATGATGTAGGGTAGCCTACTGTAGCCTGATGTAGGCTAAGCTACTAATATAATCTGTGCAATGAGCAACAATAAAGTACTATACAGCATAAAATGCACTAAGCTACTCATTGAGTATGTCTCACCAATGGGGCAACTAAATTATGAGCAGTTCTGAATGAGTCTACCGGATTGGCCTCTGAAATATGACATGCAATGCTTTTGATTGTTTATTTATTAGTAGTATGTTTATTAATTTATTTATTTACGAAAGTCCGCACCAAATAGCCATCTCAGCAACGCCCGCAACCTCCCTTTGTGTTAAAGTTGGCTGAAGGTCTCCGGAGGTCCTCAGTGTGACAGTTCTTTCAATAGCGGGTAGATGGCACAATTTTCTAACATTTAGACTGAAGAACCCACCAAGCCGAGAGCAGCAAGTCCATTTAAAGTCACTTTATTCAAAATAACAAAGATCGCTGACAGACAGTCTAAATGCACATAGGCCTACATCTCCGTGAGGTTATTTAGAGAGAATGTATAAACTGCACAGCCGTTGCCTATATGCCTTAAAGTGAGATTTGATTTTGTGTCCGGAGAGCACAAAAGAATAAAAGGACAGCCCATGACACGAAACAAATGAAGCAGTTGAGAAGTAGTGAGCTGTAGCTGTAGCCTATCACAATCAATCAGATTATTATTATTATTAGCCTATTATTATTATTATTATTATTATTATTATTAGACTTTCATTTCCAGGAGGCTACACCTCAAGTCTAGACTCTTCAAGGGGAGGTGAAGATCTATAAATTTGCTTAATTTGACAACGCAATCACGACGGTTATCCTATAAAAGGAAAGAACAGAAATCGACCCAGGCAAGATAGGCTACACGCGCCATGCCACCGACACTTCAGCTGACCCCATTGCCCAGGCGGGTCAGGTTAAGGAATGGTTAAGCATGCCTTCAGATTTCAAGCATCCTGAAATGTTGTGGCTGAAGTTGAAATTTCACAAGGCGAAACTTTCAATATCCTCCTCTTGGAAAAAAAGAAAGAAAGAAAGAAAGAAAGAAAGAAAGAGAAAGAAAGAAAAAGAGTCAATTTCGTCTCTCTATGGGGGTCGCTATGGAAACCAGTTGCTTGATCCAGCTCATGTGCTTTATCAGAGGGATAGCCTGTGATGGCCTAGGCATATAACTTGTTTTAAGGATGCTGTCGTTCTTCCAGTTCCATCACCATCGATAAGCAAGCGAAAAAAAGGCGTGCGTAATATTCTAAAGAACCACAGCATGTTCTCCAGCTTATGACTCTACCATAGGCCTACCACCAAGGCTATATTGACAATAATAAAATTCCGCAAACCTCAAAACTAAGGCAAAGCTTTAAAGTAGCTGTAATGCAATAGATGCAGCAACATGGATATATTTCCTTAAAAACGTCCCTATTATTGAAGGCCTAATATTTTTTGATTGACAGGCCGCAACCCAACCGACAATGATGCTCTTCATGTGTTCTGTTGACATAAAATAATGTAGACCTACTAGACATAGCCTACAGGTAGGCTATACATGCTAGTTATAAACAAGAGGTTTCTTTTTTCTTTCTTTTTTCTTTTATATTAAAATAAACGGGTGGTTGATTATGTTATGATATGGTGTTCAGTATTCCAGTTATTTTTTACAAGAAATAAATAAAAGTGACAGTCTTCTGAAGGAGAACTCATTAGTTCGTTGTCCAATGCTAATAAAAGAACAGAAGTCCAAATTATAGAGTTCAGCCTCAACACACGCTCTGTCAACTAAAATCAAGCCGGTGAACCCGTGATCCAAATTACTACTAACTTACTCCAGCAGGTTTAACAAAGCATAGCTTCTAGTTAGAGAAGCAAAGCGATTATGTTTCGTCTTATTCTCGAGACAAATATTGAGCGTGTGCTTTAGTGCGTAAGCTTCAATCTACAAGTGTCTTCTCCAGGCCCGCCTTATCCTAAACACACTGCTATGAAAGGGCAACACTTCATACCTTGCCTTCCACACATTGCTAGTACTCTCAAATGCTTCAATGTAGCCTAGAGTATTGCTTCCTGTTCTATAAGCAGATATAAATTTAATTGACCAGTAAGCAAGACATCATCAAGTCAGAGCAGAAATGACAAACACAAACAACCTAAAATGCCTATGTAATTAGATTCTGCTGACTTTCACTATTAATTATACCGGAGCATAGCTGACGTCTTTGAATTGTAAGCGATGCAAGAATGTAAAAGTTATGGGATTCACAATAAAAAAAGCAAAATATCTCAACGACATTTATGGACTGTTCCCTAGTCTAAAACAACAGTTACTCTTAGCTTAGTCTGCAACTACTTGTAGGCGAGCTTACAACAACAATAGTAATAATAATAATTGCAACCATCATCATAATTAATCTTTCAGATGGTGGACATGGCAATTAAACATAGGCTACAATATTACACGTGCCCATACTGAGTAATAAACATAAAAATATAAATGGCAAGCAGAAGGTTAAGATTCTCCAAAATGAGAGTCGTTAAAGGCGATAAAGGGTGGGAAATAAACAAAAGAAATAAGTAATTCTAATTTTGTTTCCTCCTAACAAACACTGAAGACAGAATCAGAGAACAATCAAGAATGAAAAAAACAGCTGAATATAGGCTACAATAATGCAATGAAACACCGGTTCCTTCAATCTTGCATTATTACATTTAGTTTTTAGACAACTGTGTTTGTTCCTCTCTGAATAGTTTTATAGAGGGCTCAGTCTCAATAGCGGGGTCTCTTTCTTCAGCAATGTGGTTTCTATTACGAAACACCGCTTTGCTCCGGGGAGCCGTAGCCTGCATTGGATTGCAAGCCGCCATATTGACTCAACTAATAGGACACCAAGTTAGAGGCGCGCTTAAAGGCACGGTTTCACACGCTTGATCTCCCATTACAGACAACACGAAATTCAACATATAAAACAGCACTTTGGAGCCTGAATTAAACAGAGGGCTATAGCTGCAGAACAAAGGGGACAGTCCTTTTCATTTCCTGTTTCGTACTGGAAACAAGGGGATTCTAGCATTCACTTTGTCATGTATTCTAGTGTCCAGTGTAGCGTTTCATTGCGATTCCAATTCAGTCGTGTCGCTACCTGCACAGCAGACTACAGGCAAAGTGACGGTTCTACGCTTTCAGTAGTAATCCGATATCCAAATAACAGTCCCCGCGCCTTTCCTACTTGGGATTTTAAAGTAATTTGATTGTTTGGGGAAGAGAGAGAGAGAGAGAGAGAGAGAGAGAGAGAGAGAGAGAGTAGCCAAGACAGGCTTGGCTTATTATAACAGCTCTAGCGTTGCGATATCATTGCATGACTATCCAACACAAAACATTCATTTCAGTCTTGGAACACATAGCCCACAATGGCTAATGTAACTTGATGTGCCACACCAAACTTCATACCATGTCCCCACCGCTGACGGGGAAATCTCTCTCTCACTACTCACAGGGGCGCGCGCACACACAAAACACTCTCACACATACACACACACGAGCTCTCTCTCTCTCTCTCTCTCTCTCTCTCTCTCTCTCTCTCTCTCTCTCTCTCATTCAATTACACACACCAACACCAGTAATCAGGCAATTGCCGTTCAAAAGAATATGCACAAGACAGATGATGAACGAGAAAACAGGCAATATCTTTTGATTTCAAATTCATAAATTATAATTTAATACCAAGAACAAATGTACAGCAGAATGCTTGTTTACAATAAGCTAACACAAACAAACAAGAATTGTTTTCAACTATAAACTTCCACACACACTCACGTATATCACTTGCAATTAATAATCATAATAATAATAATAATAAAAAAAGTATCTATACGTTATCAATACCCTGCAGTAATATATTTTATATATTTTTATAAAAACGTGGGTCAGTTTAAACTGTTCATAATTACAATCATGTATCATTCTCTGGTCCATATGTGGCATGGGAACAGCCCAGGATAACTGTTCAATCAACTACACAATATGATCCCTTTTTATCCAACCACAACATGGTGTCTTGTGTGTTGAAGAAAAGCCTCAAAACAAGTACGAAATTGCAAGCTTACACACACACATACACACACACACACACACACACACACACACACACGCACGCACGCGCGCGTGCACACACACACACACACACACACACACACACACACACACACACACACACACACACACAAGGCATCTGTTACAGACCAAAAAGGAGCAGAACACTAAATGAAAATAGCTACCCCTCTCCAAACCAGCTCACCCTGTTAAGTCTTAGCCTATTATTGAACGATTTTGTTTCTTCTTTTAAATACAAGGGCTAATGTACTGAATGCACAGATTATATCTATACAGTCAAAAACATTTACATTTATATATATCAAAGGTAAAATAGGTTAGCGACCTGTGGCCATGCATTCACAGTCTAAATACATGAAAAAAAGGAAAAAAAAAAAAAACATTTTGTCGTAATATGTATATACATTACAAACAGAACTTTCAGTGCTACTAGCTAATTCTGCCACTCAATTTGAAGACATTTGTATTACCGAAAAAAATGGCAACCACAGTTTTTTTTTTCTTAATCACATATACTTTGTATAAAGAAAACTGAAATGAATTGACCTATATTTACAACAATACTGCTTCTAATTGTTGTGTTTCAAGTGAAATACACAATCTTAAGACTGACTTTACCACCCTAACCGTGTTCCCGATGTTGTCTCTACTTAAATATCTTTTCAATGACAAATTAGTCGTTTTTTTGCGCTTGACAGGCACTTTAATGCTTGAAGTGTAGAGGGGGACATATCAGGGACGTCGTAATACTGTTCTTCAAAATATTCCAGACTCAGAGCGTAAAGAAGTTATGACCATTGACCTTTTGTCCTGTTTATCTAATTTCTAAATAAGCATTTGTTTTCATCAATGATGTCTAGTCATATCGGTTCTACATGTCTTAAGCCTCGATGTCAGCTGATATTAACAGGTGTAATCTGACATCAACATGTAAAGCCACTTTTTTGCATCAGTGCTGCTACCAACCTAATGGGCTTGGTGGATCGCGAGCTGGTAGAATAATTTGTTCTATTCTGATTGGTCACAAAGGTAGATTAATACTTCTGGATCGACAGAGGGTTTATCCAGCTGAATGCAGTGTAAAACTGCCGGACGACTGCTGTAAAAATTCAGGTCTCATTAAAGTTTCAAGCGGTATGTGGTTCGGGTGTCCAAGAAACCACGACAATGATATGAACAGGTACACCCAGCTGTATTGAGACAACCGTCTCATTTGGAAAGGGTATATTCTTTTGGGTGGATCAGAAAGTTAACCTAAATCCCAATTAATAACCCTGCCAGTCTTCATTGTGGACCATCAATGAGTAAGTGCGCTTGCAGCATTAAGCATAACCTTTTCTCCTATATTGCTGTGGATTACGTTTTAATTCTTGAAGAACGTTTTTTACATTACTTTACTGTTTCATAGGAAGTCATGGTAATTAGAGAAAAAAACAACTGCATACTACAGAATCACATAGGCCGGTTTGGAACCATAAAGGAGAAACAAAAGAAAAGTACAAAACAGCTATAGATACATGGACACAGGACAATATAGTTGTTTGGAAAAGAGAAAACCTTTTCTTTCCCCTAAGTTTTTTCTCCAAATTCATGTTTTAAATGCACTTTCGAGCTGCGCTTTCCCCGAAGGATTATCAAAATCCAACTCATTTGTGTTTCCTTTTTATTCTCTTCTTCTCTTTTTTTTTCCTTTTTTCATTTTTATACAAAAGGACAGGAACAAGTTGTTCAGAATGACACTGGAGCTTTTGTCTGGATTTTTGAAAGTTCGCAGAATGTCTCGTTTCTAAAATTCACAGTCATTTATGAAAATGTCTTTCTTCGTGAGAGTAAACTCGTGTAACAGCCGTTTCCTTCTAAGAAGCGCTACCTAGTGTAGTCTTATCCCCTTTGATCATTCCTTCTGCTTACTGAATGGACATGTAAGGCCAGTTAAAACTGCTCCCCGAAAGCAACATATCCCTGATGAGGGTTTCAATGGGGGTTTTACCTACCAATCGGACGAAAAATAATTGCTCTATGACCGATGATGAGACTGTGCGCAGCGAAGGCAAGCGAAGTAGTAACTTCCCAAATCGAGTTGGCTGGTTGGGGTACTGGCTCCGAACATACTCCTCCAGGGCACACTGAGACTTCTCTTGCAAACTTTCTATATGTGCCACATCTGACAGGCCGCAAGCATCTGGAAGGGAATGAGAACAAATGCTTAGCATATCATGCTCATGTACCTACATTACATTGACATTCATCTCAGTGCAATCAGAAACACCGACCTCTAGTGTAATCATGCCATTCAGACTATAGCTCTTGAGATGTGCATCATTTTTGAAAGCTTGATTATTGTAGCCCTCTTCTTACTTGGGCTACATTATGTCTTAGCAGAGCGCTTTTTCAACCCAAACACTACCGCCAAGTCTTCACAAGCAGGTCCATTGCAAGGCCTAAATCCTTATTTAAAATATAATTTACTTATCCTACAATACACGAATAAATTAATTGTTGTGTGTGCAAAACTGATTAGATTATGTGGTCACCTGAACACCTTAGCTACATGCTGATTGTCCACAGCAACACGAAATAGTTATCCCGAATCACAAACTCTTAATGAGAAGAAAATCGATTTCTCCATTTGAGAACTGACAAAAGTATGGTAGGCCTATACAAAATTAGTGTGTGTGTGTGTGTGTGTGTGTGTGTGTGTGTGTGTGAGAGAGAGAGAGAGAGAGAGAGGTCTGACCTGACCTCTGTACTGCTTTTTGATTTCGCTTTAAGAACGACAACAAACCGAAGGGCAACCCCCTTCGAGGGGCACGTTGCGTTCAGTGGCGCTATGGCATACACTACAGTAAATATGGCCGTCTAAGTAATGTAGCATAAAGCTACTCATTGTTCTTTGATTAAGAGGCCCATCAAGCACGCTAATTTCAAATTTACAAACTCCTTAAAATGAACAATAGAGTGTTCTTCGAATATAACTGTTATTTTGATACTACTGTAATGGATTATGTTAAGTCATAAATAAATGTTCCTGTCTGTCAGTAATAGCTAACAGGCAGTGACATATTCAGTATGCTGCGATGCACTGCCCATTGCCGGGGAGCATTTAGCTTTTTTTGTTGAAGGGTATATGGGTATATGAGTACAATCGTACTTGTAGCATTATTTTGGTAGCAATGTGTTGCATTTAAGAAGCACAGCATTTTCTGCTTTAAGTCTGCAATATAAAAATAAAGAAAGGAAGCTAGGGTCATGACCCAGTTTTGGAGAGAGTCCAGAAAATGTCCCGAATCCCTAGATCACCCTAACATAACAAGGAGGAACTGAGCCCCTCTCTCCATTAGAATGCTATGTCTGTGTCCTGCATACAAAAATCCACAGCTAGGGTAGATAGACAGCTACATTAGCCAGCAGTCAGCAATATAAATGATAAAATAGTCTCTGATTGCGACCACCATAGAGGAAATATTCGGAAAGTTGCACGGAAATGTGTGTAAATGGAACATTAGGCCTCTTTTCCCTTCCTCCTGCGTCTCCCCTCCCCCTCCAAGCGTGACATCATTTATATCTGTCATTCCACAAAATACAAGTAACTGATTGTATACAAACAACGCACTTATTTGGCCCAATTGCGTTATTAATTTTAAATATTATATTACGATTATAAAAATTGCTTTGAGTGACTCCGATTTAAATACTTCTATTATGAAGAAAAATAAAATACACCAAAGTTGTGGGAACTAGTTAGTTCCGTTCACCTGCACCTAGAAGCGATATTAATTTTACAATTAGGCCTATGATGTCTGAATTACACACACTCTTGTGAGCACTAAATGCTGCTTAGTTTAACTCCCCCAAAGAAAATAGGTACAAGACTATTTTTTTTTTACTATTAAACCCTTACTATCCCTTGTCCTGTTGATTTTTTTCTTTAATAATCTTAAAAACCAAAGGGCATAGTAGATTTTACATCGAAGTTGTGGTTTTGTTAGCTGTGCAAAAAATATCTTGTACACTCCAGCTCAACAGTTTTAAAGAAGAAAATATTCTACGTGATTTCACCAGTAAATGAAAACTTACCTGTAGTGAATAACACGATGGCCTTTAAACAGCTGTATTCAGCAGAGTCAACGTGTAAAGCTTTAAGCTTTTCCACTTGTTCTTGGAAGATCCTAATGTGGTCCATAAAGGCGACCACTCTGTCCGCAGACATAGGGGAGGCGTGAAGGCCAGCCGCCGCCAGAAGTGGAGCCACATGGAGCGGCATGGAGCACTGCGCGGCATTGAGCACAAACAACTCACTCCAGGTCAACCTCAGAAGGGCAACCTGGTCTGTAATCTGAAGGTCTGGGAAGAAGGGGATATTCCTGGCCCATTCCACGGCGCTGAAGAGCATCCTGGCCGCCAGTTCACAAATGTTCTCGATGCCCATGATGTTGTTTGGTTGCATGCACTGGCTACCATACCGGGACGTTGGGTAGGGCTCCGCTCGCAGCAGAAGAGAGATATATCCGGATAAGTAGGAATGGCAGTGCAGAGGGTCCCCATTTGTCAAGGCGAACTGACCATGGTGAGGCTGTGTGGGTGGCATCCGTCCCCTTTGCACAGCTGCGGTAAAAAGAGAAACTGCATATATTTAATCTCGAACTCTCATCAACATAGTATAAAATAATCCCAAAGCATTTTTACATTGTTTACTGTTTTGTACATTACAGTAAACTACCATGCATGCTGAATAGGGCTAACTTGGTTAGTTGCTTAATTTGAGTTTGTGCACTGACAAACACAAATGACAGAACAGAACAACAACAGAAAGAATATTGTCACTCATTAACTGGGGAGATATCCTTTTTTAGTAATTAACAAATAGTGTAGTGGTGCTCGAAACAATCTAATAATTGAACATGTGACACTGTTGTCATATTAACAGTGTGTGCAAAGGATAGCTGTATCATTTCCAATACATACATCTTGGAAATAGATAGCCTACCATAACTGTTAGTCTTTTGATAAAATAGTGTACAGCATTAGGTGGTATGGCAACATGAGCTTATTGAATACATGCACAAAGAAAGGCAGTCCTTAGATGCTAACCCTTAACCTACTTAGCTAGCAACTGCGTCGGGCATATGCTTCAAAGAGCTATATTTGCGGGTTATTTTATGAGTACAATTTAGTAATATACACCAACATGTTTGTACATGTTACACTATCTTCGTTCCACTCTGTCTGCGAGCGGAGAGCTAGATACAGTCGAAGTCGATACCGTGTGTGTATTATGTGTGTGTGAGTGAGTGTATGCCTAACACGCCGTCTCCTCGCACTCCCCTCGCCATTAAGAGCGCGGCATATCTGCAGTTCTAGGCTCTTCAATTCAGATGCATATTCAGTTTTATGAACATTCAACACAGACTGCTGTAATAAAAAATGGCCAAAATCTGTATTTTTGGCGTGTACATCAACGCCTGACTGATAAAACACTAAGGCGAAAGCTATAGGGGAGGTAGGCGATAGCTACGCGCCGTCTAGAGCATTAATGAAGGCGGTTCCTTTGCATGCTCCGGTCGGGCAGTCTGAGGAAGAAGAGTCGGGAGAATATGGGGACGATAACATACATTATTCATTCAATGCACAATACACAGACAAACGACATCAATATTAAAACTAAAATCCCAATACCTTCCCGTCTCATGCCAACTTTGAGGCATTTTTTGAGGCGGCAGTACTGACACTGATTGCGATGGTGCTGGTCAATGGGACAATTCCTGTTGGCACGGCAAGTGTAAGTGAGGTTCCTCCGTACGCTCCGCTTAAAGAAGCTTTTGCACCCCTCGCAAGTGAACTGGCCATAGTGTTTACCGCTAGATTTGTCCCCACAAACCACGCATTCTATGTGCTGTGGTTGCTTCTCCGACTGACTTTGCGTCGTCTGGTTCGTCGGCGTAGACTGCGCCGTGTTGTTCGGAGGTCCTTGAACGGGTGTGTGAGGGGTCGGAGGGGCAACCTGAGAGGCCGTTAGATTCAACTGGCCTGGTTGAGGGGTCGGAAGAGATAGTCCTCCTTGGCCTTGCGAAGAGAGAGTGCCCTGGGTTTCAGCCACATCGTCCTGGGAGCCTCTCCACACTACCATTGCCATATCTATCAGTCAACGTTAAAAAACTTTTTGTCTTCCGTTTTTGGTTTCGTGATGATGCGCCTCTGTAGAATGTCTCACGATATTTTTCGGTATAGGCGAAAATAAATTATTCACCGTTGGCTATGCGAAGTGGAATTGTCCATAGAAACTTGCGCAAAAATGACAGTGCAGTCTACTTCTTTGTTTTCAGAAGGTTGTCGAACATATGGTCAAAACTGATGCGAAGACGAGCCGAATCGCAGCCTTGCTCTTGGAGGCCAAGTCCAGGGGCGCTTGCACTCATCCATCCAGGAAACCCATGAAGGAAAAAGAAAAATAACAGCGCTGACAAAATGCGATATTAAGAAACAGACCAGACACTTCGAGGAACGCGGTGAGGCGAAGCACAAAATCGCACAGCTGGCGTATGCAGGGAGCGGACGACACTAAGTTCCAGTGTGAGTCTTGAAGAAAACCAACAACTGGCAAAAATATTGCTGCTTCTTCCTTTTCTTCAATTGAGGTTGCGCTAGCAGCAGCAGCGCGCAGCTGAAGCCTGTGCTTGAGTCAAATATGAAGTCAACTCTCCGGCAAGCAAGAGTGGTAATAAAACAAAAAGATCACAACCTATAGAACCTCCTTCATGCGCGTAAAAATAAGGAGAAGAAGAACAGAGAATCAAAGTGATCAAATATGTTAAAAAGGGGGAGGTTAGGAAGTGATTGCGATTTGCAGGCGCTGGGCTGGCAGAATGCTTTCTCTCTGATCAGCTCACTGAGCTCTCTATATAGTGAACTTTGACACGACTGCTGCAACTTAGAACACGTTACCATGGAGATGAGTTGCCATATATGGAAAGTGACTGTGTTTGACTGGTCAGACCTCACGGACCTCCCCCTGAACCCCATTGGCTAGTCGGCACTTGTGCTACTTGGTGCTTTGCCAAGGCACAGAATGGAGGTCGAGACGCCGTGCGGTCCTAGAGGGAGTGTGGTTCTTTTCTTTTCTTTTTTTTTTGGAGAATATCTTTACCGCTTCTACATTTCCACCTAAATTATATGTCAGATATAAGAACATAGGCTGAAATGTATTTTTCAACACTTGGGTTACCTATCCTTTACTTTGATAAATAATAATAACGATAACAGTACAATAACTACAAACTGGCAATCCTCACATTAATATGTCAATATATTATTGTTTTAAAAATCTCACACATACATCCTCAGGATAATCTGTCATAAATCGCACATGGAGCCCATAACTTAGGATATCGGACCCCAGTGCAATGATATTGCCACAAAGCACTGAAAGTGTTACCAATAGTTTTGCGCCTAAATTGAAACAGCCATAAACTCCACTAGGTAGACATACAGTAAATAGGCAAGCCAGTCACATATATCATTGCATGGATCACAGTATGGTATGCCTGAGAGTCATTGTGATTAGCGTCGTTTGTCAATTTAGTTCATTTTGGAGCAATGTGGCAAATATGACAATATCACCTATTACAGACCAGCCAGTGAGGCACATGCTCTATTATAAGGTCTGCATTATAGCCTACATTTGTCTCTCTGTGATCAAAATTGTGTTTAATGTGTAGTATGGAGTGTTCCAGTGCTTTACGCGCACGCAATGACGGACAAACCAGGGTTACTGAAAACTGCTACACAGTGACAACTGAATAGATATATCTGTATTTTGGTGAACATCTCAGCACGCAAGCCAAAGCACCATGCATACGGAGTGAAAACATAGGAAATTATATCATTCATAAGCCCTTTTACAGAATATTTTCAATTTTAATCAATTGCATTTTCGGTGGACCACGAACAACACCAGTAATCTACACCTGTCAAATATTGCTTTAACCGCTCAGAGCGCATTATGCACTGAAGTAGTCCATATAATGGACCAATGACATATTTAGAAAGTCACAGGTTTGATTACTATTAAACATGTACTTTTGTTTGATATACTTTAAAATATTGAGAAACTGTCTCGAAATGAGCTTATATCTGAAAACCAGACAGACTCGTATTCATTGGTAGCCTACTACCTACTATGCCTCTTAAAATAGATTAAAGGCCTTTAATGAATATCAGAAACCAATGAGAGATGCGGTGACTGAGACTCAATAACTGGTGTTTTATTTTCTGGTATATAGCCTAATTTTGTTTGTTTGCAATCCAATTTCGGCTCTGAACCCTAAAACACGGCAATAGTGATTTTCATGTCGCCAAAATCAAGTTAGACCACGATTTCACAAAGCAGTGCAGACAATGGCATCCAAGAGCGGGTTCCCCATGCACTCTTTCTCTACCCTAAAGGTTGTAGGTCGGGGCATCTCTTAAGCACTTGCTAGTAGTACTTTTAGAATCACCCGTGGCTGTCAAAGTTAGGTCCACTGAAGAATTTACAGTGCTAAATCAGAGCATATGCCTCCAATGAGGGAAAAAGCCGAAGTCGGGATCTATTACAGTATCTGGGTGCCCCCTAGCGTATGGATCATTTCTGCCTCAAATCGCGCTATAATGTGGTAGAGCCATCTTAAATGGAAACTGCTTCGGTTGCTCGCCACTCACACCAAACTAACATGCGCCCATTTTAATCTGATTAATGCTTTTGAGATTTTCTTCTAATTGACTTGGACGTATCTGAGATACGTGAGTAGGTCTGCGCTTTACATTTCCTTCTACAGCCAACGGTGTCTTTGAACATGGACGTCTTTCTTAGTTGTCTTTTGATTTTTTAAATCATTTTTGCGGTATCCAACCTGAACACAGCGCGCATCAGATCCGAATGCTCTTGGTTATTTAGAGGATAACCCGGTAACCACACCAATTTATTTTGCCGATTCAGATGCCGTATGCCGGATTTTGATTGCAGTTCAGTGGTGAGTAATGACTTTTTGCATCATAAATAGAGATGCTTTCCTTTACTCTTGGTACTTCACGTAGTGATCGCAGACATATGTGGCTCACT
This sequence comes from Sardinella longiceps, assembly GCA_027497455.2. Lineage (NCBI taxonomy): Eukaryota > Metazoa > Chordata > Actinopteri > Clupeiformes > Clupeidae > Sardinella > Sardinella longiceps. The sequence goes on from JAODXP020000017.1 coordinate 6,817,848, forward strand.
TTTACGGCAGTAGGCTACCAACCATGCCAATGTTATTAAAGAGGACAATGTAACAATTAGCTTTACCCGTGATGCAAAACATTTCCAAGCATCAATTTCATAACAGAGATTCAGTACAGCGTTGCGAAATAGCGCAGTGCTGTTAATGCAAAAGCGCAATTGTATAGCCAACATAAGTTCGCCTATAAAGACAGCTAATTATAAACTGATTAACAAGCCTGCTATGTGTCGATTTGAAAGGAAAATAGCACCATTTATGCTAAGGTTATCTGCATTTGACTGAGTAGAATGATTGTGACGTTTAAGACTGTACACACGAACATTCATACTCTCACACACGTACCAAATGCATATGTTGTAGATTCGTCTTCCGCGGGATGCATCTTCGCTCTTACAGAAATAGTGCAGCCTACGTTAGTCTTCTCGTTCTTTTTTTCAGTTGGGCAGGACAATCAGCGATGCCTTTCCATCTGATGGTTTTACACTCAAAAATGCTTCTTTAAGTTTATTGAAGTGATTATGCAAAAACTTTAGGGAGTCAAGAAAAAAACGAGTGCGACTGCCGAAATTCTTTGAACTTTTTTGTTCGGATGATATACGTTAAATTACAGTGTACTGCAGGCTATATCTCCATGGAAAGAAAAGTTAGGTGGCAGTTTGAAAAAAAGAGGAAAAAATAAAAGATGTTGAAAAAAGATGCCAGAAGATGCTCCTCGCGTCTTTTTCTGTTCCACAGAACGCGCCTCAGCGCCACTGCTTTGTGTGGGTTGACTGATATGTAGAGGGAGGGGGTGAGGTCCAGGGAGACACCTGTCTGTATGTGAAAACGGGCTATGCTCTGTGGCGTTCTTATTGTTACAGCCTTACGCACAAAATGGAAATAATTAAAGCCAAAGTTGTACATATATCAATCAAAGTTGTACTGGGGCACATCTTAACCGATGAATGATAGTGTCAGTCAAACATATTAAAATGATACGCAAAAACAGTCAGGAATAGTCACAGCCTCCAAGGTGTGTGGTTTTTAAAAAAAATCTTATGAGTAAATTAAGTTTATCCGATAACAAGGCATGATATTTACACTAGGCCCAAAGTCAAAATCCAACTACATTATTATTTTAATTGCCAAGAAATGACCAGTGTATCTGCAAACCTTGCCGGCATTTGCAGTTGATGACATTGAAAAATAACTTTTGAACTATTAACAGTCACCCTAAGATGAAGTTTGTCATGTCAGTTGTCCATAGCCCTATTGTAGAGTGGTCAATTAAAACTAAATAAAACAATCACACACACAAAAAAAACAACAACCGAAAACATTGGTTTGAAATTCTGCATCAGCGGGTGAAATATATCATACAAGGGCTAAACATGGACTTCAACAAAGGGATATCTGTTTAGCCGAGAGAGTACACCCAAGGGCAGGCTCGGTAACAATTGAGTTTAGGCTATTCTCATTTACTTTTTAGTTCCCATACACGTTCCAGTTAGTAAAATACAGAGTATGGCTAGCTAGGTGTTCAATTACTACAATTACAGGAGTTCATAATGTGTAAAATAGAACATATTTTCCTCTCAGCGCAAACAATGCAATCAAAAAAAGTTACTCCTTCAAGATGCTCATGATTTATGTTCATTTTCCCATTGGCCTTTAAGTGAAATTAGACTGTTTTTCTTTAGGGGTGACATACATCATCCTTCGCATATTAATGTAAAACAACCAATGGCTCTCTCACGTGTAATAATTCCGCAACATTTGTATGTTGGTAAATGAGGGATAGGCTATATGGGATACAAGGAACTCCTTGCTCTTTATGGACAAATAAGAAATATTATGAGCAACTCAGGTATACATGATTAACTGAAGTGCAGCTCGTAAGAGGCCATCTCTTAAGAAACTCAGCAGGTGTCCCCACACAATAGCGCACCCCTATAGGGACCTGTATCGATCAGGAGGAGACCTAGAGATGTCGCCACACTAAATATTTACTGATCACACACAAATAGCAGGATATTTAACGATTTCCCATGTCCACGGCGCGGAGAATGGGGCAAATCACTTTATTATTGTTTGTAAAGCAAAGAAAGCACTCTGGGACAGGGCTGTCTGAGATGTGCCCCGATCGGGTTGAACGGAGTTACGTGAATCGATCCGTCAGACATGGCAGATAACTACAGGATGACTTTTCCAAAAGGGCTACATGGGCAAGGCAAAAGAAAGAAAAATAGTTCATAAATACCAAAACACCATATTCTGTCACTTTTCATCTTAAAAAAACAGTGTTTTCTATACCCTATTAGTCAACGTGATGCTTGGGCCTTCATTAAGTTCTAGGTTGGTCAATGTGTAGCCTATGCTTTGGGCGCGCAGGCGCGAATCTGTGTACTGGTGCAGAGGTGGCTTGCAGGTGAGACTCAGAGCAAGGGCGAGAGGGCAAGGAGGAAAGTTCAGTTTAATCTTATCACTGTCTTCACCAAGTTCAAGCGGGAGATAGAGGGACGCAACCCTCGGGTCATTGGGATCCCGGCCTGATTAACCCTTACAAGCCCAGCAGAGAACAATGTTAACCAGGCTAATGAACAAAAAGCAGCTGATTAAGTTAGCTAAGGATGAGTCAAGGGAAAAAAAAAAACATCTTTCATTTTGTGATCAAGCAGGTTATATCCTGAGATCATGGAACTGTTACAGTCCTCTGTGTTTACATGTATCATATGATTAGAAATAGTGATTAGATAAGAGTATAGGCCTACTTGAGTCCATTATGCAGACATTATTATTTTTTTTTAATATATTAGAGCGCCCATTACCAAAAGAGTTAAAATAAATAAACAAAACTAATAATAATAATAATAATAATAATAATAATAATAATAATAATGATGATGTATAATAAATTATTATTATTATTATTATTATTATTATTATTGTAAGTACTATACCTACACTATTAGGCCTATGTAGTTTATTTGTCTGCTAAATCATCTTGCGAGTCACTGCAAGTCTGCATTAGGCTGCATTAGGTGTCTGCTGAGATTTTTGTCTGTCCTGATTTGACAGTAGAGGCTCTGTAATGTGCATGTCATTTCTGCGGCTCTTAGGTGTTTTTGTGAGAGTTCTTTGCTGAGTGGCATCGCACAGTTGAATCCATATATCTCACCACAATCTCAGCGCACTTGGTCAGTCATGTTGACCTGCCTTTTCATGACCTGAAACACACATTTGCCCTAAAATGACTTTGAGAGCCTGATTGCTCCATCGTGGGGAATGATCTAATTTTATGACACATCACTCAGGGAGTGCACACAAGTTTAGCATTGACAATGCCTCCAGCCAGTGCAGATGTAGCCCGATTATGGTATATAGAGAGTAGGCCTACGGCCTGGACTGGCCACTGAGACCAGAGATTCATCGGAACCTGATGCAACTGCCCTCTGGGCTTCTGATTATCTTATGATAAAATATGGAACCTTATATGTCCCAGTCTTAAGATCATAGTCATGCTTATAACCAACTCTACCTCTGACAGTGCAAATTGATAAACAAATATTTTCATTCGAGATTTTGCATGTGAATGTTGATATATTTATATTACAGATAGGCTCTGTATATGTTCTGCTAGGCACAACAATCTTTATTTTTTTTAATTTAACAACTTAAAGACAATTTGTAAATTTCTGTACTGTAACTATAAATAAAACCATATTGAATGATTATCTTTATACTGGTCTCTGAGCCTGTGTTTTGTATAGTTAGACTAGCTTCTACACAAACAATAAGCATGTTCACTTTTTATTGTATTGTACATACTTTTTGCAGACACATTTACTTCACATTTTGAATAAAAATGTTGGTTTTAGAAACGGTAGTCACTGATAACATTGCAGTAAAGTGTCTATGATATCAGTCACAAGCAAATTGCATTGGATTATGGTTTTATTCCACATTGAAATCTGGCTTCATGCCCAAATAGCTGCTCTCAGATATAGAGGCTTAACTACGCTGGGGCAGATCTGACGCAGGCCAGGCTTACAGCCGGTCCACAGTCAGGTGTTCTCCGGACTGTAATTTGTTCAACATTATCGCCAGCCTTAAAACAACACTGGATTGTCCTCAGACCAAAAAAAAAAAAGTACTTCCTGTCTGTAGTGACCGCTAGCCTATAGAGCAACATTCAAATGTGATCCAAGGACTTGGAAAGTTGTAAAATTCGGATATGTGAGGTGAACAGAACATGAAAGTGTGTACAAATGTGCACAGTACTGTATTATACTGTATCATGATGTTTAATTAAGTAGTGAACTTCTAAACTTAACTCGCTATATGCCTAGACTGTACCAAGAATACATGCCCAGATAGATTGTCCACAAAAGGTTTACAGCCATTATAATAAGACGACACTTATGAAGTAACTGTATAACAGATGCATATATTTACAATTACCATGGCATTAATATGACACACTGTGGTGTTTTAGACCCAGGGGCTGCTATGGTAAGCCTGGATTGAAAGCAGTGATGCTGACAGCAAGCAAATACAGTATATCATAACAAATCCCCTTCAGGGTTCCTGTTTTTGACACAAACAAGCGATGTGCCATTTAGTTCAACACAGATATTCACCGACAGCCATATCATGTGCATGAATCAGACCCATTCCACCCACAATCTATACCATCTATACTGACCAGAATCCCAGTGTGAGCAGCTGGCTATGTTCCACAATGCAGATAAGGCTGCCTAGTCCCTCCAGCAGTCAAAGCTCTGTATGGAGCGGGAATGTGGGATGCCAGGGAACTAAATGGAGTGTGAAGTGAATTACACATTGGAGGGAGTTATTGTGTGTGTGTGTGTGTGTGTGTGTGTGTGTGTGTGTGTGTGTGTGTGTGTTTGTAGGTTTTAGAGTGAGACAAACTGCTCCTTGTACTCATCATCCACGTCGCCTGATGCAACCTGTAGCCTGAAAATAAATAAACCGAAACACACCCGGATCTCTGCATCAGCTCCATCAGACACTGTGCTCACTTGAGCGATGGCCTCTTGGCCTTGTCTATGTTTCACTCTACTGCCACGTTACTGTAACGCTGTTAAATACGGTGAGCAAATGATGCACATAATGTGTCTGATAATAAGAGCAGTGATGCTACACAGACTATCGGCTGAGAGAGCTGGCTCAAATACTTGGCAGATGCAGTTGCCTCTTAAAACACAGCGCAGCGCAAGGGCAAATCCAACCAGACTTGTGTAGCGGCTAAATGTTATTGGATGTAGCAAATAAATAAATAAATAAATAAATAAATAAATAAACAAACAAACACTTAATTGAATTTGATTTTCTCAGCAAGACATACAGCATAAAGCAGCCATAATTGTACAGAAGCATAATTGTAATTGCATAACCATCAGTGTTATTCAGCATTAGCCAATATTATTGAATGATCAGATCAGAGAATTTCTTGTAGCTTATATATCGAAACGTTTCACTGACGCTTCTGGTTTGCAAAGTCAGTAACTAGTTTTTAAAACAGCACGTAGAGTCTCAGGCCCTCCTTGGACACTGATATGAAAAGCATATAAGGGCCAGAGCAATTTGGGGCATGTAATGTGGGCCATTACCTTAACTACCAACTTGTAATACTGGAATAAAAGACATAATAGTGGGGGTTTAGCCACGCTTGCTCCCTACAATACTGTACGCTACTGTCTGCAGCCCTGCACTCCCAGGCTGTCCGAGTACCAAAGCCAAGCTGATCTGATGTTTAACCTAATTTGAGTTTACAGTCATGTCCTCTGCTTCACTCTGTATTTCACGAGGGCTCTACACTTGTTGTTAATGTTTGCTACCTTATTCCATTTTTCAATTTATGTGTGAAGCACTTTAGTTAAGCAAACATTGTTTGAATTTCAGCAGTAGTATACATAATATATATTTGCAACTCTTGAAGGCAACAGTCCTGGAATCATCCAAATTCTTTTTGCTGGTACTGTATATATGATCATGTGAAGGATAACAGCTTTACATTTTTAGACAATATGTTTGTTGTAGGCCTACATCATAAACAATAAATGTAATGGTACAAACTAGTGAGCCATTGCTCAAAAGCCATCTTATGTCCATAAACATTTTATGTTAACCATTTTATTTTACATTGATGATATGGTCCAAGAATGAGCAAAGATGTATGAAGGGCTGAATTTGTAGCTTATATTGTGTCTTTCCATACAGATAAATGATAAATTGAAGTGCTATTGATTTACTAAACTCTGTGTCTTATATCTCTCTTAGGCCTATACAACAGTTAGGTCCGGTCCAGCTAGCTATGAATTACAATGCAATTAGAATGTTGTATTGATTCCAATGTTAAAAGGGTGGCATCTAGATATGGTAACTAAATTAACTGTTTGTTCTGGGAAACAAATAATAATAAAAAATAAATCTATAAACAATCTCCTTAAACATTCCCAATGTTGACGTTTCAGATCTCCCCAAAAATCCAAAGCATGTTTATGATTATGATTAAGGCAAAATGCCATATGTATATTATCACCATTTCTCCACAGCCTTCAGGTGGCATATCAATGCAAATAGTTAATTACGCTAATGCTGAATGTGTGTACTTTCATGAAGCTCTTTGTGTGTGTTTACGGCACTGGCACATCTACACAAACAGTTCTTAGCATGACTGATCCTCTATATCAGAGAATTAAAGTGTTGTTTACTACAATGAATAAATTGTTGATACTTGGATCTCCATTTCAATATCTGTGTTTAAGGAGAGGTCTGTGTAATATTTACTCATCTCAAATAAGTGTATAGAGTGAATCAAACAAGACATGCTTGTTTTGTTATTTATCGATTTATGGTCGGCAGAACTATGCTGGAACACAGCAACACATTGCTGTGGGAGCACATAGTGACTGGATTTGGTTGCAAACTGCATGCATTTTTCTATTTGTTGGTAATCCAGACAGAGTTATCCTAAAATTAGAAGACATTAGGTTAGTTTTGACTTCTTTCTTTGCAGGAGACTTTGGATTTTTTTTTTCTTTCTATATGTTGGTAATCCAGACAGAGTTATCCTAAAATTAGAAGACATTAGGTTAGTTTTGACTTGTTTCTTTGCAGGAGACTTATAGAATATATGCAGGAGAAATATATACATACCGGAATATAAAAAATTACATATTAATATTCTCTTAAGAATATGCGTTCGCTACAAAATACTACTTGCAAGTAATTGCAGTCATATGGCACAAAGCCACACTAAAAAATGACTTAAAAAGTGATTAATAAACCTCATACTTTTTTTCGGTGGGGAATGTAATAATGCTTGTAAAGAAAAGAATTATAGTGTTCCAGCTAAGACAGCATTAATTAGAATTCTCAAGGCAAACATGCAAACAAGAATTGCAGACGAGCATCTAGACTTTAGAAAAAGCCAACTATTGGTGTCTTATGAATATTTTCTCTGTATATGCTTGTATACTGTACTGTACTTGCATGAAGAATGAATGTGTGTGTGTGTGTGTGTGTGTGTGTGTGTGTGTGTGTGTGTGTGTGTGCGCGCGCGCGCATGTGCGAGTGTGTGCATGCTCAGTAGTGGTTGTGCCTGTGTGTGTGTGTGTGTGTGTGTGTGTGTGTGTGTGTGTGTGTGAGTTTGACTATCTAGTTCTCTGACAAGGTGGGATACCAGCTACTCTTGTGTGCCCCAAGGGCCAATCTAAGCTGGCAGCAGATTTAAGATAACTCGCCGAGTTCGATTAACCAATGATGGATTACTGTGTCCATTTAAACAGCAAAGGATTAATTTGTTTCAATGATCTCTCTTTTAAACTGAAGGCCAGACTGCGTTCCAGCTTTTCTGTGCACTTTTTCCTTTTTGTCTTTGTGGATACAAAGGCAGTCAGTCTAACAGTAATGCAAATGTGGACGCCTACATAAAATCTAAATATTCTCCTGCTTGACGTACATTCAATATGCCAGACAGCATTCACCTTGTATACAGGTACTAGTATACAGACACTATAAATAGTGTAATTTAATTTATTTTGTTGGCTAAATACTGTATATAGTTTTACTGTTTCTTTAATCGCTACACCTCTTCACAAGGTAGAGGAAACAACAGTGTACACAAAGCTTAGCATTACTAGCACTAATAGTAATGTAAAGTTCAATTGACTGCTGTCCAATTTGAAATTATATGTCAGGGAACATACTGTAACAGTTGTATTTTTGTGTGTGTGCGTGTGTGTGTGTGTGTGTATGTATGTGAAAGTAATTGGAACTTTGGAATTGGAAACATTCTCTTTTTAACTTACACACAAAAAAAAGTTGCAATGCCAAGTGTGTGTGTTTGTGGAAAAGCGCATTTTGAGCCAAACACAAGCAGCCATGAACCTCCGTGGGGACTGGGGTTTATTTCTCCTCAGTCTTCGTGCTAATGAAGTTTGTTATTTCTGAGGTCAGGAAGCAGTGCTGTGGGAGACGAGCGTCAAGTTCATGGGAATGCAAATCCAAGGCAGCAGTGGCAGCAGTGCAGCAGTAGACGACTCTGGGACAGTTCTGGCACGGGTGCAGCGCCAGATCTGGCCCAGAGCCCTCCTGAGGAGATTAGCAGAAACAGTGTTGAGCTGAATGAGTCAGGCGTGTGAGAGCAGGCTTGTGAGACACTAGTAAGAAAAGGTCATGGTCACTGGGCAGAAGGTGACGATAAGTTCAATCCTTGTCTTAGAGGCAGGAACAACTAACAACTCGCCCCACTACTTGAAATACTGTAAAACCTCCCCCATGATTGAGACGGCTCTCAGAATAGTTAAGCAGTATCCCCTCACCAACATGTTGACATGCCTTGATGATTTTTCACAAATCCTGTGATATATGTAATGAAACAGCTCCCAGAAAGCACTAAGTTCAAGAGGCCTAGGAAAGCACCAGGGGCGACACAGTGTTGAAACTTTAAGAGCCGGTGCCCGTGTGGAGACATCAAACAGTCGCTACTTCCTTAGCAACACTCATACGCTGCTGTAGCACACCAGCCGCTGCTGTTGCAGACACAGATCTCTTCTCAGCTTTCCTAGGTGTCATCCAGTTGAGACATTAGGCGTCACATGGCGCGGATGAAGCCTTAGCTATTGAAATGTGACTGAAGAAGATTAATAGGACTTGTCAGTATCGGCGGGTGAAAGGGGGGAGGGGGGGTGCTTTCATGTAAATCTATGGAGTTAGGAGAGATGAATTACTGTCAAATTTCTTAGTTTGGGAGCCTATGAGGAAGATTATGTCCATTTGTTGACTGAAATGAATATTGAAATCAATGTTTTAAAACCTTTTTAAAGCACCAAAGTGACTGCATAAGTGACAAATACCACAGCTGTGTGTTCAAAATGTTAAACCCTTGTTAGAGACTGTGTGAAACCTACGGTGATGTCTCTTGGAAAGTGCGACTTAATAAAAACATCATTTAAAGCATATGTCTGATGTTGTCATTAATGCTGTATAAGAATTAATGTAATGCCAACTGTTGTTTTCCAGCCAGCTTTACAACAATGTCTTCCGAACAGGACCATTTACAAAAACAATGAGGTATTGTTTTCACCTTTCTTCACCGTCTTGTTATGAAAACTAGTGTGCTTTATCATAAATACGGACCTATGGAATATAAAAATGAATTCATCACGAAAAGTCAGAGCTGGTCCCTCACAAAGCACTAAATCTGTATTTATTACTGCGCTGAAACTGACGTTTTTATAACACAAAATTGCTAGGTTTCCATTTCTCAGCAGCTATGAAAAAAAAGATATTATTTTCCATATGCAGTCCCTCTTCTGAATCACTGTCCCTGTCTGGATTTAATCATAAGACCACTGGCCTAAACTCAGGTTATTAGGAAATATAAATATTTTCAGAAGTAATCAAAGGGAGAGGGCAAGGGAGAGAGATTGATTCTGTATGTGGATTGGACCTAATTGGAAGCAGCTTATTTGGTAATGAGGACTACTGGGAGATATGACCAGAGGTTTTGGTTTGTCCTGCCCCCAGACACATTTGAGAGCTTATTATTTGCACTGCCTGTCTTCGTCTCGTGCAGATGCCCGTTGGCTCGTTGGTGTGTCACAGACGAAACCATCGTTGCTGTCGGCACAATAGGAACGAACACGCGGGCTTGTTGAGTTCAAGTCACAGGCTCCAATTACTGCATTGCTCTGGTCACTTATTTAGCAGTTTTACAGCAGAGGTTGGAGGGGGCCAGGCTGGTTAATAGGATAGGCTGGCTCTTCAAAGAAATTACTCCCGTAATGGCCGACTTCCCTTTCTTAAGAAACTGTAATCTGATACTGATACTATTACATAACATTACATTTGAAAAACCCCAACAGGCACGGTGCAATGATGGAAGGCTACATGCAACACTCAAGGCCGTGTTTGAGCCTTTTATATTCAGCCATTAAGCATGACGGAAGAACAGATCATCCTCAGACACATGATGTTGCTGGAAGAAGCACCGTTTACAGCACATAACCTGACTAACCTAAAGGAACAAGGTAGTGGTATGTTTTCAACTAAATCATTTCGATCAGAATTGTATCATGGTGCATCTGAAAAGGACTTGGCAGCCACAGCACTTGTGGAATGCGCTTCCTGTTGTCCGATATTGAAATATCCACGGGAGGTGAAGGGTCAGAGCTGTCAATGTTGGCTTTAGTCCTTGAGCCCATCATCCCTTCCCTTCCCTTCTCCTCCTCTCCCCTCCCCAGAGCCTGGGTCACAGGCAGGCAACCGTCACCGACACTGATCATCCCGCAGTCTATATCCGTCCACTCCCTGCACTCCTCCCGGCGAACGTGTGTCTAGTTAGCATAAATTGTTTGCATGGGTTGCCCCCATGTTCATGCACATTATATATAATGCAATGACATTTCAAAGGTAATGTTACATAACTGGGATCCCGGGAGAGTAGGAGTAGGCTCTGCCTGACTCCGGCGTGAATTATAGTGTGAAGTTGTGACCCTCAACATTCACTCACTGTCACTGTGGTGTTTTTGTTTTCATACTGTATCTTGCTGTATAATTGAACAATGTTTAGATCAAGTAACTGGCAAACCACGAAAATTACTCATGATGTAATGTAACATAATATTTTATCATTTTGACAAAAATGGTTTAAAAAAAGATATAACCAACAGCCTCTGAATAACCATGCACAATTTGTATGTAAATATTTTTTTTTACAGACAGTATAATGTTGAAATAGGAATTTTGAGGGAATAGTGTGACAATGTTATGAATGCAAAGGCTGTTTGCTTCTTACTTTCTGCAGGTCAGGGAACCATGAGACAGTAAGCTGTCCCTGCCTGTGGCTAAACCCAAGTCACTCTCTTGCTGCAGGGTGGTGTGGGTGGGGGTCACCAGGCCTACTGAGTTAGGCCTCCCCTGTCCTTATGCACACAAACTAATTCAATTTGGTCCCTCCAGTCAGATTATTATGCAAATGATTCCACAGAACTAAATGTGCTAGTGAATATGATTACATTCCCTTGCTCAAAATGGAAGTCATTTTAGAGATGAAAAAAAGAAAAAAAGAAAAAATAATCAATGAATTTAAAAATATATTGAAGAACACCACTATATTTCCACTAGCACTAGTCATTAGCAGAACTTGAGCATTCCTTTTTTTTGTTCGTTCTTTTATGATGAGGTACCTCACCCTTTTTACTCCGGGGGACTTCAAGCCAACAGCAAGTGTCTTTAAGCCAAGAGGAAAAAGGAAAAAAGGAGCATAGAGACACACACACACACACTCCCAAAAAATTCAGCAAGGAGCGCAAGGCAACCTCGAACACTCGACATGAGATTTAATGAGTGCTGAGTTGTTGTGGTATTTGCAACGCGGCCAAAAAAGCCCAGCTATGCTCAGGAAGCATGTGAAGTGTCTGCAATGAAAAACTGTTGTCAAACAAGATTTGGGATCAATTACCCAGGCGGAGGGTGTAATGTTTACACGAGCCCTTCGAAGCCAGAGCAGCTGAAGTCGACATCAGCTCCAGGGGCTGCTCCTCGGGTGTCTAGCGCCGTTCCCAGGCACATGGGACTTTGACCCTTTTTGTCCCTTCCAGTGGTTCCAGGTTAGTGTGCTCTGAGTGTTGCTCTGACTGTTCAAACATGCACAGCTATTCATGAAACCACCCACCCGAGAGAGAGAGAGAGAGAGAGAGAGAGAGAGAGAGAGAGAGAGAGAGAGAGAGAGAGAGAGATGCTTTCTACACTTCTGGAATTTTAAGAAATAAAAAGAAATCTATGGAAGCCTGTAAAAGTTACAGATATCCATTGACACAAAATATATAAAAACAAATGAAAATTGCATGGTAAAAATAGAGCTGTAATTATATTTCTATGTGCAACAAAGCGGATATAATAATAATAATAATAATAATAATAATAATAATAATAACTATATATAGTATATCGAGTAATAAATAGTTTTAAGTAATGCTCATACATCTCTTAACAAATGTCACTTATTGCTGCCCTGAGCTTGAGCTTAGACTGGTGCGGACTGGAGACCTATGACCTAGCGACTAAGCTAGGGAGTCTCAGGACAGAGGTCAATACTGCATTAAAGGTCAGTGCAGCCACCAATGTCCAGACTCAAGAGGAAGAAGAGGATCATTATAGCCTTGCTAAGACTGTGCAAGCAGGTAGGTCATAGTCTGACTGACAGTTCTGCACAAATACATTGTGTTAAAGTGTTTGAAGGATTTAACGGCAAGAGAGAAGAAAATGACATATAAATATACACAATCCGTTTTAACAGCAAACTTTGCAGTGTTTTTTGTTGCAGTAGAGTCCTGCATGATATCCACCAAATCATTCAGGACACTTCGCTGACTAATCTGCCTTTATCCAACTAAGGGGATTAATTATATCAGGCACAGAGTTTAACCTTGGTTTAAAGGGTCTTATTTTGGGGCTGTTTTTTTTTTTTCCTCCAGTAGGGAACTCTTTCCCAGAAGACGGTTTCTTTTTTTTCCCCTCTTTCTGCATCCACCCAGCAGTGAAGTCGATGTCAATGCAAAAAAGGACAGAGTTGAGTTTCCATTAGCCTGAGTGTGTGTGTGTGTGTGTGTGTGTGAGTGTGTGTGCGTGAGAGAGAGAGAGAGAGAGAGAGAGAGAGAGAGAGAGAGAGAGAGAGAGAGAGAGAGAGAGAGAGAGAGAGAGAGAGAGTTGGGCCAGTGCTTGAGTGGGGTTGCTCTTCCAGCCTTTCACCATATGGTATGCTGTAAACAAAACCACAGCCATTACATTCCTTTCGATGGGAGTAACCAGAGTGGAAGTCGAAAAGCAGGGCGCTGGGTCAATGGCTAGGACTTGCCCTGGACACACACATACACACACACACACACAAAAAAGTCACGACGCACAGTGGTTTCTGTTTACATTTCCAAAGATGTGGCTGTACTTGATTATCATGCAGTCACTTTTGTACTGCAACTCAAAACAACAGTGTTTCATTAGGTGCTGCACTTTGTATGCTAAAAAGCACAGCTTTTGTTTGTGTTTAAGCAGGCTGTCCGACACAAGCCTACTGCAAACATGATAGTTGGTGGAGAGAGGGCGGTGGGGGGTGGGTGGGTGGGTGGGGGTACAAATGATACAATCTGCAAGGTTCACTGACACCACTTGAGTTTTATAATGCCACGCTCTCAGTGAGAGAGTCTCCCAACCACAAAACAGCCCAAAGTTATAAACGTGACACGTAATCACAACGCAACACAAAGCTAATGACGCGTGTTCGATTGAGAGCAAGCAAGCTGGCTAGACTAGACTGTCTCCATGCAAGAGTATGATCAAAGAACAGAGGCGCGAGAGGGGAGAGAGAGAGAGAGAGAGAGAGAGAGAGAGAGAGAGAGAGAGAGAGAGAGAGAGAGAGAGAGAGAGAGATGTCTATGAGTGTGTGGCAATAAATTTCTTTTCAGACCAAGGGCTGCTCTCAAGGCAACAGTCATACCCTGTGGTGTATCATGCAATAAATTTGAGTTTGGTTACAGTAAATTAGATCTGTGGTTCACCGCAAAAAAGGGCCTTCACTGTTAGACAACTGGAGTGCCGATTCAGGAGTTTGCTGTGCGACATAATACAATAATTCAGTGCATAATGCACTACTTCTCTCCCTGCTAGCCATAGCTAATGAAGATTTACACCATTATGATGGAGCCCTGATTCTGCACAGCTGAATTCAAATATCTGTGAATTGCTGTTCTAATGGGGGAAGATAAATAAAAATAATAATAAAAAGGGATTCTTTTTTTAGCACTGAAATAGTAAAACATAAACACTGTTCAAATTATTCTTTCCTCACTGGGTGCTTCAATGTCTTGCCATCTGTGATAGTTATCATGTCTGGAAATTGTTGAAGTTTATCGGTGTCTGTGCATGTAGAGATGCAGTTTTTTTTGGTTGAACGATTCACATGGTGGCAAAGGGCCACACACACTTACACAGACACAAACACACATGTTTTAGTATCCCTACCTGTGTTTTAGTATCCCTACCTGCAGTTGGAAACTAGCAAATTTGCTAAATCTGGTGCAATGTATCTAATCTTGTGATTAATGCGTTTGCACATGGTCCCTGAAATTAAATTAAATAAACTAAACTAAACTAAACATGTGCCTGCATGCACACACATACTGTACAGGACAAAGCTTGCACAGAGCCACAGTAGCCACACAACAGGTCCAAAAGAGAGTCCCCCTCTCTCTCAGGGCCAAAACTACTCCCAAAATACTTACTGACCTTAATCTGTGCAGAACAGGCTGCGATTGAATCAGACGCATCCATTACCCCAAAGTCACCAGAGACCAGCGGAGCTGAAATGATCAGTCCAGACAACCGAGCCTGACCTAAAAGAGTGAATGATCAAGACCCAGTCATTTTTGTGTGCAGACAATTCATCACATCAGGTCATGTGCTGGCTAATCCTTCAACTCCTAGCATGCCATTCTTGCACCCGTTTTTTCTTTTTTTTTTTTCACCCTAAATGATGGGCGCCAGGGAACTCCTGGGCCAGGCCCAGATTATATCGCTTTTGTCAAAACTGTTTTCCTATTGTGCAAAAAAAAAGAATAATCCCTTATGTAATGTGTGTCTGAGACGTTACCATTTTTCTCTCCTTTAATTTTTCTCCCATGTAATCTTTTCATAAGGGCAGCGGGCTATTCACGACTGTTAACTAACACCACCCT
>JAODXP020000017.1:6838087-6868087 GCA_027497455.2 Sardinella longiceps
TAGTGGGACTAATATATTTTGCGGCTGGGAGCAGGGGAAAAGTTGTTTCGCTCGCCCTAAGCAGATCATGAGCTGAGCCGCCTATTACAGGAAGAGATTTATTGTTGCTTTGACTAGCCGGCTGACAGTTTTCAGCTTGTTTTAAGATTTGTGTCTGCATAAACAGAAACCAGACATTCAAACACTGGATGATATTTAATTTCACCATGACTGCTGCTTCAAATAAAAAAGCAAGTATTGCAGGGGCACTGCAACATACTACCATGTTTACATATTATGGTCTTCATGTGAAGGGAAACTAGAACAAATTAAACTAAAAACAAATTAAAAATTATATGGCAATTTCATACATTGTGCATATTCATATTTCTTTTAATTTGATCATTATCATGATGTCCTTAACGGCTGATAATCTTCTCGAGAGCATAAAAAGACAAAAGCTTTGATGGCATCAGGATGAACTGTGGCCTGAAACACAGGTCACAAGAACACTTAGATAGGTGTGCTATAGCATACCTCTACCTGAATGGCTTACGGAGGTAGGGTTGCTCTGTAAGCCTATTGATAGCGCTGGAAATAGCAGCAATACGAAGGCTGTTATTCCAGACTCTGTCAGCGTGCCAGCAGTTTACCCTATAAGATCACTGTGCGCTTAAGCAAATCCTGTAACCTCAGATTAGGCCTTTTGACCTCACAGACAAGATAATGACATTAGCTCATGTCCCTGGGCCACAGTAATGCCCGTGTGTACCATACACAGATACACAGAGGCATTTGGTCAGGAAGAGGCAACGATGTCGTATGAGCACCGGGGGTAAGTAACAGTGCATCACAAAGAGGTATGTTTAGCTCTGTCGCTCTGATAGTTCACCAACATTTCACTAAGCTACGACCTGGGTCAGGCCAATTAACCTGTCGTCACGGTCTCTTACGGATAGTTTGATAGTTTGTTGTCATAACTGATATGGCTGAGGTGAGACATGACATGAAGGGCATAAAGCAAAATAGCTTAAGAGCAACTTTGAACATGCATAAACAGCAACATACTGAGTTGTAATTGTTTTTCTTAAACAATAAAATGAGCATTTATTTTTGTATGAATTTTAACCTATGGCTGCCACAATATTTTCAATGTCTGACTAACGTGTGATGAAATATTCAATTGCTACACTATGTAAAAATTAACTGTTGAAGTATATTTATTATCAGGCGATAGATTTTGGTATCAAACTCAAATTTATTTGGAGGGCATAGTCATTATGAAGGGTGGATAAACACAATAAAATTAAAAGAAAACTCATTTTCTAGAAGTGTCAATAAGGCTTTGAGAAGTGTATGGTGTGCCTTTCAGGTAGCTATTCCACTGGCTCAACACAAAAACTCCTTAGTGTTGATTTAAACAGCAGGAAATCAAAACAGAGGCAGTTGTGTTTATAAGAACAAGGTGCAAACATAGATCAGAAGGGCACATAGCTACATAAGAGGGAGATGTAGAGGCTCTAAACAAAACAAAAAAAAAATAAAAGAAAGAAAGAAAAAAATCTTATTATGGGCCCCCATGTGTCCAGCAGAGAAGGGGCTTTATATTAGCCAGGGTCAGAACCGTAGGAAGGCTGGGATGAAATTCTCCATGCTGTTGTGTCTGTGGCTGTGTGTGTGTGTGTGTGTGTGTGTGTGTGTGTGTGTGTGTGTGTGTGTGTGTGTGTGTATGTGTGGCATTGGGTTAATGCAGTTGACCCACGTTTGTTTTCTCACTGGCTAATGTTCCTGACTGTGGTGCTCATCTTTGGATTTGTCGCCAGTGCGTCACGCCTGCTGTCTTGGCGGTGTAAGATTTTACCCCCTTGAAATCGACGGTAATCCAACACCCGGACACGACAAGCCTAACAAGATCCCACTGTCGGTTGGTCCAAGCAATGGCTCTCCAACTAAACTTTGATGCTTTTGTTCACAGTGCCAAAAGCCCAGTTCTCATCCATGCAGCACAAACAGCAAGGAAAAGACACCCCAAGCAGTGAGTAGAGGGATTTTGACATCACTTTGTGTCTAATCATGACTATTCTGGACAGAAAGACACTGTTGGACAAGATATTTCCATGACTGCCATGTAGCTGGCTGAACTCCTGAGGCAGAAAATGGGTCAGTTATCAGACCCGATGAACAGGTAAAGGCACTAGGTGAACCAAAACTTAAATAAAACCCAGACTGATACAAGTGTACTGGACCAGGAACTGTCTGAGTAAAGTCTGAGTAGTGTAAAGAGGTAATATATTACTAGCTAAGTCACTGTAGTGCAATGTTGCATAGCAAATACTGTGACAACAATATTACACAAATAATACAAATGTAACATGATATTGACAGTCTGTCAAAAAGCCTGGGATCACTTTTTGTTCAAGTGCAAGTGGTTACATCATGTCTAACAAGTTGTCTGACCAGCTGAGATGGTACTCTACTATAGTGAACGTAATAATAATGTAATCAATTCCAGCACCAAATAATATGCGGAATGCAATTGTTACTGAAGTATAGCTTACATTTTAAAGACGTACGTAAATAACGTATCACTTTTCTTGAGTAACTTGCACTAAACAAAGCCTTAGCTATATACTAATATATTGCTCTTGAATCTGGATTTCAATATGCAGCTATATCAATATCAGTTACAGTATATGCTAATGCAATTAATATAGTTAATGTATGAATAATAAATATGAATATAATTCATGTAGCGAAACAAAAGTACACCATATTGTTTGCACACAAATTGATTAAAGGCATCCCAGTTTTACAACTACAACTACAAAAAGTAATTCATTGAGAGATCCAAAGAGTAATGCCAAACGTCAGCAGGCACCACATACTTCTATGTAATCTGGCTCACAGTGTTCGTTCACACTCCAAATTGAGCATGTTACAACATTGTGCTCCAACACAAGTGTTCTCCTGTCATAGTAAGTGGAACTTCATGGACTTTTTTTTTTTAGACATAGTGTCAAAAGCTTGTTTTAATTGTTTGAGATTATACCATGAAAATACGTTGACAAGTTCATTATTGTGCAAGGGGCCATAAAGCCACTGAACCATGGCGGGGAGAATGGTTTGAATATTTCTCTTAATCCAGTCTCTGGTCGTGACACACAGTCGAGCAGCTGAATGTGAGGTATGAAAGAGCTTCAAATGAAAACACTGGTGATCTGGTGAGGGAGGAAAAAAAAACTCCAAAGGAGTTGCCTAAGCATTACCCCAGCCTCATGCTCTCTCTCTTTTTTTCTCTGTGCTAAAAAAAAAGATAGAATAATAAAATAAAATAAAATGAATAGCTGGTTGAAAAAGTTCAAAGGGGAAACAAAGAGAAAACTGCCCTCGGCCATTGCACTTTGTGACCTGTTGGGCTTTCCAGGTGACCTTCTCAATGAGAAACGCATTTTGTAATTCGAATCAAATGGAGGTGTGTGGCTTTCATGCAGGGCCGGGCGCAGTCTGGAGCATGGCTCAGCGCCCTGGCCAGATGTGTGGGGTTTTTTATTACAGGCGAAGAAGAAGCTGATAGTTGCAGGTGCGATCCTGACGCGGGGGCTGGCTTGCACCCCCCCCCCCCCCCACTCCCCCCCTTTCCCTTCTTTCTTCCCTTCTTTCCTTCTTTCTTTCTTTTTTTTCTCCTCAAAACTGAGGCCCTTCACGGAGGGGATATCCATTGCCTGTGTTTAATCAGAGCCAGTTGAATGGGATGGGTTTCATTGCTCTTTGATGGAGAGCACTGTTATGAAGATGGACAGTCACTTTGCTCTCTAAGTGAAACCATCGTTTAGCCTCAATTCCCTGAGAAAAGGCCCCATTTGTTATCCACGGGGGAGTTCGGCAGGGTGGCGAGCCGGGGGTGGGAAGCGGCATGCATTTTCCACGCAATTACATTGCTCAGGCATACATTTCGCTCATGATGGCTCCGGTGGTGGTGGTAGGGGCGTAGAACGTGGCGTAGGAGCGCCAAATACTGACTTTTTACATGGACCTCCCCCACACGAGTGCGGAAATCTCTCCTGATGCGATGCTAAGGATCACTGGCAGAGAATGAGAGGTGACTATAAATGATGGGGCTAAAGAGAGATGGGGTAGGGGGGGTGTTTTAATATGTCCTTTGAGTCTATTTGTTAAGGCAGATATTCAAAAGTACAACAGAAAATATGTGACTATCAAAGTCAAAAAAGGTATATGCAGGAGATGAACACAAATGGCTAAAAACATGCACATACGTAAGACTGCAGCCAGCCGCCCTCCCACCCCTCTCCCACACACACACACACACACACACACACACACACACACACACACACACACACAAACTTGCACAGTTTATGTTCGTTCTCACCCCTCATTCTTTACCCATGGAAATATTAGAAGCCTGGAAAACACCCCACAAAGTAAAAGAAGAAAAAAAAAGAAAAAGAAAGGAAAAAGGATTAAAGACAACTGTAAAGGCCAGGGCTGGGAGGAAAAAAAACTCCTCATCAAACAGCTGAAGATGGTGCACTGAACTGCCTCATTTGAGCGTGTTTATTTTAGGGTTTACTGGCCCTTAAACGTTTAACCATTGAAATGTTGCTCCTGGTGACCCTGCAGCGAGGACTGCTGTCTTGTGTAAATACAGCAAGAGTAGGGGACTACTGGGCACAAGCCTGGTGGCTGTGCAGGCAGGGTACTGGCACAGGAGTTTGTGAGAAAGAAAGAAAGAAAGAAAGAAAGAAAGAAAGAAAGAAAGAAAGAAAGAAAGAAAGAAAACAAGAAAGAAAGAAAGAGAAAGAAAGAAAGAAAGAAAGAAAGAAAGAAAGAAAGAAAGAAAGAAAGAAAGAAAGAAAGAAAGAAAGAAAGTAGCCAGTCAGTATAAGTCAAAGAGTGGTGTAGGATTGATTTCTTACTCACTCAGCCCCTGCACCCCTTCTGCCGCATTCGAGCCGGACCGCAGCCACATCCATCACACGGTCAGCTGGTAGCTGCTGTGGTTGCCATGAGTCTGCAAGCCAGGCAGGAGACAGAGGGAGGGACAGAGAGAGAGAGAGAGAGAGAGAGAGAGAGAGAGAGAGAGAGACAGAGAGAGAGAGACTCATTAGGAGTCTGACTGATGAAGGGTAGAGGAATGGGCCCTGCCAAAGGCCCAGACAGTGTGATCACGACGAGTGTATCTGTGGGCCTAATTCCTAGCTCAATCATCGCACACAGATAGGGGTCATATGATGGATCATTCTGACAGGACAGCCCACATCACTTCTGGATGTGATCCTCCACAGCGCTCCCAATATGCTAAACAGTGGAATGTCAAGGAGGTTAGTGCACACACACACACACACACACACACACACACACACACACACACACACACACACACACACACACACACACACACACACACACACACACAGAAAAAAATCTAACTTCACATCTGTCTTATGGACAAGGACTCCTGCTATGCTTCTGACAATCACTCATAAAAATGCACAAGAAGTCAATTAACTTAATTAAACCCTGTGACGTCTAATCTTTAAGAGTAGGACAACACCCCAGGACTGTGATCGATTCACATTATGGTCTCAGTACAAACACCTGCATGTACATAAATGTGTGTGTGGGCAAATGATAACACACGCAAACACAAAAAAATTCCCACATGCGTGGGTTAAGCATATGGCTATGCATAACACTTGCACAGACATACTGTACACTCAACACCATTAAAAACATTATATCACTTTTCTCTGATTTGCCAACTTTGGTGCAGACATGTGCTGCCATAGAGTTTTATCGGCAACCAGCCCTCAGGATCTGAGGTGGTTCGGAACATTAGAACTTTGGTGTATGTTCAGAATGCTTCCCCACCCCCCAAATCATCTTCCTGCCAATGAAGCTTGAGGTTCGTGAGTCAGCCACAGCTGTCTGTGAGTATAGATATTAACCCTTTTCAGAGTCAGCTTAACCCACATTCCTCTCTAAGTGTGTGTGTGTGTGTGTGTGTGTGTGTGTGTGTGTGTGTGTGTGTGTGTGTGTGTGTGTGTGTGCATGTGTGTGCACAAACACACGTGTGTACATGTGTCTGATTTTGTGTGTGTGTGTGTGTGTGTGTGTGTGTGTGTGTGTGTGTGTGTGTGTAAACATGATCCAGTGAAAACACTTAGCCACTAGGGTGCCACAGAAATCTGACTAGTTCCAATCCATAGAGAGGTGCATATTAAAACCACATGCTAGCTTTGCTGAGTAATGAACACTGGCCAGATTCTGTGATGCAGTCCTGGGGAGAAAAGCTCTTTTGATTTGTCATTTTGTATTGTCGATTCACAATGCCATCCTATTCATGAAAATATGGAGGTGAGAAAAAGAAATTAAAAAACGAGTTTGATCTGGATCACTTTTTACCTCCTTGTGCTGAATTAATTAGTTTTCGTAATGCTGTGTGTACTTAAAAAGAAATCATTGGCAAGTAATAACTAAATTTGAATGTAGCAATCAAAGCCACAGCTTAGTGCATATCTGCAAATGAATTGGAAATTCTTGTTAACTAAAGAAGTTCACCCAGTCACCTTAAGAAGAAACGATTCAGAGAAATATGCCTCTCTGAAATGTTAAAAGTTAGTGACCTTATATCAAGCACACATGTCTCACTTTACTATTTTTATATCGATAGCTTACACATGCCTGTTAAAAAATGTGTCATGGACCCTTCTCGGGGGACTTCCCAGAGTTTGTTGAGAAGAAAAGAATATGGCGCAACTCTTGTGGGAATTGCTCGTCGGCCAGCGCAGCTCTTGATCCAAACTGACATTTTCTCCCGGCCTGTGCCGCCTGTTCCCAACCGCCTCGATGGGACCACTTTCATGTTTTGTTTTGAAATTCCTCTTTTTTTTTCTTGTGGTGTTGCTAACTAACCCAGCTTGACAGGCTCGCGTACGGACTTATCAGAGAGGGGAGTATCGTTTCAGCGTGCATGTGCCTTTTCACGGCGCGGCCTTAGCACTTAGCACTTTCTCTCTCTCTCTCTCTCTCTCCCTCTCTCTTTCCTTCTCCTTCTCCTTCTCCCCCTTGCCCTGTCCTAGCTATCACGCCTGTGTTGTGTTTAATGCTATCTCCAGCTCTGGACCACTGATACCAGCCCAAGCGGTCAGAGTGTTAGCACTCCCCCAGTATCTATTACAATTAGTTTCTGATTAAGGGACCTGGCTGCGGCCGTTTGAAGTCTTTAATGTTGTGTCAACTGACTGATGATGGAGAGGGCTGTATGGACGCCTCCCAGTAACAAAGAGCCTGGTAAAAGGCTCCAAGTGAACCATTTTATCTTCCTAATGGAAACCAGATGACCCTCTCCTTTCTTCCCTTTCTCCCCCCACCCCACCACCCCCATCCCCCTCTTTTTTTAATGTAACATTTTTTTTTTCTTCCTGGGGTAAAATAGACTTGTACAGCTCTCCCACTCTATGGTTATTTATATCATTGGTTTGGGGGTGGGTGGGGGGTTCCATGCCTCTACAAAAATATGTTTTTGTTTTTTTTTTTGTAGAGGCACACATACACACACACACACACACACACACACACACACACACACACACACACACACACACACACACACACACACATCCACTCTCCTTTCTCTCTTTCTCTCTGTGTCTTGTCTATCGCTTGGGTTTATGATTGCAATCTTGGGCTCGGGGGCTTGTGACAATGAAAACATCTCATTTCTTAATTAACACGACTTGAGTCACTGAGGTTACCCATGACCCACGGAATTAGCATACCACAACATGATTTGTGCAACGTCCTCTCTCCGTTTGACCCAAGCCGCACCAAATGGCACAGATAAACACTCTAAGCGTCACATAGGAATGCTGGCGTTAAGTGAAGTCATATGGCGACAATAAGTTTTCCCCCCCGAAACCTCTCCAAGGCCTCAGGGTATTAAAGATGATGAGTTATTTTATGAATGTAAATTATTCCTTGGCGAGTAACCTCTGGGAGTAAGTCAATGTGTTGGTGCAAAGCAGCATTTAAATAAATAGCCTGTGACATATTGCATTGTGCGCTGAAAGACTTAAAAGGATGGGAGGTTTTTATAGGAGCATGAATAATATCACGCTTCATGGATAAGAAACTGACCGTCTTCATTTGCTGTCGCCATTTATAAATATGAACCCGCCTAGCGTATAATCTTGAGCAAGGAACCATGGGAGAGAAAAAAAAAACACAAAACACACACACACACACACACACATACACACACACTCCTTCTCATTTGATTCCTGCAGGAATTTCCAGATGTTCTCAAGTCAAACCCCGATCTTAGACCGAGTGACAGAAAGGGGCAAAGGTCAGATCTTGAAATTTTAGTGGTTTTGGGGTGAGGGTGGGAGGGCAGAGAGAGAGAGAGAGAGAGAGAGGGAGAGAGAGAGAGAGAGAGAGAGAGAGAGAGAGAGAGAGAGAGAGAGAGAGAGAGAGAGAGACTTAGTTTAGACTTTGAGGTATAAACCACTCATTCAAAGGGTGACCCCACTGCTTATATTCAAACAAACAAAAATTAACTTGTGAGTCCTTTAAATTAAGCAAGGTGCAAAGCTTTTTCAACAACGTGTTGATAGCCCAAACATCCCACCTCCAACATCTGCAAATGGGCTCTATGCACTGTTTTTAAAACTTAATATATATAAAAATAACAAAAACAACCAAAAACAATTCTTTGTGTGTCTGTTGTGTATATAACTGCATTTCACTGGCCAACAACCAATCCCCCTGACACTCCCGAGTTCAGACAAGGCAGGTAAAACGGAAAAGTAAATGCTCAAACATGCTGCACAGGTCTGCCAAAATTCAATAAAGGATTCAATTACAAATGGATGATTTGAAAGCCTGAGTTCCCTAAACTGAACTTGTCTCTATGCTGGTGGAGCCTTTCCACTTGTGCGGTCAGAGTCAACACTCGTTGAAGGGAGAAGGAGTGAAACGAGGTTGGAGAGCATGAAATCCGACACACTCTCTCTCCCACAATTCACACAGGGTCCTTCTGGCACTCTGCAAACCAGTGAGAAGGACAAATTTGGGCTTCAGTCTCCCACTCTCTTAGGCTACTCTCTCTGCTTCTCTCATACACACCAGCAACTACACACACATACTGTATACACTTTTTGTGTCTGTGTGTGTCTATTTCACAAATGTACTCTCTCTCTCTCTCTCTCTCTCTCTCTCTCTCTCTCTCTCTTTCTCTCTTTCATAATGTACATGAACCCTCTCTTTCTCTCTCTCTCTCTCATAATGTGCATCTACTCTCTCTCTCTCTCTCTCTCTCTCTCTCTCTAACTCTCAGCAAATTTCACAAGCTTCGTGCCACGGGGGTTACGGATGATCAACTGTTGAAATGGCTCATGCCGAAGTAAGCTCTCCAAGCCCTGACACATTACTCAAGTGTCAGTAGCATGGGGGCGAACAATGAGAAGGAGCGTCACGTTTCCTGCTGGGGGGAAGAACAAAAAAAAAAGAAGAAAAAAAAATCAACAACAGATTTCCCAGCCAGTCCGGGAAAAAAAAGCAAACAAAACAAAACAAAAAAGCTGATTCTTATGAATCTTATGAATTCTTATAAATACTTGTGATCACTTTCTGCTAGCTTTTAAACCGCTAAAGACTAAGGGATGCTCTGCTTCAAAAGAGTGGTTAGATGGCCAACTGGCTTGCGTCATATCAGTATAGCCTTGAAGTAGCCTTCAGGTTTTTCCTCTACTTGGGACATTTTTATGAGCAAGGTGGCATGTTTTACAGTACAATTACAATTATCATCATTATTTACTGTAGGCCTACATCTATGATCTAATGCGTTACCATTCATACTACAACACAATTAGTACAAAGCCTTACTAAGGGTGCCGACCTTGAAAAGAGAAGAGTGTGTGGTAAAAGTGCAGTGGGAAAAGAGTAGCACTGTGCATTGTAAAGCCCAATTCAGACTGAAGATCCGCGACGAGATCGGACGGTTTTAGATAGGAGTTGCGGTGGTGTGAATCAATAGTCATAGGTTGTTGCAAGCCATCGCAAAAGAATTAACATGTCAAATAGCAGTTTCTGAGTTTTAGAACGTTTCAGGTTTTTAGAACGTTGCAGCCTGTCTCATTGCAGATGTTTGGTCTGTAGCCACCTTAAGTGCATTCCAGGTAGTTAGAAGTTGCATTCAGGCCTCAATCATCTGTATCGGTACAGACTGGAGGACCTGTTCGGGGGGCACTGCAATAGTCAAGGCTAGAGATAACCAAGGTCTGTAGCTGGAACTGGGTTGCACGTTGGGTTACGTACAGCCTGATATTCCCTGGTGTTGAATAGAGAAAAGTGGCATGGCGGAGGCAACGTGATGAGCACATGATGCCCAGGTGTCTTGCAACGTTGGTGGTAGCAACAGATAGGGAGTCTTAATCCTGATGTTGTGATGTATGGTTCGCTTGGCTGGGAGGACCAGCAGCTTGGTTTTGGAGAGGCTCAATTGGAAGGGATATTCTTTCATCCAGGCAGATATGTCAGAAAGATAGGGATTTGTGTAAAAGAGTTATACAAGCAATTTGAAATAATCGACATACAAGCACACTCAAAAACAACAGGTTAGATGTCTAAAACATAGACAAACTAAGAAACTCATGCAAGCGCACACACACATACACACACACACACACACACACACACATTTGAGGAGGAAAAAAAAAAAAGCCTCTGGCATGCAGGCAGGCTGATAAGTTGCAGCTTGTGCAGTTTCGCTCAGTTTACTTTCTCCCTGGGCTGAAAATGGCCTTGTGAACTTGACTGAGTGTGTGTCAGTGTGTGTGTGTGTGTGTGTGTGTGTGTGTGTGTGTGTGTGTGTGTGTGTGTGCGTGCTTGTGTGTATTCTTTTCTTCCCCCTCTTCTTCTTGTTCTTCTTTGTCTTCCCCTCCTCTGCTCCTTACAGCCAGCAGTCAACAACCCACCCAGCCACCCCTCAGTACCTGCATGAGCAGCCTGATGGCTGTTGACAGCCGTAGCTTTAGTGCCCTTCCTTTACCTCCGGGCCTGTGCAGCTTTGCCCTCGGCAGCGGGCCCAGCCTGGGCTACAAACTGCCCCTGCCCCTGCCCCAGCCGCGCCTATTGGAACCACTGCTTTCACACATCACAGGTCAAAGGCCGCTGTCCTAAAACGGTTACACCTCCACACTCTCTCTCTCTCTCTCTCTCTCTCTCTCTCTCTCATTCTTTTTTTTCTCTCTCTCTTAGATCACATTGCCACCAGCACAGACCTGTTTTTTTTTTTTTTTTTGTCCTCCGTGCTTTCTGAGCACACATGGCCTGTAACCCAGCAAGCTCAGGCTTAATCATTACCATGACCTGTTTATCTGCTCGTCAGGCAGGTAACCATTAATAGGTGTTTACTTTCCGATGACCTCCACAAATGTGCACAGGGCCTTTGCCCCATAAATGTCAACACAGTGCGAAGGGGTTAGCCTGATTTCGTCTTCTCCTAACCTCTCCCTCTCTCTCTTTCCCTACCCCCCCCTCCCCCCTCTCTCTCTCCCTCTCTCTCTCTCTCTATGACCCAGCTGTGTTCTTGACCTGCTAGGGCTGCATTTCGCTGTGATAAAGTCAAGGTTTTCTGCACGGAGGTCAAATTCAGCACAGTGCTGTTCCTTACCAACACCCCCCCCCCATCCCCCCGCCCCCACAGAGATTGTGCAGAACATCTCCTTCAGCTGTTTACTTGAGGTCAGATCCACTAAAAAAAGCCGAGCCGTTTTCACGCTGAACACCAGTGACCTGTCCCTTAATGTGAGACATTTGGCTTTGTAGCAGTTTTTAGGGGAGGAACTGTTTATCTTTCAGATTGATTACTGTTTTTTTGGCCACTGTGGATATAGTGCAGCGCAGTGCAGCACGCCGCGTGTACATGCATCATGGGTAAAATATGTGGCTTGCCATTAGCGACCCTTTTCTACATGCATTTAATCCAACTTGAACTTGTGCTGCTTTTGTGAAGCCTGGCTAGTGTTTTTATTTTTTATTTTTTTCCCTCCTCTTTCTCCTCAGCAGCAGCAGCCGCAGCAAGTCTACGGTACCTCGTGCCCCACATGGGTCTCCCTTCCACTCTTTAGCTGACGCCAAATGATAACTCGCCCCTTGTCTTCCTCCCTGAGCCGGGTAATATATAGTGCCGAGGTGTCCTGACATAGTTATATCTGCTGGTGTCCTAGAAAAGACAAGGAGACTCAATTACAATGGCAGCCGCCGCCGCCGCCGAAGCGCCTTCTCCCGAATGTCAAGTCGGCGGCCCAGACGGGGGCGTGATAAATAACGCCTGACCCCCACAGCAGGCGGGCATTTCTCAGCAGGCCCCTTCGTATCTATGTGGACTGGGAAATGAGGAATCAGGATGAAGGGGGGGGGGGGGAGGGGGAGGAGGAGGATGGGGTGGGGGTGGTTGTAAGGGTGGAGATGGTTGTGTTGTGTGGTGTCGTGGGGTGGGGTGGGGTGAGATGGAGGGGTGGGTTTGGTCAAGGGGGCCAGAGGCCATGACAACAGGGGTGCTGGTGTTGGTGAGGGAGAGGGGGTGGAAAATGAGCCGAGTGGATGCAGGCATCCGTGTGAGCCATGCCTTGGTGGCCCATAATCTCTGTGTGTGTGTGTGTGTTTGTGTGTGTGTCTGTGTGTATAACTGTGTGTGTGTGTGTCTGTGTGTATAACGTGTGTGTGTGTGTGTGTGTATATGTGTCTGTGTGTATAACTGTGTGTGTGTGTGTGTGTGTGTCTGTGTGTATAACTATGTGTGTGTGTGTGTGTGTGTGTGTGTGTGTGTGTGTGTGTGTGTGTGTGTGTCTGGGTGTCATGCTCCTGCATCCAAAACACTCACTTTGATAGTGCTGGCGCTGGTGGTAGCACAAGCATGTCAATGACTCTGTCATGACCCCCTCTCAAGGTCTAACTAAAAGAAGAGGCCAACTTGTGTGGACTTCACTGCGGGCTCTGTTTGGCCAGACACCGTGGCACAGCACCACTAGCTCCCTGCACTGCACTCTCTCTTCCCCTCCTCCTCTCTCTCTCTCTCTCTCTCTCTCTCTCTCTCTCTCTCTCTGCCTCGCCTCCTGTGAGCGTAATACTTGTTGACAGGAGACAAAGTGCGGCTATCAGGTCACTTCTCTTTTCTCTTCGCGCCCTTTCGTGTCTGGCTTACGCGCCGGCGACCATGACTCGGTAGCACCGAGGGCGGGTGTTTGAATTGGATGGGTTGTTCTGCTAGCCTATCAACCCCCCCAGCCACCTCTCCACCACCACAACCGCACCACCACCACCACCACCACCACAGCCACCCACATCCAAGCTCTTCTCTTCTCTGAGCAGGGACCTCCTCCTGTGGCCCCCGAACTGGCCTGACCCACCAGGGGCGAAGGACTGGGCCTCTGGGGTCAGTGACTGCTGTTGGGCTGCCCTGGGCACACTTCTGGGCCAGTGAGCGGGGGGTGGGGGGGTGGGGGGCTGGGGTTAGGAACTGAAGTAAGGGAATGTGTGTGAGTGTGTGTCTCTGTGTGTGTGTGTGTGTGTGTGTGTGTGTGTGTGTGTTGGGGTGGGGTGTGTGTCTGGGGGGTTCAGGGTCTTGTGTCTCTAGGGAGACAGATCCGTTTGCAGCAAAGGCAGAGAGAGAGAGAGAGAGAGAGAGAGAGAGAGAGAGAGAGAGAGAGAGAGAGAGAGCGCAACAGGCAAGCAGACACAAGGGCACACACAGGCAGATGTGTGCAAGGATGGATGAGGAGATAAATCATTCCTTGTCCCAGGCCCTAGGCATTTGCATTCCTGAAATGGAGCTCATACAAGAAGGCGGAGTGTGTCTCTCTGTGTGTGTGTGTGTGTGTGTGTGTGTGTGTGTGTGTGTGTGTGTGTGTGTCTGTGCAGAGGAGGGTGTCTTGATGTCTCCAGTCTCGCACACTGACATGGGTTCTCCGCACTGAACTTCACTGAGCAAATGGCAGAAGGTCAGGCCTTGGGGAAATGTTGCTTGCGCTGAACCGTTAAAAAAAGGAAATTTGTCTGCAGCAGCAATTATCTGCATAAAGTCTTATTATTACACGAACAATTTTAATGCAAAAAGTCAAGCAGTCAAATATCAAGGGGAAGTAGCTGGGTTACATAGAAGGACTTAACCCTGGCAATGCTATGCTAGCGTGGCTTTATCGGTTAATGGCAAACAAATGCCTATGCAAACAGGCGAGTCAACTGGAGCTTTTGAACTTTATTGATTTATTGTGTTTCGGAAACAATGGCTGATTATGTCACACACCGCATCGACTTCACAAATATACCTTGTGCTCTGTTTGGTTAAGAGTTATCACAAGTCCAACTCACAACTGCAAACAGAGAAGGACATTGGGTTGTGTGTGTGCGTGTATGTGTGTGTGTGTGTGTGTGTGTGTGTGTGTGTGTGTGTGTGTGTGTGTGTGTGTGTGTGTGTGTGTGTGTGTGTGTGTGTGAGTGTGTGTGTGCGCGCACTACATACCTGTGTCAAACAGCACATTCACTACCCCTGACCCTAACCTTTCATAGTTACAATATCGCGACTAGTATTCATCTCCAGCTATTTTTAACCAGTCAATGAACAATTTCAGGACCTGTGGGCAAAAATAAGGCTGGGGGAGAGAGAGAGAGAAAAAAGGTGACCCATGCATGCCTTACTTTAGGCAGCCGCGTGCGTGATGTATTATGTTAGTGTCCTGGCCTGCCTCAATGTCACCCACAAGGACAAGTTCTCCTCAGGGAATTCGCTGCTCCCTTTAGAGACCTTGGCTGTGCTCGGCCGCATGCCCTCGTGTCCCAGCATGCAATAGCAGGTGTGTTTGTGTGGGCGTGTGTGTGTCTGTGTGTGTGTGTGTGTGTGTGTCCGTCTGCATGTGTGTAGAGGGGTGAGGGATGACGTGTGCTGGTACTCAGGAAACTCTATAAACACACTTTCTAAGAGAGATAAAACGTGTGTGTGTGTGTGTGTGTGTGTGTGTGTGTGTGTGTGTGTGTGTGTGAGAGAGAGAGAGAGAGAGATCACCTCCCAACTCGTAGCACTCTGACCAAGGGACGTGCAGATCTAGATAAGAGCGGTGCGAAATGAAACCCTCAGACAAATGGCCAAGTCAGTTTACACAAGCAGCATTCTCGGGGCTGTTCAAACGTGTGACTCATAATGCAGACGTTGACAAGTTTCAGGTAGTGCAAAACTGCAGCCAGCTTTAAATATGGCTGGTGGACTGGAAAGACAAGACAAAAGACTTAAGTGAACAAGGCTGCACTGGCGTAGGGTTCTGGATACTCATACTTTTCCGACTGCATTCCTGATAAGGACACGTCTACACTACTACCAGTGTTACCAACACAAACACGTCTGGGGGCTATTATGCTCACGTCAACCGTGAGGATGCAATTCATCTCCTCTCTGAACCCATGTTAAGTGTCTTCCAGCTGCGCTGTCTGAATTGAATTGAATTGCTTTTTCTTACCCCCATAATTGTTGGCGAAATAGTTAACCAACCGACATCAAATAATTACACTGACATCACATTGCCTCTTTTGCGTGATGTCAAGGAAAGCCACAGGCTCATGTGAGATTAGTGTAATACTATCCTGAAACTCAATTGACTTGGTTGAGGCTTCCTACGGTGGTTTTCTCAAAAAAAAAAAAAGAAAAAAAAGAAAGAAAAAAAACTTTCCACAAAAACCAACAACTCGCGCTCTAATGACGATATGGTTGCACTGGACGTGTCGGGCGGGCGAGGGAGGGAGGTTCTCAGGACCGTGGGTTGGTTTTGTCGGGGTGGGAAAGCTGGAGGTTGCTCTCGTGGTGGGAGGCTTTCTTTAAGAGAGAGCATGCGGGAGCGGCAGGGGCAGGGTGGGGAAAGACTGTCATCGGGAACTCCTTGTCAAGGCCCGAGCGTCGGGGTGTTGAGTAACTAATGAGCGTGTTTTACAAGTGAAGTGTATCGCCGGGGCTGAGGAGGCGCAGCTGGATCGGGCAGGCAACCCGCACGAGGAGGAGTCATCCCGGCTCAAAGATTTTTATTGTCTTAAGAGTAATCCTCCCGCTTGCAAACGCGGTGGTTTCCCCCAGCACTCATGTGGGCCCAGCAGTTATATTTATATATTTAGTGGGAGGAAACAGAGCGAGGGAGGGAGGGAATGAGAAGAGAGAGAGAGAGAGAGAGAGAGAGAGAGAGAGAGAGAGAGAGAGAGAGAGAGAGAGAGAGAGAGAGAGAGAAAACAGAAGAGGTGGGGAGTGGGATGGGGTGGTCGGGGGAGGGAGGGATGGATGGAGGGAAACAGCTGGGTTTACTAAGCTGGACGGGTGGTGATGGTGGAGGTGGTGGAGGAGGTGGTGGTGGTGGCCGAGATGTGGAGGAAGAAACCCAGAGGGGAGACAGTCAGTGGGATGAGAGCCATGAGAGACAGAGTAAGAAAAATAGACGTGTGGGGGTTTGAGATGGGGGGGCTGGTCTGTGTGTGTGTGTGTGTGTGTGTGTGTGTGTGTGTGTGTGTGTGTGTGTGTGTGCGGGTTGGGGGGGGGGCGGGTTGAAGCAGATGAGATTAGGATCTCGGGCAGAAAGCAGAGATTATGAAGAACTAATAATGAAACAGTGCAGGGGCAAGGAGGGAGTGTTGGCGGTTTAGGAAAACAGAGAGAGAGAGAGAGAGAGAGAGAGAGAGAGAGAGAGAGAGAGAGAGAGAGAGAGAGAGAGAGAGAGAGAGAGGGAGGGAGGGAGAGAGAGAGGACGATAGAGAGAGAATGAGAGAACGAGTGAGAGAGGGAGAAAAGAGTGAGCGAGGGAAAGAGAGTGAGGGAGAGATAGTGGGAAAAAGGAACGGAAATGTAACGTGAGAGACAGGAAAAGGGATGCATGGCTCTGATTTGCGAGATGAGATGAGATGGAGGGAGCGCGGATGGCGGAGGAGGAAATTCCAGAGAGATGTTTAAAAACCCCGCAAATGAAGTCACCTGTGCAAATACGACTCTTGTATTTACTCCTAGTGTATAATAACTGTGTGACAGCCCCCAGCTTTATCTGTGTGGGTCAGAGTTCTGAAGGAAAGGCTTGTTGCCAGGAAAACAAACAGATATGCTGGAGAAAGGAACATGTCCTCAGAATGTCCCAATGGTGAGAACCTCTTTAAAGAAGCGCAGAGTGGCGGATTATACTGTATATTCCAATAAACATTCAAATGAATCTGGTGAAACATACAGTAATATCCAGTTGATATTACCCACTATTTTACTGCATTGTAATTTGTTTATGGAAAAAATTTGGACTGTCATAGCTATATATCATGAAGGAAAATGATTCAAAATATACATATTATCTGTGCAGCAATTGGCTCTATATTTAACAACAAAGAGGAAGAGACAGAAAAAAAGAAAAGCAAGCAAGATAAACAACACGGGAAGCAACAAAAACTAAGATGGGACAAGTTAGACACGGCACACAGAACACATGTTCTCAACTAGTCCGGCAATTATTTCAGCTCAGATTTACTGTTGTTCACAATTAAAGGGCCGTTTGGCAACAAACAATAACATGTGTTGGGATGCGGCGGCCGAGCCAAGTTAATGTTTCATATTAGAACTCACAACAGCACCGCTGTTGGCCAGGCCAGGACCCACGCTGCTCTGCGCATAGCCCACTTAACGGGGGTACTCATAAGTCATTATGCATGCCAAGGTTCTGCTCGCCGGTAATGAGAAAAAGGGCTCCAAAAAAAAAATGAAATAAATAAAAAGCAAGCAAGCAGTGGCATACATAGACAGGCATTACCGCTTACTGCTGGATTATACAATCTCGAGTGGTGCTTCCAAAATATCCCGCCTGTAATAAACTTTTACTCTGACCATTATATGGTGCCCCTGTAAACCGAAAGGTATTTTTCACGTAATGTTGTCCCAGGCAACGGGTTTTTAGGGCATCTGAATAAAACATTAATGGCGATTTTTTCTCCCAGCCCCCATCCACATCACAATTCTTATCATGGGTGATGTAGAGGGGGGTAGGGGGGGGCATTTATGGGACATCATCTTATAAAATCTCTTCATTTTCTTTGTATGATCGGCTGGGGTTTCTGTTCGATCCAAGGTGGCCAGCAAATACGGCTCATCTATCTGAAACCTGTTTAATAGACGTGTAAACGTATGGACCCTCCCTGCACAGCCGCACTCTGCTTTGTAACTTAGCGTACCAGGAAGCAATTAAAGGTAGCCGTGTATCTGTCGGGGGGGTCGGGGAGGAGAGGCAGCCTCTGACGGAAGTCACATATTTTCTAATTGACCATCTGAGCTGTTTTAAGCTGCGTAATGTGTGCAATCCGATACAGTGTTTGCGAAGCGTTTACTTGTGACCTGTGCTCCGTGGCTCCTTAAGCCACACTCTTGAGCCCGGGCTGCAGCCGAGCTCCTTTTAAGGCCCGGAGAGCGGGGCCTGGTCCTCCTTATATTACTGATGCTATCTGCGCCGAGGAGCCCGCTGACAAGAGCCCAGGGATCAGAAAATGGCCATAAAGCAGATGGGAAATTACAGCTCATCCAGAGCGTGCGCCCAAATGGCCTGTCTGTTGATGCAGCGGGGCTCGTGGTGTCTTTAAACAGGGATTTAGCCTTCGACCCCTTTGCTTCCCTGCCCCTCTCCCTCTCCCTCTCTCTCTCTCTCTCTCTCTCTCTCTCTCTCTCTCTCTCTCTCTCTCTCTCTCTCTCTCCCATCCCTATTCACCCACTCCTCTCAGTCCGAGCCACATCCTGTCCAGAGCCTGTGATAGGTGTAATGGGTGTGTGAGAGGATGCTTCCACTTGCCACACTACCAAGCATCTTCAAGCAGACAATACGGTAAGGATTGCACAAAAAACGACACACAAAACATAATACACATCTGGTTGAAGCCGTTCTAGTAGCACTATAGTACTGAAAACATCCAAACAAAACAAGCGTGGAAAATAATAGGCTGAGCCATCATTTCAATAGCAGCATGTCCCAAGTGAAAGCGTGAACATGTGCAGAGGGACAGAGATGGAGAGGGCACGGAGCTACACTGAGCAGATGATAATATGCAACAGCCAATGTGCTATGTTGTTATTTTTTACACTAAGCGGCAGTTCATCAAGGGCTGGGTGGATTGAATATTGAGCAGAGAGAGAGAGAGAGAGAGAGAGAGAGAGAGAGAGAGAGAGAGAGAGAGAGAGAGAGAGAGAGAGAGAGAAATCATTGTGTATTAATCCCTTAAACCCTTCAGTGATGGCCTCTGACCAGGCCGTCCAGAGCACATGAGATCCACTAGCCGCCCGCTAATCTGCTCGCGGCGGAGCCGTGCTCTGATGAACCCAGAAAGTGGCTCTTGCATTTAACAAACTGTCAACGGCTGGATTATCCAGCTCGCGGCGGTGCAGGGTTCAGGATGTGCACCGTAATCCCGCTGTCTCTGTGACACACGTGCTGGGACCTGCGCTCTGTAAACAGCGCCTGCTTGAAACAATTGTGCTCAACCACCCAGCCGTGCTGTGCCCCCTCCGTTTCCCCCTCCCAGCACCTGCCCTGCCCCGCACTGCCCAACCGTCCCACTGCCACTGATCACTTTATCCTCTCTGCCCCTGTGTGCTGTCTGTTGAGGCCCAACAGACAAGCGACAGAATGTTCCGGGACAGTTCCCCAGACTGTCTGCGAGCGTTATTATGTTATTTATGTATTTATTTATTTATTTGTGGTGGCCTGTGGTGACGGCCTCTGTTCATGCTTATAAGATCTGATGTTCGACAACTTCTGTGTGCTTTTAATTTACTCAAATATACATGTCAGTCATTCATTGTATACATTATTACTAGAATTTGATTTTACATTTTTTGAGATCTTCACATGAGTCTGCTACACAGTAACAGAGAGAGAGATGAGCTGAGAGAGAGAGAGAGAGAGAGAGAGAGAGAGAGAGAGAGAGAGAGAGAGAGAGAGAGAGAGAGAGAGCACAATCTCATCTTTGTTGAAGATAGACTCTGGTTTGTGGGTTAAGAGGTATTTGTTTACTTTTGGAGAAGCTCTTAATCAAAACTCTTTTGTTTGGAAATTGTAAAACTATAAATGCATTGAAAAACGTAATAAAAGTTTGAATAACCTTGCTGTCTGAAGGCCATGCATGTTGATGGGTGCACAACAACAATCTTTTCACTGACTGCAATGGGACTAAACCAGTTTGGAGTGCTTCTCAAAAAAACAACCCAGTCGACTGTAATCTGGTGTAACTGCATTTGAAGAACAACAGCACAGCTAACAAAAAGGTGATCATGAAGATGAATGTTCCACTTCAAAGATATTCCCTCATGACCAACTGACAAACCTTGAGAAAGTCTCGTGAATGCCAGCATGCTATTCCAGTCAACACATTTTTGCTCTTCATACGTCTCGTTATTTTTATAATATTTTTGGGGTACAAAAAATAAATAAATAAATAAAATAAATAAATAAAACTATATTAAAGTCATTGAATGTGATAAGTGGCCGAGGCTTGTCACAGAATGGGTTGCTAGTGGGAGGAGGTTCAGGGACGTGAGGGAAGAAACACATAGCAGGATAAAACACCAAGGTTGTTTTGAAAATGCCTGGGTGCTGCTCTTGAAATTCATTTAAACTTGAGAAAAATGAAAACAAACTGCAATGGTTGAGAAAAAGGGGGGAAATACAAAAATAAAAAGGCAAGAAAATCCCATCTATTCATCACTTTGAAACATGCGACCTCTGACCCAGAAAAACTTTGAGAGGGAGAGCATTCGCCTGTTGCGTTTCGCCTCCACAATGCAACTTTTTGTTCGTCTGAAAGCCACAGATTCACCTGGCCATGCTCTGTCTACCCTTTTATTGTGATAAGCCTTGCTAAAATTCCCCAAGTAGTAAATAATTATATAAACACAGTAAGCTTCAGGTCTCTCAGTAAATCTGTAATAGTTAGCTTTGTTGGTGGGCCTGTTATTCTGCGTTCTTATCTGGGACTGGATTGATTCAAGCAAAAGAGACAGTGGATAAACCTTGCTAACCCTCATCAAACCTTTATGGGCCAGTTCCTTGATAAAGCTCACTCTTAACACACTAAGAAGACACAAAAAAATATATCTTACCAAAGTTGTTTATTTTTCTAAGTATGTTCCCTGAACTATTTCTTTATTGTCTTCTTTACTACGTTGTTCTTAGCTATCTCTTAAGACGCGGAATCCACGTTTATGGCTTATCTATTGCGCTTCTTTGAGCATGTGTGAAAATTTATTTTAGGGCATTACTTTGCAGACATACAGAAGTGAAAATATAATTAGTGCGTAAATATGATGTGTACTTACTGCCCAGAGTGGTCTGAATTGGTTACCTTGCATTTTGTATTTTAATTTACATTAAGTAAAAAATCACCAAACTACATTAACTTGTCTTTTCAAC
This sequence comes from Sardinella longiceps, assembly GCA_027497455.2. Lineage (NCBI taxonomy): Eukaryota > Metazoa > Chordata > Actinopteri > Clupeiformes > Clupeidae > Sardinella > Sardinella longiceps. The sequence continues at coordinate 6,859,546 of JAODXP020000017.1, forward strand.
CCTTCTTGAGAGACCAACACGACACTTTAAAAGCTGGTCAGAGCTGTAAAACATGTTTAAGCCAAAAAAAAAAAAAAATGCGTTAAGGTAGAGATTTAGAATGAACATGTCGGGAATTGTGCCATAACGTTAATAGGGATGTTATAGAATAATTATATTAAGAACTACTTAGTAATAAGAATATTTTAGGGTCCAGAGAATCAGAGCAGCTCTTGATCCAAGGATGGAGCTGACATGTTCAGACTTCCTTGCAAACTAATATGAAGAACACCAGCAAATTTCAAGGTCAACTAATAATGTAAAGGTCGGCACCGAAGTAATAGTTGTTGTTTTTTTTTTACACCAGCAATCAGAGAGTGACCTCTGATTACAACATGGCTAATTAGACCAGGCTTGTACATCTCTGACAGGAAAAAGTTTTTAATGGCAAAGTTTGTCTGACTTTGTTACCGGGACAATTGCCTTCCCCCTGTCCGTCCGTCCGGCGTTAGTTTGGACAGCTAATTGAGTTCCGTCCCCTGTGCAAAGCGTGGAAGGGAGGTCAAAGAACAGAGACGCATCCTGTCAGGTGGCAGGGGGAAATCCACTTTCTCCTCTCCCTCGCTCTATTCCCCTTATGCTCTATCTGCCTGTGGCCAGATGTGTGCCAGGAAGTGCAGGCAGGATTTTCCCTCTACACACACACACACACACACACACACACACACACACACACACACACACACACACACACACACACACACAGATGAAGAGGGAGAGAGAGAAAGTGAGAGAGATAGAGAGCGCAAGTGAGGGTGAGAGAGAGAGAGAGAGAGAGAGAGAGAGAGAGAGAGAGAGAGAGAGAGAGAGAGAGAGACGATGCTGAATGTGACCATAATAAGTATGCTCAGCACATGTTACACCAACAAAGCACATCCCATGACCACATAGAGCTGGTCCAACAGAAATGTGACATCCTTTAGGGCAATGTTAAATAGTGTAAGCCATTTGTCTATTTCAAAGGAAGGTCTTATGACTTCAGCGCTCAGCATAGAGGCAGAATGGATTTTTTATTCATTTTTTTTCTCCACTGATGCTATGGTATATATCTGTTAAGCCACGGTATATCGAAATTTCTTAAACTGACAACATATGCACTGCTAGTCAGGATTAATTGTTTGTGGGCTTTACAAAGTATTTGATTTTATGCAACTAGTTCTTCAGAGCTACAAGCTTTTGTATCTATACATCTCGTCCACACTTCAACCCCATCCCCCAATTCATCACTTGAACCCACACACACACACACACACACACACACAGCGCGCCTCAGTTTGCTCAGGTTGGCTAGGAACCAGACTTTGCTGAAAGAAAAATCTCCCTTTGCTCTGTGGGCTGATAGAGACTATTGAGCCGGGGACCCCACACAAAGACAAATAGCAATGGGAATCAGCTGAAAATATGTGACATAATCACATTAGTGTCTTAAAGGACACAAAGCGCTTAGTCAACTTCCCCTTGATCAAGGCACATCTGGAGAAGCAGGGGACTGGAAGCGCGGGCCTGGCTTTCCCCCGGCTAAAATTAAAACAAGCTGTTGTGCCACAGCAGCAGCACCGGGGCCGTGCCTGCGTGGTGGTGGAACAAGAAGCATGACACAATAATGGATTGCTCCAGCACTGGAGTATAGTAAATGCAGGGCTTGTGAAAAAGAGGGGATGTATCTTAAAAAAAAAAAAAAAAAAAAAAAAGGGGTTTGGGAATAACGCCCACAGCTTTCCCAGGGAGGTTGAACTCTGACCCGCAGCTCCAGGTTTCTAAAGATGGAAATTTGTTGATTTTTCTTTCTTTTTTTTTTCTTATAAAATGTACTGCTGAGGTGCTGAATGGGGGCTTGCAGCACGTTAGGTGAAAAAAAAAAAAATATATATATATATAGAATGGAGGGAAAAAAAGTGTTATGCTGACTGAAAATCTATACTCTAAATATATATGGTGCACGTAATCCTAAGACCACAGGTCTCTTTGATGCATGAATGTTTGTTCAAAGTCACAACCACGGCATTTTCATTTGGATAAGTTTTGCTGAGTAGCGTGACACCAGCACCTTATGTTACCACAACTACAAATCATGACTAGAAATTTAAAGAGCACATTTCTCAGGCAGGTCCCGTTCAAAATGTATACAAGGCCCACAAAAGATCACTCACACACACCCTGGCTAAGAAACTATTGCCAACAACACCAATCCTATACTAACTTGACAGTCATTCCAGCAATCGTCTCTATATTCGTCCATTTGAACTACTTTCTCTCTCTCTCTCTCTCTCTCTCTCTCTCTCTCTCTCTCCCCAACCCTCTCTCTTTCTTTTCTCTTCCAAGCAAATGCCGTGCAATATTTTCCACAGAGGTCCTTCTGCATACATTCTAGCCCCCTTTTTGTCTTCTCCCTGTCCAGAGAACAAAGGGCAGTTTTCTGTTTCTGTTCCCAGCCCGCTGTGAGAGAGAGAGGGCCTGGCCGGCCCATTAACACCCACCTCAACATGCTCCATTCCAGCGCGAGGAGCTAATTACAAACACTGGCCGCGCTAAAAACCCTCTTGTAGACGGCGGTCAAAAAGAAAGTGCGAGAGGGAAAGAGGGAAAAGAGAGGGAGAGGGAGAAAGAGAGGAAAATACTGACAGAGAGTGAAAGGGGCCCAGGGAGAGGGGAGGAGGAGGAGGAGGAGAAGAGGAGAGGAGAGAGAGAGGGCTGAAGTGGCTAATGAATCTATAGGAACAGCACTCCACTGACACGTGAGACACTCCCATTCAGCCGCAAACGGGACTTAAAGAATGTTCTGCCTTTGTCTCGCGTCTAATTCCTCAAGAAGAGATGTGATGTGAAAGGTGTGTGTGCGTGTGTTTGTGTGTGTGTGTGTGTGTGTATGCGTGTGAAGAGAGAGAGAATGCGTGTGTTTGAGTGTCTAAGTGTGTGCATATGTAAGAGAAAGCGAGAGAGCGAGAGAGAGATTGTTTGTGTGAGATGTGTTTGTGTGTGTGTGAGAGAGACGGTGCATTTGTATGTATGTGTATGTGTGTGTGTGTGTGTGTGTGTGTGTGTGTGTGTGTGTGTGTGTGTGTGTGTGTGTGTGTGTGTGTGTGTGTGTGTGTGTGTGTGTGTCTGAGAGATGCCTTCTTCATCTATTGCAGTGTTTATCCCCTGAGCTTTAGTGCAATCAATAAAGTGGAAACTAATACAGTGCAAAACTGCAAACCCTTCTTTGAATCTAATTAATCTTCGGGGAGATCATTCATTTACATTCCCATGAAACCAGAGAGTTGTGTTTGCCAAGCCACTTCTGACATTGCCCTGAAATGATGACATGTGACTCTGGAAAGAAAACTTTGCCTATTGAGAGTTTATCATAAATATGCCCTTAATTTATCCCTCATTTGAGGATGTGCGAGTATTTATTCAATCGGAGCCAAGTGCTAGAGATAACGATCCTTAGATGTTTTTCCATGATGACATTTGATATATGTAATAACATATAAGGCAATTCATCAATGTTATTGCGGTGCAACTTGGACATAATCAAACTTGAAATGTACAGACATTCAAACACACACACACACACACAGTCTCACACACACTTACACAAACAAACACACACACACACACACACACACACACACACACACACACACACACACACACACAATGTGTGGTCCAGCCTTCTCAACCTTATCAGGCCCTTGGATCCCAGAAGATCCTTTCTGTTTCTACGCTGCGCGTCCCCGTCTACCTCCGCACATGTTTACGGTGGCCGTATACTTGTGCTGTGCTTTTCTTTTTCATTCTAAGGAAACCACATGGCCTCTTTCCAGGTCTGATCTCTCTCTCTCTCTCTCTCTCTCTATTCCTCTCTCTCCTTCTCCCTCCCTCCCTCTCTCTCTCCCTCTCTCAGCCCTCCTTTCCTGCCCCCTCTACTCTGCCACTCTGATAAGATCTGGTGTCTTTACCCCTAGGCTCCGGAGGCACTTGTTGGACAGATAAAAACGGAGGGAGCTGGAGCTGAATCATGATTCAAAACAGTTGTTCTCTCACCGCAAGGATTTCAAGGAGGGTTATTTATTTTATTCGCTTTTATATACCGGTAGGCTTCTGAGTTGCACAAAACCGCCGCTAAGCCGAACAAATTTGTCGCGTCACGTTATTCAAGGATGGACTGGGGGGAGGAAAAAAAAACAAATTTGATTAGAAGTCTGATTGTCTTGTTTGTTTCTACTGAGGATATGGATCAGGTGTAATGGCTAATTGACAACGTAAATCAAAAAGACACTTTGTGCTCTAAATCTGAATCGGTAGACATACTTACAGATACTCCAGAGTAGCTTAAAAAGAATCCAGTGTTTCACCTCACCCATTCACTATCCCCCAACACACACGCACACACACACACATAACACACACACACACACACACACACACACACACACACGCACGCACGCACACACACACACACACACACACACACACACACACACACACACACATACACACCACCCTGTCTGTCCCAGCCCCCACAGATCCACCCCTCAGGCATGCACAAGTGAACATGCCCACTTTCACTTGAGCTGTGGTTACAGCAGTAGCTCCCATATGTAATTTGGCCTAATCAAGTCCTGCGAGTAGACGCCTGGAGCACCGAGAGACCGAGATTGGCCTGATCTCAAAGTGCACCATCAGCCACAAATTACAGGCTTTGATTTTGGGTTAACTGTGTGCCACTCCTGGAAGAATAACAATGACAGTTGTAATGTGGCTGTAGTTATGCACCTGTAATAGAATCCAACCAGAGGACAAATGCTTTCAACACTGCAAATCTTCTGCACGAGGCCTGAGAGTGAGACATGTGAAATGCACAAAGCACTTCATAACAAAACGGAAACTTTTTTTATTTTATTTAAGTAAGTATTAGTATTAGCTTTCCATGCCATTAATCTTTTTTTGTCTGGTTTGTCTTGTACATGTACATAGCAAAAGCACTTGCTCCATTTCCTCAACGTACTGTACGTGGTCAATATAACCGACTGAATGTGAAAAAGGTGTCTATTTGGATTCTGAATATTGTTTAGGAAATAGTGAGTTGGGAGAGTAAACACAACCATCATTGACATAATAACACAATGGACATGGTGGATGGTGAGACAGCAGGTCTGTGTGCGGTGTTTACACTTTATGTACCAGCTAAATGATAATCCCCTTTCAAAATACACAATGAAAACAAAAGAAAAACATTTTTTTCATTTTGAAACTCCTAAATATGTCATACCATCGTCTCTCTAAATATTGCTTGAAATACTCTATGTTATCGCAGCATATTCATAAGAACTGCGATACTTCAGTGGTTTTCTGCAATTATTCTAGTGGTGTAACACATGCCTCATCACATCCCAGAACAAACCCTGACTGTTCATTTACACCTGCATGTGTGCTGCAGTTGACAACAACCAACAATGTGCCGCCGAGATGCGTCAAGAGAATCCGAGCGGGTTTGTGGCAGCTCGCTTGTGGTGTTGATGTATTAACCCCTGTCACAGTGCGAGATGTATTGGCTAGGGCAAACCTTTGAAAGAATGTAGACCTCAATGTCATGCTTGTAATAATATGCAGCATTCCTTACCAATGTACTACTGGAGAAAAGCCATTCTGTTCCAACATGTGTTGATCCTGTCAACCCAGGGAAAGCAGAGAACAGAGAGAGAGAGAGAGAGAGAGAGAGAGAGAGAGAGAGAGAGAGAGAGAGAGAGAATTAATGTTTCATTTATATTTCTATCACTCACACCTACTGTAGTTTATATTCGTTCCTCAGCTGATGCATTATACAATGGCATTACTTTGAAATGATTGATGACCACCAGATTTACACCCCCCCCCTCCCCAACCTCACCCCCCCCATCAGATTTATTTTCATGTCTGTTGTGCATAACGCAAGAAAGCAGCAGATACATATCATTGCTGTGAAAACCCCTATGTTCAACAAAGGCACGGTTCAGCTGACATCACATGCTCCTTATAAGTGTGTGCAGGGCACTCCAGGTGAAGGGTTCACACAAGCGTAACACCTGGAAAACGAAACCTGTTTGTCTCTGGTCAAAAAAAAAAAAAAAAAAAAAGCCTATTCAGTAAACAAATATGCGCCTTGCTCCCTTGCAACTTGTGCTTTTACCAAGTGTCAGTGCACCACATACCCGACAGAAATGTACAAGCTGAGGTGCAAAAGTCTTCACTCCCTTTAAATGAGATTTAAATTCCACCGTGCTTTTCCATGAAAAGCTAAATAAGGACCGAAAATGTTTTATGTCAGCTGGCAACAGGGTTGATTGCAGGTCTCGTTTGGCAGGTGAATGTGCACCGCATACAGCCAGAGGCCGTGTGAGTGTGTCTTTGAGTGTGTGTGTGTGTGTGTGTGTGTGTGTGTGTGTGTGTGTGTGTGTGCGTGAGTGGCATTAAGAAAGCCCTGGCACCAGATCTCTGCCAGAGGGGCACCGCCACTTTTAGGGCCTCGCTGTGGTAACCCTTTTTTTCTGCCTTTTTCCTTTCTTTCATTCTTTCTTTCTTTCTTTCTTTTCCGCACCCCAACCCCAACCCTGTCCACCCTCAGCCTAGCCTCTGAACTTGGTCGTGAGCCACTGTGCCCACGTCATAAAGAGCTGTGGCGCAGACACTTTCCATCCCTGCTCTGACACCTCGGCCTCCTAAATATACCTCTCTCTCTCTCTCTCTCTCTCTCTCTCTCTCTCTCTCTAATGCGCCCCGCAGTCATTTGCAGGCAGCGCTGGGCACCGTGCACCGGGAGAGGAGGGAGCGAAACTCTCCGCTCTGGCATTTTACACCCCCCTCCCTCAGCCACCCTCGCCTCTAAGCTCTGGGGTCCCGCCATGCTCTGTTACTAGTGGGCACGGACCTTCGCGCCGCGGGCCGCGACTCTGCTGGCGCAGCGTGTGCCAGGTCCCGAGTTCATGCAGCTCCGGCGTGGGCATCCGGCCAGCAGCCGGGGGAGCCTCCCGCTGTTTAACGACAATAAATTTACTGCCTCCCTCCATATTGCTGTTCTATTGTGTAAACAAGGTTAATGTCCCCTTTAATTGAGCACCTGGTGATAGAATGTGACCTTGCCTCGGATGGACCCCCCTTCTCTACCTGGGATGGAGCGAGAGAGCGAGAGAGAGAGCAGGGATCAGCGGCCTGGTTGAGGGAAGAATGCGCTGCTGACAGGACAAAGCTGAGAGAGGTGGAGGCCCCTGGGCCTGCTGCTGCTGAAATGTCTTAATAGACTCAAATTGGAAGGAGATTTTGTCCACTGGATTTTATTCAGTGGCAGTAATAGTGTTCTGTCTGTCTTGCTGGCTGGCTTGGTGAAATGAGATCATGAAAAAAGGCCAATCTTTGCTAACAGATCTAGTTAGCCACAGAAAGTGCAGAGAAAGTATGCGCACATAAACCACATCACAAGGAACTTAAAGAAAAACTTACAGCTCGTTAAATCACCTATTAGCTATTAAGCTATGCTGATGGATGCAAAAGGGTAATTTGGCATATAATTTTCCATTCCATACCATACTGTTACTTTCCAAATTCTGATCAATAAAACAATAATCAGCTTCTCCAGCTTCAAGAACTGAAAACCTATTTCTTATGCAACCTATGTGTACCACGTTAACCTCCCTCCTTTGTCACAAGATAAGAGGGCCAGAGCATTTAGAAAGGAAGACAGTAGGCACTTTGTAGACAATGCCTGAAGCTGAAGCTTGACCACCACACACACACACACACACACACACACACACACACACACACACACACACACACACACACACACACACACACACATTTGTATTCCTAATTTCATCTTGCTTTGTGGGTCTCCCATACTCTTTAAGTCTTAAAAATGTAAAGCTCTTTCATCTGCACCTCAGAAAGGGGGAATTGTGTCTAATTGAGCACTGTAGCAGCGTAATTGGGCCCGAGGACCTATCCACATGGAGAGGGCGACCCCGCTAACCCTGCCCTGAAAAAGAGACAAAGCCGGGGGGAGGAGTAATGCGAGTTAAGGGATTCTCACTAGCTCTTGTGAGAGCTTGTTTCACACACACCGCCCAAAGTGGGGCTTAATAACTTAACGCGCTGGTGTGTTTTCGCTCTTGAGAGAGTCTTTCTCTTGGGGACCCTGGGACAGTCTCCCATAGCCCCCCCCCCCCCCCCAAACCCCACACAGACATCTCCTCCGCCACCTCCCAACCAGCCCTGGTAAGGACCCTTAAAACACTCTGACCAAACACATTAGGGGAGACATGCATATGCGCACACACATGGAAAAATGTGCAGAGGCACGCACGACACACTCTCACACACACAGAACACCTTCACCCACTCCCCTCAACACACACACACACACACACACACACACACACACACACACACACACACACACACACACACACACACACACAGAGGCACTCAGACGCACAAAAAGACAAAAACTGTTATATGCTATTCAGTTAGGAAAAAGGATACT
>JAODXP020000017.1:6870587-6878087 GCA_027497455.2 Sardinella longiceps
CCTGCCAGCCTGCCGCAAGCATACACTCATTAATTTCAGCAGTCAGCCGCTGCAGACGGCTACCCGCCCGCTCACTCACTTGCCTGCACCTACCAGGGCTTTGGACGCTCACCCCGAGTCCTTTAAGGACACATTGGGGCCACAGGGATGACGTGCTCTCTGAAGACTTGGAGAGAGAGTGTGTGTGTGTGTGTGTGTGTGTGTGTGTGTGTACGCAGGGGGATGGGTTGGTGGGCTGGCAGCGGATAGAGTGTGCTCTTTTTTTATGAGGCATGTTCTTCTGTCACAATAAAGCTGACAGTTAAGACAGGACTGTGGTGGAACATAAATTGTGACAGGGCTGACATGTAGACGTGGTGCCTGAGAGTGCAGGTGGAGAAGTCGTTATTTTTAATGTTAAGTTGTTCGTTAAAAAAGGGGAGAAAAAAAAGAAAGAAAAAAAAGAAATAAACATGTTATTGTTCATGATTTCAACATTCTTGGCCTGTAACCCTATGTCCTGAAGGCCTTTGGCCCCTGTGAAGACACAGCCACCATACTTTATTTATAGGGTCAGAAGATAAATAAGTCATGGGTCTAAAAAAAGGGATTTGGGTCAGAGCGTGCTTTTTATGAGGGGGTGCGCAGTTAAAATTTCAACAGCTGGCAGAGACAGACATCCCAGAGAAACAGCTGATTCTGAGACAGATCAGGCCCGTGTTTGGCACAGGCTCGGCAAATCTAAACCACTCCAGGGGCAAGATCCATCCTAGGCTTAGGTACCATCAAGCTCGCCAGTTTGGGGGGGGGGGGGGGGGGGTTCCATACAGCTGTGGTGAGCTGGGAGTACTGGAAGTAAATAATACTCTTTCCCAGTGCCGAGGAAACGACACTGATCTGATGGAGGCTGTAGTAGCAGTGGTGCTGTTGGTGGTGGTACTGGCTGTTAAAAGCACAACATGGAATACACAGAGCCTATTTGTTTATTCCATGTTACTCAGAGGAAAAAGCTTTTTGCCCCCCCACACCCACAACCAGACTCCATGTTGGAATGAGTGATCTTATAGTGAGAAGAGGGACAGCAACCCCTGGTAGGAGAGTGTGTCTGTGTGTGTGTGTATGTGTGTGTGTGCACGCCTGCATTTTGTTGTATTTCTACTAGGTTATTCTAGGACACACTGTGGCTTCCATCAATTAAAAAGAGGGCATGTCCCCGCTGTGTGTTGAACATTTTTTTTTTCTTTTTTTTTTTTGTTAAACAACTTGCACTTTCTTGTCCGCCCCGGAACTGCATATGGCGACAAGCACATAAAAGAAAGACACGGTAGAACATTTGTTATAATAACTCTTTGTCTGCACTCGACGTATCCTCGAAATATCAAATGGCAGTCTATTGATGATGAACTGTGTGTCAACTCTGGGATCCAGGCCAAATATTTCTCAAAGGTCATAGATTTGCTCTGTCTAAATTCCCCTTGCTTTTTGGCTCATATACAAATAGTGTACAGTTACTCTTCCCCAGTGCGCAGTGTAATGAAACGAGGCCTGCTGTCTCTCGAGACTCTGACCCTGAGGAATTGATCTAATGCACCAAAACAAATATGACACTGTGAACTCTGAACCCCGTGCAATGCTAAGTGGTAAGATAGTTTCCAATGGCATCTTTCTGGGCTTAAGGACTTTGATTGGCGAAAGTCACACACACACACACACACACACACACACACAGACACACACAGACACACACACACACACACACACACACACACACACACACACACACACACACACACACACACACAACAAGCATGCCCGGTCCAATACCAAGAAAAGTGATGCCAGAAATAAATACAACAGAGCACAAATAAAAACATGAACTACGTGTGAACCTGACGAGATATTTATGCTATCAGCTACAGTAGATTACAAACGTGTTTAATCACAGTTCACCAAGGGGTTGAGAAAATAACCACGGCCATCGTTTATGGTGGGGGGGGGGGGGGATTGGGAAAAAAACAATACAAATCTATCTAATGTACACACACACAACATACACTCTCAAAAACACACACACTTTCTGTTCAATCGTTCGAACACTGCTCATAGATATTCCAGAATCTTGGCCATTCCAAGATCTGGTCGACTGAGAATATGTACATGTACGTTGGGAAAAAACCCCAAGAGAACAGCGTGGCAGCTCCACTTCCTCTTTGGACGCCGCTCACAGATCTGTGTGTGTGTGTGTGTGTGACTGTGTCTGGTGTCTGTGTCTGCCGCTCCGACAGTGCAGTACGGTGCGGTGCAGTGCAGTACAGTGGAGTGGAGTGGAGGCGATGGCCAGCAGTTAAACCACAGTAGCAGAAAGGTTAATACGCTCAGCACATGTTGCCTCTTACAACAGGTGGTGCGGGGTGCCTCGGCGGCTCCCAGCATTCCAGGCTCTCCATGCCGGTGGCCCCTGGTATTGCGGGATTTGCGCCGCCTTCCCCTCCCCTTCCCCTTCCCCTTGCAGCCAGCCACACAGGCCTGACTGACAAGCTAATCGTTGGGCTGGGATCCCCTCAGCTATTGATTCCCCTGCAACACAACACCTCCCAGTCAATGAAACTGCAATATAATGCTTGAGCTGCGAAGAAAAGGGGAGGATTAGCGTGTTGAGCAACTGGAAGAAATTTGCTGCTGCTGCTGCTGCCGCCTCCTCCTCCTCCCTCTCCTCCTCCTCCTCCTCCTCCCTCTCCTTCTCCTTCTCTTCAGCCTCCTTCTCCTGCTCCTCCACCACCGCCACCGCCACTGCCGCCACACCACCACTCTGCTGCTCGCTCTGTTTGCTCCTCCTCACAGCTGCCGGTAGGTAGAAACAGAGCGGCACAAATAAAAGCATGGAGGGGGGGGAAATGTGTCTCAGGGGGAAGCTGCTCGGAAAGGCAGGTTATTAAAAGCCACAAAGCGGAGCCCATGCTGGGCCGGGAGAAACAGGCCGAGCGGAGGGAAGGCACATCTGAAAAGAAGGGGGTCTGCTTTCTAAATTGTCCTAATCCTCCGAGTGTTTTATTTCCCTGGGTTTTGTAGGCTAGCAACCACGTCGGGCCTAAGCCTCTCGGATGTGTGTCGCACAACACTTCACCCTGAACAACACTCCACTGGCTGAGAAAGGATGGCTTCTGTGCGTCAGTGCAGCACAAAGCCCGACATCTTATAAAATAATTATGATCTTACAAGAAACTCACAGTTCGTAAAAAAACATACACTCTTACACCGCTGGTTTAATAATTAAATACACAACAGATGTTTGAAAGACACCTTGTCCATGCACGCGCACACTCAGACACACACACACACACACACACACATACACACACACACTAACAAACACACATATTAAAGGAAGTGATAGACAGAACAGGAATTGACATTTCAACCATTTCAATAATATAATAAAAATCAAGAGTTCCGAGGAGTAAGACAAGAGCATAACACTTAAAACTTGAGCAGCTAGACGTTGAATTACCAGTATGTAATATTGTTTTTTTATGCTTTTTATGATATCAGAAATGTATAATGTAACATACAGAAAAAAAAGTACCTAGTCCTTGTCTCCTGAATCTGTGTCCTGATCTTGGGATATAGTCATGTATTAATGGTAAATACTGCAACCAAAAACAATTAATGTGACTTCATAAATTAGTGGTTTATCAGCCAGTATAAGGGGGAGGACAAATGAAAAAAATGGCCTTCCAGCAAAAGTGAGAGAGAAAAGTAAGAGCAAAGAGAGGAGGCTAGAGAGTGGATGGAGACGAGTCCTGAACAATGGAGATTTGTCTCTTACAGACATACAGTATGTGCAGATACTATAAATTGCCAGAGTGTCCATACTACAAGGATTAGTTCAACCAATGTTTTTAACAAATAATATGCTAGCCTAACGTAAGCACAGCAAAGTTCCTTTGTTGAGAGAGGTGGGGTTCTCAAGATGGGAGCTCATGGGCAATTTTGACCTCCTATGGAGGCATTTTTGGTTTCAGGTCTGACACAGACCAAACAAAGTGGATTTCAGTATTTCAATTTTGCCTTACAATATGTACAGATGTCTACAGTATGTGATGTTCACTTGACTGAAAAAAATATGTTTTACTTACACTGCTATTTTAACAGTGGGAATAAACTATAAAAGCAGGTAAAATGCTTTAACCTTACTAAAGTAAATAAAAAAGGTTACATAACTTGTCTGTAAGTGTCTGTTTCGGGCTTTCCCTTAGGCAAGCTGCAACATGTTAACCACCTGACAATTTAGGTCACAGCATACCTCTAAATGGATAATTCAAGTAAAACGTCACATCGCTGACATGCAACATCTTCATTATGACTTGTGTGTCCCATGTCTTTGTTAGCAATTTGTGGCTTAAAAAGACGGTGGCTAGACCTACTGTGTTTAGTCACAGCTCCTCAAAAAGGAGGGCTGCTAATTATTGATCCAAATAGAACCGCACAGTAACAAGTGGGCACAGTTACAGCAATTAGTAGCATTACAGTTTTAGTTCCACTTGCTCAACAATCCAATTTCCACGCCGTTTGCACACTTAATTAAAACAAATCTGTTACATATAGCTCAAGGATCGGTGGGCCGTCACCGAGGCTCTGGAGGCACAGTAAGTTAAGTCAATGCAACGGGGGAAGATGAAAAATCAATATTTTTGGTCAGCAATGCCATGGGGAGCCACTTCAACACTTGAATATTGACGACAATTACCCTGCCACTAAACTGCTATCCCTCCCTGAAGAGAAAGGGGTGAATTATAGTTACATTTGAAGTACCACTTCTCTGGAATTTTCCTCCCTAAAAAGGACTTTCGGCTAAGATAATAAAACAAGTTGATACTTTAGGGAGGGGAAAGAGAGCCGTTAACATTTTATTAAGTTTTAAAACGCGGCACCAAACACATGACCTTTTAGCCTCCCTCCCTCGGGTTCTTCTCTGTAATACTCCAACAATTTTAAAACTTCAACTATCAGCTCGACTCGCTCTGGGCCGTGTTTTATGTGTGGAAACGCAGCGAGGCCCTCATACCGCCAGACTTCCTGACCTATTAACTAAATGTATGGTCGATGAGTTCACCAGAAACTCTCCTGTGCTGATTGCCATGTTCGCATTTGAAGAATGCAGGCTTTGGAATGGAATGCTGTGCGTGGCCGACGTCGGCAGTGTTGTTGTTTTGTTTGGCCTATTAAACATTATGTTGTTGCAAAGTTACAGTGTGCTATTAAGCCCCTAGGTGCAGGGGGGTATCCATAGTTTAAACTGATCCTTCAGAGGACAGACACTCCAAGGAACTCTTTTAATAATTCGTTTTTAAAGGAATATGAGTAATTCTGATTTTGTGCTTATGGGAAATACTGTAATATGATCCTTCAAACAGCTTGTATTTGTACGAATGCCATATGACAGTCTTGACTTTAATCCATTATGCCGTAGTTACGCAGCCTAATATGCTAGCAATTTGTTATAAAGTACACTATGAAGACTCAGAGGAAAATTATGCCTTTTGTGTAAATAATAAACTGGAAATATAACGCACATCAAGCTATGTGATGGACTGTAAAGGGCAGACCACAATATTGTTAAATTGTGGACAAAATTTCTTCATTGTGATTACTAAAACTTATCAACTCTGGAGCCCTTTGCATACTTGCGAGACTACCATCAAAAAAGAACAGTAACTATGACCAAAGCTCACTCACAGGCAAAAATCATAGTGTCCCAAATGCAATGGTAAAGTTGTGGAAAGCTATTTCACAAAGCTATATGCAGATGCCCGTAATCCCAGTTTGTATTTGTTTTATTTCAAATTCACAATAACTGATATAGTAATGCAGTGGCAGTACTTCTAGGTGTGCAAATATCAAAAAGTTAATTGACACTCTACCGAATGCATTACAATAAGAAATTTAACCAAGCTTGGCATTGCATTGGTACAACTATATGCTCTACATCACGGTATTGATGTAATGGTCTTAAATATTGACTGCCTCTAAAAACAAATATGAGATTTCTTTTAAAGCCCAGAGAGATATGATGCTTTTATGTACACAGTCTAGTCCAATTTAATCACTTCTTGGAAAGCAGATTAAACTGAACATTTTCAGTAGCTCATAGCCACGGCCATCCAGCACACCTCCTATTGGTAATTCCAGTTACACAGAACATGCAAGTAATCTAAGAAATGGCCATTGACATTTACTATGAGTAGCTCATCGGAAAGTGCTTGAAAATAAACGAATAAATAAACCAACAAACGCACTGTCGATGAATGTGAGGCCTGTTCGTCATGTTCCGCTTTGGACTCAAGAAAGTGCTTGGCTTGTTGTGGTGTCAGTCCGACCTCTTCTGATATTAGTTAGCCTGTTTATCTTCTGCGCTCCACACGTCAGGAATGTCAGGATAATTGGCTTGATGATTATATTTGGATGCAGTCAGGGCTTGGCGGCATGTTTCGTACAGCGCCACACAGATGGCAAATTGGTAATACAGAGGGACGGCTAAATTACACTAACAGAGGTCAGAGACAGAGAGGAGGACGGGGACACACACTCACTCGCTCACTCTCTTACACAGACACACATAAATACCAACACTTACGTGCACACACACACACACACACACACACACACACACACACGCGCGCACGCACACACACACACACACACACACACACACACACACACACACACACACACAAACACAAATACACACATGCACACACAATGTCCCTCATAACAAAGTCCATTCTATTGCTGACATTAAAACTGTGACATTTGCAACTTGATACCCCTATACAGAGAGAAAGAAAAAAAAAAAGAAAAAGAAAAAAAGGGAAAAGTAATTGGCCGAGGACACTAAGCATAAAAATAGAGGCCTTGTGTCAAAGCAAATGTCAAAGGTTTGACCTCTCTTACCCTCAGCATAGACAAGCCATCCTGAAGAGGCTTGACAAGCCCTATAGAGATGACTAGGGATCTGGCAGTGGTCATCGCTATATGGTCATCCAGGCGCTGAGCTTACTGTGATGCAAATGGGCCCATGAGGACGGAGAGTAGTGACCTTTCAACTGGTCAAACTAGCCTTTTTGAGCCTGTTGCTCCTGAGGTTGATGAGTTGATGTTACTGATGGCTGAAGGACAGGAGGGAGATTGTTGACAGCACTTCTTGACAGGTATTGTTGGAGACTGCTGCAGATATGTTAGTTTTGTTGCTCAATGTTTTTGTCATTATTATTATTATTATTAATATTACTATTATTTTGTAATTTTCCAGAAACATTTTTTCAGAAATACTTTTGATTAAGAGGAGGAGTAATATGCTGTGTGTATATTGTGGATGCATGTATTATGTATCATGTACACACACACACACACACACACACACACACACACACACACACACACACACACACACAAATCATGTGCCTCTGAGCAAATTCAAAGAGCTGTTGCTGGGAAAACATCCACATGAAGAGTCAACTTCAA
>JAODXP020000017.1:6880587-6885587 GCA_027497455.2 Sardinella longiceps
GTCCTGCACTGTGCTGCATTCTATTGTGCTGTTTATTGCTGGATTTTCCAGGTCAGTTTGACTTCCCTTCATCTTTATGGGGAAAAGTATATCCATCTCAAACCGTATGTTCCTCTTTGTCTTGTGAATAAAGTGAATACAAATTTTCATTCATGAATATAGACCAAGACATGCCACATTATGCCATCAATGATGCAATTACCTCATTCTCATTCAGACTGATCTTGAAACATTAACACAGGATTCTGTGGGGTTTTCCCCCCTTAAAACAAATGCTACATATAGAATTCAATAGTACCCATTATATTATATTCTTCCCATAGAGAGAGAGAGAGAGAGAGAGAGAGAGAGAGAGAGAGAGAGAGAGAGAGAGAGAGAGAGATATGAGGCAACCACCACCTAGTGTTAAGAACTAGTTTGAGGTACATCCATCACACTACATTTTTACGCATTTTTACACAATACCAATTTTGTGAAAGTGAGGCATAGTATAGCCTGCTTATGACACGGCTGTAGCTACTATTTTCTGTTTCCTAGCTCTGAACCTAAGGTCTGCATAAACAGTGGCGCTCTCATAATATTTTTCAGCCCTCAGCGTTTTCTGGGGCAAGCGTATTCTCTGGGGGTTTCACAGAAATATCCCAAATATCAGAGCGTCTGGCTCCTTTGCAAGACGTACCTTTGTTGTTTCCAAGGGCTCCAGAAGTCAACTGAAACTGTTTGACAATTGACAGCAAAGGGGAACACAATCCTGCTTACTTGCACTTTTGGAATAGGCCCGTGCTTTTTGTCCATTATTGTTTTATATGAAATGAAAGTAATATTTCACATGTAGTTACCAGACAAACTGTGCACTGTTCTCTCTCTCTCTCTTTCTCTCTCTTTTTTTAAATTGCACTGTAAACTTAAATTAGAGGTCTGCTGAGTACAAGCAAAAAGGCCACTATATAAAATAATAATAGAACATAGCCCTTTCAGAAAAAAATGTACAGTCTATTTATGATAAGAAATAAAACCTAATTTTTAAGCTTGGATTTTCCATGAAGGCAAAATTATTTATGATTTCTGGCATACTATGGTCCTGGAACTTAATTGATCCATAACCTTGAGTCTTATTATATAATGCTGTATGAGGGACCACAGAAAGTGAAATCACTCTCTGCATAGTGCAAACATTTGCCTGCAGGAAGCATAATAATGTCTTTTAAAAACTCTTTGACATCCATGTAGTCTGTGCTACAAACGGCAGCACTGGCTTTCAATGACCTGCAATACAAAGAGCTGCCTAACTTTTACATAGTTGTTTTTTTTTTTTTTTTTTTGATTATGGCAAAAGCTATGCGGATGGCATTTCTTTGAGTGTGGATGGAATTAAGCGTGACACCTCACATCACTGTACAATAAATTGCATTAGCGCCAAACATCCTGCCTTCCTGATGACCTCACCCACTTTCTGTCACTCATTTGCATGAATCAGCTCAACTACAGGGAACATAACAATCTGTTTTGGCCAAAGCCAGAGTGTGTCAGTTCTGCTGCTGCTGCTGTGTGTGTGTGTGTGTGTGTGTGTGTGTGTGTGTGTGTGTGCGTGCATGTGTGTCTGTGTGCGTGTGTGTGTGTGCGTGCATGTGTGTCTGTGTGTGTGTGTGTGTGTGTGTGTGTGTGTGTGTGTGTGTGTGTGTGTGTTTGACTTGACTAGCATATAAAAATAATGACTCAGATTCTGTGTCAGTGTTCCTGTCCTCTTCAGTAAAGTAAAAGTGCAGGATCACCCCCACATATCTCCACCTCCCCCAGCGGTTCATTTCCTGTTGGGGACCGGGTAGGCAGGAAGTGCAGAACACATCCTCGTCTCCACGAGGGAGGAAGCTGCGTGGTGTTGCGCCGTGACCCCGCTCGATGGAAAGTCACGACTCGACCTTGACGTGGTGCTGACAGCTCTGGGCTTTGCCTCGGCCCCAGCCCGGCCCAGTCTCAGTCTCTGCCCCTGCAGCCCGTCCCCTCAGGCTCTCCCAGCTCTGGGTCTGTTGGCTAGAGCGTTCACACAACACACAGCCAATGTGGCATCTACCTCAAAGAAGAAATGATGAACTGTATAGCTACCGGATGGGACCCTCTGAACAGTAAAAAACTTCCTTTGGCAATAAGATAACTATTAATTTTATTTTCCGGATAAAAAAAATATATATATATATACACAACTACACAGTGCAGTGACTGCAATACCACTTGGCCTAAAAGGCTTGCTATTTATGGACGACAAAAAGGGACTTAATTAAGTCACAAGAAGGTAATGTATACAACTTATGTTAGGCATGAACACCTTTAAACCTTTACAGTTTATGCACATGTTTATGTTTGTAAATGTCATGTTAGCAATGCTTTGACATGAGGAATCCATGCTTGGTCATGATGCACGGCAACCCAACCCTCCCGAACAGGTGTACATTTGCAAATATTTGGCATGGCTCAAACAAGCTAATCTGTACTCTGATTGCTTAAAAGGATCCTTCTTTGTGTGGCGCCATGCAAGAGTGCATTTCAATATGGAGCGAACCTCTCGGCCAGAGAAAAGACATTTCAGTAGTCAATGACCTGTGCGGCATGCTCTGTAAGTCACGCATGTTTTGATTCTTTTGTAATGCAGCCCATTTATTTTCTCTCGAGCTTCCTTAAATATATTAGCTCCTCTATTTTTCTCATCAAAAAACCCCTGACGTTTATCCTGGAATGAACAGCAGATCCTGCACACATCTCTAGCCATAAACACATGAACAAAATTTGTCTTCCAACTTAGAGGGGATTATCTATTCTTCCTGAAGAGTTGCCATTACAGTAAACAGGATCCTGCAGAAGTTCCAGCAGAACCCATAAAGCCATCTAAAGCTCTGAGAGCAAAGGGTTTATCAGGCCTAGTACTTGGGTAGCGGATATCAGGAGGAACAGCTGAGGCAAAAGCATTACCATAAAACCTTTGATGCTGAAAGTCCTCCCACCCCACCCCCAAGCCCCTAAAATGTGAAAGACAGGCATTGTTTTTTCTTTCTTTCTTTCTTTTTTTTTTTTTACTTTTTTTTTTCCTTCTACAAATGCTTTATTTATGCGTTTCATTTTATACTTATATTTTTATTTCTAAACATGGAGCTCAATGGCTGGGGGGTTATGTTTTTAAAGACATACAGATAGATCTGGTGTGGCGGCCGATCTTTCTGACCACATCCATGATCCCAACATTTGTTCCCCTCACCCATGTAAACTCTCACCCAAACAGGCTGTCTCTCACAGACCCTTCCGACCCCCCCACCAGCAAACATGCTTTCCCTATCACACACACACACACACACACACACACACACACACACACACACACACACACACACACACACACACACACAGGGTGCATATCCAAAGACTCATCCACATACGCAAGGACAAGACATGCACGCATATTACTTCCATAAAGGTAAAACAAAAAGACATATTTTTTTTGTTTTGTTTTGTTTTTTTACAAGCACGGGAAAATAGGACGAAACCATTTGGATTTTATTATTCCATTTACTCGTCGGCCGGACCACAAAGTGGTTCTGAGAGTCTGCTTTATGTATTCAGCTGCTTTTCCCTTCGACGAGCATGTGGAGACGCTTAAATAAACCATCAAGCCGAGCACAGCTGCAACAACAACCGATCGATCGGAGGCAGGCAGGTTAGCGTCTGTGCACAGAGCCGCCAGCGCGCTGGATTCAGCAGGTGGGGAGGGAGTTGTAATTTGCTGCCGAAGGGCTTTTGTGTCTACTCGACTTCAGAAAAACTGTAACTTCTGCCTCCCCAGATAGATAGCCATGCCGACTGATAAAATGTGTGTGTGTGTGTGTGTGTGTGTGTGTGTGTGTGTGTGTGTGTGTGTGTGTGTGTGTGTGTGTGTGTGTGTGTGTGTGTGCGCGTGTGTGTTTGGAGAGGATTCGCCGCTGTATAAACAATCGACTCCCTACCTTCCACAACATCTGGGATCTCTCAAGTGTTGGGGCAGAAACAAACAACTGGGGACTAGTTAGTTTCTGATTGGTTTTTAAACAACATATCATGGTCAGCATGGGGCCTGGAGATGTGTCTCCCAGAGCATACGTGCACCAAAGGAGAAAACAACAATATGAAAAAAAAAAAAAAGCAAAGCTTCAGATCAGCAGCACTTTGCGTGTTGCGCCAATATTACTGTACATAACAAATTTAACAAGATGCGGAAACAAATTACATCCTCTGATCTTCCTGTTTTAAATTATATTAAGACGCTGTAACATGTCGGGAGGTAACCACAGCTCAAACAAACTTTTATCTGCATGGTTGCAATAAACCAAACTATGCGAAACCCAAAACCTCCAGGCATGTAATACACAAGCTTCCACCCACCCACCCACGCCCGCCTCTCCTCCTGCTGAAAAAGAAAGAGAGGAAGAAAAGAAGAAAAAAAAGAAAAAGAGGAGGAAAAAGAAAACATTCTCCTTCTTTAATGTGTCCATTTGAAGGGGAGCTGAGGCTCTCTCTCTTCTCTTAGTTGCCTCCCTTAATTCTATGTCCTCTTCATCTAATCCTTCTTTTAAACAAACAGGCAGACACATCAGGTTCCTCTGCCTGCCTGCCTGCCTGCCTGCTTCTCTCCCTCCCTCCCTCCCTTCCAGTCGGTGCCCAGCTCTCTCTTGCCGGAGCGTCTTGATGGAGGACTGCCCACGTTATCGGTAATCCCCCTCGTCTACTTTATTCAAAAGCTCTGATGCGTCGGGACACCGAGATCTTAACCTCTCCTCCTGCTTTAAAGAAGCAAAGCGAGAAAAAATCAAAGCATTCCTCCCACCATCAGGGAATCCCCATCCTCAGACAACTCACACCTTTGTAATTCTAGCCTTTGCCACCGCGTCTCTGTCGACTTGCTCAGTGTTGTTGGTGAGAAGTGTTTGTTTGCATGAAGGCTCTCTCTCTCTCTCTGTGTGTGTGTGTGTGTGTGTGTG
>JAODXP020000017.1:6890587-6915587 GCA_027497455.2 Sardinella longiceps
TCCCTCTCTCTCTCTCTCTCTCTCTCTCTCTCTCTGTCTCTCTTTCCCCTCCCCCTACAACCCTCCACATTGTACACAGACTCAGCATGGCACCGGTTGTAATCACTGTTGGACACAATTTCAGGGACAATTTAAAGACTATTTATTATCTCTACTCAATAAGAGCACAAGAGTAGTGCTCACTTAGGATGCTCATTTTAACCTAATGGACAGACTTTCAAATGTCTCTCAGTTGGTGTAAAGCTGCTTTTTCAATGCCCTTTGACTTCTTTCCATACTTAAGGAACTATTCTTATCATTCAGAACTAACTGAAAAAAAAAAACAAAAACAAAAACAA
This sequence comes from Sardinella longiceps, assembly GCA_027497455.2. Lineage (NCBI taxonomy): Eukaryota > Metazoa > Chordata > Actinopteri > Clupeiformes > Clupeidae > Sardinella > Sardinella longiceps. The sequence continues at coordinate 6,890,926 of JAODXP020000017.1, forward strand.
AAAACAAACTGTGTGTCAACTTCCTGCTCGACTCTAGTCAGTTAAGATGAGAAAACCAAACGGTGCCATCATTTGCATAGCCATCCGATCCCCCCTTACCCTTTTCTAAAAAAAAAAAAAGAAAAAAAGTCACAGCTTTACAGTTGCCACGCACTCAAAACACTTTGGGAGCTCATTCTACCATTTTATACCTAGAATATAACTGCTACAGTCAAGCCACAGCCATGTGTTGTTAATATGGCCCCCATTAAACAGCATTGTGCCCATGTCTTTCCAGTGGCCTCTCGTAAGGAAGCCGGGCAGCTGGAGGAGGGACAAACAAGCGCCCAGGGAAAGTCTCCCAGCAGGGCCCTAGGAAACACCAACCCTTAATCGCACATGACCACACATTAAAGAGAGTGTTTAGCAGCATGGGGCCCTTCACTCCATCAAGGGCCAGTTCTCTCTCCTCTCTCTCACTCTTTCTCTCTCACTCCCTCTCTCCCTCTCTCTATCCTCCACACCAATCATTAGGGTCTAGGGAGATGGCTTGCCCAACCCCCGGCCACCTCCCCTACCCCCGCTACCCCCACCAGGATCACTGTTTACCAACACATTCACAAGTACATGATAGGGGGGGAGCACATTTGCAACCTGTGGATGTGTTTATCCTGACATTAGCTGGTAATGGACTGGAAATGATAACAACCCCATTAAGACCTAATACCCACCTCCCCTGCTAACTCATCAGGGTAATGAAAATGTGCGATTATAAAGGCATATCTGCATAGGGTCGCTCTCTTCCCCCCCACCAAAAAAAAAATAACAACACCTGAGGACAAAGTATGATTGCCTTGATATGCTTGTGGGATTTTTTTTAATTACACACAATGTGAAAGCTAATAGATGTAGTGGAGTAGAAATGTATTCCATGTGGTGACACTATCAAAGTCTCCAAAGACTTTAGTCTGATCAATTTGACAAAGCACTTTAGGAAAACAATACTTGCTCCAGTTTCCACAGCTCCTTAAGAGCTGCACATGTTAAAAGAAATAAATAATTGGCAAATTTCTTGTCTGCACATGGGGCGTAATATACCATCAACAATCGACAGATGAGTTCAACTTAGTGCCCGCAGCTACGAGTCGGCGGCCCTGGGAGTTTGATGAATGAAATACCATTAGACCCTCAGACTGCCAGACTTCTGAAGCATTCTTTGATTCAATGTGCAGCCTCTCTGTGTCTTACAGTGGGAGAATTGATAGTGTTTATATAGCTGCCTACTTTTCACAATTCACATTGGGCGCACTGACCTCCTTTTTGTCTTGGGTCAAAGGTCATTGCCGAGACAACAGTGGTTAAGATTTGATTTATTGGCCTGGAAAATTAATGGGGGGGTGAGGGGTGTTGGGGGGGATTACAAAGTTTACCAGACTTGGAGCTGTCTTGGAGCAGACTCTCTTGTTTGGACTGCTGGTTGCAATTTTGACCAATGGGCCTCTTGATCTGACTCTAAGGCACAGGAGGAAGACTAATGTGTGACGAGAGCAAGAAATGAAAATTCTGTGTTGTGGTTAAAATGCAATAATAACCAGGGAGGAATGCAGAGGGGGGAAAAAATCACAACCCCTGAAAGCAATTAAACACAAGCTAGAGGAGTTTTAACAATTCAGAAATTCGAAATCGTCCAAGTAGACCATAAGTGCGAGCTCAGCCATCTGACTTCTGTTCAGAACACCATTGGGTTTACGGCCCTTTAGTGGCTGGAAACATTAAATCATGAAGCTCTTGTCACATAGATCCCTGAAGAATAATCAGGTTGACAATCTGAGTGCATTGTGCTTTATGATGTTTAGAGAAACACCACCGTCTCCATGGAGAGGTGATCTCCAGACCCTCTGAAGTACTCGGGCAAAATGGCAACAGTTCATAACACATCTGCCAGAGCACACTGTAGTGTTCTTCAAACATGGCCTAAGCACTAGTCCCGTGCACTTTACATTTGTGGAAACAGCATACACTGAAGATGTTCTACTTGGTTGGTGCATGTAAGCTAATGCCACAAATGTATACAGGGCATTATGAACAGAGGTTGTTGTTGTTGTTGCAAATGTCCATGCCCAAAAGCAAAGACCTGACCTCAAGTCAGCCTATTAGCATTTGTATGATTAAGCTCAGATCAGCTTACTTTAGCATACAACAGAAAAATATGAAAGATATAGACAAAACCATAATCTCAAAGGAGATATACCGTAACCATATTATACTTAAATCACGTTTATCAGTGATGGTGCTGAGGTAGATCTACATTTACATTGGTTAGGATTATCAAACTAGTATGAGAGAAGTTTAAAAATGCTCAAAGGATTAGAAACATTTCTTAAGAGTTTTATGACCCTACAGTTGTCTGTAAAGCATAGATGTATTTAGAAGGATGTTCAAACACTAGTTACACAAAGTTAACAGCTCAGTAAAAGCCAAAGCTAAACTGTTATCAAACCAAACAAATATGAGCAACAGTATGGTGATTTTGTCCCCAGATATAACCAAAGCCTATACATTTCTTCCAATATTGTGCGTTTGAAGTTGAGGGCAACATTCTCCTCAGTGTCACTATCAAAGGGGCAAAAACCATGCACTACCATGTCACTTCAAGCTAAGAAGGACTTAATCAGAAAGGGACAGAGGCTAAATAACCAACAGAAAATCACTAATCAAAATACAAATGAAACAGCACTTTAATATTCCATTAAATTCGCTTTCAATTACATTCTAGAGACATCATAAATGCTCATAAATGCTCTCAGACAGTAGGCTACTCTCCGCATCAAGACTGCACATTAGACCCATTCAGGAACACTGTGACACTGTGCCATCATCTCAAACTGTATTTAACAAGGTCCTTTCAGAAGCTCAGACATCACATAGGCCTTGAGTCCCACTGCACACTCACGATTTCTGTCAGGGTAACAAAAGCTGTACTGCGCTTCAGCGCCTCACTTAGAACTTCTACAATGGCTGTCACATAATTTAATGTAAGGCAGATATCAAGGACGTGTAACACAGGCATGGCATGAAAAGGAAAATAAGATGGCTTACATAAGTTGACAAGCTATTCATGGCTACCTTGTGTACACTACAAAATCATATTAAGGGAGCAAAAGGAAAAAAAAAATAATAAAAATAAACAGGGTCAGTTATCATCAAAAGCCACTTACTGAATATACCCAGCAATTATTTACAAGCAGCAGGCTTCAGGCTTAATATCGTCACTCACTTTCATACTCCCATGGTTACTTTCAAAGGATTCATAGCTTCATACACAGCTCATAAGCAGAAGTATAATGTGTCGAGACATGGAGTGGACTTTCACGCTCATGCACCATCACCCTGTAATATTCATCACGTCACGTCAGGAATTAAGCTCTGTCAACTGCAATTCTCATCACAGGGCGATTGGGTTTTAATAGCATTAGGTTTCAAAATGAACACCACTGGGGGGTTGCACACGGCACTGAGCAGCAGATCCTGGTTACCCAGTCTAGCGTAATTATGGTGGTTGAGGTTAAGATCACACATTATTTCTATGCATGCTACTTAACCTACTATAGCTGAGTCACTCCAGTGGTGACCCTGGGCTGTGCGAGTGGGTGTATGTATGTATGTGTGTGTGTGTGTGTGTGTGTGTGTGTGTGTGTGTGTATGTATGCATGTGTGCACGCACATGGGTTTGTTGACAATGCATGGCCTCAGTGATATATTTTCCACTATGTTCTCCTCCTTGCGATGTTCACTTCATGAGACAATTAACCTTTACAAAATAAAGTGTCAATACTGCTAACCAACCTATCCTCTGACACCAATTACCTCGGTGTTGTTTGTATATACTCTACTCTACACGGCCAGAGGTGTGAGCAGAGCCGAGACGCTGCGGCGCACCATGGGCAGGCACATTGGCTGAGGCGAACTTTAAGACCTAGGGGAGGGAGGGAGGCCGCGGGCTGGAATGCAGAGGTAGGCTTGTAAATTAGGGGCCCTAATGAAAACTCTCTGGTGTCCAACTGGAGCAATCATCTGGTTAAAATCAACCAGTAATTCCACTAATTTCCCTGCAACCTCTCTCCCAGCCCTCAACGCCTAATTTAGAAGAAAAGTATACGTTCCGCTCTACACACCTGCGTTTTGAACTCTGCAGAAACTGTGATCTGTTCCCCTCAGTAATCTAACTTTTTTTTTTTTTTGTGCACCACCAGCCCCCCACCCTTTCTTTTTTGGATCGGCCAAATGCTGGAATAGAATGCAACACATGGAGCTCTTAAAGGCACAGCCCCCCAAACACCATTATTAACGAACCATACGCAGGAAACTACAACTATAAATTCCACTAGATGAACCTTTGGGTGTGTTAAATAATAACAAAATTGCCCAACATTATATGTGCTTCAACAATGGAATATTGTTAGAGCACATAATAATTTTCTGCCATAATTCCAAGAAATCTCAAACCATATTCATGAGTTAGTACCCGTGCCTTTCTGAACATTAGTATATTTCTGTATATTTGATGCTTACTCAGGACTGATCTCCAACTTATTCAGATGGCAAAGAAAACTGACAACATCTCCCAGACTAAACTGAACTCTACTAAAGTGGAAGGTATAGCAAGTAATATGTGTGCCATATGCTACAGTATCTTCTGTGCAAAGACGATGAGAAAACAGGCTCTGCCAGTCCAACCCTGGCCATCCCATCCCCTACAAAACAAAAGAGAGCAGAAGAAGTCTAAACCTGTTAAACATCTCCTCTCTGAAGCGGCTCCTACTTTCCTTCGAGTTATTCAACCTTTCACCCAGTGGGCCCCCCGGCGCTGACCTTTACCCACATGCCATTTGCTTAAAAACGTCTCTGCCGCTTTCGACCTCTGGAATCTGCTACACATTAAAGGCAGAGGAGAAGGGGGAGACTGGAGGTAGTAGATTGGTGGTTAGCCAGGTTATTAGTTTGCTGATACAGTTTTACAAGGGTCAAATGCAATGGCAGAGAAAACAAGACTGAGAGAGTGGAGTGTGGAGTATTTTGGAAGAGGAAGGAGGAAAAAAAGAAAAAACTTGTACTTGATTGACTTTCTCTTGATGATGCAATAAATAACCGTTTTTTCCCCTGACAATGGTGTATTTCGTTTTCCTGGAAGAAGCAGGCGGGGAGACGAAGAGGATGATTTAACAAAGCAAGGCATTATGTCTCACTCTCTCTCCCTCTCGCTCTCTGCCTCTCTCTTTCCCTCAGCTGTACAGTGAGACTCTAAACTACTAGATGATTGTCCTCTTCCACACACACACACACACACACACACACACACACACACACACACACACACACACACACACGCCATCACTGCTGCCATTGAGCATGCCCAGTGCCTGTCTGAACTTTCCAAAATAACGTAACTAATTGTGCTGAGGTGAGGGTGTGGGGAGCAGAGCCGAGGACACATAAACTTTGCACTGAGGTCTGCTATCCGAGGTCACAGCGAGCCACGAAAGAGGAGATGGCTCAACGTGGGTAACTGAGACTCCTCAGGGTGTGAAAGAGGCCTGTGTCATTGACCTCCGGCTCAGAAACACCATAAAGGCATTTGAGGTTCAGTCCAAGTGAAAAAAAAAGAGTTAAGTGGTGTGTGTGTGTGTGTGTGTATGTGTGTGTGTTTGGATTTGTGTGTGTGTGTGTAGATGTGTGTCAATGTGTGGGCATGTTTCTATGCTTTTCTGTGCAAGGAGGAATGGAGCCTATGTAGTGGACAATGCACTGGATTCAGCACGTTTCTTTTTTCACACACTGATCAATACTCTCATCTCTTCCCGTTGCATTTCAGCATATGCTCTATTTCAACCGCATGAGGACCACATACATAGAGAGACTGTTTACGCACAAGAAAGGAAATGATAAGCAATCAGTTGGACAAGAATGTGTCTCTTTGTTTCTCCTTTTCTCTTTCTCTGTGACTGATTCAATGACGGGGAAGGCCAGGCTGCCTGTCAAGTCATTATCTAGTCCCTCCACGCTTTCTACCTTTTCTTCTCCTATGCTTCTCTTTTGTGGATCTTATTTTCCCCCAGCCCCTAGTTTCTCAATTAGAAAGTGAGTGAGTCCTTTTTCTTTCCCTTTCCCTCTCCTTTTTTTCCCCTCCTTCTTCTCTTTTCTCTGGTGGAGGGAGAGAGATGTGCAAGCAAGCAAGAGGCGCTGATGTATAGAGAACAGTTGCTCGTCTCCGCTGAAAGCTTTTGTTTCCCGGGGTTTTCCCATTCATCACAAATCCTTTGGTGGGAAGACACATAAAGAGGCGCGCTGACCCTGCTTTGGGCCCTTTGACCCCTCGGGAGCCACGGGGGTCAGATTTTCAGCAACTGTGCCATCACCATTCTGTTGACCGCAGGCTCTGGCTAGTGAATGGCCGGAGTCGTGGGCCCTACTGAATGGGCTAGAGCGATGGTGGGAAAATGTGGTAATTTATAGAAGACGGGAGTCCATTTCAAAAGAGGCGACAGTGGATCAGCTGACAGCCGGGGTCAGAGGTGTTGTTTGGCCCCTGATTTCCTGGCTATGTTACTGTAACATCTGCGTGTTAAGAGACTTCAGGGACCAAAACTTTGTGACCTCCCAGGGGGCACGTCTTATGGCGAAGAAAAAAAGAAAAAAGAAAAGAAAAAGCAAGAGAACGAGCAGAGCATTCAAACTGCATTCAAATATCAGTGGCTAGTGTTTGGCTTCTAGTCCTCGAGGATTGTGTGCTCAGGGCTTGTCATCCTTTGCTTTCCAATACAAATAAAAAAGGCTGGAAGTCTCTCTGTGGTAACCACACGTATCCCTCCTCGTACTTACTCATTTGTTTGTTTGTTTGTTTGCTTGATATTTTGCTTTGAGATTTAATAAATTGTTATTTGCTGATACATTTCCATGAAAAAAAAAATATATAGTGTGTACAAGCATTTATAGAAGATAATGTAAAAGATAAGTAAAAAAGTTTGATGAAAAAAAAGAAGAAAATTCCTGTGACAGTTGACAAGAATCTTTTGTTTAGATAAGAGTCATCCAGGAACCTCAACAGCCTCACATTTGCCTTGAAGCCTCCTCATCCCCATCCCCATCCCCATCCTCTCCTGTAAGCCATCCTGTTTTCTAATCACTGCCTTTGCCCACAAGTGTGTCCAGTCCAGGCCAGCGAGTGAATGAGCGAGTGAACGAGGACTGTGCCAGGCAGCCACCAGCCTCAGGGCAAACCATTAAGACCAATTGGCCTCTGAGGACCTGTAGTTGCTGGAGTGGCACAGAGGGGTTAGCGCAGATTTGACCTGGGGAGAGGAGTCCAGTGCTGACCAGCTGTTGTGTGTGTGCTCCACTCTCGGAGCCTGGGAAGAAACTGGTAATTAGCCTCCCACACTCATAAACGTGTCCAGTGAGCACGCCGGCTCCAAAAGCTTATTGATTAGGCTAATGTATCCCATGCAGGCGTTTTCACTTCAGAGCATGGTCAGCTTCCAGGTGGCATGGGCTACTGTTCACAGGCCCTCCGGACAGTCTCTCTCCTTCCTGATCCCAATGTGATGACCAGAGCAGTGAGCACACTTCTCCATCCATCACCATGGAGCAGGAATGTGTTTTGCATGTTACGTTTTTTTTTCTTCTTTTTTTTTAATCATTTATTCATTCCTTTATTTATGACTATTCTTCTTCTGTCTTTTATCACTCCTACTGAGACATTGTTTCCCTTGCCCTTTGCATTGCACATTGCACCCTGTCTGTCAGCACTTCCAATAGTAAAACCTGAATGTTGTAACCTTTAATGACTAATGGCTGGAAATGCACTTGGACAGATCGCAATATCATCTCTAAAGTGTCACATACAAGAGGTTTGGCTTTTATCGAGGTCACAGGATACTAGTCTTGAGGGCCTGCCCCCTCTGATCACTCCTCCAGATATTTTCCTCGTCCTTTTCTGCCCTCCCCAAGTTGTTTTTCTTTCATTTAGCTGGCCTCTCCCAATAAAAATGCAAGCCAATTTTCCAGCACATTAACCCGAGAGATCTTTAATACACAAGAGTTTTGGTGCAAAGGGGACAGCCGTGGCCTAGCAGAAAGATGGATGGCCTTGCCGACTAAGTGCGGGCAGTTTTCCCACTGCCCCGGTCTCGGCCTGGGACAAAGGCCTCATTGAGTAGGATGCTTGACACCAGCATCATAAACTAGTCATAGCTACAAAGGCCCTGACACTTTAAAGTACCAGCTACTGCCCCTTCTTTTCACTCTCTGCACAGGGTTGCTAAGGCTGGTCCAATCACCGACAGTTGTCTCTTTTTATTTTTTTTCCCCCCCAAAAAGGACATTAAGACAAAGGGTTATATGTTAAATAGTGTCAACAAGAATACCCTCTCGGTAGTTCCGCTTTCTCCATTCCTAAAGACAACATTTCCTCATGGGGTTTATCCATTAGGAAGTTGGAGCTGCAGCTGACAATTTTCCCTCCTTTTTTCCCTCCCTCCCCTTCTGGGGCCTCTCTGTTTCCTGATGGTGGTGGACGATATAATGCTTTATTAAATGCCATGTTTTTCCAAGATTGTGCTTCTGGGTAAAGTCTAAGAGGAAGACCACTAATGAACTAAACATGGTCAGTGTTTGTTTAATAAGAAACAACATCAATGTTACTGTCTTTTCTGTTACTGCTTGTACTTCCTGGATATCAGTAATACTATTTGTCTGGACATCTGTATGATACATGTTGGTGTGCCTGTACTTTTTGGATTAATCGTCATTGTTTGCTTTGATACTGCTTTGCTTTTGCTGTGAATAACCTGTTTTTTAAGTCTGTCTCTGAGTTGTCAATAGTGTTATATCAGGGTTTGTTTGTTTGTTTTTTGTTGTCTCTTTGGCAACATCCCCATCTGCTCTCCTGAAGAGACCCTATACTGGGCGGGGTTAAGTCAGCTAGACACACCCACAACTTTATGTTTGTCTACGTTTGAATGCTACTTAAATGGAACCCCACCTCGTAGCGCTGCAGTTAGTGTCAGACATCTTTCCCATACACTTCAACCACCAAACAGGAAAATCTCAAAGCTGCTGGTTCATTTGTGAGTAACATGTGATTTAGCATTGTTGACTTCTTTAATCTACTACTAGCTTTAGCATCGCTACTACCATGGCTGTAGTGTTGTGTATGCATTGCTATGTTTTGTGTTTATAGCAGCTGTGTGTGGTTTGACTCTAGCAGACGTTTTCACCTTTAGCTGCATTCCATTAGGTTCCCAGCTATTCTCATTGACACACTTGTTATGACCACCCTGGCTTTACCCGTCTGATCTCTGGAGGTACTTAATTAGCTGTCATTACCAGAAGTCACTGGCTCAGACAGGTAGCCCTCTCCAGCACCTGTCAACAGGTAAAAATCCCTCCTTCTCGGCTCTTTTCACTGAGCAAATCTCAGGAATTGAAAGGGAGGCCGCGTTTCAGTGACCCCCTGAGTCAAGGCATTATTGGAATGAGGGGGGAGAAAGTAGAAGGGTGTGATGGTGGAATAAAAGGGTGATCTCCCCATCAGATGTCAGCACGGAGTCAGGCTCTGCCTTCCCGTGTCAACGCAGTGAAAGGAAGGGGCCACTTTAGTGGATTAGGCTACAGACTACAGTGTGCCACCGCATCATATGGTCAGGAAGTGCTGACGGACAGAGTTATAGCTGAGGTGTTTTTTTTTTCTTTTTTCAGTGACACAGACGAGCAGGCCAGTTATATCTAGTGAGAGCTAGTTTTTTTGTGGGAAAGACATACATTCCTTTTTTTCTAGATTGTTTTGGCTGATTTCAGGCTATTACTAATTTTCCAAACTATTAAAACTAGTCCATAAAAAAAATCCAGAGTTTTGTCTTTCTTTTTTTTGTCCACAGCTTCTCAGACCTTCAACATTTTAGTTTTGTTTTTTTTTTGTTTTTTTCCCCCATAACCTTTCCGCAATGACCAAATCACAGACAATCACTGAACTTTGTACAGTAGCAGGGGCTTGTTTAGAAACTCACCAGTTTGTGGTTTCCATGTCACCGCTTCCACTTCACTTCCCTGCACACACACACACGTTTGATGGGGAGCCATGAACAGTGACTACTCTCGGAAAAGCCCTGGGGTTGAACTTCCACGCGGAGGGAAACAGCTGCCTTGCATTGCTAACCTCTGGGACAGTGTGCAGATAGCGTGTGTTTGGACAGGTTCAGGCAAGAGTGGAGGTCTGAAAGTCAAGAGGTTGATGGAGGAGAGAGGGAGACAGAGAGAGAGAGAGTGAGTGAGAGAGAGAGATGTCAGTCACACTTGGCAGACACTGCAAAACAAACGCAAAAATTGAAAACAGTACAATACCATTAGGCTACACTGGTATGTGATGATCTTACACTTTCCTATCCCAACTACCAAAGTCCAGTCCTCACCACCTGTTCCTAGCATTTGATGAAAGCAGGGTGGTGGCATGAAGGGGTATGTCGGGGGTAAATGTTTCACTCTCCTTCGACCCCCCCCGCACCCCCACCCCCCTTGTCTGTTCGCCCCTGTGAATGTACACACCAAAGCCACACCTGTCCCATGCTTCATGGTGCCCTAAAGCAGATACCATGTCCCGCCTTTGAGCCATGGGTGATTCAGCTCACAGTCATGAGGCCATGCAACAACCCTCATCCCCCCCACCCCTACCCCTACCCCCCCACACCCCCCATAACCTTGCAGCTGCCCTGTCGATCCATAGGTGAAGCCCTCTGTGCGGCTTTTGTCACCTATTCACTCAGCCGTGTGTAATCGATCCTTCATATATATTTTCGCCCAGTGCAGGGGAAGAGGGAAAAAAAAGACAGGGAGCAAGAGGAGAAAAAAAAGAATAAAGGAGCGAAAAAAGAAAGAGAGAGAGAGAGAGAGAGAGAGAGAGAGAGAGAGAGAGAGAGAGAGAGAGAAAAAAAATAAAAAAAACTTCAAGGTCCAGAGATTAGCGCCCCCCGTCAGCTGGATCACATATGGCCTTTGGTCTAAATTTAAATACAGTAATAGCGCTAGGGGCAATAGGACAGGGGGGAAACCATTAGCCCGGGCAGGCCAAGAGCTGCCCCCATTCACTCTAAGAGGGCCTTGGTTCAGAGGTACTGTAATTACTACACGCCGACACTATTTCCCTGTCTCGTCGTTGTCGTCATCACCACCACCACCGTCGCCCTCCGCTCTGGCTGAAGAGAGAGCTATAGTGGCTGTTCTGTGCCGTCCACCTCTGCTCTTCGCTTTTGTCTTCGCTGTCGGCTACTCTGGCTCGACTCTACCGTGTCTGACACTGGCTGTTGCATAGCCCTCTTCCCTCTTAAGAGGGTTTTTAGGGCTAGATCACATCTCATTTGTATGGATTGAACTTGTCACCTCAGGGCTCTTGTCAACAGCGCAGAGGTGAAATTTTCTTCCGACATTCCTGTTTTTTTTTTTTTCCTCACTCTCTCTTAAAAGTTGACTAAAGCTCAGCTGAAAGCTGTGGCTGGCTGGATTACTGGTGTGTGTGTGTGTCTGTGTGTCTGTGTGTGTGTGTGTGTGTGTGTGTGTGTGTGTGTGTGTGTGTGTGTGTGCGTGCGTGTGTGTGTGTCTGTCAGGGAAAAAGTGCTGTTCTTGAACCAACATTATAAATCTGTGAAAGTCACTGAGTGATTCAGTCTCAAATAAACATGTGTTATCAACAGTCGAGGTCTGGATAAAAGTGTCAACATTGCCCTTTCACAATGATCACAGACAGCACCCAGAACTCACGTAAAAAAGCAGAAGCCTGCACCAGAGGCACAAGGTCCCTTGATAAGTCATGAAAAATCAATATTTGTAGGCAACTCTCACTTTACACTGAGACGTCAAACAAATAACACACTTCCCTCTATCAAAATCAGCTAGAACAATAATTCTGTTCTGGGAACAAATCTGTCAAATATAACATGACCTGTGAATACCTTTATTTTGTTTCTCTGTTGATTATCATCTTGCCTTCTATGCTGGATAATCTTTCTTACACAATTTCTTTTGAAACCTGCCATAAATCCTTATCACTCATTTAATACATTTAGCAGATGGCTTTTTCTAGAGTGATTTACTGTTCAAGTTTTGTATAAGTTTCAACAGTATATGAGCTGCATGAAACCAAAGTCATGACCTCACTTAAATACTGTAGCATTTTGTGAAACAAGAGAAGGTTAAGTACATGCATATTCACTATGGCCATATTAGAATGGCCAGAAATGACTATGCAGTCCATACTCAAGGTATGAAAAACTCTAAGTGAGAATAGGACTTTTTACCTATAATTAACGAAGACTATTTTACCTATAACTAACGAAGAATAAAGAAGAGTAAAATGGCTATATGACTTGCTAACTTGGGACTTTGTGCTTCTCTATATAAACTTCAGTGTCCACTCTCTCTCTCTCTCTCTCTCTCTCTCTCTCTCTCTCTCTCTCTCTCTCTCTCTCTCTCTCTCTCTCTCTCTCACACACACACACACACACACACACACACACACACACACACAGAATATCTTTGGTTGCAAGCTTTCAATTGCTGTCCGACTTGGCTGTGTGTTCCCCTGGCCTATTTGTTATCCCCAAGGAGAGAGGCCAACAGGGGAGCCAACCATAGAGGGGATCCAACCAGCCGCACAAGACAAGTTGTGACAAGTAGCAAGAGGAAGAAGGAGAAATGAGAGGGAAACTACAACCCTGCTGGTGGCCACGGATGATGAAATACTTACTGTTCTACATCACTGGCTGCAATATGTATGTAATTATGGGTGTAATTATGTCTGCAATGCTACAGGTGGCACAATGGATTTTTAAGATGCTAACAACAATAAGCGAGCATAGAAATATGGTCATTAAATTCAGACTGGCCAAACTCTCTCAATATGTCTATACCACAGTATAGTTTTATTCTGTAATAGGCCTATGTCTTTTTTATTTTATAAAACAGTACACACATTGCTGTGTGGAGTCTATTTAGAGGTTAAAAGATATGGATTATATAATCTGTAAGAAAGAAAAACAATTAAATATTTGAGCAAGTAAACAAAAACTTTCTCTTTGGATTCGTCTGCATTATCTTTGCTTTTCCAAGTGACATATCTCAACTGAAAACAAATTCAACAGCCTTCAGTTTTCCCTCCCCTACGAAAAGACCATGGCAGACACGCTCTGTTAATAGTTATCTGTCCTCAAGTCCTTGACCCCTTCCAATTGTAAACACGTTTTTTACACCCAGTCTCAGCGCCCGGGCCTGGTAGAGTTTTGTTGACATTGAGGCCCGCAGATAAGCAGAGGTTGAACCCGTTCCGGCCTGCACTGCCCTCTGGAGCCTCTGCTCCAGCTCCTGGCTCCAGAAAGGCCTGGCCAACTGCCTCCTTGGCCCCCACCGTGCACACACACACACATACACACACACACACACACACACACACACACACACACACACTCTCACACACACACACACACACACACCACCAATCAACACCACCACCACCGCCAGATCTCCACCCACCCCAAGACCTCTCCATCCCCAAAGCACACAGTGACCCTACTGGGCCACCTTCCAGTTTTCACAGGCCAAGTCCATACAATAATACAGACCAAGAGGACAACTCTTCCTCCCTCCCTCCCTCCCTCCCTCATTTCCCAAATGCACAGCTCAGTCAGTCCTACAAAGAAAAAAAAAAGGACAAGTGCAGATAAACCGAAAGAATGTCAGGAAGTCTGACACCAACGAGTGGCATGGCAAACAAACAGCCGCAGACGTCCGTCTGCATCCCCTTCTTTTAAAGTGGCCCCAATATTTCAGCTTTGAAAGTGACTACATCCTCTCTTCCTGCTCATCAGTGCAAAACCTTGAAGAAGATAGATAGATAATAGGCTCAGATGCTGTTCTGCTGATGGACTCACTTTTTTAAAAAGCAAACAAGGCTAGATCCATTGTGACAAAATCCTGCCCATGTACAAGGACCCTGTTGAGAGTCTAAATTGCAATTCATCAAGGTTCATAGGTTACAAAGGACTGTTTTAAATCAAATCAATGTGTTAGTCATGATACTATTCATAAAATAATTAATGCATGACCTTGTAAAATTATGTTTTTATGCAAAGATTAATTTAAAGTACTAACATGTGGATGAAATGTATAAAGAAAGAACTGGGGAAAACAGTAATTAGCCTGGAGGCACTAGTTGTGGGTGTGTGAGCCATTTTGCAACAATAAAACTTAAGTCCAGTACCTTACGATTGGTGTCAATATACAACTTAAAAACAAAACAAACAAACAAACAAACAAAACAATAATAACTTTCTAATTCTGATGTCTCTGCTAAATGCCTAATGTGTTTGGCTTAGAGTTGCTACAGAGGATTCTTTCTAGTATGAAGTACAGATTTACCACGGCTCAGACCACATTTTGCTCTATACTGCCTTGCCATAGGAAAGTGAATGGTAGCTGCTTGTACATTAATTGGCAACTAGTCAGTATATTTTGTTTTTGGTGGAGTGATTGGTCTCTATGAATAATTTGCTACATTTCTAGTTGTGTCTTCATTTAATCAAACCAATGTGGTAAAAGTTTTCGAAACATTATAAACAACCTGAGTCCGGTGATTGCTGGTTTTATCACAGTATCTATCAGCATTCCACTACCTCTCATGTCTAACAGCACCTGTGTTAAAACCGACATAACCACTGTCCTCTTATTTATTGCTTAGCCTACTTCAACTTCCATTTTATTTTGCATTTTGTATATTTCAGGAGCAATCCTTGCATGTTAATGTCTGCATTTGCTCAAAGGAGAATATTACTTTATGTATGACTTTAAGTTGTTTAGATCTTTGCTCAAACTCCCCCATGATTTACAGATTACTGTGTAATAACATAAGTTTCTCTGAGAGTTCATAAGGTTAAATCATTCAACCTCAGGATGCAGTGAGCAGATTTACAAGTTCCTTGTAGTGGGCCATTTATACCATAGCCTACTATAAATTGCATGCCCTGTTTAAATACACATCCTGCAAAATACAATTCTATGTGACAGAGCAACAGAGATTTTAGATAGCCCTGGGAGTGAGCGGTGACACTTATACTTGCATGAGATATAAAAGGAAATTGAGAGCTGACTCCACTGGGAGAGCAGGCCCCTCGCACGCTTGGCCTGCTCTTTGATCCTTGCTGTGTGGCGAAGCAAAAACCCAATCATTCTTAATCACATAAAGTTAACAGACCATGGCCTGGTATTTAGCTTCATGTTTATCTGTGTTATTAACGCTGCCGATGAGTGCGGGCCTTGTCACAGCAGGGTCAGACTGGCAGGTGCTGGGCTTTTCCAAATCTGGGCTTTTCATGAACCCCCCAACAAGCCCCCTTCCCCCACTTAGGTACCCAAAAGAGCGGGACAGCATTTTGTGCAGGTGAGTGCAACCAAGGGAAAACGAGTGCTAGGCTGTTATTTGTGTGTGAGAGAGACAGGGGGTGGGGATGTGTGGAGTATATAGGGTATGACTGTCATCATGTCTGATTTTTTTCAGTGCCTGACTTTTGTATACAATAGCTTCATTTTCCTTGCGGTTAATGGGGCCTAAATACCACTTATGCTGGCGAATTAACAGTAATCAGTGTGTTGAGGTTTAAAATAGGACTCTTTGATCTCGGGAGCAGCCACTGCTTTCTCAGTCTCAAACGTCTGATGGCATCTCTTTGACTGTGTGAGGGTTAGATGAAGTAACATGAGCATAGGCTAGCTTTTCTGCAAATGCACAGGGCCGCAGGAGACAGCAAGGATGACAGGGAGGCAGGCTTCGGATCACTTCAGTGTACAGGCATAGTGCACAAATGACCCCATTGTATGGCCAAGGAAGACTTTGATCATGACCATGTTTTGTAGTATAATTTTACCAATGTTGGGTCAAAATATTAAGAGGCTATCTGTAAGTAGACAGTCAATCACAAGAATGAGGCAATTCTCTACTGGTCATACATTCGCTACGTAGGCTAATCACGTTTCATATTTGGCCTGTAGGCAAGTTAGGCTAAGAAGTACAGCTAGCTGAAGCTAGCCTACTATTACTCCTCAAACTAATGTCAAATAGCTTCTGCCAGAGCCATGTGGTCTGGTACCTACACCGAAAACGGACACATCCTCAGTACAGCAAACATCTAACGTTACCAACATGACATGCCTTACCTGTCACTTGGGTCTAAGCAAGCTGACGCCTAGTTTTGCCATGGTGGTAGGGCCTATTCCAGCTGACTGAACACAATGTGGCCAAAGATCATGGAATACCGCTTCAACACTCTCTGATGTAGCTGCTGTTTGACCACTGCGTTAGGAATGTACATCCAAAGAGTATCCAGCTCACTCATGCTTCTGAGCAACTTCTGAGAGAATTCGGTGCAGGCCGTTTTCATTTAGGCAGACTACAGTAGCCTATGGTGCGAGTAGGAATTTGCATCTCTATTGGCCGAATGGTAAGTAGCCCACAGTAGCTCTTCTTGTAGGCATAAATGGCTATAAAATTAAAAGGGAGAATGCGAAACTTAGACCTCAATCAGGTAGCCACGGGTAATGTTTTAGCTGTTTAGCTATCTAGAGAGAGTGAAAGGTCAGGCCTTTTATGATATTTTCCTCAACCAAATGATTCATGTTGTGCCAGTGTAGTCAGTCAAGTCAGTGTTAGTTTATGAATGAATAATTTAATGTTTTCATATGTGTTAAGCCCAGGCGTAGCCTACTCTGATCAAAATCTGGATAACTCTGGATTGTTTTCAGTAGACCCCCCCCCCCCCCCAAAAAAAAAAAGAAAAAATAGAAATAGAAGAAAAAAATAATAAGAAGAATAGTCTATATAAAGTAATTCGTACAAAACACGAACACGAGCTATAGATGACCTGCTCACAGTAAGACTGTGCAGCAAAACTCTGCCATGGTCCCATCTGTACAGCATCTCCATGAATATTCATGGGCAAGATATGATGTAGCCTGGCCCATTAATAATCTTGTCATCTGAGTTTAATGCTCATAGTTACCCCACACCCCCACTCCCCCATTTCTTATTGCACCCTAAGATCCCTCCCCCTACCGCCCCTCCCCATTGTATCGCTCACACACCACTTATGCCAAGGAAAGAAGTCTTCAGGTCTGCACTGAGGGGTTAGTAAAAATGCAGCACTAGCCAAAATGAGAAAAAGAAGACGAAGGGAAACAGGGCCCCCGTTCACCTCATTCGTCTACCCCCCTTTTATTAGGATTAAACGCTCTGAGATCTGCCAGGAGGCCGTTTAGAGCCATGTGAAATAAAGGCCTGGTTTCTGTGTCAAGAGGCCTAGAGAGACGCCAGTGCGTTGGGGTGTCAGGGTATGCAAGCTGACCTTGAATAGCGAGCAACTATCGGAGGGGGTGGGCAAGGGGTGGGGGCTAGGACGACTGGCTGACGCAAGGTAGCATTTGCAATTGGGGGGTTTTGGTTTCAGGCCCTCCAGTCATCAATCATGCTGGGCCTATTCTGCTCTTTGACAGCTTACTACAAGGCCTGACATTTAACACTCTGGACCCAGGACCAGACTTCGCCAAGGCCCAGGGACTTCAGGCACACAAGAAAATTGAATAGAATGACACTTTTTTTCCCTCCCTGTCTCTAAGTGGTACAGGCTGAGGCAAAGCAGATACAAATTAATAATTCCCATCTGCAATAGTTAAATTACCGCTAAATGGCTTGGCTTATCCTGCTCTTCCCCTCGCCTTTTTAACCGCCCGCACACAAAAGGGGGAAAAGAATAAGTCAAGAGGCCTCTAGGCCTATTTAAATACATGAAAGTGCCTTGGATGGGGGTGTGCATGGATGGCTGGCAAGGCAGATGGACTCTGTGAACTCCTTGTGGGAGAATGTACAGAATTTTTTGATAGTGCTAAAGGGGCAGTATTCAGAATACCCATATTGTAGCGACTACTGCTATATTGTTTTGCACATATTTATTTTTTTTTGCACAATATATTTTATTTCTAACTTCAAATACGTAAACTCTTTTTACTTGATGAGAACATCTATGTGTGTGTGTGTGTGTGTGTGTTAGGTGTCTGGAGCCCAGAGGCACTTTGCAGAGTTTTGCGGGTATCCCATGGTGATAATGTGTGGAGCAAATAACACTTGTGTGTACAGTGAAATCAGTGCTTCTTAACGCAACCCTCAAAGACAAACGCAACAGATGTGGTGGTGGAATCGTTACATCCAATAGTGTAATGTTGTTTCTAATCACTGCTTGGAAATTACTCCCTGACAAATAATGCTCTTTTGCTAATGCCCTTGTGACCTCCATCATAGAAGACGGGTGGATTTTTTTTTTTGCAGTCTGTTCTGCAAAAAAAGACTTCTACTGCTGAAGCCTATGCTTTTACTAAGCAGCGTTAGATTTCCATGTGCACCGTGTCTTTCAGTGGTAACTAGATACATGCATTTGATAGGACATACTGTAATCTAATCCAACCAAATTTTTTGGGCTGTTTAGTTTATTACAGTGTAAGCCATTTTTTTATGCCTCATTGCAAATGAAAATGAGCTTATGAGGACACAAACACTGTTGGTCCCGTCGCGTTTCTAGGTCAGTAGGTCACTTTAAATAGATTAATTCACTGGGAAAAAAGACTAGTCAAATCAAGTCACATTTTTGTTGCCTGTGTGGAGACAGGGCCACTGCAAAATCATTCAGGATTCATGTCAAAGAGTGCTTGCTCTGTGTTTACCATTATCTATCAATTTGATGGAAAGAAATCTAGCTGTTGGCCACTCTAGTTGTGCTGTTGTGTTTGCATCTCTTGTGTGGTTCAGATAAGGTGTGTGTGTGTGTGTGTGTGTGTGTGTGTGTGTGTGTGTGTGTGTGTATAATGTCTGCATGTTTGCACAGAGCCACTCATGTATGTAAAAACCTCCCATCTGTGAGCCCACGTGCAGTCACACGTCTCATATGACAAGATGTGGAAGGCAGAGTAGTGACACTCTCATATGATGTGAAAAAAAAGAATGACTGTGAGACAAACATGATTCTGAAGCAAATGATGACTATAATCATTAGAACTCCATCATTAGAGCCTTAATGCTACCTTTAACACTTTGGACATATTGTTGAAACTTTAAAAAAAAAAAATGTTTTGTCTCTCCTCTCCTGGTGTTAGCCTGTCTGTTCTGATAGCCTCAGTGCTCTGACCGTGAATTCCATTCACACTCAGATGTTCAGACATTTGATGGCTTCTTTTTGGATTGCAACAACCGGCTGCGCAGATAGGCAGTTTCCTCTTTTATCTTCACGCGTTCCGCTGCCCGAATACTAGGCACAGTTGCAGGCGGCCACGACATCTTAACTGCGAGACAGGCTGCCATTGTTCTGCCTGGGCCATTGTGTGCTCTGTGGGATTCCCGAGCCCAGGCTCAGAGTTTCCTAGGGACCTCTGCTACATTACTGCCAGTTTAGGCTCTCACATGCTATGCAACATGCACAAATGCTACATGCTTTTGTAACAGGAAACCGGGCCATGATATTAAAAATGGCTTTATTATGGGAAAAGTAAACTAAAATAAATAAATTAACATCTGCGTTATGCATAGATGCATGTAATTAAATAAATATTTAATTATGGGATTTTACATAGGATTCAGATTTCTTATATTTCTGATATATTTTTTATTCCATTTTCAAAAAGAAAAAGATATTTATTCTTGGAGTAGATGTGGTACTGATTTGGTAGCTATTTGTATTATTTGCCAGGCTCTTTCACATGCATGTCTGTAATGCACTCAAACGGAAGAAATGTTGTCTGTTTTCAAATTTTGTAAGGTCCCCTAGGTGGTGCCACAGAGAACCATCAATAAATCTCTCTGTCTGCTGAGCATGCGTGCACACACACAAACACACACACATGCACGGGCACACAGCACACAACCACACAGAGACACAACCACACACATGAACGCGCACGCCACACACACACACACACACGCACACACACTAGAGAACCAAGCAGGCATAGGGAGGGAGAGGAAAGCAAGCGTGCTTGGGCCTGGTCCAGCTGGCTGATTGTGACGTCACCCCCCTGCAAGCCCTATTTTCCAAGAAAGATTCATCAGATCATGGGCATCCCTGAGCCTCTCTCTGCACATTCTACAAGCAGCACCATATGGCAGTGTCCTAAACCGCCGCACAGAGGAGCTTAATGATAGAGCCGATGTAATGTGCAGAGGCAGGGGGGTGGCAGAGGGGTTGGTGTGTGTGAGTGTGTGAGTGTGTTTGTGTGTGTGTGGGGAGGGGGTTTGTGTGTGTGTGTATGCATGCGTATATGTGTGTCTGTGTGTGTGTGTGTGTGTGTGTGTGTGTGTGGGGGGGGGGGGGGTTGGGGTTGGGGTGTGCTTGGTGGGTGGAGGGGGGGGGGGAAGAAAAACACTCATCACGTCTTTAGTCTGGGCTGGCAGTGTGAGGTCAGTTGAGAAATGGGGTGGGATTGTGAAGAGTGTGACTAGACAGATGTCTGTCCACAGTAACAAGCAGGTTGTCATTATACTCCAGTGTTGAAATATGCACTGTGAACTGCCAACCCACAACGACATGTGGGGCCCTTGCAGTAATTGCAGACACAAAACTGAATGCATGAATGAAATTATTTATTTCAAAGACGACAAAATCACAGCCTCTCAAGCAAAGATTTACAGTGTATAGTTGCAAAAAAAAAAGTAAAAATGAATACTATCAGACTAGCAGTGTGGTGATGGCAGCATCAGTCATTAAAAAGTGTCATGTCATGATTTTCAAGCACAAAATGGTAGTGTGTTGGAATGAGATCAGAATGTTACATAAAGTGGCTTGTTGGGTTGTCAACTCTGCTTTTCAGTCCACTAATGAGAAGTGATGCTGGCAGAGGGGGGAGGTTGGGGCAGTGGGGGGGAAGGGTGAAGGCACACACCTCCGAAAAATATGTTCACTAAGGACCCATTCCTCTCGGCAAATACACACAGCTGCTTGCTCCGGCTCCTAGGAAGTGTCCACACAGCCGGGCCCTGGACCTAATTAATGTTTACCCAGCCTGATTCAACTGCATGACATTTTCATGATTCTCACTCTCACTGTCTGTCACAGCCTGATCCCTGAACAATACCTCCCCTACCACCTCAAAACACACACACACACACACACACACACAAGCATATACACACAGCCGTATACACACGAGCGGACTCCCACACACACACACACACATAAGAGCATGCCTTGTTTGCAGCAAGAATTGTTTGATTCAGAAATCACGTTTGGACATTTGTTCATAATGAATTTAGCATTATTAGAATATAGGTGATTTATTTGATATTTATGCTATAAAACTCTGTAACCTGTATACTCAACATTCAGCCACTGTGAATGTGCGGATCCTATCCCCTCTACCACCACCCCCCTCCCCACCCATACCCCCCACTCCCCCATATCCCGAAGTGCTCGTTTCGAAACGTGGACACAGACCGGATGATTTTTTCCCCTCCTATCTCTAAGGCCACAGACGGCAGGATCCATGAATCATAAAAAAAAGAAAAGGAAAAAAAAAAAAGAAAAAATCCGGCAGGGTTGAGGCGGTGTGCGAGCAAGTCAAGAAGGTGGCTGGCGAGTGTGACACCCAACCTCGGGTGACAACAGACGCGCCTCTCAAGACTCTATTGCCCCCCGCGGTTGTCAGGTGGGGACAGAAGGACCTGGGGGCGGCAGTGTGGAGGGGTAGGTGTAGGGGGTAGGGGTGGGTGGGGGTCGGGGGGCAGGGGTGCTGGGGTTGTGGTGGTAGAGCTGGTGAGCATGATTGATGGAGTTGTGGTCGGTCCATAAAGGTCTGCCAAGAGAGCGGGGAGATAATCAGAGAGAGGGCGTCCACTGTCTCACCCCTCCCAGGCATGAGGAAGGTGGGGAAGAGAGAGAAATGGAGGGAGGGAAGGGGGGAGTGTGTGATAGAGAGAGAGAGAGAGAGAGAGAGAGAGATGAGTCTGAGCTGGCTCCGAATTATGAAGCAGTCAGGAAGCCTGATGATGAAACTCTGAAGGTCGGGTGTAACAAGAGCCACCTTACAGGGGTCAGCACCTCTCCCTTGCCATGTGTTTTGTTCTGCGCGACCCCCCTCCGTATCCAACAAAGCATCGCCTCCCCTACCTATACTATATGTGTGCCTAGGGCAGGATTGAGGAGAAGGGGGGAGTGTGATGTGAGTGTATACGTGCATGTGTGTGTGTTTTTATGTGTGTGTGTGTGTGTGTGTGTTTGTATGTGTACATTTGCACATAGATCGTGTGTGTGAGTGTATGTGTGTGTGTGTGTGTGTGTGTGTGTGTGTGTGTGTGTGTGTGTGTGTGTGTGTGTGTGTGTGTGTGTTGAGGCGAGGTGGGGGTTGCGTTACAGTCCTGTTTATCTGCGTCTGACCTCCACCCAGCAATTCTGCTCTTGATAAGAGGAGGGTTGGCCTCATAATGTGCTCGGCAGCTGATATCAGCCCTGTATCCTTGTGAAATTGATTACCGGGGGCCTGGGCGGCGCACAAAATATAATAAATAGAGATGACACAAAAGACACACACACACACACACACACACACACACATATACATACATACACACACACACACACACACACACTCGCACACACGCAAGCTTCACACAGGGAGGCGCTGGCTGATGGGCAACACCGCCTCAGCAATTACCCGCTGCCCACTTAAAACAGGGGTCGCCAAGGGCAGGTGGGGTGGGTGTGGTGCTTGCTGGAGGTGGCGTGGTGGTGCAGGGTGGGATGGGGGGGGGGGGGGGTGGTGTTTGTGGCAGAGGAGTTATGGTTATTTCTTATTCTGTATGAAAGGGATGAGACACACTGCATAGTGTAGCAGACAGTCTGCTGTGTGTGTGTGTGTGTGTGTGTGCGTGTGCGTGTGCGTGTGTGTGTGTGTGTGTTTTGTCAGCAAAGTGTCTTGTGTCTGAGCACAAGACATCCACATCCTGCTAACAAGCATGTCTGCAGATATCTCTCCTAAAAAAAAAGTGTGTTAGATCGAATAGATATTTCTGGCAGGTATGCCCTGCAACCTCAATAATATATCTCTATTTCACCTCCTCACAAGGCGATTATGCTTGCCACAGGGCATATATCTTGGATATGCTGCCGATACAAAAGATGTAGCCACACCAAAAGCTACGCTTGGCTACGTCCCTTAGAATCACTGATGCTCCAAATTATACTGCCACACGCGCTGGAAAAATAAAGGTCAGGCGAGTCGTGTCCCTTTGACCTTAGTTCATTATCATGCAGATGTCGCAAGCTCAGGTCTGGGCGGAGCCTACACTCACTCTCACACAATAACATTTGCAAGGCCCCTTGTCAGATCTTATACCCGGATTTTGTCATTGGCTTTTGAAGACATGCGAAGAGCCATGCATCGCTGCGTTCAAGACGGGTTTGTTAGTCCGTAGTGCAACACAGCGCATCTCTAGGGGCTAAATAGAGTCATCAAGGGACTTGTGGAGGGGTGAAATGGTGGAGGTAATTCTGATAGCCCTTCATGACTGCAGCAATTTGAGTCACTTACAGTAGCGCCCTCCATTAAAGCCCGGCTATTCATAAGAGGCCATTGAGGGAAACAAAGGCGGCGTTATCGCGCGCATGACGCACAGCGGCTTCCATTCTGGTCATCCTCTCTTCCTGTTGTCCTCGTGGCGGAATGTCACAGCATAATGATCAAGGACGCAGACGTGGGACTGTGGCAGGGCACGCCTCGGAAGCGCTCATGCTTCAGCAAAAGCACATTATTCTCGTCTCTGAATGCGTGTGTGTGTGTGTGAGACTAGTCTCTTTGAGCACTCGGTTTTATTGTATAATAGCATAGTAACTGCCTTCTGTATAGGCATATTTATCCCCTGAGGGTAGCTTTTTTTAAAAGGTTTTCTAAAAAATTATGAATATAATCTATTTTACAACTCAGTTTTGATTATTAAACATCCCCAAAATATATATATTGTAACTATTTCTTAAAGACAAAAAAAAAAGATTACTTTTAAAAGCTGACCACAAATGTCTGTCTTTTTGTTTTTTTCCTTGTCTTAAGCATGTTGTCTAAGGACCTCCTGGTGGCCTATGGCTGTGGTGTGGGTTATCATTTATGTGCAAAGACATTTATTAATTGGGGGGATGTCCTCTGGCTCCACCCTGAGATGGTGCGGAGGTCATTGTTGGGTCCCACCTTTGGGCTGACCCTGGCCTACCAGTGACCTGTGAGGAGAGGACAGACTCATGTTTACTGTCTGATGGCCCCTGTAACGTCCGGGGCACAGCAGGGCCCGCCCAGCAGCACTCTCCCCCTTCACTCTCATTTACTCACTCACTCACTCACACACACACACACACACACACACACACACACACACACACACACACACACACTCACACACTCACCCACTTCCTAACTCTCTCACTTCACTTCCACTCACCCACCTCCTTCTCTCTCTCATTTACTCATACACTTACTCACTTATTTACTTCCGTCAATTCGTCCTTTTCTCCTGTGAAACTCCACTACATCTTTTCACTACACTGTTTTTGTCTTTCTATTTTACCTTA
>JAODXP020000017.1:6920587-6965587 GCA_027497455.2 Sardinella longiceps
ATTCCTCCAGCCCCGCCGTGGAACCACCATAGTCATGGTTCTCCCTGTGCTGCCTGTCACCGCCACTGCTGCCGTTACGGCTGTTGTTGCTACTGCTGCCCACACCCCCCCTCCACACACACACACACACACACACACACACACACACACACACACACACGTAGATTAATGAAGATTCCTTCACTGTTTTGTAAACTTGTCAAAACAGCGCACAGGTTTTAACGCTTCACATACCCCGGTTTACATTAGCCCATTTCCCTCCCCCTACCCCCCCCTTTCCCTTTTTGTTCACTCTCTGCGCTGTGATATCATGTAGGTAGCATAGGCCCCTGGTAGGCTGTTACTGTATGACATCCATCTCAGGGAAGTGTGCCTGCCGGCTCTGTACTAATAACGCTGTTTAACAAACACCATTCCTGCCGCGGCAACAGAGCACCAGAGTGCCACCTCGGTGTACTGTGGCACCTGACAGATTTGGATATTTATCTCCGGAGGAGTAGTTCACCATCTAATACACAAGGTTTACATATCAGTTTGGTGGGTAAGAGGAACGGTCAGAGAGGGAGCAGCAGGTGGTCTTGCAGAATAGACGACACTCCATAACATCAACAGAGAGAGAGAGAGAGAGAGAGAGAGGAAAGGAGGGGTGGGGGGCCTTTAATGTCATCTACAAGAGCTGCTTATGTGTAATGCAATAACACTGTCATTTTAAGAATAACATATCTGTGCGCTGGCCGGGCTAATTCAGTTGTATCATATTGTGACCTTCTCAGTTCTCATTTTTGCACATTGGCATTACAGGGAATTAATAAAGGACAGCAATGAAAGGTTGTAGTTTGAGCTGAAATCAATAGCATCATTTTCAGATGTAGACGTGTTTTAATAGCCTGAATTCAAGATAGAGTCTGCGTCGACATGGATGGGTATTAGAGAGAAAATAATTATTGGAAAAACTATTCAAGAAGTATGTATGCTAACTTGATTAGTTTAATGGAAGTCGTGTGGTTATGTGAATTTGTAACAGTGCACCGCAGGGTATGTGTGTGTGTGCGTGTGTGTTCTGAGGGGTGGGGGGGTAGATGGCACACCCAAATCCATGCAGTCTTTCTCAGAAACCCGAAAGAAACAGAAATGACAGCCTAATATTGTCCGACATTCCATCTCATTCAGCGGCCAGGACAATGTGCTAATACAGTTGCTTAGATGTTGATCTCTGTTCAGCGTCCTGATGGCCCCCTACCTTTGGTTTGTCATACGCCTTTACGATTCGAATGGAGCCAGATTGTGTGCTCACAATAAAGGACCTTTTAAGTCCATTATGGAACAAAGATGGTTAGTGACATTGTGCAACAAGAGATTGACCTCCGGTGATCTTGCTCTTCTTGGATCAGGACTCCTAGGCTTTTTTTCTGTGTGGGGTGGGGGTGGGGGGTGGAGGGTGGTAGTGGTAGGGAGGGGAGGGGGTGGGGTACCAGGATGTGAAGAGGCAGTGAGAGAGGGGGAACATGGGAACCAGATCTCCCACGTCTCCAGCTGCTCCCTCTCTCTCTCTCTCTCTCTCTCTCTCTCTCTCTCTCTCTCTCTCTCTCTCTCTCTCTCTCTCTCTCTCTCTCTCTCTCTCTGTCTCTCTCTCTCTCTATCTGTCTCTCTCTGTCTACTGGTCCCATCACGTGACTGTGCCTTTCCAGCAACGTCGGGACATGGGCCTGACGCGCCCGTTAGAGCGAGGAGGGAAGCGCGAGGGAATGTCAAGCTTCTGATTTACCACTGAAGTGTTCTTTTTTTTTTTTCTTCTTTTTTTTTTTCTCACAGAGGTTTATGATTCCAGAAATAAACGCTAAAAGCATCGCCGTTAAATGTCCCCTTCCATTTCACAATATTTGTCGTCCTAGAGCAAAGATGAGAACATTAAGACAATGACACTATAAATCTAGATGTCTGAAAAAAAAAGGTTATGTAAGGATTTTGGTGCTAAAATTAGCCCACAAAAAGAAGACAAAATATGCATTTGCGCCTGAAAAACTTGACTCTGTGCCTATTTCAAGTCACCACAGCATGCGGCCTCATGAATAATAGGCCTCAGCACGTCTGTCAATCCATGCCGACTATAAATCAATCATTTGATTGAGTCTTTCGGCAGGCTCGCTGTCACACAGCACAGGGGATGTCTGGGGTATAATCATTACAGATCAAGAGATATTTTAGGCCAACCAAAATAACATCTGTCTCTAGACATCCATGAACTCTGCGAGCCCTCGGAAAGCCCTGTACCTCGCAGCTGAACTCTGCATCTCTCCAGTCAGGAAACGATCTGATTGTGAATTTAATGAACCCCAAAGTACAGCCCTTGTTATTCCAGCTGTATTTTGAGGCAGGTCCTGAAGTGTATAAACACTAAAAATAAATATTCACCGGTAGTGTAAAAGCAGCGTAAATATAGACTGATTGATCCGTTGACCAGCACTAAATGCCTACATAAATGGTTCATGTTGTTTCATTTTATAGTTTGAAAACAGGATGTAATAAGTTTGTTCCTTTTCTCCCTGATATTCCTTGATGTGAAAAAAGAAATCTTGTGGGTTAATTTAACCGTCGCTAAGTGTCTGTTTTAATGTCCTCCCTTCATCACATTTTATGGCTACCCTTTTTTTTTTTTTTTTTTTGACCTCCGCCACACACAGCTGATGTCCCCGTTTTATGTAAGACAAATAAATGAACAATCACTGTATTTTCCACTGAGTAATTCCAAAGAGAGAGAAAAAAGAAAACAATTAAAAAGCCCTTCTTCTTCCCATCCCAGACGATTCCCACGCATTTTTTGGCAAGAGAAGCCCTCTGACAGTCTCCAGAGGGCTCGCTTCTTTTCCAGTCCGCGAGGAACTTGTCAGGAAAAGATCTACATTTCCCAGAGTGGAGTGTGGGCGAGAGTGAGGAGCAACACAAAAAGACGGACCAGCAGGGTGAGTGCGTGCTGGGGGGTGGCTTGGGTGGGGTGGGGATGGGAGGAAGGGGGGGGAGTGGAGGAGTGGGGTTGGATAGATGGAGAAAGGGTTCACAGAGAAAGACAGAGACAGAGAGAGACACTAAGAGATGGTGAGATGGGAGAAAGAAAAAAAAAAAAATGAGAGGTTGCCGATATCTTGATATGTGCAAAGCAGCCTTGAGCCTGTCAGGCCTTGAAAAGAGAAGTCAGGTTGGTCCTGTGCTGGAAAGAAAAGAGGAGAATATGGAGGCCACAAGTCTGTCAGGAGCGTCATCAGCACACTTTGTCTCAGGCCCTTTTTTTTAGGGGGGGACAAAATAGCCTGTATTAGTAGCAAAGAATGAACAGTGCCCTGAGCTCCCCTCCACACCCCTCCAATAATCAAGGCTTTGTTCTTGACGCGCACTGAGGGCCAGGGGAGCAGAAGTGCATGGCTAATCAGTTTAACCCTCCCAGATACCCGCTTGACTTTTGACAGTTTCACATGATCTGTGGCTGACAGCAGTGCCAGGGCTTCTGTGCCGAGCACCATAGCCTGCAGTACAGCAGGGCCAAAGAGCCCCGACCTCGCTGCCACACTGACCTGCCAGGTGACACCGCTGCCCGAGGGCTGGCTCAGGGCTCCAACACAATGGCCGTCTTTTGGACAGCTCCTTAAAGGCCCTTGAGCTGGCAGTTTTATCTCCCGAGATGATATTATCTTTATTCTAATGAAGTGGGAGGAGAAGGTTTTTTTTTTTTTTTTTTTTTTTCCTTGAAACATCTTTTGTTTTTTCATCCAGGCTGAGTTTTTGACAGTTTGACCTGCTCGGGATGGGCTGGGGCACAGACGGCTTCTCCAGGGTCAGGGAAAGTGACAAGAATGTCAAAACTGATTTTGGCAGATGGACAAGCAACAGGTTTGGCTTTTTTTCGGCATTTTATTCTGTTTTCAGGCATAATGGAGTAAGACAAATGTGGGTTTTCCTTCAGCTGAGAGCTAAACTGTGCTTTTTTGCAAATGAAAAGAGAAAAAAATTGAATCGCAATTTAGGCGCCAGTACTTGCCACCAGTGGTTCACACGTTTAGCATTTTTTGCACAAAACTAGTTTGATCCACATTTATTTTCAGTATAGTAGTCTATATCAAGTGTATATTCACTCAAGATAAAATATATCTATATACAAAAATAAAATACAGATAGGACTAATATATATAATGTTTATGAGTGAGCTAAAAATATGCAAAGATGGCTCATTTCCTTATTTTAATGCCTCAGACCTTATTTCTAAAACAAAACATGCATGTTAAACAAACTGAAGTTAAACTAAACTATGTCATCTTTCAGTCATAATACTAAAATGTCCACATAATGCCACCATAAAATGATGCCCTACTGGAACATACTGTAGATAAATTACGTACTCTTGTGATGAGAAAAATAACCGACTCCAAATTATCTATGGTTTTGTGTTTTTCCCCATGCAAGGCCATTTTTTTCTCCCTGTGTAATCTCCCAAGTGAAGCCACTGAAATGAGATGGTGAAAATGTGCTTCCCATGAGTCTCTCTCTCTCTCTCTCTCTCTCTCTCTCTCTCTCTCTCTCTCTCTCTCTCTCTCTCTCTCTCTCTCTCTCTCTCTCTCTCCCTCTCTTTCTGTGGTGGCCAGTGTGCGGCCTGTCGGTGGTCTCCAGTCACCAAAGGCCAGAGCCCTTCAGTTTGTCTTTATTAGGCAACAAGCAGCTTTAATCAACAGTGGAGGAGCCCCATGCCTTCCTCTCCTCTAATGCGCCATTAAGGTCCATTCAGAGTGACTGAACAGTTGTCACACAAAGTGGAGAAGCACGGAGTAATCAATGGTAGTTAAGAACTGTAATTTATCACCTTGCCACGGCCAGGGGCTCGGCGCGGCGGCACCAGGCCTCCCCTGCCTGAGGGTGGTGACGGCGGAGGGAGGGAGGCTCGAGGGGGGCGGAGGAGCGAGCGGAGGGTGGGTTGGTTGGTGTCGTGGCCGTGGTGTTGCCGCAGGTCGGGCCACAATTACTCTTCATCTAAGGTGGCGTATGCGCTGACTGACACAGCCACAGTTCAATTGCGGCATTATCTGGGTATATCAATAATGTGGAATTAAAAGCGATTGATTTTCGCATGGGTGTTTTTCTTTTCCTCTTTCTTTCTTTCCTCTCTCTTTGTATGGTTTCTTATATCAGAGGGAAATTGGCCAAAAAAAAAAAAAAAAACTTATATCCCTCACGCTTTTGAATGGGTTAAATTAGTTCTATCTTTTTTTGGTAGACACAGTGCTGTCACGATTCTCCTACAATTTTAAGCGTTGTAAACATTTAAAGTATGTTATTTCAAGTTATTTCACTGTAAGGTGAATAAACATCAAGTTCTCCCTCTAGTGTTTGACTGTTGTAGTCCGTCTTGTGGCGTTGCTTCTTATTAAAGAAAAGGGGGTTGGTGGGTGGGGGGGTCATTTTCTACTTATTGCTTAACCTAGCAAGGAAGGAAGCACATTCTCAGACATCTGCATATTATGTGAAGTGCAGATGTGGATAGAAAGTGGAAATAGAAATAACTATGCACATGCTCACAATGCCATACTGAGGCACAAAATGTCGAAATAGCATATTGTAGTCTGGTAGTAAGGTTAGATGAAATTTTGTTGCTAAAATGCTAAATCTACATAACCTCAAAGGAGCTATCCGTGAGATAGCCTTGTCCCAACAAAACTGATGCATAACATTTTATCAAGCAGAGAGAGAGAGAGAGAGAGAGAGAGAGAGAGGAATGATACTTCAGTGAGGCCATGGAGAATGTCACTGTGCTCGGCCTGAGATATGGAAAAAAGAACAAGATCAGAGGTCTACAGAAAATTGCCATGGTAACATGTTAAAAGATTTGTGTTAGCATATTTTCAACATTCCTGTTCAGATTAAACTACCTATAGTCAAGGCAACATGTCATATATTAGTCTCCAAAAGTTTTGTGTGTTACTTTTACATGAAATAGTCCTTTTATCTAGTTTATTTTTATTTTATTTTTTTTTCTATTGCCAACTTTGAAGTGCTTATGTTGTTTTGGATAGCACTCTTAAAAGCGGTCCCTTTTGTAAGCTATTTTAGTCCAAAAAGGTAATACATAATATGTACAGTATTATATATCCAACAGACACCATCTGCCATGATAAACATCCGCTCAAAGCCAACTGGATACAGAGATGGTAGCTTCCTTTCAGAATTGCATGCTTGAAAATCTCTACAACGCACCGAGGCTCTATTAGCTATAATAAGAAGTGATTTGTTGGTCAAACGCGAAGGTTGAACTCTGTGCATAGCGGATGTTGGAGGTGAGACTCGTAAGGCCGCTGTGTGTTGCCAACTGTATAAATTGCATTAAGAAAAGGAGGTCAGCTGTAGAGCAGTGGATAAAAGACTTAATTTTAGTTTGATTGTGTCCTTCCCCTCTGTTTGCGTCGAGTCTCTTAATTTAGATTAAAAATATGTCGTCGGGCAAATAACACAAGGGGGCCTTAATCGGGGAGCGGCATGATCAGACTGAGAGCAAAGCGAGGGAGAGAGGAGAGAGGGAGAGAGAAGCAAGAGAGAGAAAGCGGCATGAGAGAGAGAGGGAGAGAGAAGCAAGAGAGAGAAAGCGGCATGAGAGAGAGAGGGAGAGAGAACAGAGAGGGTGAGAGGGATAGAGAGAAAAAAAAATGATGCCAAGCAATTGCCCACAAATCACAGTGCACATGAACAGTCCAAACAGCCATGGCGGGGAGGTGGGGCAGGGGGTGAGAGGAGAGAAAAAAAAAAAAAGTTGAAAGGGGCCCCAAAAAAAAAAAAAAAGAATAAGAAAAATTTCAATTTCAGGAGCATTATTATTTTCATTAATCATAGCAGCGCCGTCACCTCTCTCCTTATGCCTTAGCTGGAGATCTATTATCCGCTCCATTTAGCTCCCACCATATTACCTCATATGTTTTCCTGGTCGACCAAATAAGACTTAAGAGATAAAACAATTTACTGTTCA
Organism: Sardinella longiceps; assembly: GCA_027497455.2. Lineage (NCBI taxonomy): Eukaryota > Metazoa > Chordata > Actinopteri > Clupeiformes > Clupeidae > Sardinella > Sardinella longiceps. Next base: position 6,927,585 of record JAODXP020000017.1, read on the forward strand.
TTATGAGGCATGTCACAGGAATCAATCTATTAACCTGCGTTAACTGGGCCGGCTGGGGAAGGAGCTCGGGACCCGCGTGGCTGCCGAGGGAAAATGGATATTTATATATTATACGTCCGAGATCATAAAGAAAGGGTGGGCATTTAATACCCGTTCCCTCCCCTCTCCTCTCCTCTCCCCCACCTCAGCTCCCCCTCCTCCGCTTGCCTGCTCTGCCCTCTCTGCCGTCTACCCAGCACCCGGTGGATGGCTTTATTTTCCTGGTGGCCAAGGCACCCTCCTCGCCTTCACACAGCCTCTGACCTGTGAAAGATTCTAACAAATTAGCTTCTATTGTGGAGCCAAAGGTGCCATCAATGAGTGGACGCTCGGCTGAGCCTAAAGTATGATGGGAGAAGCAGGCGACAGTGCAGGGAGCCTTGACGTGATTGAATTAACCCTTTGTAGGAAGTGTACTGATAGGGGGAGGGAGGGAGGGAGGGATGGAGGGAGGGTGGACTAGCTGAGAGGTTTTGGGGGCTGCCAGGGCCGGTTTGATGAGAAACAGGTGCCTAGCAGGCCTAGGACTCTGCTGAATGTCTATTCACAAACGTAATGATGCTTCTTTTGTTGAATATCTTTTGTTAGGAGGACGAGATCTATCTCTCTCTCTCTTTCTCTTTCTCTCTCTCTCCCTAACTCTGACACACACTCATACACACACATACACACACACACACACACACACACACACACACACATTCTGTTTTTCACTTTTCCCATTTCCATTTAAAAATTGAAAAGATATCAAAATGATTCCTTTCTTCTTTTCTTCTCTTGTTTGTCAACATTGAGGCTGTGCCTTAAGGGGGATTCATTTTGTCTGTTTTAATCATTTTAGGCTGGTCGTCATTGATTTGTCAACCATTTTGTCGTTTTTCAGCATGCCTACCCTGCCTACCCTGAACAATGTTCATATATCCTAGCACAGTTGTGATCTACCCCTTGTTGTTGTACGTATTTGCTTTGAAGCGCATTTGTGTGTTTTAATTGTGTGTGCATGTGTGTTTACTTTAGTGCACATCTGTTCATGTGTGTCTTTGTGTTTATTTTTGGTGTGTGTGTGTGTGTGTGTGTGTGTGTGTGTGTGTGTGTGTGTGTGTGTGTGTGTGTGTGTGTGTGTGTGTGTTAGGTCTCAGTAGCCCAATCAGTAGCACCATGCTCCTCCAGGCCTGAACTTATTGACATATCTGAGTATTGATGAGGCGGTGAGCATTGTGAGCAGGTTCATATTTGTATGATAATGAATGTTTGAACTATGTCTATAGGAGGTCACCCAATCGCCTGACACCATCATAAGTGTCTCAATAAGCAGTTTCCTATTAAAAGGGGAAGGGTGAGTGTGTTTGCCTACTGCACATTAACCTTACAAGCTTGTGTGTTTGAATAATTTATTTCAACCCACGTAATCATCGCTTTTTTTTTTTTTTTTCCTCGAGTTCTTTTCTGTTCTCGGTTCATCCATGTCAATTGACACTTGCAGCACAAACGCTCATTTCTATATTCTACAAGCTAATGTCTGCGGTCGATCGATAGGAATATTAATGGGTTCAGTTCACAGTAGTGTTGCTAATCAGATGTGACCCTTTAAATCAGTGAAAGCAGAGAAATGGTAGTATGTACAAAGGAGAGTGATCAAGACAGAGAGGGGAAGGGAGAGTGGAGTCAAAAGTGCATAGTGACAAGAAACCAATGTGCTTTCGCTTTCTTTTTCTTTTTTTTCCCCTTTTTTCCTTTTTGGCAGGGGAGGTTATTGGGGAGGGCTAGTGATTAGTGTTAGAAATAACATCAAACTGGGATTCATTAAAATAATTTTGAAATTGCACTAAACGAGCTGTGTCAGAGAGAGGGCCCCAGGGCATGTCAGTACAACTCCAATCTATGCCCCCCACCCTCTCCGCATAACCCCCCCCCCTCCACCCATCCCTCATCGTCCTTGCCTCCCCCACCTCCGCACCTCCTCATCTGTACAGATATAAACACTGCTCCCTCCATGTTGGCCAAGCTGCCTCAGGTGCCTCCTGTAATCATATAGAAGTCTGTGCTGTCGCTCATCAAGATCAATAGGCGTTACAATTACATTTTGATCTTTGTGCTCAATCAAAGCGGTTTGGGCATACATACATACATGCTTGTTTATCATTGATCAGAGGAATCGATCTGGGTGATGTTTAATACGTCTGAATAGTATTTCAGCCATGAGAGGTTATGCTTTTTTTATGCATTGCATGTTTTGATAAGTAGATATGCCAAACTTGCGTGAAACGTAGTGTAAAACGTAATTGAAACAAACTATTATACCTGCAGGATGATGGGGGGGGGGGGGGGGGGGTAGGCCCCTTAGGGTTGTTGAAGCTGTACATACAAATTCCTTCACATTGGATGATCTGACTCAAGTGAGGGTGTACGTTTTCATTGTGACAGTGAAGGTCTATTAACATCTGTCAGGGTTATTGTGTCTGAGACGTCTCTAGTCTTAGGTTAGGAACAGCTATTATCAGCTGTTAGAGCTTTGGAGTGAAGAAAAGGAAACACGGTGTGTCTTGTGAAGGCTCTTTCATGCTAAAAGTAGCCCTTTATTGGCTCTGCATAAAAACACTTAGATGTCTGGCATGCTCCCCCCTCCCCCCACTATGGCTATAAATATGTGGATACGCTCAAAATTGGATGATTGGATGTATTTCTTGAACTCTTTCACTTCTAGATCTGACTCAGTTAAAGAATTAGCATACCTTTACCTCAAACTTTGTGTCTGGTAAGCAAACAAAAAATAGTCCTTTTCTGTCTCCCCCTCCCCCTTCCCCCTTGTCTCTGCGCTTACAAACTCTTAATACCTGCCACTAAGTCACTCTGAAGGCAAAACTCCTGCCCTCTAGCCAGTTGCCCGCCACAGATGTGACATCTGTCAGCCGCAGCTTACCACCTATTACCCAGGAATGTCATCAAGGGAACGGAACACGTGGGAGGATTCTGCCTGCTCCCATTTCTCCTTAAAACTTCACAGGTTTCCACGATGACAATTAGGAGTCGTTGAAGCTTGATAAAGGGCAGGATTTTCAGTTGTCTCATCCCTACTCAAGCAAACAGCCGGAGGCAAAGGCAATCTAATCGTGTGATATAACAGGTTTTTTTACTCCCTTGTAGTTATAGCTTTGCAAGTGAAACCACCAACCTTAGCTTTACAACGTTAGCCTAGTCTAATGCAGAACAGAGGCTGACTCAAATTGAGAAAAGTGGTATTGCTGCTGTAAAGTGTAATGATGCCGGCCTCTGTGCAAACATCTTGGCCTTTAAATTGGTTAGCGTGGCTTGGTAATGAGACACATTAAGTGTGGGAGTGCCAAATATCAAATCTAGCTTAGGGTCATTACCTCAGATCAGCAGAAGCCATCACAATAGTAAACAAGACATTCATACAGTACAAACACATTTTATCTTTCAACTGTAGATAGATAGATAGATAGATAGATAGATAGATAGATAGATAGATAGATAGATAGATAGATAGATAGATAGATAGATTGATTGATAGATAGGTAGACAAGATACTGTAGGTAGGTATGGAGATAGGACACATTGACACATTTCAGCTGGAAGTAAAAAAACTAGTTCAGTTCCTCTGATGTGACGGCACGTTGTAGATAAATACTGGTACTTTGCAATTCAAGGTTTTTGTGATAAAATTGGCAACATGGAAAGTATCATTTTGGGCCACTGGCTCTCTATATTATCTCTGTGGCTGTCAAAAGCATCAAGTGCTGTATCTATACTCTAATGTGCCGTATCCTGACATGAACTGGAAGCATGCACTAACTTGAATGCCCATATAATATAGGAACCTGTAAATGTGTCTGTAGGCTGTTAACACGATGATTCAGTGGCTGTTTTAGATGTGAAGATGTAAGGTGAATTTTAATCTTTAGCTAATCTAATCGCATACATCACGTGCAATGTCAAGACTTGCCATCTTAGTGTAGTTCCTATATGTTTTTGTTTGATTTATCTCATTCTTTAATTTTCAGGAATTTCAATTAACATGTATAGGGGGGAAATGAAGATCAAACCCAGCGTGGGAACATTGTGTGTGTGTGTGTGTGTGTGTGTGTGTGTGTGTGTGTGTGTGTGTGTGTGTGTGTGTGTGTGTGTTCATATTCTTCATTTCTTTTTTCTCCTTCTTAACAAGAGATAAAACTTGAGAAGCCAGTTGAAATAAATAATCTTGTTTACTTGAAAAGGTTAAATAAGCAACCAAGCACTAATCCAGTTTGCATGGTGGAATGTTGAAAGAAAATAGCAATATTTCTGCTAAGAGTTCCCACAGCCAGAGGACAGTGCCCATTTATTTTTTTTACAGAACTGGGAAGGTCATCTCTTGTGATATTCTTATTTATTAATTTACTACTGCCATAAATTCATATCTGTAGATGTCTGTTTCAACTTGGGAGGTTGGGTGAAAATGCATTCCACAACAGGATAAGAAAGAAATTTTTGGGTCTGACAGTAATTTTATTTTCTTAACCTTGAAATGGAGCACTTGGACAAGTCCAGTATGTGAGCATGCTCTAAATCATGTGTCCTGTCCCGCACAGACCACACTTAAAATGTCTGTTTGAACCCAGAGTGTTCAGTTCAGTTCACCCACCAAATACTCATCCAGCTGCAAGTATGCTCAGGAACAAAAGCTGTGCTCTTGGTAGGTTCAGCAGAGTAGATGTTATCACAAGGCCTTGCGTTATTTCTCGTTCCGTCTGTAGGCCATTGCTCTGTGTTACGGTGTCAGACGACTGTGTTGGAGAGCATCTTGGCCATGAACTGTCTGCGACTCCGATGATTCTTGAATGTAAGACAGGCCACATTGGTAGTCACCCTCGCTGACTGTATGCTTTTTGAGCTAGCATTACAGAGGGAGGCGGTACAGAAGAGTGAACTAAATGCAAAGCGTAGCGATCAAAAGAGTTCAAAGGGCTGACTGAAGTACTGTTAAATAAAAAATAAAAAAATAAAATAATATATAAATATATATATATATGCTGCTTTTGACGCTGTGCTTTTAAGGCGGCGATAAGGGTTCTCTTGTGGCTGTCAAATGTATTCAAACCCATGCTCCTTCAGGTTGGAGCCTGGAAAGCACAGAACCAGAGTGGGGAGGAAAATGAGTATGAAATGACCTTTTTTGTGCGTCGGCGAATGTTGTGCATAGGTTTGAAGATGAGAGAAGAAGGTGCTCGTCTAATCCCGACTCCTCTCCAATTGGTGTTGCAAATGTCTCCGTCTGGGCTAATCTTCCCAGGCTCGTGCGGCTTGAGGCCTTCAGAGTTAACCTGACATTTCCAGAAAATTAGCCTTTCAAGTGACCTGAGTGGCTCTCTGTGAATTTCTCGATAAGAGGGACAGATAGCTTCCCCCTCTTTATTTGTTTATTCAAGCTGACGTCGGGAGGCCTATTCTCTCTCTCTCTCGGCCACTGCTGCATTTTCACCGCACATTTACACAGTCAGTCCCCCCCCCCCCCCCCAACTGTGAAATAAAAGGATAGGCTGACTGGAGTGCCTTGGTTTGGCATTATTTTTCAAACTGTTAGCCTTTCAAACTTTCAGGACATGTGCACATTTTGTGCTCAATGTTTAAACATTAATTAGATAAGGCTGATCGAAAAACAAAACAAAGAAAGAAAAAAACAAATACAGGTCTCCAACAATGTGTTGTTATTACCTGCATTAATGTTTGTTTGTGTTTCATGAGTTATAAGAAAACATTTAAGTCTACCATTTGTGCTGTACCTCCATATAAGTGACTAATAGTTCATTCTCTCTGACATATTGTAATGTGACCAGTTTATAGACACTTGACAGTTGATGTGCTGTGCATGTAATAGAAAGGGGTTGTCAGTGATATAAAATGTGATATACATATTTGGAGTTAAAGAGGATCTTCATTTTTTTTTTCATTTTTTTTTATAATCCTAGATTTGCCCCCTTTTAAAAATGTAGTTTAAATTTACATCCAATATGTTCTAGCCTATATCTTGGATCTAAGACCTTCACGAGTGAAGCCCATCACCATGATGGTGTGGTGGTGGTGGTGGGGTGGGGGGGGGGGGTGTCTGTGGTGGGGGTGGGATCGGGGGACTGAGGGAGGGATGAGGCACATGGAAATGGGTTTGGATAGAAAATTAAGTTCAAAGGTCAGGCGGCCCGGTCTGAAGGGTAACAGCAGATGAAATGTGGCTATTTGTTTTAAGCCAAGACTGATTTCATCGTGGCTGGAAAAGGTCAATGTGACATGAAAAAGGGATTCATCTCCATTGGCGCTGGCGGGGCTGCTCGCTGCTCGCTCTCGCCTTGCCTGTGTTTACTTACGTATTTACACTTGGGCTTGCTAAACCGCGTCATTATTCACTCGGCCGGCCGGCCTGCCTGCACTCGGCCAGACTCCTTTCTTTCTGGCCCTTTGCCTTACATGTAAACACCTTCCTTTTACATGATGATAATAATAATAATGATCATTAGTATTTTTAAGGGGGTGATGGCCTTGGGGCAGGGATGTGTAGGTTGTTGTTGTTGTTGTTGTTGTTTTTGTATTGGACTTCCAAGACTTATTTATTTTATTGTATGTATAATGTATAGCTGCTCCCAAGGACGAGTCTGTTGTGTGTTAACTCGTTCAGTACATTGATGGTAAGGAGGCAAGGAAAAACACACACACACACACACACACACACACACACACACACACACACACACACACACACACACACACACACACACACACACACACACACACACACACGCATAAATGCCCCAGTCTCCCTTTCATCCTCATTGGTGTTGTGTGGGGGCTCATGTGGGGCTTTTTTGCTGAATGATATTCAACTATTATTGCGGGCAAACACTATTTAAAATGAGAATGGCAGCGGGCTGAAGACCTGAGCACAGGTTGAGTTTACCCAAGGAAATGCATGTACCTCCCGGCCCCGGGCTCCAGCCACACAAAGGGGAAAACACATAAAGGCGTGAGGATCCCGTGGCCCCTTGCCTGCATCGCCTGTGGGGGACTGGGGGAGTGCGGAGAGGACACCGAGGTCAGAGCAACTTGATTTGTATCTGCCGTCCCTGCGGGACAGCCAAATACACCAGGCCAATGCAAGTTACCTGCCCTTTAGCTAGCCTGCTGCACCCAAACAATAAGCCAGGGTACGGGTAGATGAATGAGAGCCGTGCTCACCCCTGAGCAACAGCTCTGCCAGGGGAATGAAGGGGTTGCAGGTGGTGGGGGTGGTGGTGGGGAGCACATCCTTTGAACGGAGGCACAGCAAATTCTGCAGAATGTGTTGGAAACGTGTGGATGTCCCATATGGGGGTGTGGAGAAGATGAGAGTGTTGAGAGAGGGTGTGTGCGTGTGTGTGTGTGTGTGTGTGTCATAATGATTGGCCGTGTTGTTCCGCATGGTAGAAATCATATGTTTCTGTCTCCCATGTTTTGCTTTTGCGAGGCTTTTGTATAAATGGAACATTTTTTAACATTTTGCCCAAAAATAAAAGCTGCAGCGAGCGCGGATGAAAGACGGCTTAATTTGGGCAATTAATGGATGTGGGGGATACGACACGAAGGGGAAAGTTCCCAAAGCCAGGCAGTAGTGTAAGTAGGACAGGCGGGCAGGAAGACTGATTTGGCACATTAGGCTCCTGGTGGGATGTCCTCTCTGAAATATGCAGCCACACATTTTATCCTGCCTGCTTCAGACACATTAGCAGCCACAGTAATCACAGGCTGTTTTGCATGATGCAGATCACCACCATCTCACTACCCCCCTCCAGTCCCCCCACCACACACACACACACACACACACACACACACACACACACACACACACACACACACACACACACATGGCAGAACACACTCTTGTGCACATTTGCACACACTCTCACTTCTCCACCACATCCCTCTAACCTGATGGCGATAAATTTATTGGACACCCGTGTTGGGAAACCGGGGGAGTAATTAACGGCACAGACGGGGCAACTTGGTGCAATCACCTTGTAGGGGCTTGGGTGTCCGAGTATGTGGTCCCTTTTATTTTAATTAAAATAGCACTGCAAGAACACTTTTTTTTTTCTTTTCTAAAAGGAACAAAGAAAGGTCACATCTCACAAAAGTATACAGTTTACAAAGGTCCTCCCACGGAGGAGGTGGGATAGTGTGTGACTCACTCTGTTACCGCGGTAATAAATAACGCTCAAGAACGAGCACAGAGCCAACCTGAAACACCCAAGGCTGTGTGTCCACCACTTATACTGCAGCACAGCATCAACTACTTATGAAAAAAAAAAAAAAAAAATTGAGGGTTCAAACTCTTGTAAAAGTGCGCATAAGTGTGTCTTTTCAGCCGGTGAAGGTCCATAACTAATTTCCCTTATCTATTCATTTGACACTCATTATTGTTGAAGGCCAGCTATGTTGTTAATAGCTGTCTGCACCTATTCTCCGCCACTGCGCCTACATTACGTGTAAATTAGTTCACTTTTTGTCCAAACCATAAGCATCTTCCATCAAACGAGACCCCTCGGATAATAAAGTGAGACCATTAACCTGACTCCTATTGTCCCTAGCAGATTAATCACAGCATAATTGCATGGCTCACATTAGGTGACCACAGAGGCTCTGTTCCAATCTAATCCAAAGAGAGCGGAAATGGAGGGAAGAATAGGCTGTGTGTTTCAATCGAAGAGACGCCCATGAAGTGTAATAAAAACAGCAAATTTATTTCTGTGTCTCCTTGCACCCCCCCCCCACACACACACACACCTCATCCCACACACACACACACACACACACACACACACACACACACACACACACACACACACACACACACACACACACGCACACACCTTATTCTTTAAACAAGGTCATTGCAATCCCAATATAATAGCAGAGGGATAATCAGAGTCCATTGATGAAGTGAAGCACAATAATGATATTTTATGTTTCTCTTTGCTTTGCCATCTGAGTCATTAGCTTTATGTTGACATCATTCCATCAAGACCTATTGAAAGCTCGCTGGAAAATCAATAGGAATAAGATTACCCAGTTCGGAGAAGGCTAAGAGGTTAGTGGGCAATGTGCAAGGTTCACAGAGCAACACCTTGTATTCTTTTTTTTTTTGTCTCTCTCTCTCTCTCTCTCTCTCTCTCTCTCTCTCTCTCTCTCTCTCTCTCTCTCTCTCTCTCTCTCTCTCTCTTGTTCAAAGCCAAACAGCCTAAGGAGAGCCCTGATACAATGTAAACACAGAAGTGTCAAGGTTTTACATGAAGGATTACACAAGGGACATGGTCTGTACAGCACCCCTGTCTCACAATGGGAAGTGTTTTGCAGAACTGATTCAAGTCCTGAAATATCACACCGATACATGATTGTGAATCATAATTGGTGATCTTTGTGGTAACAGTGGGCCTTATAACTGTGGCTAACAGCTAACCAGATTTAACCGTATTTAACACAGAAGTGGAGAGGCTAAAGAGGGACAACGTGAGAGGGAAAGGTTGAATTTTTTTTTTTTTTACTGTAGCAGACATTTCTTGGTAGAAGGTGGTGATTTTAGGAGTTAGGGGGATTAAATTCCTCTACATCTCAATTTCACTGATCTTCTCCTCACATGTAGTAATTAAAATGAATGGCTTCAGTATAAGCTCGCGTAATTGGTCAGGCAGTTATAATCACGATATTTTCCCTCTAAAAATATTGGGATAGTCTGACCTTCTCTGTCTTTCCCCTCCTCGTTCTCTCTCTCTCTCTCTCTCTCTCTCTCTCTCTCTCTCTCTCTCTCTCTCTCTCTCTCTCTCTCTCTCTCTCTCCTTACTTTTTTCTGTGCACTTGCAGACACATACACACACACACACACTCATGCACACACACTTTAAAGTACACACGATAAAGTAATCGATTTGGGGAGGAGATCAGCTTATTTCCCATCTCTTGAAGTGGCACTTGAAGTTTCTGTTGAGCCTAACTGCATTAGGGGTCACAGACGGGATGGCTAATGGTGACCTCTTCATCACTTCATCCCGCGGCCAAGAGTCTTTTCATTAAGTGTTTTTGGTGGTTAGTAATGACTTTAGAGCACCAAATGTAATTACTTTGTGAAGTGGTGGATCTCTCCCATGTTTCCCCTCATGTTTGTTTGGATTGTGTGTGAGAGAGAGAGATTTTTCTCCTCCATCTCATGTCCCAAAATGAAGGATCCTCAGGACTGATGATCATAGGTTCTATTTACAGAGTTTTAAACACATTACTGGGTGATATTTCCCACGGAGCCGAGGCTCGTAGTTCTGTTGTTGGTGGTGGTGTTTTTGTTGTTGTTGTTGTTGTTGTTGTTGTTGTTGTTTTGCATTGGTTTCCTTATGAGCCAGGTCATCGGAATGCTTACCATTTGCAGATATTAATATTACAGATTCAGTGTGATTCTGTCCAGGTCACTGGGCTAGATGATTTTATGATCCATGGTCCTTTATGCTTTTCTCAAAGCCTGGCATAGCTCTTTGAAAGGTATAATACGTAACACAAGATCTTTGTATGATGCCATGGGCTCATACAAAAAGGCTATTAAATAGATGTTAATAGGATTGGATGTTCTCACCATCTCTACATAATATTGTATATTATATATATATATATATTGTACTCTACATGTTCTCACAATCTCTATGTGATATTGATTTCTTTTTGGTCACAGTCTATAACTGCAGCCCTTTAGTTCTTTCAGTTTCAATCATGATTCCAGACATTGGTCATCCTGTCAGTTATTGAGTGATCCATTTTGGTATGTGTATAGTCATTTCCTCCATGTACTATACTTTTACCTCTGTTCTGTAAATCCTTGTCTCACAGTAAATACTTTTAATTCTGAGGGTGGTCTCATATGGTTGGCCTGTCTTTTTGCAGTATCTGACTGCACAGGCCATGTACTTTGCTACACTGGAGGCCATTTATTTTTCTCTAGTGCCTTTTTTATATGTTTTGTTGTGATGAGTAAGAGAGGGAGCTCGCTGATACAGGAGACGTTGTTGGACTTACCGATTTTTGTGTTTAATTGGCCATATTGTGTGTGGAGTTAATTGGTTTCTCAGAGTCCAGGTAGTTACTAAATGTTTGGCAGCATCAGAACCTTGGCACTTTCCCATTAATGACGCGTGAAATGAAATGTTTGATACTGCAAATAAAATCAGTGATATTCAAGGATGTTATGGTAGGTAATGCGTCGAAACAGCCATTTAATGGGTCCTGGAAGATTGGGGTAGTGTCAGCCGGAACCGCCTGGGCTCTCTCTTGACATTGCTAGTTGCCTCTCCATTCCCTTAACGATTGTCTGCTCTGATTGCCCAGACATCCAAAAGCTTAAAAAACTACAGAGACATGCTCTATTAGTAGTCCAATTAGAGTCATTAGCATATTCTACTTCATTCTGCCCCAATGGCTGTGTGACAGAAAATGTGTAGCTTCACGCGGTAAGAAACTACGGCCTGGAATAATGGCCTCCTCACAGAGATTGTTTAGTCTCTTCTGCAGTGCTCACCCCTCTCTGGACTGCAAATGGCTGTGTGCAGCGCAGGGTGTGACAGGGAAATTATAAGAACGTGTTTGGACTCTGCCCCGAGGGCTTGAAGGGGCATCCCTGTGTCTGCGCGCAGAACATGATTGGTGCCAGACTGTGCTATTTTGTGAGTAACGTACAACAAAGACAGAACAACTGTGGGGCTGGGGACATAGGGGTTGTAGATGTTTACCATATTCTTGTCATTTTGGCTTTGGATTGCACATAAGTTTGTGTTATGGTAGTCGTTTTTTTTTTTTTTTTTAATTAGTTATTTATTTATTATTTTTTCCCCTATTTTTTTTTCCCCTGAACCTATATCTGAGGTAGGGACCTGATGCATCATTCATGTTGAATTATACATCTATCTTTCTATACATGTCTCCTTTTACAGTGTACCATATTGCAGACATTCCTAGCTAGAGAAACACTAAGACATAGTTCCAACATAAGGCATATACTATAGGTATGGCATCATATATGACAAACATTGTGTCCAAATGTGGTATAGGCTTGGCATGATACCACACCACAACGTATCTTGGCTTTCCCTCTCCTTTGTTTGCAATGAAAATGCGAGTTAAGTAATTGTCCGTTTCTTTCATGTGAAACTTTATTTCATATTAGCCGTTGACAGTTTTGACGTTGATAAATGACGTTGGGAAAGCAGGGCCCTGCCTGCACAGTGCACACATATACATGAGTGTGTGTGTGTGTGTGTGTGTGTGTGTGTGTGTGTGTGTGTGTGTGCAGGGTGACTGACAGCTTTTAATGAGAACAGCCTCGTGACAGTGTCAGGTGTGGATGGAAACGAGGCCCTCATTCTACCTCTGCAAAAGGTTACGTCCCTTTTTCTTAACAACACAGTTAACTGTTGATGATTCGAGCCCACATGACAATCAAATCTGCCTAATTGATTTCTCTCCCTCCCCCCCCCCCACACACACACACACCTAAGATTTTTTTTTTTTTTTTTTGATGCGAGATTGGATTTCAGCACCACATATTTACCTTTTTTCGAGAAGAATGTGTGCCTGACCTCCGATGAAAAAGATCTGATAGAAGGAGAGCCCAAGGTTCTCCCACTTCTCATAATCTTTTTATAGGTCACAATACAGCAAATGCACATCGCACCATGACTTCCACCACCAGGCTCTAGCTGGTATTTTATATCACTGGCACAAAAAGGCTAAACACCAGCCATGATATTTTCATATTCAGCTTTGCACGATTCTTAGTGATTTGGTTGTGACTTAGCATGTCTATTACCCCTAATTCAAGCAGTAATGTAATTATATCAAACATGGGCACTCAATCAAATTATTGTGTTCTGTGGCCACATAAAGCATCCACATTAATGCAATTTGCAGGGAGCTGGGACGACTAGAACCGTATGTATTAACGATACCTAATGGGACTCCCGTAGGTAAATGAATATGCTAACAAGCCGAGAGGTCGCCACTAAATCTAATATCCTTAAGCCGTTTAATTCCAGACCCTCCCCTTATAAATCAATTGACCGTGATAGCTGATGCACCTATCCATTATTAATGAGGGAGATAAATATTTTAGATGATTTCATTGGGAATGCCGGTGCGGGATATATAAGATCTTTGCTCTTTATTACAACTGTATGCCCCTCTCTTTAATGTGAGCCCAAGGATGCTTTCCTGTGGTGTGACAAAGCACAACACACACATAAATAGCCCTGTGAAAAGTTTATATTCAAGCTGTAACCATCTTTTATTGCCAAAAAACTGGGCTAAATGGCTCACCGGAGATGGCTCACGTTTTAAAACAAAAGGGGGGATTTCCAAGGATACATTAATCAAGGTGGAGATCTAGTGCACTTGTGTCCGTAGATTTTAGATAAAATATGTGACTGAAGAGAGACATATTTCACCCCATCATGCTTCTCATTGGAAGGGTCTGAACCTGTGAACTCGCAGCATAAACGATGCCGCAAATTATTATAAAGTGCTAATATCAAGCTACGGCCTGGCAGGCCAAGGTTAAGCCTCCGTATTGCAACAATGGATCATGGCGTGGATGTTCTTTCAGTCTTCTGTGATGGTCTGATGAAGGTTTGGAATAATAGAATGTGTCAGATGGGTTGAAGTATGCAATGCTTTGAAATTGAAAGTGCGGACATGTTCGCCCCACACAAGCGCTCATGACTCATCCCCCCCTTGATCTGCAATATCAAAAAGTGTTACACTCATCTTCAGAGAGGTAGAGGAAAATGCTTGCTTTGCAGAAACTTTTTTTCCCTCTACAAATTGGTCATAGAGGTCCATTTTCTAGGTTCTACCTTTACAGCAAAGCTCAAGGCTAGCATGAACGCAGTGTTAAAGGTTTTTTTTTATTCTTCATCATCCTTTAAAACTCTTATATAAGGTGTATGGTCTATATGCTGTATTACTAGTTTTCTACACTTTTTTTCAATTTATTCTTTTTTATTTATTGTGTCTAAACCTAAACTGAATTTGATGTCTTAATACCACTGCACCACAGCACACAAAGCAATCAGGCATGTCTCACTTGTCTTTTAGACAGTGTGTCACTGTGAGTTTGAGAAAGAGACTCGTTTAACCTATGGTAAATCTTCTGCGATTGTCACCCAGGCTATTGGCCTCCATCTTATGACTATATGGGCCTCTCATATTAAAGGTACAGCAAGGTCTAACATTAATTTGGTTTATGTTTGACAAGAAAGGCCTCCCTTACCTATGAGGGCACGTTGGAAGACCTTTTCATTTTCCAGCCCTTGTCAGTCATCCCAGATGGAGTTGCCCTCTGCCTATAAAGAATCAACAAACCATATTTTCATATTATTTATGCTGGCCAAGGCGTCCTCCTACCTTTCAGGGGTTGCTTTGGCTTTTTGTCCTGTGGTTAGAACAATTCAGAGTATTTCTTAAGGTTTGAAATTAAATATATTTTTTTATTGTTGTTTGTTTTTCTCTCTCTCTTTTTTAACTTTTATTCTCTTCTCTTATTTATCATTACAACATACAGAACATGTCTGAACCTCAAATCTTACTACTCAAATAATGTGTGTGTGTGTGTGTGTGTGTGTGTGTGTGTGTGTGTGTGTGTGTGCGTGCGTATATAGGTTTGAATGCTTTGGTGTGCTTGTGTGTGTGTGTGTGCATAGGTATGAATGCATTGACATGCTTGTGTGTATGTGTATGACTGTTTGTATGATTTCAATGGGAGCCATGTTATCGAGAGGAAAAAAAAAAGATTACATGTCTTCTTTGTTGTATTAACTAGTAAACATGCAAGCGGTGATGCCAGAATGAGTCTGTTCTCTGTGATAAATATTCAGTCAGCGATGACTGCTTGCGATAACAGGCGTGTCTGCAGAGGTTATCAGCCCGCCTGTCACATTTGGATATTTTTATCACGGTTTATCTTTTATCAGGTTGGCTAGTGGCTGCCCATAGAAATCACTGCTAGAGACAGTTTTCAGCCTTCTTTTTTATTCTTGTTTGCGTTTGCCTCATAACAGAAGCTAAGCTGTTTGAGGAAATCAATACAACTTGACATAACCTTTGTGTATCTTGGTGAAATGATTATGCCTTTTTTTTACCCTTACTCCCAGTAAATGTTAATGGGGAATTTTAAAACAAATGTAAATCGAGTAATCAGTAATCATCATCAACATCAATCTGGTGTATATGTGTGTGTGTCTGTGTGTATACATATAAAAATGCATGTGTTTTTTATTTTATTTATTTTTGTCTTAAGGAAATGTCAATGATGCTCTGCCAAATAGGACTCAAAATACCAACACTCTTTCATTACATTTATTTGCCATATACGCTAGGAAAGCCAAGCTAACATGAAGTCATAATTATCTAATGTTGAATGATCTCCCATTAGCCTTCAGCCATACTCAGTCATAGAAATAGAGTTGGAGGACCCCCCGTCTTGCACACTGTAGCAAAGAAAGTATCCCAACATTGAATTTATCTTTATTGGAAAATAAGTGGATCAACCACGCACACACCCCAAAAGAAAAAAAAAAGCCTTTGTCGTCACCCGCGCTTTGCGTGATACAATATAGCGCTAATTAATGAAACACTCTGGTTGAATTTAGAGTGGTTTATCCAATGGTTTTGCAGACAACATTGCTGATTTATAGCCTTCCATGCCTCTTCACCAATTAGGTCTGTGAAGGTGGGACCCCTTTTGAAAGAGGCTTTTAGATTAATCATATTATCTCTAGCTTCTGAAACACGAAGCCTTCTTGACCTCCCCTTCCATAAGAATCCATTATCTTAAACTATCACGGTAATCCTGGCTTTGGGTGGAGAGCGAGGGAAGGTAGAATCAAGCCTAATAGATAGCAAATAAGATTAATCTATGATCTAAGTGCCGATTACACTTGGACCTGCCCTTGAACACTCAGGTGTAACCTTGAGATCTGCATCCACTCCCGGCCAGCAATTGGATTGAAAGTCCCATAAGGGGTGTGGGGATGTTGGAGGGGCCCTTTGCCAAGGCCTGACCCCAGAGGGAGCACAGGCCAAGCAGCTTAACCCCTGCAAAACCGAAAGGTGTTAAATATCACTGGGTAATGGCAAAATACACAGCTGTCCAAGGCAAGTTCAAAGGCCTGTTTTATGCATTTTTTTAAGCACAACTTACTTTTTTTGTGTTTTTACCATAATGATGTGGTAGCTATTTTGTATTTGTCTACATTAGCAAAATCAGTGCATATGGTAAATAGTAAATATGTGGTAGTCATGATGCTTCAAGTCTAGCTACATTTTTTTGTGTCTCTTGACTATGCTTATGTAAATCTGTAAATGTAAATGTAGAGATGTCTGAATGCTGTAATTTGAAGAATCAGAAAAAAAATGAAGAGCATATGGAAGATTCACTTTTTTATTTAAAAAAAAAACACAACATTGATCAGCATTTTGCAGTTTAGCTACTCAACAGCCATGAAGAGAAAACAGTCTTGGTCTAGGACCACTTGGGAATTGTGCATTTTTCTCCTCCATATAATATCACACTTTAATTGTCTTTGCGTGATTCGCATATTGAAATCGATAGTTGATAACATGTCTCTCACGCTCGCCCATGTTGAGTCCAGACCAGGCCAGATCTGGGCAGGCAGGCAGGCAGGCAGGCAGGCAGGGGCCCAAGCAGACACCCGGAGACTGGCGGATCGATGCTCCCTCCAGTTTGACTCGGAGGCTGACTATTTGATTAATCGTCCAGGGCTGTGAAAGAGGAGGTGCACTCCACAACAGCAGACAGTCTCATGCTATTAGGATGCCTGGAGTAATGAAATTTCATTTAATTTGTCAGGAAGAAAGTGCTAAAGCTTTTGGATAATAAAAACTCAGAGAGATCTGAAGGAAAGCTTTAAGTAATTACCCCCTGTGTCTCAGGTCCTCTCGCTGGAATATTTACATTACTGTCATGGAGGTCTTAAGAGTAATTAAATTAGCATGGTGCTTAAGTTCTTTATTTCAGGAAAGAGGGTTTTTTTCCATCCCCCTCTCTTCTCAAAATGTATATTAACTGTGTTAGTGTTACAGAGCGAGGGCAGTGGCAAGAGACAAAGGCTCTGTCCCTGATGATAAATATAGTTCTACACTATAGACACTCTGCCATCCTTTTTAGCAGA
The DNA here is from genome assembly GCA_027497455.2 of Sardinella longiceps. Classification (NCBI taxonomy): domain Eukaryota; kingdom Metazoa; phylum Chordata; class Actinopteri; order Clupeiformes; family Clupeidae; genus Sardinella; species Sardinella longiceps. The sequence goes on from JAODXP020000017.1 coordinate 6,944,864, forward strand.
AGGCAGTCACATCAGGGATGCTTGTGATGGCAAGTGATGACAGCCACTCACCTAGCCTATCTATCTATCTATCTATCTATCTATCTATCTATCTATCTATCTATCTATCTATCTATCTATTATATGTACATAATGCATTTCAACAGTTTAGTGCCTGTCATTAGAGTTATGTTTGTATTGTGTCAATATGCACAATATCTGTTTGACTTTTGAAATGTATTTTCTGTAGGTTATAGTAGGCTTGTCATGTGATATCTTTTCGATGCTAATACAGTATGTTCACATCTTAATACATGGTGTAGTGATATTCATTGAAAACTGTGTCTTTTCCTCCCAATTACACACTATAAGCCCCTAACCAACAGTGAGGTTATACTACAGTCAAGCTTTTAAACAGCCCTTGAGCACATTTTTTTTTTTTCTTTTTTAAAAAAAAGGTCTTAAGAACAAAATAACAATAAATCGCTGTGCCGCCGCGTAAAAACTGACATCTCTATCAGAGAATATCAGCATCCTTTTCTCTGGCGGCGCCGGCATCCCTAAGATAGATGAGTGAAATGGGCTGGAAATGTATCTGACCGCTGGTTTGCTCTAATGAATAACCTCCACTTTAGGTCCTGCAATGTAAGCAGAAAGTCCACCTCCCGAGCGCCGGAGCCCCGCGTCATGAATCTAACCCGACAGCCGACATAATATCGGGGCGACAACACTTGTATGACTTCCATTTTCTTTGCTTTCTATTGATTTTCACTTAATAACTGGGGGGGAAATACTAAACGCCTGTGCTGAGTACCTAATAAATCCTGTCTGAGCTTTTTTTATTGAGGAGAATTTAATAAAAGCAGTAGGCCGGGCATGGGGATTTGTCTCTGGCTTGAGAGGACAAAAAAGAGAGTAGAAGAGGGGTTGGATTGGTAGGGAGGGGGGCAATAAAGGTGTGTGTGTGTGTGTGTGTGTGTGTGTGTGTGTGTGTGTGTGTGTGTGTGTGTGTGTGTGTGTGTGTGTGTGTGTGTGTGTGTGTGTGTGTGTGTGTGTGTGTGTGTGTGGTTGGTTTCTGGGCACTGGAGGGCTGGTAAAGACGTAAGAGACGTAAGCCTGACAGGCCAAGTTTAGGGCTCCCTATCCTCATTAAGTGGCTCCATATCTTAGATGATCTTAAACACTGTATGGTGTTATCCAACTCAAGGTTAACACACATCCTTTGTTGGCTGGTGGCTGATGGTATCACAGCAGTGTAAAATGGCTGTTTACAGGTGTCTGTAAATATTGGGATAACCTTTTAAAATGGACTGTTAGCTAACTGTGAGCATTGTGGCTACATCGTGGTAGACCTGTGGGGCATTGCTGTAAAGCGTAGGCAGCAGAGGCTCGTTTCTCTCACCAAATAAATAGCAATGGTGGCTATTTTGCCTTCCTCGGTGGCCAATTTGTGTCCAATTTAAATGGCTGTTACATGGTTTACAGGTTTCTCGCTGTGTTTCTGAGGTCTGTCACACTTCATCTTTGTGTGTCTGTGTGAACCTCAAGAGAGAGTAATGGTGCGAATGTTTGTTGATTTTGTGTGTATCTGCAGCTTGGTTACAGTGCGAAGTGTGAAGAGGATGTGCTCTTGAAAAGCCTTGAATGGAGTCTTTTGAATGGAGGTAGTTTTTTTTGTGTCTGCTCTGAGCTTTTACAGGCTTCAGAGAGTAGGTCCACTCAAGTCTTTTGCAGCAGAATCATATAGGAGTCCAAAACCTATGCAACTTGGCACTGGTCACTCTTTCAAGATTTCCATTTTCATTTTTATGTACAGTAATGCTTAGTGTGCTTCTACGGCATCCTTAATACTAACTGGATTCTATTATAGCATAATTGTATTAATGATTGTTAATATATACTATTTTCTAATTCACAATTCTAAACAGCGATCTTGGGCTTTTTTTATATGGGGGAGGAAAATAACAAAAGGTGAAATACCCCAGAATAAAACATGACCCCTTAGGCTACTATCAGCAAGAGTCCATCCTGTGCTGTGCTGTCTGTTCCATGAAGCATCAAAATCAGACAATTTCATTTTCATTTCATAAAAATGTATATATAGAGAGAGACAATGAGGAGGGAAAGAAGAGGGGAAAAAAAGCAAAATTGTAGTTATCCATCTGTGCCACGAATTAATTCACAGTTCATTGGATGCCTTCATTAGGGCCATGCTCAACCCCCAGGTGTTCCCTACCCTAATGCTGCCCTCTCTGGAGCCGACGTTTATACAGATGCTGAAGTTTCCATCCACGCAACGTATGTGTCCATTAGTGCGAGCAGAGGCAGATTGAAATGAAAGTCCTGACTTAGGCTAATTAGCTGCCCCTGTTGTGAAAGGTTGAACTCACAATCTACCGGAAAAAAACAGGAGCCCCTGGCGTCTGTTAAGCAGGGAGAAAAAATAAATAAATAAATAAACAGAATAACATTGCACGACTCTGTTGTTCACCTTTGTTCAGTCATCCCTTCTTTTTAGGAGGGAGGTGGGGGGGGGGGGTGCACCTGCAAATGAGCATGGACTGATGGCTCATGTCAAACCAATCGGTTCATGTCTGCACGTCTGACCTCGACGCGTCTCCCCTGTCCCTGTGTCTTGGCCTCTCGTGAACCCTGTGTGTTTGATCTAATATTCACCTCGGAGCAACAACATCAAGTATTCACTCTCTTCTCGTTTTCAAGTGGCTCGTCATGCAAAGAAGATTCATTAGCCACGCAATGCACTGTTTGTGATGCCGGATGCTGTTTGCCTTAGAATGCTGTTATTTCTCCTCCCTACAAACACAATGCCTCAGTGTATTAAAACCCGCTCTAGTTCCCGGCCATATAGGGATGTATGTACACATAAGTCAGACCCTCTGAGAATCAGAGGGTTGTGAATCCATACAAAGAATAATTACATACTGATGTTGTCTTATAAAGCAAGCCAATATTGTGGGAAATGTCTGTATTTGAGGAGAAAGGTCATCACTCTTCTTTTTTTTCTTCATCTCAACCACATTTCCTCCTCAATAGCATTTCAACCTTTTGTTTGTTTGGCTCTGCAAGCACCCAGGATCAATACCAGTAATTCACAAAGCAATTAGTAGCGCATCTGTCGAACAGGCACATATCGGGTACTTAACTTAGAGACCTTTGGAGGTGATTCAAGTGTGTAGAACCTTTCAAATACAGAAGCAATTTACCTATTCTATCTTGCTGTAGACATTACAAGTTTTTTTGTTCTTTCTTTTTTTTTATTTTCTTGTACAACCTCTTGTCTTGAATGTTGTTTTTTTGGTACAAAGCAGTTCCTCTGCAACTTATATGCATATGTAATGTTTCGTTGGGATTCTTTTTTGCATGTTTTTTATATGTTTTATATGTTAGTGCTTAGAGTACTTGCCAAGAATTTCATTGCCATTAGATATTTCTACTTTATTACAAAGCTCTATGCTGTAGAATGTTCCCTTCTCTTCAATGGGACCTCAAAACATTTTACAGTCTGATATTTGTTGATAACGGACTGTTGCTAAGCATAACAGAAAGCTCCATTGCATTTGCACTGGGATGCTTTGCTTCGGGAGTTAGCATATACTGTACATGTAAGGGAAGGACTATAGGCCTACTAATCCAGGGGAAGACATGTCATTCTGAACCAGTGGTCTGATGTATAATCTTTCTGTTTACATGTATGCCAGGCCAGTCAAAAGGTGTTGACCATTACCTAGGCACATGGTCATCACTTTTATTCTGTCACCTTGAAGAAGGGTAACAGATATAAATAGACCGAAAATCTTGTACGTATAGACTTTGTTCCAGAATTAGTCGCAGTTGTTCTTAGAATTAATTAGTTTCATGGGCACAGTGGGGATATCCTACTAATAGACTAAGCATGTAGTGTTGTAGTGGCTCAACAACGTCATATCCAGTTAGACCATGCCTGAAGTCAACACGGATTTGTTGTTGTTGTTTGCATTTAAAGTCTAACAAAATGATACTCATTAGCTGATGTACAAAGGCAGTATAAATTGCGTTTTATTTATGTTACTTGTTGCATAAAGCATATGCTATACCTTGTGGGTTTAGTGTAGAACCTGCAATGCCAGAATTACATAGAATGATTCAGAGGCAAGGATGAATGGAGTTGAATAATGACAGCCCTGACAGAATCAAGAAATAGCACAATCCATGAGATATTAGCAAACAGAGAGAATGACTCAAGCAGTAATTCCAGAGATATTCCAAATACAGAACATTTGTACCTCTAGTCAGTGGTACAGTTCTAGTCTAGCGTACAGAGAAGAGGAAGCTGAAAGTTGGAAATTAGTTGAAAATAGCATTTGATCCTGATGGAACACTATCTCACTAAATAAAGTGTATACTGTCGTTGAAATGAAAACTCATTTGACTTGATAGCACTTGCTGACATGAATACCTGAATGATTGATAAATATTTCTCCTACAATTATTTGTATATCACTCCCTCTTCCCCGGTGATGCTTACATACATGTATATGTATTAATAAGAAAACCAAACTGAGTCTATAAGTATGTAGGCTGTTCCTGTATTTTTTAGAATGCATTGAAAGTCAAACACAGGTGGCAGTTTCTTTGCACAATGACCCAGAGTCACTTAACATTGATGGCATATATGTTGCTTTTCAATGAAACACCACTGACTATTTTACCACTGATATGGAAACTCTTTTATCGTGCTTTCAGATAGGGCAACTTTAACCATATGTCATATAAAACAGCATTACCGCAGTAATACATAACAAAGATGCATCAAAACAACTTTAATTGTCTAATGTTTAACTTTATAGCCAGTATGGCCATGAATGGAAGAACGTGTCATGACTGAAGAAGCTTCTCATGCCATAGTGAGTGATCTTGCATTAAGAGGATAATCCTTTCCAGTCTTTTCTCGTCCAAATTTATACATACAAAATGCCAAAAATTTGCCAAATTTGTGTAAACTTAATTGAAATAATTTAGAGTAATCCAAATGTCTTAGCATCCAAAGTGTTTTTTGTGTGTTGTTTTGTGTCTATGCTTTCCCATTGGCATTGTGCCACCACATAATGATAGTTGACACAGGGTTTTGCACATCAGGTCCACCCAAATATCACCCCATCATTTCACGTGCAATCGCACTCACCAATAAAACACTCTAATAATTTTACACAGAATTAAAATGAAGTGATCAAAGCACTTGGGGTATATGTGAGGTCCAGTGGAGTGTGAGTTGGCAAAACATAAAATACAACCTGGTTTTATGAAGTGCCACGGGACGCTTTCTTCTTTGAGAGATCCATACCAAAAGGTTTCATGGGACGGTTTTAGATGTTTATTCCTCATTTATAAGACACTAAATCATCCACACGGTGTCTTGCTGAAGTCAGTCCAATGTGACTATATTTCACCTTCCATGGCTTCAAGGAAAACACTGTGTGTCTTATTAAAAGTGTGTTGTGTGATTGGTTTCCAACGGTAGTGCTGAATTTGCTGAGGTCATCAATCTCCGCCAAGAGGCTGTTTTACATAAAATATACATTTATTCATTAGGCAGATCAAGTTTCAGCCTCAGAAGATGAACAGCAGTTTGCATGTGACACAGACAAAAAGCTCAGATATGTTTGCCATATCAAATTAACAAATGTGAATTTTAGCACAAGTTGAAACAACACCCAGTCATAGTGAGGTTAAGATTTAATTTAGTGACAAAGAAATGACTTTGTAAGAAAGCTTTTTTTTCCTTCCAGACTTTTTAACCATGGCTGTGCTTTTTATGATGTGGTTCTGGACTTGAGAGGATTTGTTTGGAACTTTGTAGAGGCCAGGTTTATTGACTATTGCAGCCGTATTAAATTGCATCGCCAATTCCTCGTTGGAGTCAAATGTGTTGTTGCTGGATAGCGACCAAAGTCCTTTCACGTGAATTCTTGGAGGGCAGATTAAATATGTACGCCTTGACCGATGCATGAACCTTGGCATCCCTGAGTTAATGGATCACATTAAGCTCCCAGTGATCCTCTTAACCAAGTTAACGGCTCATCATTCTGCACAGCACGTGATGCAAAAAGGCCAGTGATCTCATTGCACTGGGGCAAGACAGACAAGCACTACATACAGTAGAGAAACAAAACAGAAGTTTTTACAGTGCTATATATAATGCATCTTGTTGCATAAGTCACATGTAGTTTCTATAGTTGTGGCCGACATATCTATAGTGTTTGTTTCTATATCTCTGGTAAAATAAGCTGCATGTTAGCAGTATAGATGCCTATAGCAGACGGTGTAATATTAGACTGAGCCTTAATCAATACTAGATCAGAGGTAAGGTTGGCGCCATGCAGAAGTAGCTCGTGATATGGCTTATGATCTGAACAACACATGTTAGCATCATGACCCAGAACAACCTTTTTTCAGAGCTACTGTAAAGTGGTATAGTGTACAGGGGGAGGTTTAGAACTAGTCCAAGCTTTCCCTTTTATAAGCTCACAACTGATTGAAAGACAACTGGTTGCAGTTTCTGGGGAAAGACATGCCACTGAGCAAAAGAATTATTTAATTGTTAAATCCTGACTATTAAGATAATGAAATTATGCTGTGTGTGTTCAGAGGTGTACATTAATCAATGATGTCAGTGGCGTACTCGTTGCTTACCGGAGGCCCCAAAGCAAAATGTAGAAACTATAAATAAATTTATGATGGATTCTGTCAAGCTAAGTGGAGTGTGTTGGATGTGGATAAAATTGCCCAAGATATTTACAGGGACAGTTGATCATTGATTTGCACATAACATAGATCTCAGCTTTGCTGGTTCAGCTCCTCTTAGATACAGTTGCATCCTTTTCAACATGAATATGTTATTTATTAGATATTTTATAATAGCTGACATCAAAATCCTTTTTTTACACTAACCACTTTTAAATGTGATTATTTTATGCTTTTAGCTTCGAACACAGCTTTGAACACGTTGAACACAGAATACAATTATTTTGTGTTTAGTTCATGAACAAGTGCTGATGTCATTGGGTTTACCCAATCCATTGACGGTGTTTTGAATGCTAACTGACCCTGTGTTGAGACAGATTTGTTAATTTTGTCCATCAAGATGTTAATCGGGTCACATAATAGGTCTGGGCCCTTGCATACTGTATAGGTTGCTGTAATTGCATTGCCATCAGATGAAGTCAGTAGAACAATGTTCTCACTGTCCAAATGTTGGATCTGTTTCACCAAACAGGCAAGGGCACCTGATACCGAAGCAGAGATACAGTTTATCTGCGGCTCTCTGCATAAACAGCCTCTCATTTGGCCTTTTAAGCACCTGATTGGGAAATGCATATTAATACTGCTTGCTGAGGGACTGCAAATGTTCATTCAGTTGTCATGGGAGTTGTGTGGTTCTCCCCTGTTATTGCACTGCAAACGGTGTGTTCTCATGTAAACAGCAAAACAACATCAACAAAAAACCCTCAATGTTTTGTTGTACAAGATGATGATGATGCAGTTTCCCTCTGTTCTGTTCAGATGTGATGGTCCTTTCAAACAATTCCAGACTGATGTGCTTTCAAACAATTCACCTAAAGCCAAGTGCCTTGCAGAACAAATGCATCCACCTTCCTTCCTATTAGAATGGCCCCTCTGTCTGCTAACCTCTCTTTTCTTCTTATGAGAAAAAGCACCACTGGGTCAAGCTATTAAAGGGCCATTCTGTAATGGATACGTTTTCTCACAATTGAAGGCTGGACTTGGAGATTACCAGACAATTGATTTGCTGGAACAGGGGGAAACTGGGGTATATGGAAACGATAACCCGCGCAGGTCAGGCATCAACCTCTGCGTCCATAAACACTGTCCACAATTAAAGCCTGTCCGCTAAACCATCAGAGGAAAAAAAAAACAAAAAAAAAGAATAAACAGGTCAGCGAACAGCCGATACAGGATTCTAAAATTATCCAATAGGGACCACAGTATTGTGAAGTATTTGAGATCATGAAGAGATTAACTGGCACTCTCAAATAGTGACTAAGATGGAAAGTGCCCCCCCCCTTTTTTTTTTCACAGACGGTTTCGTGTTCAAGTCATTGTTTCTGTATGATCTGTTTGTTGTGAACACAAGCATGGGAGCCTCAGACTCTGTGTCTGTGAGAAACAGGTATGGAAGTAGCTAGTTGATAGTGTCTGCTGGAAGTTCTTGATGAAAATGTTTGATTTAAGAGCATAATTAGCTCTAGTGTGGAAAATCGAGGCTCCTGTAATCGAGTCTGGACATTTTAATAATCCCAGTTATAAACATTAAATACTTCATCTTACGGGACTCACAAACATATGGTAATTAACTTTTACCACACTGATAAATCAGCCCTGCATTAACATATTGCATGAGAGGAATCATTTGCTTGATTGAAAACAGCTTTTAAAGATTATACCCAAAGAAGATGTGGAGCACCCCCCCTCCTCAACACACATATTAGTACAAACAGACACACACACACACACACACACACACACACACACACACACACACCTGTCCATCTCTTAACTCCCACCTCTTCGATACATTCATGTATTGCATGTAGTTAATTTAAAAGCAAAACAAGTATAGGCCAATTACAACCAGCACAATAGACACTGGATCATTTAGGGAGAGTACTGTTCAAAATACAATAAAAACAACAGCTCATTGGATCAGAAACATTGAGGGAAATTACCCCCCTCTTCTCTGCATATGCAATGTTTTAAATAGATATTGATTAAACAGGTCGCTGACTTAATTAAGTCATGCAATGGAACCTAACCTGCTAAAGGATTAAATGGACATTATTTTCCCAGTCGATACACTAATTGCTAAATCTTTGTTCTGTAAGTGTTTTAATTGTAGAATGCTATAATGTATGCCTTTATGTTAACACAATGATTAACTTCAACAGGCCTTCAATGATCTTTCATTGAACAGTTTCTATGATATTTTGTATTTGCAAATTTGTTTAACAATTACAGATCTAATATAGTCAAAATGGAAGAATACTATACAAGGCATTTACCCTGGATTGTGATGCTATTATTATTAGCATACTAAACAACTCACTTACAGTTATCAAGTACTTCCTTGGCTGTTGCTGAAACTTGCGTCTGAACATCTGTCCCAAAAACACAAGGGACGATTTTGAAAAAATCAGCTACAAATTAAGACCATAGAATGAGAAAACAGCAGCTAGCTAAGTAGTCTACTGTAGCAGGTTCAGCATTCTGAGGGCAGTCAAACCAAAGAGGTGCGGCGTAATCATGGTGTGCTCCTGCTCGGATAAGTGCATTACATCATTGCGTAAAGCGCGGGGGACGACCAAGAGAAATTAGCCTGGTGAAATATGAGGAGAGATAACCACTCACATCTTGGTTAACCTTTCTTAATTAACAGCACTCGGCTCCTGAGTCCTCATTAAAGATGTGCCAAAGATTTATCAGGCCTTATTTGCCTAATAGGGACCTGGTTTTTAAGGTCTTGGCCTCCACAGCAAGAGGAAAGGTTAAAGAAAAGGGGCTCAGAGAAACCAAACGCGAGCTAAAATATCATGTAATTCCTTGCCAAATGTAATACATGCTGTCCTCTAGCTCATTTTTATTTACTCATTTATTTATTTATTTATTCATTTTTTTACCTTTATGAAAAAGTAATTCAAGCCTTTCTTCGGCTAAGGTTTTCAACCTTCTCGCCTTGGTTGGTAAGGTACATGTGCGTAATCATTTTTCCAAATTCATTTTCCTTTACAGTGTGCCAAAGAAGGTTGATATGTTGTTGGAAATGGTTTTTATATATCCAAAAATGCATGTGGACAATTAAAAGAAATCACTAAAAATGAAAAGGTAAGGTATCTAAGGTTGGAACACAGCCTAGCAGTGTTAATTACTTGACTATTTCTTACAAAACGTGGGGGAAAGGTGCAGCATCGTTCAAGGATAAAGCCCATTGTGTTCTGAGACAGATTCAAATCATGAACTGGCTTCAGGAATTTAGTTACACTCACTAATGTTGGGAGATGTGGCATTTGGCCTTGAAAAAGCTCTGCAATCTCTGACTGCCATTTTGAGCTTGCACCATCCTCTAAACAAAGTATATTCTGGGGTTGTTCTATGTCTGGATTAGTCGATGATATCATTCAACAAGACATGGAAATATTTGCATTCATCATTATGATTTGGACAGATGTCGCGGCTAAAGCCAAGTAAGAGTGTGTCTGATATGGTTTCATTATACCAGAAGACTATTCCGTAAAAGTAGCTGTTTCAAGTAGCATTGGTTGAACATACAGTACTGTATTTCATAAGCAGTTTATTTTGTCTGCAGTAAATTATTATGCCAGAAAGGATATAAGAATAGCTGAGGTACTGGTTAGCCTCAAGGATGATGCTGTCTTCCCCCATGAACAAACTTCCGACTTGTGGTAAAAACCACAAGGCTGTCAGGCAAGGTTTTTTTTTTGTTGTTTTTTTAATAGAACAGGAAAAATGAGAGGATCCTCTCTCTTACTCCTATAATTGTACCCAAAACACCCTAAACAGCAGAAGACTTTGCCAGAGTGATTCTTGGACTGCAGAGACAGTGAATATTTATGAAGGTCAGGGATGAATTGTTTATCATGGACTTAAAGCTAAATGTCTTGGCATTCCAAGGACTGTGTGTGTGTGTGTGTGTGTGTATGTGTGTGTGCATGTGTGCGCGTGCGTTCATGTGTGTGTGTGATTTAGGAAAGAAGCAGCTTGTGCATGTAGTGTATCTGTATTTTTGTATTATTATTTTGACTGTGTGTGTCCTCTGTTAGCTTGTATATGTCTGTTTGCGTGTGTATGTGTGTGAGTGTTTGTGTGTGTGTGTGTATGTGTGTGTGTGTATGTGCACATGTTTGTGAGTGCATATGTGTGTGCATATTTTTTTGTGTGTGCGTGTGTCCATGTGCTTTTAACAGCTCGAGCAGGCGACCGGAGCTCTTCCTGTGTTTGTGGTGCAGCGTTGCCGGACTCTCTCCCTCTTCTTTAGCGCTATTATTCTGTCAGGAGCCGCAGTGTTTTCCTGAGGAAAGGAAGTTATTTCATTTCCAGCCTTTGTCCGTGCCTGAATGCGAGCGCCGCTCTTTCAGCAATATTCGCTCGTTTCAACTCCCTTCTCCATCCTAACAAAAATATACACCCCCTGTCTTGGTCCATAACTCACGTTAGGCCCAGAAAAATAGCGACTTCCTCAATTGGTTTAATTTCCCTGGCCAGATTCGGGACAGCCGTTTCTCCTCACCTCAGCGGATCCTTATCTCGGACTTTCCATCAGCACGCCGGCCGGCCGGCCGGGGATCTTGCCAGTGGATTCACCCGCCAGAGGGAGAGGGAGGCCCGGATGGGTGAGACCTTGGTGAGCGAGCGCAAGCCACAAACATGCAGGGAGAATATTCCAGTAAACTCACAACTAACTGTAAACGCCAGTAATCAAGTGTGAGGTAAAACGCAGTCAATGAAACCAGTGCCTGTCTCTGAACATGCTGGTCTTTACATTCAGTTCTGAAACTTTTTGGATTGGATATCCTGTAACTCAGTTGTCCCTTTGGTGTGACATAGGTGTAATTTATGGATTTTTTTTTGGTACAACATAAAATTACTTTAAGTTTTAAGATTTCATGAGTTTATTCTAATTCATTCTACAGAGGGAATGAGATTTCATAACCCTGGAACAGACTACAGATGAGTGACTTTTTTGTCATCTTGGTCCTCCTCATGTCTGTTTTCCGCCTTGTAAACCCCCCCACTGTTCTGCTACTGGGAGACCACGTCTCATTTAGCATGGCTCATTACATAACGAGCACTTGACCCATTTTATGCAGCTTTGCACTCAGAGCCATCACGTCCGCATGTCCTGCTCTCACAAATCATCCCCCCGAACCTAATGCTTTCACTTCCAGTTGCTCCACTCGCTGTCTTTGGCAACTCTGACAGCATTCATGGCTCTGGGAGGACATAGGTGTGTGTGTGTGTGTGTGTGTGTGTGTGTGTGTGTGTGTGTGTGTGTGTGTGTGTGTGTGTGTGTACAGTAGGTAATAAATTGTAGGCCTACAATATTATTATTATTACAATACTACAACTACTACTACTACTACTACTAATAATAATAATAATAATAATAATAATAATAATAATAATAATAATAATAATAAAACCAATAATAATAATAAACACATTCATTGCATAACTTGGTAAAATATTTAATAATAATAATAATACTTTTTTTTTTTTTTTTTTTTAAATCCCTCAGTTCATAATCTGCATTACACACACATTAATATCAGTCAGTTCATGTGTAGTGTTTGGTGGCTTCTGCTGAGTTACACTCTGCATAGCCCCCAGTCCTGGAGATGCTAACAGTTATCTAGTCCAGATGTGTCCGACTGACAAAGAGAGGTGATGGGAGCTGGCATGGATTGAGAAATATGCCATTAGCTCTTAGCAATGTGTCAGGGTTCATGCCGGAAACACACACTGATGCTAATGTGAAAATATGAAGTTACTGAAGGTCACAGACATGTTTTTGACAAGACCTCGTGCTGACACCCTTTTTAAACAGTGGCAGCTAAGTGGCAAAATGTCAAAGCAGTTAACCTGTTGTCGTCCATTAGGGGAAACACAAATTTTACTTTACAGAGGACATGAAATGTTACCCTCATCAAACAGCTGGAAAACAACATGCATTTTAACACTGACCAGAAAAATACACAAAAAAAAATAATTAAAAAAATCCTTATTTAAGAATACAGGAAAGTATTACCAAAGTACAATTTTTACCTTGACAACATCTAACTGAATTGTAAAATTATATTGTGCCGTGTAAAAAAAGAAACATAAACGTGTATCATTTAAATAAATGTCGCCGTAACGTGAAACGTGAACCGCAATGAATTCTGATCCGCTACCATGATTCTCACTGAACTGTGCAAAACAAACCCTGAGCAGCCAAGCTTTTCCCCCAGTAATCTCCAGCACTCAGCGCTTGTCCACCTATTTGCACAATATATGACCTGTCTTGCCTCTGAGGAGAGCAGACACATTAGGAGCACTGAAGCTAATGATACCAGAACACTCTACAGAGCACATCAGAGCACGGGGATGACAAACCTGTCAAGTGCCATAATCTAGTAGGCGATCGTAACATCCTCAGAAAACCATAGCGCTTCCCCCTTCTCTTCTTGCCGTACAATCCCCTAATAATGGAGCACCCATAAATTCCCAGCCTGCCGCGGGACAGCAAGTTCACACGTAATAGCCAATGGCACGGTGGGATGATAAATATCGAAGAAAATGGTTGTCAGGCTGGGAGCCCAGGACCTTGTTACCGAGTCTTAATTTTCGCCCGTGCCCAGGAACCCTTTATCACCTGCTTGTTGCGAGGTGATGTCTTTTTTATTCTCTCGGTGATGGAGTTTTTGTGTCATCAGATGTCCTCTCAGTGCAGCCCCCTTGCCGCCTGTGTTCTCACATACAGTACAGGGCCCTGAAGCCCTTCCGCTCAGATTTATGGCCAGCGGCCGGCCTGGGGTTTTAGGTGGGCCCACTGCACACTCAACGGAACCTGACCCTTCTGAAGCTGTCCACTAAACAAGTGGTGATACTACTCAGACACTCTAACACATCGACTTAGAGAGCAAAGGAAAGAGAGAATCTCAACCAAGGAAAGGGACTTGAAAGTTACCTGGAGAAGCGGTAAAGGCCCTTAGGGTGTTACTGCGGCAGTCCAATAGGAAGGTTAATGTTATCAGTGTTTTACCTGCAATCATACAGCATATGCATATTTGTGTGTGTGTGTGTGTGTGTGTGTGTGTGTGTGTGTGTGTGTGTGTGTGTGTGTGTGTGTGTGTGTGTGTGCGGGTGCATATGTCATATTGTTACCTCCGCTAAGGAGGTTATTTTTTCGCCAGAGTTTGTCTGTCTGTCTGTGTACAAAATAACTCGGAAAGTTATGCACAGATTTGGATGAAATTTTTACCAGATTTGTATCTTTGTGTCAGTGGCTATATTGCCTTGGTAGAGGTCTGCACTCTCTGAGTGCTTTTCTAGTGTTTTTTATGCTTTGTTTAAGTAAACATCAAGTAAATACTTTTGAAGCTGGGATACAGGAGACTTGCCTTTACAAATGTCATGTGTTCCAGTCCATTACCCTGCACAGCAATACAGCTTCAGATCACTGTCTGCAAAGGGGTTGCATTTGAATTCAGAGAACAATGGGGATGGGGGGGCTAGGAGGTTCAAATACCCTAACCTGAAAACCTCCCAAAAATGTAAAACTGACACCGGAGACGAACCGAATCCCCAGGAGAGCCTCCGTGAAGGTTATGGTGTCGCGCAGTGTCAGGACTCGATCCCATAAAATGCATTACGGCGGACCGCACAGACACGCTCCGCCTCTGCCTCGTTCAGGGCGACAGAGAGATAGAGAAACGCTCCTCTAGAGGAGTGTGGCACGAAAAAAAAAAAACGAAGAGAAGAGGCAGAGAGAGAGGAAGAAAGAAAAAAAAAGTGCTATTGACCTTTGTGGAAGAAAGCTGACATCATAAAGTGCAGTCTGCTGGCGACCAAATGGGAATGCCATCGCAGATTAAGGACTTTTTAAATTATGCATTTGGTTCAGGCTCCTGGGGTGAGTCGCCATATGAGAGATGGAGCAGTGAGAATATAATGCATTTAGTGGCACATTGCTAAAGTGGCCATGCTCTAGAGAGCCACTAACTAACTCAGGTTTTTCACAGGCTGGGCCAGTTAAGTGGGCCCGGTGATCAATAACAGCGTGTTAAACTATATAGACCGTACGGCTCTAATTAATACTAAACTGTCACATTAAGCAGAAACGCTGATTTAATAGCGTGTTTGCGTATTTATGGGCACGGCTAGGCTTTTTGTTTAAATCACACCAAAATAAATGGTGGCCGCGGAGGACACACACTGTGTTTGTCTTATTTATTGGTTCCTTTCCCCCCTTCATGTGGAATACATTGAAGGGTCATTAGTTTGCCATGATAACTGATCTTCTGAGGTTCATATTGAGGAAAGCTCAGATCTCTTTTTTTTATTTCTTTTATGTTTTAGGAAAACATAAACAGCCATGATGGATTGCATAGCATCGGTGAATTGGATGGTAGACGGATTACACGGCATGATTCCAAATTTCATCACATTGGCAAGTCTGAACTTAAACATGGCAGTCGCTGGGTTTATGTTAGGCGCTGGCAATTCGCAGGACGGCTGTGGTGTTTGTGATCCTTTGATAAAAGGCCACAGATGAACACTAGGGCTGACTCTTTCGTGTGGAGAGCCAGTTCATACAAACACGTGCAGCTGAGCCATTTGACTGACACCGCTTTTATAATAAGCATTCCCCTTTGGCTTTGGATTTTTATAACAGCCATATAGGAGAGAAGAGGTTGAGGCTGAGCCAACTCGGTTCTCTTGGCATTCCACCATCATATTAATTATGCGTTCACATCCATGGGGTGAAGTCAAGCTCAACACTGATTCTTCAACCTCACTTTTTTAGTCAAATTCATAAGCTAAAAGGTTCTTGACTGAGACAATAGTCCTAACCAGAGCTAACAGTGACTGGAAATCTTCTTCCCTTTGTCCAACGTAATTCAGAAATATACGTTTGAAGAAAGAAAAAAAAAAGAAGCATAAAAGCATTTATATGCAAAGTAGCTTTGTTGTATCAATGGTTTACATGTGCATATGAGCTCTCCACTTTCTGTAGATCCACAAAAGCAATCTGGGATTGTGTGCAGTGGGTGGATTTGAATATGTACGCTTCCCGTGCGCTGACCTTTGCTTCTGAGCAAAGGGGTGAGTTATACTGGCTGAGAGAAGCCTCTGTGTTTGGCTTCGGCGTGACCTTGAGGGTGAAGGTGAGGTTGAGTTACCATAAAGAAAATGAAATTCTCTCCGACTGTAATTCATAGCCATATAGGCCATCTCTTCCCTCCAACCCCTGCATTAGCCTATGACAGTCTCTCTCTCTCTCTCTCTCTCTCTCTCTCTCTCTCTCTGTCTGTGTGTGTGTGTGTGTGTGTGTGTATGGCGTGTGAGCTCATGAGAGAGCCCCTGCATTGCCAGTGGGAGACATGAGGCTCCAATAAGCCCAGTTCAAGGGCGAACCGCTGCTGAGTTGCAAATTGCTCAGTGTTAACATATGGTCTAATCCACCTAACACAAATATTGAGCAAACAGTTGTGTTCAACGACATAAACAATTGCCTCAGTCTGAGCACTGTATGAACCATAGCATGTAAGACAAGTTGTTGCCTAATTTTATGCTCGTAGCACGAGTGTAAAAATCTTTTTTTTTCTTCTTCTTTTTTTTTCTTTTTTTAATTACTTTAGGTAATAATTTATATTTTGGGAAAATGGACATGCATTTTTTTTGGTTAAAAACGAATGTTTTACTGTAACTGGATAATTTAACTCACTTTTATATCCATTGATGGACTTTTAAACATATAGATATAGACGGATGTATGGTGTGCCTAAGGAGGATTTTCTCAAAGTTCTGCCCTTAATAACAGATTGATTGACTGTGAAGAGAGTGCACTCGACCATATTTCCCTCTGTCAACAAAAGGGAGAAGTTTTGCAGACATTAGCTGCTGGGATGTTCAACACATGTCTGACCTTTCCAAATGCCAAGAAGAAGTATAGATTCCAGAGAGAAAGGAAGAAAAGGCAGAGGGAGGGAAGAAAAAAAAACACACTCAAAATGAAAAAAAGTGATAATATGTGGTATCTCTTACTTCTGGGGTGTCTGTAGTTTCACAGGGATTTCAAAAGGTCACCCAAGGAGGAAAAAAGTATCCCAGTGATGAAAGAACCGCGGAAATCTTAACATCCTCCGGTTTTTCCTTTTCTTTCTTCTACTTAAAACCTCAACATATAATTTATCCCTGCCCCGCACAATCAATACCATGAAAGGTAAAAAGTGCGCTTGTGGTGTAAGAACTCCTTCTCTGTAGTGTAGGCTAGATCTAGACAATGATCTCCTTCCAGCAATTCACACACTTAGTTTGGTGACATTTGGTCAAAGTGAATAATTGTGGGAGTGATAAGGACTCTGGGGATATATCCCAGAGAAATGAATGGGCTATTAAGGGAATATAGAAATCCCTTAATTCATACTTAAGGAAGAGGTGGAATCTGTACACAAAGTGCAGGTTAAAGGAGGACCAAAAGCAGTTAGGATTAATTTATTGACTGTACCCTCCCAGTATACAGCACTCATAACTTAGAACCTTTTAATTAGGTCTTTGCATAACCATGTGTAATTTTGTGCACATTTCCACCCCCTATGCTTCCTGAAAGGCTTTGACTTGTATTCAGAGTTATTAATGGGGCTACAAGAGAGAAGTAATGCATGCAAAGTTAATGAATGTATAGCAGTGCTAAACTATTGCAGAGGAAAGTAAGTCGGCAAAACATTATTTCATCCTTTTTTTTTCTTTCTTTTTTTGTGTCTGGATCGGACATATAATGGCATTTACCTCAAACCACCCGATGTACAGTATACTTTTCTGCCTGCTAAAGTATGTCTGCTGTTCCAATGAATAGAGTCCACAGCATACAGAAACCCACACGAGAATGTATGCGTATTGTAGCCTATATTTCTAACCTTGATAGTCTGCGTCTTTCACAGAGTTTGACAAAGTGAGATGTCTCCTTTGGCTTCATGTCATCACTCCCTCCATTTTTTATGCAGTGTACATCCCACCTGGCCTCTCTGGCAAAGTGCCTAAGGCAGATTACCTTATTTGAGCTGGATTACATTTTTAGTATGGATCAGAAGGTCAGGAAGAAACTGTGTTTTATTTCCTCCTTGTACATACGCTTAGCATAGCAGCGTGAAACAAATCTGCTGTACATCTCATCACGGTCCATATCATTTCTCGGGGTCTGATCCTTAGCCAGATCAGGGCCGGAATTGGGCCAGATCTTCAAGTCAGTTGCGGTTTAGACAAAGGGAAGAGGGGGAGAGGAGTTGGAAATAACCTAGTCCCACACTTTTGTGTCATTTTTTTTTTCTTTTTTTTTTTCTTTTTTGTCGTCGTACAAGAGCAGAAGCGTCCATGCAGGAATACAGTGGCGCTCTTGTTAACATCACGCCGAGCCTCTTTAAGCATGTTTCCAGGCCTCATCCCTGCTTGCTTTGAGGGATGAGGGATGCCTGTTCCTTAATGTGTTTTTTATTTGGGAAGACGAAAAAGGGCTGTGGGATTTCTCTGCCGGCGCCCGTGGCTTGTCAGTGCTAATAGAAAAGATTGGTGAATCGGCCGGGATCCGGGAGCCGAGTCGTTTTGTTAATCCTGCTCCTCGGCGCTGAGCTGAGACTGCTTGTATTTACATATGCAGAAGGATCCCGCTGTTGCGAGAGGCCCGTTCGGCCGACAGCGCAATTAATCATCCCCAAATCCTCCTGCCGAGCAGGCAGACGACCCCAGCCCGACGCGCTGCCACGGCGAGCTCGCAGGTGTGAATCAAAGCCGCGTTGGAAAAAAAAACTCCGCCACCAGATCTCCCTCCATCTCTGTCGTGTGGCCCCTCTCTCTCTCTCTATCTAGCTCTTTATTCATGCATCTTTGCCCATGTGTGTTTCTCTTTCACTTTCTCTTTTTTTCTTCTTCTTCTTCTTCTCACCATAATGGTAACCTCTAACGGCCTTATTTGCTTAAACCGAGGTTGTGAACTAACCTTACTTTGAGTATTTAGACTCCGTAGCTTTTGTAAGGGTAATAATACTGAACAAATAGAAAAATATGATAAATCTGCTTAGATAAATGTACTTCATGCTCTCAATGTGGTTTGAAATATGTGAAATATACTTGTCAAGTTCACTCGCATGAGGAGTACAATCACTCATGTGCACATGGGAAACATCCCCTTTAAGTTACACTGCCAGCATTTCTTTGGTTGGTGTACTATGGAATTTATTAGGAAGACATTGACTTTGAAATTTATGAAAATGTGCTACAACTCACATATGGTTAGGTACATAATAAGAACTCAAAGGACTAGAAAACAGATTCTGTTTGGCAGTACTTCTGTCTGTCATTTGGGAAACATTGCTGCACATTGCCAAAGGCTTGCTGTGTACTGTAGGTACAGGCTTCCGAGGATCCCAGGCAGGATATGGGTTTTGGAAGTGCCTACAGAAAGCCATGATTAAAATCTAAGAGATGTTGGTCTTGATTCAGCTGAATAATATTGATTGAAACACAGTTTATGTTCATTTTCATTTTTAAAAGGTTTACAGGTCCTCGGGCTTGTGTGCAGCCTCGTATCTGAGCTGTGATTTATCCCTCTTTCAGGCAGAATATGCATCTCCTGGGAGGGAGCTTTGGATACCAATCAACAGCGATTGCAGGCGATGATTCTAACATCCCCTGAATAGTTTGATAGCAGTCCCTTTCAATAACCGTTACCTCCATTAATCGCTTGCTTACTTTTGGGGTGCGAGAGCATGTAGGAGTTATGATTTGTGTGATTTGGCTTTGGGAAAGTCAAGAGATGGTATTTTCTCTCTCTCTCTCTCTCTCTCTCTCTCTCTCTCTCTCTCTCTCTCTCTCTCTCTCTCTCTCTCCCATAAGCCATGGCAGGGCCCAGAGGCGAGAGCAGCTTGTTAAGTGTCTGAGGAAAACAAACGGCTCGGCTCGCCCGGGCTCTGCTCGTTGCGGGAGTGAGTGAGGGAAGGCTCCCCTGACGGGGGCTGCGCGGGTGCGTCTGATGTTGTTGTTGCCATGAACGTTCCCCCTGGCTCTCTCCCCCACCACCAGAACTATCACCACTGAGGGTGTGTGTGTATCCAAACACACTTCAGGCCCTGCCTGGGTAATTAATACATCCAAACGTGTGTGTGTGTCCCCGTGCTGAAGTGTTGTTAGACTAAGAAGGCTTGACCAAAGAACAGGTTTTTTTCTTTCTTTTTTTTTCCTCTTTTTTTCTTGCTTTTTCAGCCACAACACAAACACTTACAAAAACATACAAATGTAGACATCGTAATCACAGAAATATCCTCACTTGCATTCCTATACACATACAGTACATATTAAACACATACATATTGTATGCTCATGCATATGTGTGCAAACAAACAAACACACACATACACACACACACACACACACACACACACACACACACACACACACACACACACACACACACACACACACACACACACACACACACACACACACACACACACACACACAGAGAGAGAGAGAGAGAGAGAGAGAGAGAGAGAGAGATAGCCTCACATGCATACACACATGGACAAACACACATATTCAGTCACATGGCTTCTCCCACCCACAAACATTCTCTCCAAAGCTGTTATGGATCTAACTGTTCTTTTTCCCTCCACAATCAATAATTACTTTGATATTTGTGTAACAGCCATCGTGTAATCAATAAAAGGGTCAGAGAAAGTAAATTGCAGTCCCCTGCCTAATGATTTTGTTTGGCTCAGCTTGATGAGAAAGATGTTTATTATCTGATTATTAAAGCAGCATAATACATGTCAACTTTCACCGACCCTCCAACCCTACACTCAAGATGGATTATGCTCCCTGTGACACCTTCTTGCTTTTACTGCCTGCTCGGGAAACACAGATGTGGAGAGAGGGATGTTTTTTTTCCTTGAAGAAAGT
>JAODXP020000017.1:6975587-7010587 GCA_027497455.2 Sardinella longiceps
CTGTATTCTATGTCATTTATCAGAGCAAGACTAGGCAGCGAGATCCTGAATCTCTCAAAAAAGGAAAGAAGGGGAGCAAAAAAACCGACAGAAGAGCATAAAGACTTAACAAGCAATCAGTCAAATGTAACACAAGCGAGAGCATTTCCTGGCCGGAGAGGAGAAAGGAAGAGAGCAAGACAGGGTGTGTGAGTGTTTATGTGTGTGCATTTGTGTGTGTATATGTGTGTGTGTGTGTGTGTGTGTGTGTGTGTGTGTGTGTGTGTGTGTGTGTGTGTGTGTGTGTGTGTGTGCATTCGTGCATGTGTGTGTGTCCATGGGTGTGTTTGTGTGTGTTTGTGTGTGTGTGTGCATTCGTGCATGTGTGTGTGTGTGTGTGTGTGTGTGTGTGTGTGTGTGTGTGTGTGGTGGGAGGGTTGGCTGGATAAAAGAAAAGAGAAGGGTGTGAGAGTGCTCGGTAGTCTCTGCCTCAGACCAGAGGAGAGTGGACGAGCATAGACAGGAAGTCAGAGGGCTGTGCCCGGGGATCCAGAGAGCTAGGGTTCACTGATCACCATTGGGAAGGGTCACTATGGCCCTGGCCACCAATAACAACATTTCTTTCTTCTCGCACAATGGCACCTTTTAATCTTATCTTGTCCACGAAAGCGGCGAGCCACGGGGAGAGGAAAGAAAGAGCTGTCATCGCCAAATAGAATGTTTTTATAAAAATGTTAGACGATGGCGACAACGCAAGTACTCCCCCCACGCTGCATAACTTATGTCTCACTCCTGCCCCAGAAAATAAGGATGTCTCAGAAAAGCCAAATTAAACATCAGATAATCACTGTTTTCGGGCTTGTTACAGTGATTTCTCTTTGCCGAGTCAAACGTTCATGTATATCAAGGAGGTATGACACTCTTCCTATTAAACCAAGGGCACAAAAGAGATTCCTCACGATCACCAAAGCCCCATAAATGTCTCACACCAAAATGGAAGCTGTGCAGTATGTCAGTTATATGGAGCCATAACAGGTTTTAAGAAGTGCAGTAATGGAGCCATTTACCAGGATCCAATAGCTAAAAAACAAAAAAAAAACACAAAAGGCCTTTTTCACTGTTCATATTGTAATGACCCTTTTTTATTTTATTTTTGTGCATTGACTGTCTCTGTCTGTTGGGTAATTTATGTAACCTGGACAAGAAATTGAAAAGATGACTGGGGGGACTGAATCATGGAGGCAAACAGGACGATGCAGGGCGATGCGTCGCTTTCCGCCGCTTCCTTGTTTTTCAAGCTCCCCTCGAGATGAGGCGAGACAGGAAGGCGGTGGAGGTGCGCCAGGAAACGTAGAAGTGCGAAGTCAGCTTCTGATTAAAATTCACACCTCTAATGGGCCTGGATGGCGGACGATCAGTGCGTCTTGGCCAAGCCACTGATCAATCCCAGTGTGGGGAAGGCACAGGATGTGCACTGTGTTCACTGTCACACTCTGAGCCCTCAAAAGCCCATAACCCTCCCCCCTTCCTCTATCTCTCTCTCTGTACACGTTCAAAAGCGCGTGTGTGATATTTGTTTTTTTTCCCCCTAAATCTTCACATTTCTGCTAGCATATTAAACCAACGTGAAATCTCCAAACATTGTGGAAAAAAAGAAGAGGAAGAATCACTTATATCTCCATCAGTGTGAAACTGAAATCTGTGTTTAAAAAAAAAAAAAAAAAATGGCTGTGCCATGAGTAGTCGAAACACGCAATCATAGACTAAATTATAGCAGGGCACACAGTTCACCGAGGCTCCCCTTGTGCCGCTGAGCGACAGGGTGAAACCGCTGAGTAATCCGCCTGCATTAAAAAAGACAGGCACCAATATCACCGCACAATGGAGCCCGGCGCGCGAGCCGGAGAAAACACAAAACCGGCCACTTGTGTTGTCTCCTGGCCACTGCCACTCACCCACCGCCTGTCTTAAGCTGCTAGTCAAATGACAGCCACCGCTGATTGACAGCAAGTTAACTGGGATTTCTGCGCGAGGGATAATAACGGTTGAGCCATTGTGGGCTGCCGATGTGGTGGAAGCCTGCTGTTGCTGTTGCTGCTGCCACTGCCGCCATTGCCTTAAACTGTGTAGTGGTAGGGGAGAAAAACACTTGATCCTTGTCGGCCCTTTAGTTCGGGATGGGTAGAGTGTATTCCACAATCATTTCATCACGGACGCTGAGGCTACTGATGATTATTTCTGTTTTTATTTATTTATTTTTTTCCTTTTTTCAATTTTTTTTTTTTTGGTACCCAAGAGGAATATAGCACAGCGTGTGTAACCTCTAAATAGTGTACGCAAGGGGGCCAAATCTTGTCTGTGGCACAGTGTGCCGATCTGGCTCCAAGGTTCTCTCTCTCTCTCTCTCTCTCTCTCTCTCTCTCTCTCTCTCTCTCTCTCTCTCTCGCTCTCCAGACGAGCACAAAGAGAGAGTGGATGTGAGAGGAGAGGCTGGGCTGTGCTGACAGCCCTCAGACAGCAGGGCACAGAGAGACGGAGAGAGAGAGAGAGAGAGAAAGAGGGGAGAGAGGGAGAGACAAGAGGAGAGCTATGAGAGAGACAGAGACAAAGAGGGGGGAGAACAGACAGACTCATAGAGAGAGGGTAAGGGAATGAGAGTGAGAGAGAGAGAGAGTGAGAGACAGCCCAGTGAAGAGAGAAAGAGAGACATGGAGAGAGAGAGAGAGAGAGAGAAAGAGTAAAAGAGAGAGAGGGAGAGAGAGAGAGAGAGATCACAGACACTGGACCTCTTGCTCTGGCCTCTCAGCAGCTTGAGGCTTATCAGCTCCGCTCTCCCAGAGTGCCGTCCACTCCAGCCCCGATTCATCCGCCTCGGCCCTGCCTCGCCGAGCTCCGGCGGTCCCCTCCTAGCCTTCCCCATGCGCCCGGCTCATCCCTTTTTTTATGTAATCACGCACGAAATATAAGCTTTTCAGCATTTGAAAAGCGGCAGTGGCGCTGGAAACAATGGCTAACGGGAGCTGCCAGGGCGAATTGGCTGGGGCCGAAACTGCAGTATGACTGCTCCCCCTGGTGGCAGGATGCGGAGGTGAAGGATGGTGGACAGAGCAGCAGAAGGGACTGGAAAGGGAGGGTTGGCTTCTCTAGTAGGGGGTCACGTCAGCCGAGCAGCCAGATTGATGGTTGAATGAAAGCGTGGCCGCGCATAATTGAGGGCCAATGATTAGTTGTTCCCTCGCATTCTGTCATAGATTTTTTAATAAAGATAATACGTGTCATATTTCATCATGTAGCTGGGTTATCCTGACAGTTCCAATGTCCAGAGCTATGAACATGCGATGAACCACTTCACCTTGCTTGTGCTAATTCACCTACTTGTACATACTCACGATTAGTGTGAAAGTCAGGTTATCTTCATGGGAGGATTTCCACTCACAGGTCCCCTTGAAAATATTGTGCTCCACTGACTTAGCAATTAGCCTGCGTGCCACACACATACACATACAGTACATACACATACACACACACACACACACACACACACACACACACACACACACACACATATGTGCGATATGTGTCTCACAAGACCACTGTTGTGATTCATTAGTATGCCTTATGCCTGAGACCCACTGTAGGGAATGTGGAGGATGAAGAGAGTTAAATGTGTCCAAGTCACACACGATCCCTGAAGGGTTAAGAGCACATGTGCTCTCTCTCTCTCTCTCTCTCTCTCTCTCTCTCTCTCTCTCTCTCTCTCTCTCTCTCTCTCTCTCTCTTGCTCTCATCCATTTACACACACACACACACACACACACACACACACACACACATGCGCGCATACGTCCACACCGGCAAACCTAAAAGCGCACAAGTCTGGTTGCGCATGCAGATGTACTCATCATAATTCATTTAAGGCCATAAATCTCTGTGGGCTAATGCCCCTCAAAAGCCCCGCTACATCCTTAAAGAGTTAAATCATCGCAAGGAGGAGGACAGAGAGGGAGGGAGATGTGAGGAGGGCTTTAAAAAGAGAGAGAAAAAGGGCAGAGAGAAAGAGAGAGAGAGACACACACACAGAGAGAGAGAGTGTGTGTGTGTGAGAGAGAAGGAGTGCTGTATTTTTTTAATTTTTTTTTTCTTTCAAGGATGGCTGAAAGTGCTTAGACCAGTCCCTTCAGTGAAGTATGCTGCCATGCAAGGGATTAGGGCTGTGTGAAGCACCAGGTCTTGACCTGCCGCCCTGGGAGCTAGGCAGTAACCTGACCCAATACCAGGTGTATGCCTGCGGGTCAAAGGGTTGGGAAAGCAGGCAACAAAAGACAGCTCCTCCATAAAACCCCACATTGCTCCAATTAACCATTCTTCCACCATTTCAAAAAATGCCTGACATATTCTTCTTTAAATCCCTGTGGATCAGCTCGCCAGGTCCACACACACGCTCACGTATAGACACCCACATGTACACACACACACACACGCACAGAGGGATAAACACTCAGACGGGATAAACACACACTTAAGGAAGTCTGCGTGTATGGATGAACACAACAAGTGCCTGTAATGGCAGTTGTGCCAACCAAAATGACAAATAAATGAAATGCATGTTTTATATGTGCTCTAATAGGGAAAATGTTAATAGCATGCTTAGCCTCTTTCCACCCCCTCCAGGCTTTGCTTTTACTTTCAAAATAATTTACTGCGGCTTTAAAAAGTCCCGTCAGCCGCAGCCGGAGACCCATAACTGTCGCGTGAGTCGATCATTTATCCAAGATCTCTTAAGTGTGAGGCGTTAATGGGTGGACTCCATACAAAAAAGAATGAAATCACACACAGTCACTCTCTCTCTCTCTCTCTCTCTCTCTCTCTCTCTCTCTCTCTCTCTCTCTCTCTCTCTCTCTCTCACTCACACACACACACACACACACACACACACACACACACACACACACACACACACACACACACACGCCAATACCTCTATGTTGATACCACTTGTTATTTACAGTAAAAGAAATGGGTTGAGTAGTGATGTTATATTATCACACCAGAGGTGAATTAATTAGGCTTCCAAGTGCATTTCACCTTTACTTGTCTGTTGATGATTTTGAGTGCAGAGGACAAAACAGTGCAGAACTCAACACACCAGTAGACCTCAGGAACAAACGTCATTGTTAAATACAACATTTATTTGTTGCTGTCTCACAGCATCAGTAAATAACTCTATTGCTGTGGTTAATTTTCTCTGCCTAAAAGGTGTGCTGGTTTGAGCTGGGAGTTTGAAATGTTGATGTTGACGTTCCTTCACTAGGATATCTCAGGAGTGTAGTGTACGTGGAGTGACTGAGCTGATACTGTCTTCTGTTTTCACTGCTAATGCTATTAACAATGTGCACAAGGAGAGGAGGTGTCAATCTAATACATGCTACTATTTGCTATTTCTTGTGTCAAATAGTAGTGTGTGTGTGTGTGTGTGTGTGTGTGTGTGTGTGTGTGTGTGTGTGTGTGTGTGTGTGTGTGTGTGTGTGTGTGTGTGTGTGAGGGTGGGGGGATAAGTCCAGACTCATCTGGATTAAGCAAAGCTCATGGCGTCTGTGAGTGACTGTGTCCGGTTTGGGGTTTGAAAGCAGGAAAAAAAAAGCCCACCCCAATGTCTTCAACATGTTTTGATTTCGAAATGTAAGCATTTTCACCCAAAAAAAAAAAAATTAACAGGATTGGAGTTGAACGTGTAAAAGGGTGAAGTCACATCACTTTAAGGAGCTTAATTTTGATGTTGGTTTAAGGCCATTCAATTACACATGTCAAACTGCCAGGATAAACCCAAGTGTAGCGAAATGGCTTTAGTTTTGTATCCCCAGTTTAGAGTTCATTTGCAATGGCTTCCCAATACCGTGACTACGACTGTGCGAGATTTAATATTCAAGCTATTGATTTCATACCAGCTGAGTGGCAAAGATCCTTAGCCAATTTCCTTGTCACGGACAGAATTACGCCGGTCTGCAATGATTCTATTACCACATATATCTGTTCACAGCATGTAGGCATATGAGAGACGGCCCACTGTACGTGATCTCGACTGTAGCCAAACGCGTTGTAACACAACACTGACAGTCGAAAGTCAATCGGCGCGGCGACTCGGGAGCCTCTGCGGGTTAATTTCCCAGTCTTGCCCTCACACACACTCTGTTTAGATAGGTGCGCCTTGTGGCAAACAGGCCGTCCTTTGTGCCGCTTCTCTTTAATCTATGACTTCATTAGGGAAGGAAATAGGAGTAAATACAAAAAGCCATTGTCTTTCTTTTAGCGGGCGGCGGCACTCACTCAATATTCGTTGTGTAAGTATCTTGTCTGTAATATTCATTACTCACCCGGGTCCCCCTGGCCTGAGCGAGCGATGTTAGTTCTGTGTGGCCCTGGAAGACAGGGAAGGGTGGAGGGGGGGGGGCTTATGGGTGGGGTGGGGTGGGGTGGGGTGCGAGGAGTGTCCGTGGCAACGTGTGGTGCGTGCAGCTCGACGAGTCCGCCTCGAATCTCACATTTCTCCCAAGGATGTTTCTTGTTATTGGTCTTTGGCCTACAAGCACATTCCTGGTGGTGAACTGTGCATGTTGTGGCCTAGCCCGCCGTCTCAACAATGCAGTCACACACAGAGGTTGCATGGCTTGTTTTAGCGCCGGCCGGACATCGCTTGTATACAAACGCCAGTAAAATGTTTGCTTCTGGGGGAAATACAGACGCAGCATAGTCATAATAATTATACTCAAGAAATAATTCTGTCTTATTACTAATTCTTTACAATTGAACTCATGTGTACCATATCATTCAGTGAGACCAGACAAACATGCCTAGATGTCTTATCAGCTGTATGTCGTAGTCACAACATACCATAACTCATGTGATTGCCACTGAAAACTCCTGGTTGTATTCACAATGGAGAAAAAACAAATGGATGAGAAATGGAGATGAAACCACATGTCCTGTTAGGTTGTTGTGATGGGTACAGTGTTCATGTTAATCAAAAATAAAGGAGAGAGTAATAATAGTCTTTCAGTGGGAGGGCTCAGATCAGCACACTGTGTTCTCTCCAGCTGCCTCTGCTCTGCTCTGCTCAGCTCTCCAACCAGAGCCCAACTTTAGCCCAGTCTTAAATGAGATGTCAGTCAGGCTCGCTGCTCCTCTACAATTGTTGCTGTTTTAGATAATGTCTTTCTCTGGCAATCTCCATTGGTCCCTGTCCCCTCCTATTTCCCCTCCTCTCTCTCTCTCTCTCTCTCTCTCTCTCTCTCTCTCTCTCTCTCTCTCTCTCTCTCTCTCTCTCTCTCTCTCTCTCTCTCTCTCTCCTTCTCTTTTCCTCTGTGTGTGTGTGTGTCTGGTACTTCTCTTGCTTGCTTTCTTCCCTTCTTAGTGAAATGAATTCTGAGGCTCACTTGCCAGGTGACCCGTGACCATGGGCGGACAAGGTTACCAGTGCTGACTTTTACAGCCGCTTGCTTGCCTCTCCTCTCCTCCCTCTCTCTCTCTCTCCCTCCCTCCCTTCTTCTCTTTTCCTTTCCTCTCTCTCTCTGGTGTGTATCTATGTCTCTCTCTCTCTCTCTCTTTTTACACACACGCACACACACATACACGCACACTGCTCATGTATTGCATGTATATCTCCCACACGTCTGCAACGGAGAGGTGGACACCAATAATAATGCAAACCAAAGAGCGCGCGCGAGAGAGAGAGAGAGAGAGAGAGAGAGAGAGAGACAGAGAGAGAAAGCAAATGAGGGAGAGAGAGATATAGATTGAGAGAGAAATAGAGACAATGGAGAGAGAGAGAGAGAGAGAGAGAGAGAGAGAGAGAATGAAAACATGAGGGTAAAAAAATGCAGGACGAGCCTGCTGGCCTGCCGCCCTCCAGGCTGGAGCTGACAAAAACATCACAGCGATGACAGCAAAATATGTGAGGTGAAGAAAAAGCCAGAGGATGCTGGGGAGGGAAAAGGAGAAGAGGTGACAGTACAGCGGAAAGGAAGGTGGGGTGGGTGAGTGGGGTGGATGGCTCTATGGGGAGGAGGGGGGGGGGCAGTTGGATGAGTGGAGAAATATCAGGATGGTGTAATGATTTCTACCTGTGGTGTCTGTTATGGCGTTTCACTCACGCTGCACCTTCACACTTATGCCATTATCAGAGGCACACCAATTAAAACGGCTTTCACACAGTTACTCAGTGTCTCAGCGTACAAAAGCATCATCCCCCCACCTCATTAGCCTTACCTGAGCATAGACATGTTGAAAGAGGCGCTTATTTGCACTGATAGCGGCGTAGATGTCTTCTGTTTCTGTTAATGGCAGCGTCTTTGTGAATCCATAATGCTTGGCTGATCGGGGAAAGCTGAGTGAGGGATATTTTTATTGCAGAACCTGTATCTTTAGTTGATAGTTGATCTTTTTTTTTGTCTGTGTAGCATTTGTTTTCATGTGGTGTGTGTGTGTGTGTGTGTGTGTGTGTGTGTGTGTGTGTGTGTGTGTGTGTGTGTGGTGTGTGTAAGTAAGCGTTGCAGAGAAAGAGATGAGGGCCTACAGCACCAATGTTGTAATAAGCATGCCTCCTCATTATGGAACTAAACTTAAAACAAAATTAACTCCAAATCAGCCTGGATCATTTGGCTCATTTGATATATTGCCGTATAAGTTCTATCCGTGTTGATGGATGTCTTCCTGTCACACTGTAACTGGAGGGAGTATAATTGCAAAAATAACTAAGTGGAAACTCTTGGTAGCACATGGACGTATACATTGTGTATATGTGTGTGGGTGTATACACAATATGTGCACATGTATGAATGCTTCTTGTATACTGCATGTTTGATTGTGGGCATAATACAGGCCTACAAGTTTGTTTAACTCTCTTTCCATCTGCGTCTGTGTGTGTGTGTGTGTGTGTGTGTGTGTGTGTGTGTGTGTGTGTGTGTGTGTGTGTGTGTGTGTGTGTGTGTGTGTGTGTGTGTGTGTGTGTGTGTGTGTGTGCTCACCAGGTTCCGTGTCTCTGGGCTTTATGTAAACACGCGGGAGGGCGGGAGCGAGGCGGCCGGGGCCGGGAGCGGCGTCTCTTTCATGTGGTGGCCTGCGGCGTGCGCTACTCCAGCCTGCAAGTGCTCCCATTAAAAAAAGCGTGATAAGACTTTGGAGGCTCTCATCAGACCCAGAGAAGCAGGCCCGATGGAGCGCGGGGGCCGACAGAAAGGTAATTATTATACCTGAGTCCAGCCACTCTTGTGATCCTGCCTCGGGGCGGACTGGGATGCTTCCGCGGTGCCGCAGCCGTAGAAGGATATCTCAGCTCCCCTCTATCCTCCTGTTTATACAACACTTCTTTTTTGTTTCTTTTTTTTCCTTCTTTTCTTTTCTTTTCTTTTCTCTTCTGACTCTTTACTTCCGTGAACCCGAATTCTTGGTCTGAACTTTGTTTAGTTTTTTTTTCTCTCTCTCTCTCTCTTTCCTTTTTTTCTTTTCCTTTAACTTTTGTTCACAGGAAGACGAAAGCAAAGGCGCCGTAGCGCTCGTCCCTCTGTGTGTTTGTTTGTGTTTTTTTTTTCAACAGCAAAGACAAGAAAAAGAAATACGAAAAAAAATGAAAGCCTGCGACCTAAGTGTGAGTCACTCCTAATCGCCTTCCATTACACTCCCTTCAGCCTGATTTTGCTTCCCTGATCTGATGTTTGAGCAACCAACAATCACATCTGTCAAAGATCTCTGTCAAAGTGCATTTCACTCTACGCCTTAAGCAGACTGCCAGCGATCCTCTCCGACGTACCGTGCTGCTGTTCTCTACTTCGCTCTGCTCCGCGCCGCGCCATGCTGCCGATGGACTCTTGCCACAGCCTACTATACCGGCAACCTTAAAATTGAATGCACAAGTGCATTACGGAAAGTTTGAGCGTGGTGCATTTGCTTGCTGTCCCGATTGCTTTTGCCAGGTTTCACTCAGGAAGATCCAAATCCAGTTACGCGTAATGGCTTCTGACAGAGCAGACAGGAGATGACATTATAAGCCCCACGCCAACTTCAATCATATGTCACATGTGAGTTCTGCAGAAATCGCATTATTTATACGCCGTGATGGCCGATCATGTCCTGCTTCGGCGGAACCATAGGCACCGCAGTGATGCCGTCAGCAAGTCCGCCCAAAGTCTGTCAACATAAACAAAGGCGTCTGAAGTCATTTTGAATCAGTGCTGCCAACTAATACATGGCAGAGCCAAGCAGCTGTTAGATCTTTCAGTCAACAGCAACGTAACTTTCTAGCATTTTTAATAAAATATCAAAATAAAATTAAGGACTTCACTTTTTAGCCGAACATCCTGCACATTGTTCTAATGAATGCAATTAAAGTAAACCCAGACTTAATGTGATTCTGATCTATTGACAGACCATGCTTATTTTGATACTTTGGAATTAGTCTGATAACAGTGGTACTTCAAACTACTGAATCTCCAGAGAAGCAAAACCATCTGTTTCGTTTTTCTTTCTTTTTTTCATATTTTTTGTTTTTTTTATTTATGTATTTTATTTGACAATACAGTATCACTTAGTTCCACCGACCCTTTGAAAACATGATAAGCGTCCAAAAGCCCCACAGTATAAAAAAATCTGACTGGCTGTCTGTGTCTTTGGTGTTGTAAATCTTCATGGCTGCGGCGTCTAAAGGCTGGTCCTCCTCCTCTCCTCGGTTTCTCCATCTCCGCTGAGCCTCGTCCAGCTCTGCCTCTACGGCTGATACTGGTTATTCTTTTTTTTCCTTCCTTTTTCCTTTTTTTTGTCAGCATTAGATCAGAGAGTAATCTGGAGATCATGTGCAACATGAGACCATGGCCATAACACAAAGACGTGGCTCTGAAGCGCCATGCCATCCGTCCATCCTCCTCTTGTGTCAGCACTTGAGATCTCAATCTGCAACTTAAAGGGCCCTTCTCGCGCTTTCTTTGTGTTGATCCAGAGAGGTTACATCAAGAGAGAGAGAGAGAGAAAGAGAGAGAGAGAGAGGGAGAGGAGGAAAGGGATTGTTGTAATCGAGGGGGAGATGGAGGGAGAGAAGAACAAGGGAGTGAGAGAGACAGGCAAAGAGAGAGACAGAGACATGTACCCCAGAGAGACAGGGGGGATGGGGGTTGGTCTCTCTCTCTCTCTCTCTCTCTCTCTCTCTCTCTCTCTCTCTCTCTCTCTCTGTGTGTGTGTGAGTGTGTGTGTTCGTATATATGTGTGAATGTCCTTACACTTTATATGTGTATGAACTAAATAAATGTACATAAATCTGATTCGGGGTGGACATGTAAGGCAGATACAGAGACAGTGTGTAATTGGATGTGTGTTTGTGTACATGTAATTGTATGTATGTTTGTACTGTACAGCATGTGTGTGTGTACATTTGTGTGTGTTATAATGTAAATGCATGTGTGTGTGTGTGTGTGTGTGTGTGTGTGTGTGTGTGTGTGTGTGTGTGTGAGTGTGTGTGTGTGTGTGTGTGTGTGTGTGTGTGTGTGTGTGTGTGTGTGTGTGTGTGTGTGTGAGTGTCTGTGTGTGTGTGTGTGTGTGTGTGTGTGTGTGTGTGTGTGTGTGTGTTTGCTCTATGGGGCACAGGCCCCCCTGGGGAGCCGATCCTGTCACAGAGATCACAACAAACTGTCATGCACACAGCCAGCAGCAAGGGAAGCATGCTGCTCCGCAGACCACAGAAGCACCAGGGAAAGAGGACACTAACCGATCCCATTTTACAGCGGGCAGTGTCTCTTTGCGTGTGCGTGTGTGTGTGTGTGTGTGTGTGTGTGTGTGTGTGTGTGTGTGTGTGTGTGTGTGTGTGTGTGTGTGTGTGCGTGCGAGTGAGAGAAAGAGAGAAAATGAGAGAGAAAGAGTGTGTGTCTGTGTGTGTATATTTGAGTGCTGTGCTGCTCACCAGTATCTCAGCAGACCTATGATTTAGTGAATAAAGGCGGGTTTTGAACAGCAACAACAGAGGATTAACAGTGAGCCCTACGCAGCCTCCCTCTCCAGCCGTCTCGTCTGCCTGCCTGCCTCCCTCAGCTCAGCTGCGCACAGGCCTATGCTGGGCTGCACAGCACTGCACTATAACACTATACTACACTACACCGCACTGCACTGCCCGCCAGACAGACAAGCTCTCCACCATTCACTTCCCTTCACTTTCAATGCCTTACGACAGATTTTTACAAGGACAAAACACACAATCGGCACCTCGCTATTGTTCGGCTGAAGGGTTTTTTTTTCATGGCTGTTTCTTCTGCTGTTGTTGTTGTTATTGTTATTGTTGTCCTGTGTTGTGTGTGATGTTTTTTTTTTGTTTGTTTTTTTTTGTCCCCATCCCTTCAGGATGTCTAATGTCTTCCTTTGTATGTTTGATCTCAGAGAAGACCTTCACTATCTTTATGACCAGCAAGGAGGTAAGGCTGCTGACAGGGGAAAGGAGAAAAAAAAAGATAATGACAGCCTCCCCTTTGATCTTTCACATATGTTCTCTCCTCCTGCTCTCTCTCTCTCTCTCTCTCTCTCTCTCTCTCTCTCTCTCTCTCTCTCTCTCTCTCTCTCTCTCTGTCTCTGTCTTTGTTTTCATCCCTCACCGCCACCCCAACCCCCTACCCAACCCCCCCCCCCCCCCCAACGTCTGCCTGTCCGCATTTAATTCACCTATGCACAGCACACATATGCGCATGGTTGACAGGGACTGTGTGACCGTTTCATTGTGCGAGAGTGAGAGTGAGTGAGTCACTCTTGACCCTTGCTGGGTGATGAAATCTGTAGGATCTGCACAGCACTGCAAGCTTTAAAGCACTAGGAGAGGAGAGGAAGAGAGGAGAGGAGAGAAGAGGAAGAGAGGAGTGGAAGAGAGGAGAGGAGAACAGAGGTGAGGGAAGGAGGGAGGGAGAGGAGAGTAGTCACATCAGGACCGAAGCCAAGTCTTTATCATGCGGCACTTTTATCCATTAATGTTTGTTTTTGTTCTCTCTCTCTCTCTCTCTCTCTCTCTCTCTCTCTCTCTCTCTCTCTCTCTCTCTCTCTCTCTCGCTCCCTTTCTCTCAGACACACACACTCACACACGCACGCACACACACTCACTCACACTTCTTCTCTGTACCTCTCTGCATATGTATGTGTGTGGAGCTGACAGCACATTGTCAAGCGTTTTACGTTTTACGTCCCTCAATACGCACAGCTGTCACACGCGCCTCCATCAGTGATATTTAGCGTCCCGTCAGACAAAAGCGGAGCTTCAAGGTGTGGACGGGTTTGTCAGTTTAAAGCCCAGGCGTATTATTATCGTCTAATTCACAAAGAAGAGGCCATAATTACATACAATTAGAATTATATACCTGCCACCAATGCAGGGGCACTGAGCCTCAGGTAGAGCATGAAGAGGGCCCTATTTTATGTACTCTGATCTCTCGCTTTCTCTCTTTCACACATTTTTTTCTTCTCCCTCCCTCCTTTGCCTCTGATTTTTTTTCTAGGGGGGTGGGGGGGGGGGGGGGTGAGCACGGTAATTACCATATTACATAACACGCATAAAGTTTAGTGTATCATTACCTGCCGGGGGAGGCAAGGAGTGTTGCCACAACGTCCTTAGCTGCGTGGGAGGAACCGTCAGATCTCTCACACTAAACTATTATATCTCTCAGAGTTACAGCTGAAGGAAAAGAAAAGAAAAAGGGAGAGAGAGAGAGAGAGACTAAACGTGTGGGGTCCCGTTCACTAACCCCCATACTGCCCCGCCCCTGCTCATCGCCCCCTGCAGGAGAGAAACCCCACACACCCGCCCGCCCGCCCGCCTGATCTATTTCAAAATAATACACAAAACCCTTTTCATTTTCTTTCGCCTTTTTTTTCTCTTCTCTCTCTCTCTCTCTCTCTCTCTCTCTCTCTCTCTCTCACACACTCACACACACACACACACACACACACACACTCTCTCTCTCTCTCTCTCTCTCTCTCTCACACACACACACACACACTCACACACAAATACACCCAGAGAGAGTGTGTGAAAGGCTGATGTATGAGCGCTATGTGCTCCCCTGGCCCACCCACCCAACCACAACAAAAGGAGGGGAATGTCAGTGGCGGGCCCCGGCGCCGGGGTCAACTGTACGTCTTCACTCACCACCGCGTCATGTAAGGAATTCTTCAGACACCAGCTCCCGATTTCATGGCAAATTTCCACCCAGGAATACATCTGTTTGGGGAATGTAGAGCAAGCCAGCGGGAGTGGACTCTCCTGGATTAGGCCTGCTCATCAGTTTATCATTCATCAGACCACAGGGGAGAGAGAGAGAGAGAGAGAGAGAGAGAGAGAGAGAGAGAGAGAGAGAGAGAGAGAGAGGAGGCGCGGGAGAGGGAGAGGGAGAGGGAAGAGGAGGAGGCACAAGAGAAGGAGGAGGAGGAGGAGAGCCCTGCCACCCTCCCAACTCACACCCCCCCCTTCTCACACACACACACACCCAAAAAAGAAAAGAATGGAAAAAAAACGAGGGAGAGTTGGTGAAAAAAAAAACCCTCCCTAATTCTCTGCAGCCGTACCTTCCTTTGTAGATGAGGATTAACGACGGGTCTGAAGGAACCTGATGAGTTTAAAGCTGGAGATGAGAGCGGGGGTGAGAGGCGGCCAGATCAGTACTGAGATACCATTAGAAAATCCCATAAATCAGCTGCTGCTTCTAGGCGGGGGGAATACAGTTTAAAGACCATCTGGACTTTTTAACCTCCACGTTTATTTCCAGCTCCATCCACCGTGATTATCGTCCAGAGAGGGGACAGCGCCATATTTCCTTAAACGCTCAACGCCACCTACATGTGTATGTTATCCGTCTCCTCCACTTGGCGCTCTTCTCTCTGTGAGTGAATCTCCACTCTCGTAATAAAACATAGTCGTCCCCCCCCCCCCGTCACTCTCTCTTCATCTCTATTATAAGCCTAGGGGGAAAAAGAAATCTACTCAGAAATCTACTTGTGTAGCGTGCTGTTGAAGCAGCTAACTGCAGATTATAATTTGCTCCATCCAAGAAGAATTAGGGCCTTTTTTATTGGTAATAATTAGGTTAGTAATGAATTCATTGACAGAAAGCAGCTTTGTTGCCTTCTAAACTGACTGAAAGGGGGAAAAAAAGAGGAGGAAGAGAAAAAAAAGACGAAAGGGAGGGGTAAAAGGGGGCTACATGCCTCACAGGCCATTAATGAACGGAGCCGGCGAAAATTTACAAGTGGAGGCAGATTTTTAAGAGTAACATTGATGAGGCACAACACCTTGCATGGCTCATGAATCAGTTTCCCCTCTTATTTTCATTGCCCTGGAGATTTACTGCCACGTTAGAAAAACCAGGGAAGTGACAGAATTAAGGAAGCCGGAATGTAAACTGACTCGGTGGGGAAATGTCGGTAGATTTACTTTACTGCCTGTGTCTAAAACACAGGCATGATTTACCCCCCTCTAAAATGCAATTTGAATTCCCTCATGGGGTGGCCATAAATGAACTCCATTTTAAGTCATCTGGGTTGGAGGAGTTGAAGCATTTTACCCTCCAAAGTGGACAACATCAAAGTTGTCTTAAGACCTCCTTAGAAATAAAAAAAATAAAAAAATAAATATATATGAAAAAATATTACGTGATTTAATTTTTCGAAAGCTTACCTGCACGCCAAAATGTCATGTTTTCACATAGCGTATTTTTTATTATTATATTACTTCCAGGTATGGCCAACATCAAGGGATTATGACAGGTGCTGCAGCACTCAGTTAGCAACCTTTTGATCAAATTCTTTCACTCTCAGAAATGAGTTTGTTGAGGGCAGTTTAGCCTCTCTGACTGCCTGGCCTGCCTGACGGGGGGATGCGGTGGGGAGGCTCTGGGCATGTGCCAGCAAACAGCTCTCTCTAATTTCAGCAGGAGGTCAGCGACTCTTTAAAGGGCACCTGGGATCTGTCTCTTTAAAACCAGAGGCCAGTGAAAGTGTCTGGAGTGGATATACACCAGGCTCTTATCAGGACCACTGCTAAGGGCTACCATTTGGACACTCTTGGCTCTTCTTTATACACACACACAGAGAGAGAGAGAGAGAGAGAGAGAGAGAGAGAGAGAGAGAGAGAGAGAGAGAGAGAGAGAGAGAGAGAGAGAGAACAGTGTCAACCAAAGAAAAGTCCTGAAGTGAGTTCAGTACCATGATTTGACAGTGGCTTTAATAGCCCCCCCCCTCTCTCTCTCTCTCTCTCTCTCTCTCTCTCTCTCTCTCTCTCTCTCTCTCTCTCTGTCTCTCTCTCTCTCACGATTGTATATTAAAGGGCAATAAGTCATGCTTTGAAATCTGTGTCATTCAGAGGTATCGACATAGCAATATTTTACTCGCGGTGCCCTAATCAATAAGGGTTGATGTCGATTATGTGTGTGTCTGCATTTATTTTTTAATCAAAATCATTTCATATGAATACAGGCTATTTCACCCTCTTGAAACGTCAAATAGTAGGCTAGGATTTAGAGGAAACTTCTGTTATGTCTCAAGAAACAGACAATATGTGGTTTGCATTCCATCACACTGCCAAAACACTCCTAGTCATAACAGTCTCCTCCTTTTGACCAATACACAGCATTATTCCCTCTGTTTCTCTAGGATTTATGTATTTTTTTTTTTTTTAACTAATGACTTTTTCTTTCTTCCATTCTGTTGTGACTCTCAGACCTTTGCATTTCTCTTGAAGGTGTGTGTGTGTGTGTGTCTGGGGAGGGGGGGGTGATGATTGGCTGCTGGGGGGAGGTTAGGGTTGGGGTATGGATGAGGAATAGGGGGAAAGTGTTGATGACAAACAAGAGGCCCCTATCCTCCTCTCAACTGTCTGGCAGGTCTAACACACACACACACACACACACACACACACACACACACACACACACACACACACACAGAGGCATGTATGCATTCCAGATCCGTAGTGGGCAGAAGTGCGTTTCCGTGGACCTTCACCAAAAAAAAAAAAAAAAAATCAGAAAATCCTGGACGCTTCCTGGTGACACCTCGTCCCCCTCTCCCTCTCCCTCTCCCACTCTCTCTCCCTGCTTCCCTGATGTTATCAGAGGCTGGCCGGGACGCCCGGTGTAACCCCTTTGTGGCTTGCGGACCCGTCTTCCGTCTGCACACGTGTGTGTCACATTATCTGTCAAGAGGCCAGACTCCATTTCCTGTGTACTTGGGAGTTATGGGATTGAGGCTGAGGGTGGGAGGTAAAGATGGGAAGGGAAAGGTGTCTATGTGTGTGTGTGTGTGTGTTGTGTGTGTGTGTGTGTGTGTGTGTGTGTGTGTGTGTGTGTGCTTGTGTGTGTATTGGGGGTGGGGGTGTATGGGCGGTGCAGGAAAAAGGAAGTGGACACAGACCGACATTCACGGGCGGGGACTGGAGGGAGAGATTGTGTGTGTGTGTGTGTGTGTGTGTGTGTGTGTGTGTGTGTGTGTGTGTGTGTGTGTGTGTGTGTGTGTGTGTGTGTGTGTGTCCTCCAAGCCAAGATTTATCCTCTAATTTGGCGACGCAGCTCTGGGCGTTATTATAAAGACATTAGGCCTGAGTGTTGCTGATGGTCTGCGGAGAGTCATTGGAGCACGCGAGCAGAGGTCAGCTGGCAGGCACAGAGTGAAACAGCTGTGGAGAAAAGGTTAGGGCCTTGTGGTGGTGGTGGTGGTGGAGAACAAGGATTTTTAAAGATTTAATCTCTATACCTAATTTGTGTAACTGTTAAGTGCCACTGTTAAACTGCAGACGGGTGCAGATTGCCCTTGTGTGTTACACTGTAATCAGTGTTCTTAAACCCAGTTGACAGTTATGGTGACAATGACGGCGACAGTCTCGCTTGCTGACCTATCCCCAGACATACACACACACACACACACACACACACACACATACACTATGGACGCCCGTCTGAACTTTGTGGTGGTGCCTCCTGTTTATCCATTTTACATGGAGGCTGCATTCCTTCTGAAATGTCACAGGACAGCAGAAGTCAAGGCAAATGTGTGAAGAATGAACAAGACTCTATTCCTATGCGGGGCGTCAACCGCCTTTGAAGCTGCCTAGTCAACAAATCCCCCAACATGGTGTTCGCAGTTTTAGGGAAATATTCAACACGGGCAGTGTAATCTGGAACCTAAAGAGGCTTCTGAGTCACAACAGTTAGCTGCCCTGTGACCTCAATAAAAGAACTATTTCACAGAGGAGAGAGAATGCATGTGTGTTTGTCACATTTGTTTTTGAGTGTGTGTTTGTGCATGTGTGTGTGTGTGTGTGTGTGTGTGTGTGTGTGTGTGTTTGAGCCTGCATACCCCCACCACTTGGCTGGCGTGTGAGTTACAGCCCAACCATGAGCTGGCCCTGTATCCTTGTCTAGGCCCGGGGCTCTGATTTCAATGGGTGCCTAAGCGGAGGTTGACTTTGAAGGCTTTGATCCCGAAGGCAATGCTATGGCATTTGACTCCTGGCTAAAAAAAAAGCAGCGCAGTCAGACCTCTGGGGTCACAGGGATCACTTAGCGCCGCTGAAAATAACCAGTGGCGAGCCACGATTTGGGGAATCTAAAAGAGGCCTGACATTAGCAGGTGCCCCGAGGTGGACTGGAGACAGCTACAGAGAGGGTCACTGACCTTGGACCATAGAGAACTTTTCTACACCAGTGCACCCACCCACCCCCCTCCCTCCTCCACACACACACACACACACACACACACACACACACACACACACACACACACAAACACACACTCTTATGAACATTTAAACACTGATTCCTCTCTCTCTCTCTCTCTCTCTCTCTCTCTCTCTCTCTCTCTCTCTCTATCTCCCTCGTATACACACACACACACACACACACCACCATACACTACTACCTCAACCTACACACATATTCATGCCCCCCTTCACACACACACCCAAACACACACAGTCACACACTTGCACAAATCGACTCCTCTCTTTCTATTTCTATCTTTTTCTTACATACACACACACACACACACACACACACACACACACACACACACACACACACACACACACACACACACACCACCACCACCATACACCACACATATTCAAGCCCTCTTTCACAAATACCTGAGGCTCTGGCTTCCCGTAGTCTGTGTCTAGCAAATATTTAATGCATGAACCACCAGTATGCTAAGCTAAACACAATCAGAATACGCTGCTATATGTCATAAATATGATATGAAATCATTGTCAGCTGTTTCAAATGCTACTCAGGATTGGTGACATTTTGTTGCCGTAAATGTTTATTGCTTGGTCATACCATTTTTGAAGGGCTCTCTTCTTGGCCACTTCTTTTACATCCTAGTGGCCAATACCAATATTTAGCAAAGCAAACATGTGACCCCTTAGTGCCCCAAAGACCATGTCAGATTTGACATTAACATTTGCCACTAGATATCTTACCTAAGGTCACCATTTAACCAAGGGACCATGGAGGGGGACGGCAGCTCTTGCCTCAGAGACCTCTCCAGGACACTGCCCAGAGATTGAGCTGTCAACTCATATGTGTCTTTGATTTTTCACTCTTTGCACGCATTTGCACAAGAGTTCACTCAATGAATTTCCTGTCAGATATGTGGGACAAGGTCCAGACAAAAGACTAAGAGAAATACAGTGTGTATACCAGCTAACATGTCTCACATGTGTATGTAAGCCAAAGAATACTTATCTGTGATATTCATACCTCTACATACTAGTACTAGTATGGAGCAGAGTATACTATACTCTGTACACTAGTAGAGTGTGTGAGAGTCAGGTTTTGTTCATAACAATAACATACCACTTTTTAACAGCATCTGGAGATACAATATCTATTTAAATCTCAGGCTTTTCATTCACAACCAAATCAGCTTGCATACAGTACTTATATGTCATATTTGCTCATCGCATGGACACGTGGTGCGGTTTGGTGTTTGTAACCTTTTAAACACGAAAGTTCAGAATATCAAACTGTCACAGGTGTAGAAAATTATGGGTCGTAATTCAGCCATGCAAAAAAAAGGGAATGACAAGCTGAGGTCCACGTTCAACACAACATAGCTGCGCTGGTGGTCTTCTTCAGGGCGGTAGGAGTCACAAGGATCAATTCACATGACTGAAAAATAACCCGCGGTCCATGCCTAGCATGAACTATGCCCGACCCTGCACTCTGAGGTCCTGACTACTACTACTACACACACACACACACACACACACACACATACATACGCACACACACACACACACACACACACACACACACACAAATATACATACACAAGCACCCCTCCCCACACAATATTGACATAGGACCCTCAGAGTTGTGTGACACGAGCAGGTGCTCTTTGTCATTCAGCCTACAGAG
Source organism: Sardinella longiceps (assembly GCA_027497455.2). Taxonomy (NCBI): domain Eukaryota; kingdom Metazoa; phylum Chordata; class Actinopteri; order Clupeiformes; family Clupeidae; genus Sardinella; species Sardinella longiceps. Next base: position 6,995,987 of record JAODXP020000017.1, read on the forward strand.
AATACTGTGTGTGTGTGTGTGTGTGTGTGTAAGAGGTGGAGGGGGTGGGCATCAAAATAACCTCCCAAGACCTCCACTGTAAGCACTGTAGGCACTCCCTGAGACCCCCTGCCCCCATTCTTTGTTTTGCAGTCTGGTGCTATTTTTGTCTCTAGTGTGTTCATTGCTGAGTTGTTAAAAAAAGAAAATAAAAAGAAAAAAGAAAAAGTGACATGTTCAATTGGGGAACCAGTGGAATGATGGGTAATAGGGGTTTCCTAAGGAGTGTGATCAGGTATCCTAAAAGCATCATTCCATTCATCTTTAGCGTTCAGCCAAGCCTTTCATGGGTTAGATCAACTTATTAATTGTGACAGGTAGAACAAATCCATTCCCACACATGGATAAGCCAAACAAACTCACCTCAGCTTCAGCTCAGGTTTTCTTTTTCTCTCTCCCTCATTTTTGGTGAACACCCATGTAGAGACTCATTTGACCAATAGAAAACAACTGTTTAAATAGGCTGTGCCACAACTGAACAGTCACAGATTATAGGTCAGGGATAAGGCACTAAGATGAGTTTTCAGAGGCACTAAGTTGAGTTTTTTTTTTTTTTTTTTTTTTCTTTTTCCAAAAATGTGTTTAGTTACATTTGGTTTTAAGACGTTCGCCTACTACTATCAAAAGTGTGTGTGTGTGTGTTAATGGGTATGACACCAAATTTAACTCAGCTTTCAGCGTTCTTTAATAAGCAATATCCTGTAGAAATGAAATGTATGGATATGCCGGAGTAATTGCTTTTGTCTTTAGGCGGATATGCATTAATCTCTGTATAAATTTATCTGGATTACACACACACACACACACACATATCACTGCTCAAGTGGTACATCCACTCATTGTGTTTTGTGTGTGGTTGTTTGCCAGATTGACATGTTGGGGGTGTTGCTCTCTCCAGGCGACCTCACCTCGTTTGCCGTCTGATTAAGTTTGTTTTGGTCAGTTTGGCTTCTTTGTTGCCCTCGGAGACGACTTGTTCCTACAGAGACGCAGAAGTAGGTGTTCTTGTAGCACAAGGGCAGGAACACACACGCACACACACACACACACACACACACACACACACACACACACACACACACACACACACACACACACCTCTGGTCACCCCTGTGTTTCTGTGCTATTTCTCTCCCCCTGTTGAGGCCCACAAAAATCAATAGGAGTTCAGGATCTAACTGTGTCTGGGGCACAGACACGAACAACTGTGTGTACAGGTTCAGCTGGGGACACACAACCCACAGTGCCCTTTATTTGTAGTCAGGTTACACCCTTTAGACTCTCTTAGCGGCTCAGAAAAGCAACAGCCAGATTTGCATTGTTTCAAAAAATGCCTATTTTATACAGGGTCAATAATGTTTTTTTTTTATATATAACCCCATATTACTCTCTCTCTCTCTCTCTCTCTCTCTCTCTCTCTCTCTCTCTCTCTCTCTCTCTCTCTCTCTCTCTCTCTCTCTGTCGTCTTGTTCTTCAGCTTCGACCGTATTCTGACCTTGTGGTATTTGTGTGGCTTTTCATAAACGCAGTACTGACCAACTTTTGGGAAATCTTTGAATAACTGCACCAGGATACACACACACAGTTTTGTAAGTGCTGGCAGTGGGCTGGAAGGAGAGGGCACATCCCGTAGCTTTGATGTGGAGTCCCTAACCACCATGCCTCAGAGAATGCTAGAGGAAAGAGAGAGAGAAAGAGAGAGAAAAAAAATCACAGCTCACAGACTAACAAGGCTTCGCAGCCAGGCTGCTTTGGTGTCACCAGGGGAGCGGGCGGCAGCGGCGGGCACATTCATCAAAGCGCTGGTGATCAGATGGACCCTAAGTGCAGTGTCATCACAAGGAAAAGGCCCGATAATCACTCACGTTGGACTGGGAGCTGCGCAGGCCAGGGGAAATCAATACTGGTTCACTGGACGCCGGCCCAGGCAAAACAAAACTGGGGGTTTTGGTGAAGCTTTGTGGGGTTCTTTTTGGATTTAAGCGCTTTGTTTTCTACTCTTTTTTTTTTTGTCTATCCTGATACTGTTAACAGAAATAACAATTTAGTTTATCATTGTCACTCATGTGATTCAGTAGTTTGGAAAAAAAGAGCATATTTTCACATGGCTTAGAAAAGGTTAGGTTTAACACTCCTGTGTGTCAGTAAATAGTTAACATAATTACCTTGTTAGGCTGGGTTGCCTTAACAGGGCCTATCATGGCAAGTGGAACTTTGAAGTATTATTATAAAAAAAACCCTGTAGATTTTTTGGAAAAGGCGGCACTGACAGCAGTCTACACCACCAGTTAAGTAATCAGTTTCAGACTGGAGTTTGAGAGTTGAGTTTGAATGCCTTGGAGAGGCAGAGTGACTGCATTCTAGAGTGCATTCTCTAACCTCTCCAACATTCTCACCAGAGTCACTAATCAGCCTGCAACCCCTGAAAAGAGTTTGTTTTGGTTATTCAAAATCCCCCACTTAGAAGGAAATTACTATTCAAGTGGACTGTACAATTACAAATCCCTTAGTGCCTAACATGTGTAACTTGAGTAGTGTGGGGCTTTGTGAGTCCCCCCTCCCCCTCCCATCTTTTTTTTTTTTTTAGTTTTTTACAATTCAAAAGTTGCGGTTGACCTTGCTCGATCCAGATGTCTCTCAAAGAAAATAACCTTTTTTTTCTGTCTCTCTACAGAACTCAGCAACTTGAAAAACAGAAAGAGGAGTTGAACAAAACATAGGCAATTTCTCAATTCATCTGTTTCAAGCCTACTCAGGCAGAGCCGAAATGCTTTCATAGAAATACCTTTTACACATCTTTTATTTAGTGGTATGACACACAGGTATATTTTTCCCTTCCTTTCAAAAGTTTTGCATTCCATAAAAAAAGTAGTTCTGGTTAGATTCTCTATCAATATGACTTATGTCATACCAGTCACTATATGGTTCCGCTATGAATAGGTTAGAACTGAAATTACTTGTAAAAGCAGTAAAAGTAGGCTAATATAATATATTAGGTGGTAATAAAATACAATTTAAATATATACATGTAATGTAAATACATGTAAATACATACAATGTAAATATATACATACTATAAGATATATAACTAAAATATAAATTGTCTAAAAAAGCACTTGGAGAGTGCTGAGCAGTGCCAAGGCAATAGGGACACAGTGCACATTGCAAATGGTGCTCCAGATCAACTCCAAAATTGGTCATGCTTTCTTTGTACTAATACCCATGATGTCTGAAAATGTCATCAAAATCTGTTCAGAATTTTTTTTATTTATTTTGCAGACAAACAATAGACAGTATTGCATGAATGCTAGACGTACTGTATGCTTGCTAAGCTACGTAGAATAGCATATAATTTCTTATTGCAAGTCTTGACTGCAGTAAGTGGCCTTGTCACAAGTTGTTTTGCAGCTAATCCAGGAGGAAGCGGTCACCAAGCATCCCATGTTGGCTGGAAAGCAAGGAGACATGACAAAGGGCTGAATGGAGAGGAAGAACGAGGAGGGGAAAAAACGGATCAATACGGCTCGGGAAATAAGGTAGAAAAGGTTATTTACTTGACATTGATCCGTTGCCACGGCGGCAGAGCCGCTTCGGCTTCTCTTTTGTTAACCTTTAAGCCTGAGTGTACTCACAAACGATGGGGGAGTCAACTAACAGGTGTAAATTATGGATCGAAGGAGGTCGCAGTACCTCTGTCACTGCCTACTGCCGCTGTAGTTACAGGCCTGAAGAAATTTAAACATCAATAGGGATAATAAGGACAAATTTATCAAGCTCAGGCTCAGAGACTCAGTCCGAGGCCTGCCTGGGGTCCCAGGCTCTGTCGCTGCTCAGGCCCCAGACTCCATTGATTCAGACATTCTTTTTCCCTGCTGAGGATGATCAATCATGACACGGCACATTTATTTAACTTATCGGGAGTCCGAAATTCAGGGAGGAGATGCTCGGAAAGGCTGTGATTCGTATTTTGAGCGTAGTTGTTTCTCGTTTTTTTTTTTTTTTTTTTTTCTTTCTCCCGTGAAGACCACAACAGATGAGGCCCACTTGTTTTCAAGTGTTCAGTAGGAGGCAGTGAATGTTGATGGTGGAGGAAGTACTGGAGGTAGTATGGCTGACTGATGGGAGTTTGTATGGCTGATGTCACTGGTGAGATTACAAGTGAAGGGGACAGCACGTCCTTGGCTTATTCAAGTCTCTTCTAAATGAAATTGACATGTGCAAGACTTAGATCAGAATTTGGACGAGGGACACTAGTTGAAATCGGATAATGCCACATTGCAACGGGCCCATGATTGTATCTTTCATAGTCAATCTATGACACTGGGTTTGATGATAGTCCATTTAAATCCAAAACAAAATGAAATGCTGCTCCATACACTGATCTAGCATATCGTCTGAGTTTACAACAGAATGCACATTTTATCATTCACATGCTCTTTGTTGTTATGTCAGCTATAAGTTGAAATGAAATTGTGTGTGTGTGTGTGTGTGTGTGTGTGTGTGTGTGTGTGTGTGTGCATGCATGCGTGTGCGTGCATGCGTGCGTGTGTGTGTGTTTTACCTAATTTGAACTTCAGAAGCTTGGAGATGTTATTTACCCTGTTCCATAATTGAATTAATATGCCTCCCTACTCAACAAAAGAGGGAGTGCACCATTACAGGGGCTTTCATTTCTTGGCAATTAAGGCCTACCACACACATGAACAGAGCCATGGGTGGAGAGCAGGCCTAAGGCTATACAACGCAATCAAAGCCACGACAATTAAGAGCTAACATAAGGTGCCACTAATAACAACCCAACACCTCGCCCGTAATTCCAAGACAAGGCACTAGGTTGCCTTTCATGGAATAGCCAAGGCATGTCCGAAAGCTAAATCCTAGCAGGCCGTCCACAGCCAGGGGTGCTCTGGCTATCTGACCCCTCGGCTGCTCTTGTTGGCCAGTTGTCTTGTCTGGCGGCTACCCAGCATTCATCTCTCTACATCCATCATGCCTCCCCTTTTTTGTTACGCAGGAAGAAGATGGCACAGGCCTGATGCATTGGGTGGGGAACTATTTGTCCTTCCATATGCCGGTTCTTGTAAGCTGCTGCACGGGATCTTGCCAAATTCCATCCTGTGCCAACAAAGGACACATGTTTCCACAAAGCAAAGTTTGGCAACAGGTCAATGGGCATTTTTTGTTGTTGTTGTTGTTGTTGTGGTATTGTTGTTTTTTAAGGTTACATGAACCCCAAGTTCACTACACAGGTTTTACTTGAGCATTCATTTGAATGGTTCTGAATGATAATATCCACTGTTGGTTCTTTGGACCTTGTTTTTAAATACTTGCGTATTTTTGTCTTTAAAGTAGCAACCTCATCTTAGCACCCCCAACATGTTTTGGTTATTTTTATATTTATACGTCTTCAATTCACTTGTGCATATGCAAGATTAAAATTGATACCTGTTGATATTTATTTGAGAATTGTCCAATTTAAATTAATTCAGATTAATTAGTATGCTAATCTTCTCGCTTCAGCTAGCTGCATTTTGCAATAAGATAGGGGTAAAAATCCAATATGAAGTGTCAAGGCCTCTGTGCCAGTGGAAGCACAGTGTGTGTGTGTGTGTGTGTGTGTGTGTGTGTGTGTGTGTGTGTGTGTGTGTGTGTGTATGGGTGATTCATTTTCATGGGGGAAGCAGACCCTTGGGGTGAGGTGACCCGAAAAAAAAGCGACGCCAGGAAATTTGTTTTCTTTCCCCCCTTTTCTTTTTCCCAACTGCCTATATATCTCACTTCCTAGAGGTAGCTGTCCTGCTCACTCACTCTCAAGGACCCAGCCAATCTCCCTTTGTAAATAGAACTATGTTTTATAATTCTCTCTCCCTCCCTCAGATGACCGTATCAATAATGCAGGGGGAACCGCATCTGTCCAAGCCGATGAGATTATTTCCGTGATTTGGCCTGACAGTTATGGTAATCGTTTGGCAAACAATCTACTCTGGCGACAATGACCACAGATTACAGCTGTTTTTAAGTCCCGGCGACCGCGGGGAAGTCCATGATTGATTACACACGAAGACACAGAGGCGGGCAATTTAGCACTCACATCTCTCTTGTTTCTGAACTCTTCTGATACTGGAATAATCTTTTTTTTTCCATTTGCTATCCTAGGGGGAAATACATGATATAAAAGATAGAGAATAACTCTTAAATAGCAAAGAGAGTTGGTCTCAACAGGTGAGTCCATAGAAAGGAAGATTATTCAGCCGTGGTTTTAGATGACCAGATACTGAAAATGAACTCTCTTTCTCTTTCCCAACTGCTTACTGGCACAATAGTCTGTTTGTCCACACTCAACAAAAGCTCAGTTAAGACCAGACAGGAGACCCTGTTGAACTAGGGTTGAATTTGGAATGGCATTATGTCACTATTTTAAATCCTTAATATGAATATCAATGAAGGGCAAAAATGTTAGTGGATTAGGGTACAAAATTGTTATTAATTGTTATTTACACAAAAAATCTTATGTTTTTACTACCAAAAATCCCTGTGTATTTGCCATAATTCACTGATAACTGAACTGTCAACTATGACCTTGCTGCCAACATAATTAATGATATTGAGGTTGCCTCCCCCTTTCCTCTGCCGTGCCGCTCCCCCAAAGCTCTCAAGCCATTATGTTGACCTGTGAAAAGACAAAACATTGTCCAAGAGGTGACTTGGGCTCTAAAACTCAAGAAGTCGAGACAGCAGGAGATCCAAATCCACCAACCTGCCCTCTTATAAAATAGCATGAAATGAAACATTAGCTAAGCTAACAGATGCCGTAGCTCCATACTGCAGGCCATCACTGCAGTAAAGGGTTTCTCAGCAGGTCAAGAGGTGGGTTAAGGAGATATAATAAGCTCAACACAATAATGTGGGCCCGCTGTGACTGAATAAAACATAACTGCAATCTACTTCCTGCACTAAGAGGTCTCCAAAAGGCATGCGCTGCTCTTGTCAGACATCATGACCTAATTACTCTCATAAATAAGTGAGTGCACTTTTCAATTTAAAGTCACATGCTGTGGCCGGGAGTCCGGAGTCGGATTAAAGTGAACATCGTTCGGGGGGGTTCAGTGTGAGGTCACCCTCTAAACGCATATTTAAAACTATGTGCTAAGTCCGACACAGTGCGGAAAACCGAAGAGATACAATCAGGTACAGTTGGTGAAGTATAGATGTGGAACTCTCATTATCAGTTACTAAAAGCATGCCTTCTCTCCGTCCGCTCCCGTGTTTGTTCCTCAAAACACTGGCAGGCGCACGGCAAAGAATCTCATGTTTTATTAATGCCACATTAAAAGGTAACACCAATCAGCTAATACACATTTGCATATTTATTAAAAAGGAGACATTTGTGATTAATGTGATGCCGTCATATTGCATGGAGATGAGACGCCAACCCAGAGAGTTGTGTGCTGTTGACCGCATGTGATCCTGATCAGGGCCTTATCTGGCTGATACCCGGCTGCCCCTGAGTAGTGCTGGAGCTGTGGACCACAGCCTTTGTAACTCGCTACTTGTAAATTTGTATTTCATAGGTTATCTAAGCTTTGACTGTATTTTATGTCTATCACACGGTGGGAAGTCAAAGTTCATAAACCTGTTTAAATATGATTACTGCAATGTTATTTATAGGTGATATGTATATCTTCACTGTAACTCGTGTGTACCTTTATCAGTTACCCTTGCCAGTTCCCTCGTAGGGCATAAAGCAAGTGGAGGAATAGTGCTATAAACATTGAGTGACTCATGTAGTCAGCCTTCAGATGTTTTATTTTTATGTCATCAAATGTATGTGGCACTCTTTTAGCACAGTTTCAGCGCTAAAACAAGCCCTGCTGCGATACGGAGATCCAAAGTGATTCCATCAGTTATTTGTCACTGTTCAGCGGTGTGACATTACTGTGAATATTCCAGCCTTGCTTTGCATGGGCCCTCGTCTGAATGGAGACAGCCGCTATTCTAAATGCAGGTCCCTCGGTGGATTTAATGTGAAAGACAGTAGCTTGAGAGAAATAAAGACCCCCGTCTGCCACAGATTCAAATGTGGCCCATAAAAGAAGTTTCAAAAAAAAAAAAAAAGAGGGTAGGGGGAGGAAAAAAAAAAACAGAATAAAAAATTGTCTCGACGACAAGGACATTGTCAGATAAGTGGAGAAGGGCAGCGCGAGAGCTATTTAGAGTGCTAGTAAATGGCCTTTTTACCATTCCGGCTATCCCCACCCCCACACCCCCTTCTCTGTTTGGGGATGGCATTAGAGGCTGGAGACTGACATACATTTTTTATGGCTTCATAAAGTCGTCCAATGACCAGGTCACCCTTCTCATAACTAGGGAGCAGAACGCTTGAAAAAAGCCATTCATCACCGTGAAAAGGCTCGCTTGTCCAAGCGCCTTCAAACATGCACACAGTCTGGCAAGAGACGCTACGCGCAAATGCTAACGTACTTCTGCCGCTAATGCCAGATGACCTTCTCACATCTATTAGCAGGCTGGCTGTCGCGGAGGGCAGACACGTGGCCCTGCTTGTCTCAGGCAAAAAATCTCTGTGACAAAGACCACAAATACCAGACGCTGCTGTCGACAGCAGTGCATGAAGATCAAGATTCAAGATTTTGAATATATGAAGATGTGAAGATATATCCAAAAAAAAAGAACGTATGAATAAGATTTTTTTTTTTTTTTTTTTTTTTTTTGTCATTCTGAGGTGATGGCACGTCAAGTACTCAAGTCTAAAATGTCTCTTTTAATAGCCAGTGTTTCATAATGCGACGTGCCTTGCTGAGGTGTTTGTGTACGGATGGCTGCAGCATGGTAAATATAGCTGGAGCGTTTTTTCACCATTTAAAACGATTGAACAGAAGAGCATGACATGCTTTTTAAGTATGTCCCCTTTGATTTGGCAAGCCAGAAGGACCTCCAGTACAGACTTGGACCGCCCCTTGCAGGGAAACCATCACACCACTGCAACCCATTAGTGGGCTATTAGTGACAGCTGGTGGGTTGTCAGCTCGGTAATGGCCTCACAAGGAATACCCGTGGAATACTGAAAACAATGGCCGAGCCATGATGAGGGGGCTTCTGTGTGAGGCTCTGAGAAAGAGAGAGAGAGAGAAGGAGAGAGAGAGAGAGAGTCAGAAAGAGAGAGACACACAGAGAGAAAGACAGAGAGAGTAAGTATTGTGCTGAAAATGTGAGGAATGTTGAATACGCATTGCTTCTTTTTTCCCCTTCTTTTAAAGAAGAACCCCCTCCCACACACACACACACAGTCACACACACACACACACACTCCCACCCCAAAACCAACCCCAGGATTTAGCACAGACAAATGTTTTAATTTAAGCAGTGAGGCAGAAACCTGTTCCAATGATCGGCCTGTCAAAACACTCCGTTACCAGTGTCCAATGGAGCCAGAGAACAAGAAAATGTGTAATTATGGACTAAAATTACCATTTATAAGATGCCTTATGCCATGATATTCATTCCAGCTCCCCTCCGACTAACTGCTGAATTGTATTAAATGTGATTCATTACGTCCTAATCTCCACACACATCCTGGTGAAGTGCATCTATTAAAGGGAGACTAAAATGTCCCATTTGTTACAAATAAAATAGCATCTGAGAGCGCTAAACAATATTTCAGTCTTGGCAATCTTAGGCAATCTTGTGCATGGGCATGTGAGTTCTTTTTTTTTTTTTTTTTTTTTTACCACTTTCATTTTTTTCCTCCTGGAAGTGGTCCTCTTTAAAATGCAATTCTATCACTTCATGAGGGGGGGAGAGGGCAGCGAGAGCAACCCCTGCCGTAGTGAGCGCGATCAGCTCACTCTTGCCTTTCTTGCCTGTTTTTCATTTCAAATGGTGTGGCTGAACTTTTGCGGGACCCAAGAGGCAGGCCAAGGGGGAGAGATATAAGTCCTTTAATAATTTATTTAGAGGGTGGAGGGGGGTGGAGGGGGTGGGTAGCCGAGGGGAACAAATAGTGTTTCTCCCCATACTAGCCCTTCCTGACCTCTTCCTCGGCCTACCTGCAGCCTCAGCCTGATCGCATTAGCGAAATTCTTATTTGATGGCATTTTAATATTCTGCCTTGATGACTTTTTAGCAACATTTACTTTCGGGGGTCTCCAGCGCTTCCCCCGGAGGAAATGAAACATGTCAAAACCCATTACGAAAAAATCAAAATTTAAATACCTCCTCGCCCAGTGTTAGCGGTAATACACACAATCCCCGCCTGCCATGCGCCCAGGCAAGGCTCACAAACACTCATCTGCTTGCTGGCTCGTAATGAGTCTGTTTGATGGCTAAGCGATTTGTGGGTCACCAAGCATACGTTACAGATCCAATTTAACCCTTGATTGCTTGTACTCCGGAGGACCCAGGAAAATGTGTTATTGAAATTTAATACCAGATCATTCCTTTTTTCCTCCACTCTTTTTCACTCTCTCTCTCTCTCTCTCTCTCTCTCTCTCTCTCTCTCTCTCTCTCTCTCTCTCTCTCTCTCTTTCTTTCTTCCTCTCTCTCTCTCTCTCTCTCCCACCATGTTAGCACAAAGGTGCACTAATGCGTCTCCCCTCATAGCCTCCTAGCAAGTGGAGGAGGCAGTGCAGGAGGCAATCGAGAGGAGAGTGAGGGGAGCGAGTGAGTCAGGGCGACAGAGAGAAACAAAGACAATTTTATGCATGAGCGCAATCCCAGCTTCCTCCCGGGGTCTTGCTAAACACCAATCCAATTAGCCCCACGATGACGCCACAGTGGTTTTCCAACTCAATTGAGTTTGGGGCTTTTCCATCATGTGATTTATGACTTTTTACAGCACTGTTATTTCTATGGCGATGTGATCTGCATCAGTGTTTTTCTAAGGGGGCGACATGTAACATGTGTACACGCATGCACATGCACACACACACATAGGGCAGTCAGCAATTTCACAGAAGTGAGTACAAATGTTGTGCGGACACACACACACACACACACACACACACACACACACACACACACACACACACACACACAAAGAAATGACAAGCATCTGAGTGAAAAAGGGACAAGAGTTAGATTTCTTGAGGGCCTGAATTTGACCTCCTGTCTGTTGAGGATTCTCTGCTGGCCTGAAACCCCTTAAAAGTGTGTGAGGGAGGTCAAGATGTGCGTTGACATGAATTGTTGTGTTTGCTCTTTCTGAGATCCTGTGTATGACATTCGGCAGGAAATAAGAATGACACGGAGTAACAATACATGGAAACAGCAGCATTATTAAGTGATCCCTCTCCTAATCTCTAACCTCAGTGTTTTGGAGGGTGGAGAAGTCACGCTCCAAACTCAAACATGCTATCAACACCAGAGGGCTGACTTTCTCCCGATGACAAGTTACATCAGGGCAGCATCTTCTGTGCAGTAATATCTTTTCATATTGTAAGCACACAGCAATTGATGATATTCCATGATAGTATTCCTAATCTTTCTGGCAGTAATAATGCCTGGCCTTATATTATTTTAATATTTGCCTGCTGAAAATAATTATTCCAAAAAAAAAAAGAAGAAAAGACTAGATTAATCTTCATTCAACTCTATCGCTCTCCCTTTCTCACTCTCTCTCCCCCTCTTTCTCCCTCTCTCTCTCTCTCCCTCCCTCTCTCTCTCTGTCCATCTACTTTCCTTTATTCCCATTTCCTTTTTTCGGGAGAGTTCTAAGCACATCTGTTCTTTTGAAAGCCTCTCTCAGTGCAACATCAAACACTTAGAACATAGTTCTGTGGACTGGGACCACAGAAACTCCAGTCAGGAATATCTCTCTTGTTTCAGAATCCTTTCAGGCTCCTTTGATGGTGAATCAAACAAAATGGAAAGTGTTCCTTTTCCTGCACACACGCTTTTCTTTTCTCACTACAAACCTCTCTCTCAATTACTCTTTTCACAATTGTGTTTTTTTTTTCTCCTTCCAACAAATGCCATTTGTTCTCTCCCAGCACTTCCCCACAAACTTTTACCCCCACACAGTAAGTCAGAAATGTAATTCAACTCAACATATTTCAAAACTGGCTATCTTTGGATGGGGAAGATATGGGGGGCATTGGAGTGCTTTCAAAGGCCCACCTTAGTTTGACCATACTGTTGTTGCCAGTATTAAAAGGTAGGCTACTGTTAGCACAGCTAGTTCTCACAGCTAGCATCACCAACAATAACAACTAGCATGGACTAAAAGAGCACTAATAATAATGTTATCATTGCTGTAATGCAGTGTTTGGCGTTTAGACCGCTGCAAGATGATTGAGAGCGGGCTGAAAGCCCCAGTGGGAGAGCGTGGTGCTCTGATCCATGGCAATGGCGATGGTGGAGGGAGGCAGAGACAGGAGCTAAATGGTGAGCACGCTAATTGAGAGCTCAAGCGAGGAGTCAGCCGGCTGGCGCAGTTCATTGCAGAGTGTTTGTCATTACACCTCTCCACCAAGGGAGAAAAAGAGGGAGCAGGAGAGAGAGAGACAGAGAGAGAGAGAGAGCATTGTGCTGTGCTGCGCTGCACTGCTCGTGTGTAACCAAGATTTATGCTAATGGGGATCCTGCATATGCTTATTCCACATATCTATATGAAAGTTAATAGACTGTTACATTACTTCTTAACCCCGCCGTCTATACATGATTACCTTTTCTGATTTCCTTCGCAAAACACCATATAAACACGGGGCAGGGATTTTTGTCAACGTGTCACTGGGTTTGTTTCCAGTGGCGGCCCCTGAGCTCTCGTAATCGCTCCGTAACTTTGGGGGGCAAGGGGGCCATAAACGCCCTGCAGCAGGAGCAGCCACAGACGAGGGGAGGAGGAGGTAGACGAGGAAGGCCTTTTGCTTCCCGCTACACAACACACTCCCCTGCGCTGTAGTGCTGCCAGCGAGCCAGGCCTCTGGATTTATCATCACGCGTGGGCTTCTGCCAACAGGGAATCTCATGGCAACAGCGGCACTGCCTGGCCTGGGTCTGATGGAGGCACTGCGCAGGAGAAAGCAGGACCATGTGGGAATGATATTTAAAAGACTCGGGTCCAGCACTGAGCTGCTGTATAACTGCAGCATGTGTGCTTTGCAAGGCTGGATATTTATTTCTTGTTTGGCTTGGAGTGGTTAGAGCAGTGAAATGGGCAATAAATGCCTGCCTTTTTTTGCCATGGTGTAATACCTCATATTTTTAGCTGAATAATTTGACACAAATGATGTTTTTAGCCATCTTATGCATTAGCCTCGGAGGCCTAGGGAGATATATCAGCGCCCTTATAATTGGCAAACACGGGAGTATCTGGTTGAACAGTTCCTGTAAAATAAGACAGGAACCCACGACAACAAGGTCAAAACAGGGACGGGGGCCCTGGTTGTCATATGGGGGTTGTAGCACGGTGACAGGGAGCATGGAGACAAAGAGCGAGGTGGCCGAGTGGCATGTAAAACTGGGCCAGGCTCTCCCCCAATGCCACCGAAAAAAAAGGCCCTGCGAACAAGCTGTGGCAGCTTTGCGTCCCCTTCTCCCCACCTCTGAGCTTCTCTCTCTTTCTCTCTTTCTTCCTCTCTCTGTCTCTCTCTCTCTCTCTCTCTCTCTCTCTCTCTCTCTCTCTCTTTTCCTCTCTCTCCTTTACCATTGGCCCTCCACTTTGCCAGGCTCTTGACTTACAAATTGCTGCTTTGGAGTTGGTTTCATTGTAACAGCTTTCTTGGGAGAGAGAAAGAGAGAGAGAGGGAGGGAGAGAGAAAAAGAAATAAAGAAGGGAGGCAAGAAGAGAGGGAAGGGAAGAAAAAAAAAAGCTGGCGAGGTAAGCAGTGGGTAGGACACTCGTTCCCTCTCAAGCACACACTTCCAACCCCCCCCTCCTTCACCACCCCACTCCTCCTCTCCCTCCCTCTCCTCCTTCCAATGCTTTACAGTAAAGCTAGGCCTTGGCTAACAGTCAGCACATTGTTTCCGCTTGTCCCTCAAAAACGCTGGCCGCAACGCTGTCAATAACCCTCTCTCACCGCGCTTTGCCCTCCCCATCTATTCATCCTGCTTGGCTGGGTTTCAGAAACGATCCACAGAGCAAGGAGAGGGAGAAGGTGGTGGTAGTGGCGGCGGTGGCGGTGGTGGGGGTGAGGGGAAAGAAAAAAAGTTAAAATGCTCAGGACATAAGCCCTCAATGGCCGCGCTTAATTCCTTCTTTAATATGTCAGACAGAAATATCAGGGCTCTTTAGCATGCCAATGAGCGGGCAGAAAGGGAAGTGTTCCCAGTGGACTGGAGGAGAGGAGAGGAGAGGGGGGCTGGGGGGGGGGTGTAGGGGTGAGGGTGGTGGGTGACAGAGAAGGGCGAGTCGGTCGGCCCCCCGGCATAAAGAACCACTGTGCGTCTGGGAGAGACACCGAGCAAGCTGAAGCTAGAGCCGGAGCTGCAGAGAAAATAGGTGTGCAATCCCTCTGGAGCTTGTACTGGTTCTCCTAGAGTTAAGGGGACACAGACACACACACACACACACTTGCACACACAGAGACACACACAAGCGTATGT
>JAODXP020000017.1:7015587-7031086 GCA_027497455.2 Sardinella longiceps
TTTTATTGTTGTTGTTGTTGTGTTCTTCCTTTGCCGAACAATGGCCTTCCGGGACAGGGCTCCCCTGACGGCTTGGCGTTCCCCCTCCGTTCCTCATCCCGCCCGCGCTATCTCCCTCTCCGCATCTGGAACAGTCCCACTTCCACCTCCACCGCCGGGCCATTGTGTTAGCGGAGGGCCGGCCGCACGCGCGGGGCCGAGACGAGGCCAGCCCAAACAAACTCATCCCTCTCCCCCTGGAGCTTATCCAGACTCCCCCCCCCCCTTCCACCCCCCCAACCCTCACACACACACACACACACACACACACACACACACACACACATACACACACACATACACACACGGATGCACTGACACCCCCCATTGAAAGGTGAAGTTCGTGACATTATGGATCAATTAAACAGTAGGGTCATCTAACCGAGGCCCCTAAAGTCCTTGTAAGGTCTTGATATTAGGCCCCACGTGTGCCTGGGGCCCTGCTCTGCTCCGCTCTGTGCTTGAGTACACGTGGGTGTTATGACATGGTGTCGTTGCGTGTGGACAGGCTGCATGGAAGTGGCTTGGGGGGGCTTGATTACTTTAGAGGAATTGTGCCTCCCTGATGACCTTGTGTGATAAAATAGACTTAATTTAAGATCGCTGGCCCAGGCGTCTCATGGAAAATTTCTTTTTTTTTTTTTTTTGACCTCAACACCTGTGTGTGTGTGTGTGTGTGTGTGTGTGTGTGTGTGTGTGTGTGTGTGTGTGTGTGTGTGTGTGTGTGTGTGCACATACTGTACATTGCTATATCACACTAATTTATGCATTTACATACTCACAATATGAATACACATATCATGTATCTATGTACATTTTGCTCTATATCTTGAATTGAACAGCATGATTAAGTCATGATTAAGAGTGCTGGCAGTGTGTGTGTGTGTGTGTGTGTGTGTGTGTGTGTGTGTGTGTGTGTGTGTGTGTGTGTGTGTGCTGGTGTGCTTCTGTTTTAGCAAATCTGGTTAAATTAACGTTCTTGACCTTGATAGATAGCTATTGATGTGTGTGTGTGTGTGTGTGTGTGTGTGTGTGTGTGTGTGTGTGTGTGTGTGTGTTTGTTTGTCTCTGGATTTGTGTGTGTTTGTTTTTGTGTGTGTGTGTGTGTGTGTGTGTGTTTATACTTGAGTGTGACATGTATATACAAACACACACTGGCATTGTTCACCATACTGTATCCTCTTGAGGTGAGCTCTGAGCAGGCAGCTTGTGTGTGTGTGTGTGTATGTGCATATGTGTGTGTGTGTGTGTGTGTGTGTGTGTGTGTGTGTGTGTGTGCGCGTATGTGTGTGTGTGTGTGTGTGTATGTGCGTATGTGTGTGTGTATGTGTGCGAATGTGTGTCTGTGTGTGTGTGTGTGCGCATGTGTCTATGTGTGTGTGTGTGTGTGTGTGTGTGTGCCTGTCGTTCTGTCCAGGGCAGGCAGGCAGGCAGGAAGCTAGGAGTGGACTGAGCGGTGTGCCGGGGGGAAGCGCTCGGCGGTGGCGGCCTCTTTGTGGGCCGCTAATCGAGCCTTCCTGTCAGCCGGCGGGGTGGCGGGGCCGGGCCCTGTGCGGGGTGCTCTACGTGAGACGGGCGGACTCCTGCGCTCCGGAGGGAAGTTCTGGGATCAGCAGATAACGGACGGCAGCCCCACTCCCACCTCTGACACACCAGCGCTGGGCGGCCCTCAGCCTTCTCTTTTCAACCCCCCCTCTCTCCCCCCCTTTCTCTCTTTATCTACCTCTCCCTCTCTCTTCCTTTCAACACTTTTTCCCTCTTTCCTTTCCATCTCTCTCTTTTTTTTCTCTCTCTCTGTCTCTCTCTTTCTTCCCCATCTCACTCCTATCCTTTCTTTTGTTTCCTTTCTCCTTTCTGTTTATCAATTTGTCTCTATCACTGTCTTGTTCTGTAGCTCTCTATTGCGGACTGCATCTGACTCATACACAAATGCATACATTATTGTCGGCCATCCTGACTTTTTTTGCTCTTGCAATCCATTATTTTCTTCGCTGGCTTTCTCTATTTGTTAGAAAGACAGCCAGACACACACACACGCACACACACACACACACACACACACACACACACACGCATGAATGCACACACACACTTTCATATGTGAACTTACCCTCCTCTCAATGGTCATTTTGTCCACTCATTTGTCTACGGCCCTGACACACGCTTCTGACACACGATGATCAGAACAGTGTCACTTCCTGCTAGAAATCCTCTCTTAAAGAGCCTCTGCTGATGGAGCTCTCTGTGGACGTGGCCATTGTGTTGAGTTATCATTATTTGGACGGACGCACAAAAGACTGAATCTCATCTCTGTGGGATAGTAGTTTTATTTTTTTTTCTTTCTTTTACAGCTTAATGCCTAATCCACTGTTTGATCGCACCAGCAGAAAGAAAAATGAGAGTTTGAACGTACGTGTGTGTGTGTGTGTGTGTGTGTGTGTGTGTGTGTGTGTGTGTGTGTGCCTCTGTGTGTGATACAATTGAAAGTAATTCAGTGCAGCTCCTGTCTGTCCTCTCCGATCTCTATCCTGTCTCCACACACAGCCTATCCTTTCGCTGGCTGATGCTTTTACGTCGGCCTTCAGCACTGGAGCGCGCTGACAGGGTTTCACTTACACTGAACACACACCTCCTCTTAATACAACTCCCCTGGCCCCCCTTTAACATGACATCCCTCTGTCTACCCAGAAGTGCCCGGTCAATAATTAGAACAGACTGTTATCCACCCCCCCCCTTCTCTCTCTCCCTCCTCAACACTCCCTTCTTCCCCCTGAGTGGCAGCGTTCTGGTGCCGTCCGTCCAGCCAGCAAACTGTACAGCTCTATTCAAATCTAATCGGATTTCATAGCGCTATCGGTGAAGAGCGGCCCCCAAGGACCCCCCATTCTCATATTCAAAGTCTTTTCCAGAAGCATCTCAGCGGACATTTCCTTTTTATCTGTTTAAATATTAAGGTTATTCAAGCATTCATGGATTTGTCAGGAGGGATTCTTCAAGGACTTCACCGCTCGGAGATGAGCGGAATGACTGCATCGTAGTGAATGTAATAAAGGGAGGGGGAAATAGAAGAAGAGGGGGGAAGAAAAAAAAAAAACATCGGTGAGAATTGTCTCTCGTCCATTTGCTGAGTGTATCTGTGTTTGTTTAGGTCCGGCCGCTGAGAGGCAGAAATAAATGGCCGTACATTCAAAGCCCCATACACTCACAGATCCAAATCGATAGTGGAGTGACAATGCAGTCATCATGTCCCTGATGATAGGCGCAATGTCTGTGGCATAGTACACAAAGCTTGCACCTCTCCTAACATCTAAGTGTTCTCAGACATGCTCTCTCCGTATATTTGATAAGATTGAAAACAGAGTGTCCATGCATCCCCCCAACCCACCCCCCCCCCCTCAAACACACACACACACACACACACACACACACACACACACACTCACACATACTTCAAAAAAAATGAGAGCTGCTGATTTGACAATGGCCCATCATTTCTCTAGATTGATAATGCCGTCTTTGTTCATTTGTCCTCTCTCCTGTGCTGGAGAGATGAGGCATAGCAAGGTAGTGACAGAGCACAGCCTTCCACACACACATAGTGTCTCTTTCCCTGAGCAGGAGCTGCCTGCTGGAGAGACAGAGCAGACGTCCCACTCCCTTTTAAGTACATTTGTTCACAGGCAGCAGGCAGGAGCAGCTATCTCCTCACTGCCCACGGTCATTATACCTCTCCCCCTTCACTGCACTGCTTTATAAATGTCAGCTAGGAATACATTTTATTTGAACAGATATCAGCCAAAGAAAAATGAACCTACTGGGAGAAGGTTGGAGTTGGTATGTGTGTGTGTGTGTGTGTGTGTGTGTGTGTGTGTGTGTGCGTGCGTGTGTGTGTGTGTGTGTGTGTGTGTGTGTGTGTGTGTGTGTGTGTGTGATGGAGAGAGAGAGCGAGAGAAGACGACGAAATAAAGCTCTTCTTTTTTGCCTTTTGTGTGTGTTTCCACTAATATGATTTGTTGGCCAAATTGTGTCATTAATCTGCTTTGCTTTGACAGTGTGAGTGAGAGGCACAGGAAATAAGGACCCGGTGTGCCTTGCGCCCTCTCTCTCTCTCTCTCTCTCACACACACACACACACACACACACACTCTTGCTCACTCTCTCTCTCTCTCAGCTGTCTGAAAGAGGTGGAGTGGGGGAGGGAGGGAAAAAAAGAGAGAGAGAGAGAGAGAGAGAGAGAGCAAAAGAGAGGGAGAAGGCCTTCAGCCCTCTTTCTTTAAGGTAAACATTTATTACTTCAGGGGTGCCTGGCGAGCTGGAGGCAGTCACTTCACAGGGCTGTAAATGTCATCTTCCTTTTGACACGTCGGTGACAAATGAGTCAGGGCTCCAGTGGCCTAAGAGATCCACCGGCCTCTTCCCCCTCCTCCTCCTCCTCCTCCTCCTCCTCTTCTTCATCTCTTCCTCTTCTCTCCTCTATCCCCCTCTCCATCACATTGGCTACTGAGAAGCACCAGCATGGGTAAGGGAAGTCGGTCCCACGGACACAAGGGGCAAGCAGAGGACTTCTTGGTCTTGAGGGGCATTAAATTACCTCGCGTCCGCTCTGGCAAGAGATCCGTGAGTCTTTGCTTATGCACGGCCCAATTGGTCATTTGCCTTGCGACACCTGGCCGTATAAGAAGACTAGATTTACAGCGTCGGCACAGGGTGGGGGGATAAAGATAACCTCACACTGCGTCACACCCCGGTGGCTCTGGTCACCTGGCCTAATATATCACCGCAGTCGGCGAGGTCAGTCTTCTCAGGGGCGATGTCTACTTCGAGGGTCTCACTTCATGATCTAAAGGTGGCAGTAAAAAACGCAAAGCGATAAGGCGAAAGGCAAGTTGACATGTGTGGCGCATTTTTTAATCTCCCGCCTGTTTCACGCGACGTTGGCTGTCCTACTTTGGGATGCAGCGCGTCAAGCAGCGACGGCACGATTTTGTTTGCTTATTAGTCTGTTTACTTCAATGTCAGGTTGAGGTGGAATGTCCTCTCCCCTTCTGAGTCAGGTGATTGATAGCCCTTGAATGAATTACCAGGTGTGTAATTGTCTGCCTCTTTTGTTGTTGATGTTGCGACTTGCTCTCCTTCTGGTGGTGCTGCTGCCGCCGCAGTCGTGTCGCGGCCATGTCGGGGTGTTGAGTTGAGTCGAAAGTCTTTTTGTCTCTTTTTTTTTTTTTCTGTAACTTTTTTTTTTTTTTTTGGTTTCGGGTGCCGACAAACTTTTTTGTTTCGGGGAAAAGATCAGAGCCGGTATAATGGGCTGGCACCATACCGCATGCTGCGGGTTCTGACCCGAAGCCGAGCACAAGCCGTCAGCGGACTGGCTGCACCCTGGCAACTGTCTCTCCAAGCCATTAATCAGGCCCACAGAAGACTGTCTTCCCTCCAGATGGGGAACCTCTCCAAAACCCAAGAAAAATAAGCAGGCTAATTAATTCTTATCGGCGCAGGGCAATTAGATGGAGAGTCGGGGAGGGAAAAAAAATGATGTCACCTTTAGCTGGGCGGTAGACTTACAATATATTAGCACATCTGAGCAACGTTTCCACATGGGGACATGGTTTATGGCATCAACTGCAGGGGGAATGAAAGTAGGAGAGAGAAGGAAGACACCACAGTTAGAGGTTAATGAATGATAAAGAGGGTGGGGCACCGAGGGATCAAGTCCTCACGCTGGGTGCCAATGACTTCCAGAGTGGCGAATCAAAGAGGCAAAACTGCGCTCAATGTAATATGGTGTCCCTAGCAGGACTCCTGGTACATTTTTCTGCTGCCCCTGAACTGAGTGAAATTATGCTGTGTGGACCCATATCAATTAAATTTTGAATAAAGATTGAATCCCTTTGTTTTACATGGACATGAATGAATATGAAACATTTTATCACAAATTCCTAAGTGAATGTAATGGATTATTAGCGTATAATATTCTATTTTTCTCTTGGAGTAATTTTTTTTTTTTGGCGAAACATTTTATGGCAAGGACATCATTTCAGCAAGATAGGTTTATCCAACGCACGGTTATACCCAGAGAGTTGCAGTAGATATTGCAATGGCCTACTCCAGGTCAAGGTTGCGGGATGGATCATGGCCAGACATAGCAGCTTTTCTGGGGAAGTGCACATCTCATCATCCTTTATTCTCTCAGTAAGCACACTCCCCCAGACTCCATGATTCCACAGGAAGAGGAGGAAGAAGGGAGAAAAAATAGCTGTAGCACTTACTACAGTATGCTGCAGGAACACATGATAGCATGCCAGATACCCCTGATCCCGTGTCTATCAAATTAGTCCTCAGTCCATTAAACTGTGCCTATACTCTTGGCATACAACATTTGGGATGAGATATAGGACTCTTGTGTTGGAAGTAGCTATATGCCTCTTCGCCGTCCCTAAAGACGTTTGCAGTGAAGCGCCTGTGGATGCACCAGAAGACATTTGCTTTTGGACAGAATCATTAAAAAAAGAAATTACATCCACATCTTCTGTAATCAACAAGAAAACTCAGGGGAGGCCGGGCAGCACAGTATCTCTCTCTCTCTTTCTCTCCAACCTACTGGAAATTCATGTTTCTAATTAGCGCCACTCGCTCGCTGTCTGTGCAGTTCGCACGTTTAGCATCGAGCCAATGTTGCTCTGCTACCAGTCCTATGTGAGCGTGTGCACCCCAGGCAGATGAATTTTCATTTCACTCTTGTTGGTTTTCATCCTCTGCGAATTTATTATGAGGGAGATGGGGGAGAGAAAAACATACATAATAGTGTCCTTATTGTGGTCCCCTTGTGTGGATGCAATAATAGAGCTACCCAATGTTGTTTTTTTTTTTTTTTTTTTTTTCCTGTAGCCTAGTATATTTTACCATTGGTCCATTTATTAAAAATGGTTAGCGTTTTTCAGTTTGCCTGAAAGCTCAAAGCGGAGGGAAACTGAAACATTTATTTATAGTACACAACTAATAAATGCTGTCCAAACTTATTTTCCACCAAAGTACGCATTGCACATTAGACCTGCCTGACACATCTATCATGTGTCACAGTACCTATGGTCTCCAACTGGACAATAAACTGAGAATTCACCCACAAAATAGAAACTGGTCACTATTTTTTTTTTTTTTTCTTATTTATTTAATTATTTTCCTCTCCTTTCCTCTCTAGCCTGTAGTTGTTAAAGCTTGATGGATGTATAGTAACCTTTGCCATCTCTATCCTTGAAGCAGAGCCTGATCTCCTCTGTCCGACTTCAAGAAGTCCGGGGGATCCGAAGGTAACATTGAACTCTCATCAGTCATAAACCCGGGTCAGAAGACATAGAGGAAATCATTTCTCTCAACCGAGAGCCAACCCTCGACTTAACTTGGCTATGTCACAAAGTCATATTTAATTCAAGTTTAAGAAACTTTCATTTATGATGAATCACTGTGAGACCCACAGGGGCCGTTTGTGTGCTTTTTTCACTCTCTCTCCCCCCTCTTTCTTTTCTCACCTTTATTCTCCCAGAGACAAAGCCCTTCAAACAGATTAGGTCACAGTCTAAAGGTTAGTCCCATCATGCAACAGTTTGTGTGAACACAAGGCAACAGAAGCTAGCGCGGAGCGGAGCGGCAGCCCCGAAGGCTTCTGGGACGTGTGTTGAGCGGTAACAATCAGCAGCTGATGACGGAAGAGGTCTCAGGAGTCTTAACCTAATTATCTCAATTTACATCCCTCTCTGTGCCTCAGCAACCGCAAGGCTGTGGCACCTGGTGCGAACGCTCACCTGAGAATGTGTGTGACACACTCCCATAGAGTGCAGTGCCTTGTGAAAGTGTGTGTGCATTTGTGTGTGTGTGTGTGTGTGTGTGTGTGTGTGTGTGTGTGCAGGCATGCATATGCACATGTAATGGGTCGGATATAACTAATGATAGAAGGTCATTATAATGTGTGAACCCACATTCTGGGTGATAGCTCCCTGTAATATATCTCACTTTGAGGATCAGATAATTTAGCACAAAATTAAGAGATTAGCCTGACTAAGGTGATGACTGAGCGAGACCCAAGTCAGAATTACTTACGTATTTACTGTACTGCCTGACCTATTATCTTGAGCATTGCAATAACGGCTGCGACTGAAAACCATTTGGTTCCAATCCAGCATGTATGGCTGTTGGAGAGAGTCGTCTGTTATCTGGAAGTGTTTGCAGAGTCACTGATCGCTCCAAATTGGATGTTGTGTTTTGTTATTGTTTCCAGGACTGGAGCCACTTGCTCTCAAACATGTACAGTCACTGTCCTTCATGATTGTGTGAGCTCGCACTTCAACCCCATCTGCCAATGTGAGGGAATCTATTATTTTTCCAATCCCAGGGGGAGAGAGAAAGGTCTCCTGCATCATTATTTTTCCTCCAAATGTAACTGACTTTACTGCACACTCTAATTTGCTTGCCGTAATTATAGGTCATGCTCCCCCTTTGTAATTTATAAAACCTTTTGTTCTTATCAATAATGAATGGGCTCGGGCGAATCGCGCCACTATAATATTTTGATATTATGAAAATGCTAATGTGTCAGGGACCCCAAGCCTTATCGGCCAGGTCCGATGCTCTATTAAGCAGCCGGCAGAAGAAGCCGGACGCAAATTGCTTATGTTAATGCCCCTGTTGTACCCAGACAGGATGAGGAGGCTGCAATTAATTTCTTCCAGGCGGTGGACGGACAGGCAAATTTATTTCCCTTCCTCTGACTGGTGGCTCCCTCTCCTCCCTCCTGTTTTGCCTGAGACTCGGAGAGACACAGAGAGAAAAGGAGAGAGAGAGAGAGAGAGAGAGAGAGAGAGAGAGAGAGAGAGAGAGAGAGAGAGAGAGAGGGAAAAGGGGGGGGGGCAGGCTCAGCTCGAAAACAGGGGTGCGGGAGGGATGCGTGACCTAATTGAACGGCCCTGGAAAAGGCAAGGCGGAGCAGCAGCAGCAGCAGGGAGAGAGGAGTGGCGGCGTCTTCAGTCATTCGGCTGACAGTGTTTTCGCAACTTAAACCTGTTTTATTAATTATGTTTGACATTTCCCTAATTAGTTTCATTTAAATCACATCAGCTCCTAGCAGATGATTGTGCCGTACATCACCTCACCACCAGTCTCTGAGCGAGAGAGAGAGAGAGAGAGAGAGAGAGAGAGAGAGAGAGAGAGAGAGCGAGCTAAGGCCTCATGTAATTATAGCAGATAGCCAAGTGCTGAGAGGTAACCTATATCTAATAACAAGAATCCTCTACAAATGACTGGAGCCCCTATTGAACCATTTACACCCTTTGTCACGACACTATTGGGAAGATGATTCTATTAGTGCGGGAGTGTTACGTTACACATTCACTTTATCACGAGCACAGAACCAGAATGTCATTTTTTCCCTCTCTCTTACATGGAGACAGCATTATTACCATGAACTGTAATTCAGTTGAAAGTCTTTGATTTCATCCTATTCTGCATAAATATGTTGCAGTCCATAGAACATCCACATACACACTCATCACTAGCAGTTAAAATCCCATTTTGTGTATCATGTAGAATTGTTTAGTATAGTACACAAACCCCCAAGGAAATTAATAAATTAAATTCAAGTGTCAGTCTATACACCACATGTGTTTAGAAATTGTTTGAAAAGTTTTCTATATATATATATATATATATATATATATATCAACAGCGTTATGGACGTGACATTTTCGTGCATTATTGATGAACAAAAGGCCAGATAACCTCCGCAAACCTAGCAGTATTTAAAAAAAAATTTTCATATTCTTCTGCAAACTCCATGGCTGAATACAGGCAAACAGAAAAAATTAATATCATGATTTGCATCATAAGAATATGAGCCTTTCAATTTGCGTTATGGACGTGACGAAAAACGGACAAACTTTTGAGAGAGCGTAGTTTTTGCTGTGAAGTGTGTGAAATTTCTAGAGAAATGTAAATATTACTACATTCATACCAAACAGGACACCTCAGTAAAGACAGAGAAAGACTTAATTTCAAATGTAAATGTAAAAAAAGTTGGTTTTCATTGGGAGACATGGCGTTATGGATGTGACGTTATGGACGTGACGTCTGGAAAAACCCTCCGAAACGATACAAAACAATTGTGAACGGTGGATTTTAACCTGTAACAAGAGAAATAGTAATATAACAATGAAAAATAACTGATAGCATTGCAGCTTTGTGTGTGTTATCACCCACTTATGCCCATTATAAGCCCCTCCATAGACTTACATTATAGCTGAATAGGGTAAAAATTTTAACAAACAGATATCCTTTCGAAACTTGCTCAGTTGAATATTTACATCGAGACAATACTTTTTGTATTGGAAGTTTTCTGAAAGAATTTGTATGTCCATGTAGGTGAGACTTAAAGTTTTAAGGTGAGGTTTACTTTTTCATAATTATATATAAACTTGGATGTGCTGTCATAAGTTTTATTATCAAATTAGTTATTTAGGAGTTTGAGTCAAAAAGCCATCCAAGCAAAGGGTAGATTTTTTTTTTATTCCCGATACAGAATCACATCTCATATAGCTGTTTACCGAGCCATTTATTCATGATATTTGCCATACAAATGCGCCATTGAACAAAGCAGACCTTAAAATGAAGTGATGGTAAAGCAGACCTTAAACTACTGACCTTAAAAATCCAATAATAGCCCTTGTAATGCCTGTCTGATCTCTCATAAATATTTCATCCGGTGAATAAACATTCTACTTTTCTTGTAATAACCTGCTGATTTCATATTTATATCACTTCAGTCTATGGCCAGCTGTCTTTTGGCCTGAGACCTGCAGTCAAACCATCAAAGTTAAGCTTCAGTAATCAAAAATTTTACATGGTCACATTGAACTCCATAGAAAGTACAATATTAATGCCAAAATATACCTCTATTAGCTTTCCAAAAGTGCCATTTTCAAAAATATTTTCAGCAGAGCAACACATTACATTCATACATGAAAATATGTATGGTATGGGTCCCTCTTCATCGGTGAGGGGGAAAAAAATACTATTCCTCCACTTTTTGCTTTTCATTATTCACTTTCTTTCTAACATGATTTCTCGCAGACGCCCCCCTGAGAACGGGTGTCCAGGTTGTCACAAGTTTGTTTGCCTAAACCAAAACACGCAAACTACCTTGGGTGCCTATTAAAACCATCCTACGCCTCTCGGTCTCTCAGTCCCACGTTTGAAAAGCACCGCGTCTGCGCTGCATCAACAGATGGGAGAGAAATTGGAACAGGGCTACAAATAACCCCACAGAAAAACATATTCTACTCTTTTGAGAGCAGCCGACACCTCGTGGAGAGACGCCCGTAAACACTTGACTAATTGACACTGCTGCTGGCAGCGATGTACATGAGGCCTACGGTAGCGTACAATCTTCGCTACAAGGGGGAAAACCACAGCAGCACTATTTTTACCCTGTCTCCACATCAAAGGACTCTCCTCCCAGGACCTGCCGACTCGGTGCGAGAGAGAGAGAGAGAGAGACAGCCTAACTGTGCCCCTAATGTTGGGCTTGTTAAAGCCCCTTAGTGAAGCCCTGGGCAGAAGAGGCAGCTCCGCGGAGGCCTTCAAACTATCTCTCTCCATCTCTCACTCCTGCTCTGTTTCTCTCTTTTCTCTTTCTTTCTTTCACTCTCTCTATCTTTCTGTCTCTCTCTCTCTCTTGCTCTCTCCTTCCATCCTTATCCATCACCCTGCCCACTCGTCTTTTTCGCCAAAAGTGACTGAACTCTATCCCTTTAGGTGAAACCAACAGCTCTTGTGGCTCTGATTTTGAACCAAAAGAGGGTGTTTGAAGAGATGTGTATCGGGTATGGGCCTAAGCTTAGAATTGCACCCCACAAACACATACACACACACACACACACACACACACACACACACACACACACACACACACACACATACATCCACACACAGCATGTAGCCTAATTTTTTTGGGGGGGAGACCAAACCACTGTGTTACTCTTTATCATCTTAAGAGTAATAACCATGGCCAGGCTAATCCCATGCTACTTTATTAGCCTCCAAATAAGGGCCAAAAGCCCAGGTTGCCAGATTACAGAGAATTAGCTGCTAGAGGTTGATTGCGGAGGCTAGCACCTGATACCTAAAGGGATAATGTGACTCAGGACCACGTCAATACCATGTAGTCTGTTGATTAATTACTGTTGCAGCTGCAAAACTTCAAGCGCCGCTAATCACTGCTCACAGACCACTCTGTGTGTGTGTATGTCTGTGTGTCTGTCTGTGTGTGTGTGTGTGTGTGTGTGTGTGTGTGTGTGTGTGTGTATGGCCAAGTAAGGCTACTGGTAGGTCACTGCAATTCAACTCGAAAAAGAAAAAAAAAAAAAAATCCTCCCAGCATTGGCATTGACATAAGCAATCTGCTCAGCAGCGAGTCCAAGCTCTCATCTTTAACGAGGGGATGAAGAGGACATGATGTCAGCCCTTTCCATTAAGGGCTACAATAAGATCGAAAAATCTCTCCACACAGGCGTAATAATGTGTTCTGTTACATTTCCCCGCCGCTAGTGATTTCTGGGAGGCTCAGCAGAGCACGAGCACCAGCACAGCCGCCATATTTGTTGCACTTTGGGATATTTATTAGAGCTGTAAATAATAAGGCACTGTCAGCATAATGTGTGGAAGTCAGCTCCTTACGAATTGACTCTTCCCCTTAACAATCTAGCCTCCACACGTGTTTCGGCAAATTCAGGATTTTACACAATTGCAAGCTCAATCAGAGTGGTGGTAATTCTTTCATTGTTAAATACATAATGGAATTGTGTGAGAAGTCCTCATAAAAATTTATACCTCAATTCTCCCTTCTAATTTATAGCCCGCCCTCTAGGCGCATATTATTCAAACATTAATAAAAGACCTATACATCAAAAAGATTCAGGTTTCACTCTTGCCTACATTCATAGTCATGCATATTATATACCGGAGCAAGTCTTGACGGCTGCCCATCTTATAACAATTATACATTGAATAACAAACGGATTGATGGATTGACGCATTATTTCTGCAGGTTTTCTATTCAGTATACTTAAATTTTAATGACCTTTTCAACACCCATACTTAAGGCTTTCTATGTTTTGATAATGCTCTTTATGCAAATGTTATAATTCTATAAATTTTAGATTTGTCTCCATCCATCTCTCTCTGTTTGAGGTGCCCAAAATGTCTCTGTCGCAATGTGATTAAAACTCTAATTAAATTATTTATTTCACTCTGAGGCTACTTTTGATTGAAGATATACCTAGAAACCAGTGCTAAGTTACAGAGATGGGTTCTAGATATATGCACAAGTGTGTGTGTGTGTGTGTCTCTGTCTGTGTGTGTGTGTGTGTGTGTGTGTGTGTGTGTGTGTGTGTGTGTGTGTGTGTGTGTGTGTGTGTGTGTGTCTCACCCTAACAGTCTTAGGATGAAATTCATCTCTCATTTGTTCACCCTGGTAACAGCTACTGTAAATAGAGTCCCTGTTTTTCTCTCAGGCTTCATACAGTAGGATGATATGATGATACCTTTATAGCTCTATAGCTAGCCTCTATAGCTAGATTTCACACTACCAATACTACTGCTAAATACACTGTTGACTGCAGTAGATGGCTCTGACTGGATAACAGATGCACAAAGATGTAGCTGCAGTGTAAGGCTGCTGTGTACATACAGTATCTATGAAAGTCCTGACTCCAGCATGAAGACAAAAAGTCACTGAGGTTGTTTTTTTTTTTTTTCTTCTTCTTCTCCCCGATCTTGCACATTTGTCAGAAAATGTCATTTGTCTCTCATTTGTTCATTCCCTTCACAGCTCCTGTGTTTGGGATACTCTAGCAGATTGTTTACCTCAGCTACAGGGGTCTAAATAAACACTTTAGCATCATTGTTTGTTTTTACCAGTCTCAATCCCTAATGTCTGGTAATCGGGGACGGTAAGTCATAAGACATCAGCTTGACTCTATTAATTACCACCTGATCCTTCCTTCCTGGATAATTAGGTACCCATTAGTTCTAATCAAGTAGTTACTTAATTATTGCAGTAATTAGTCTAATGGTCTAGCAAATTGAAGCTTTATCACTTTTGGATACTTAATGTTCTTGGCAGAGTGCATCACAAGTGTCAAAGCTCAGGCTTCGGCAATCAAGCGGTGGAGAAAGAAAGTTATTACCGTGACATAAATGCTTTCAGACGTTTTTTATGAGTAAATGTGTTCACGTTTGAAATGAGAATGGAACCACAGCTACAGGCGGAGGATGGGTTCATCATCCCGTGCAGATGTTAATACTGGGAATTTTCTCTCTCTCTAAATATCATTTGTGGCAGCCCTAAGACGGGTGAGAGTGATTTGTGGTTGACCGCAGCTGTTTCGCCGTGGTCCGGCTGTCACAGAGAAATAATTTCCTTATCTCCCTCGCCGTAGCCTACATGATGATGTTATCTGGGCTGTGGCAAAACTGAGCGACAATGTCTCTGTGACATCTCCGGGTGGTTAGACATAGCTCCAAGTGATCTTTCAGTGATCCAGTGGCTGACAGCCATTAGACTTCATTTCAGAATATGGTTAATTGGGATTCTTGAAAGACACTCAAGAGTGAGCTCAGATGTCAGGACTTGGCCAGTAACTTAACACCGCCTGCTGTCAACTGTCGTAACATCGCAGTTGAATCCCACTCGTGTTAATGCTTGATTACTCCAGGGCAATTTATTTGATAGGGCTGAAAGTATTGATCGTGTCCATTGGGGTGGAGGGGGGTACAGCTCTTAAGTATCAACATAAACACTGATACCAGACAACTGACACTGTGGGATTGACACTACTAGGGTCTCATGGGTAAGTGGGGCAACTGTCACATACTTAGAGTATATTTTTATTTTAATTTTAGAAGGTTTAATTTATATTGTCACACTTTATTTGACTTTTTTCTTTAGACTGCAGACCACTGTCCACTGAGAATTCAAATCTGTCTTTTAAGGACAGGAGAGAGCTTTTCCTGAAAGCTTCTGCACATGTACAATAAAAATAGGGTATGGGACATGATACAGGTAGAAATGATTCTCTGTAAAACAATACTACTTTGCAAAATAACTCTACGAAGTCCCTATCAGAGAGGATTCAAGTGGAGCGAGAGGCAACAACATTTGTTTAGTTCCAGATTCTACTTTCGCGAAAGGGAGGGGTGGCAATCCCCCTTTATGCAGACCAGAGCCGGGCTCTGTTAACAGTGAAGTGAATGAGAGATGCAGTGAAGTGAATGAAGGATGCGTGGAAGATGCGTCTTTTTGGAGTTATTGAGGATATTTTGGATGTATTTCTAATATTCTACAACTGCCTATCATCATTTCAAGCCTAGCAAAGTTGTTAAAGTTCGTATTTGTCGCAGATGAAGTTTAATTCAG
>JAODXP020000017.1:7031186-7141872 GCA_027497455.2 Sardinella longiceps
GAGAGCACATTCACTTTCAAGCATTAAATAATTCAAGTAATTAATTCAGAAACATTAGAAATTGATTCACGATAAAGGTACTAATCACACTAAAAGTTATGAGATCATCCATTTAAGACATGGTAAGAACATTTATATAAATAAACAATACCTGCTTCTGCTGAGTTCACTCCTAAACAAGGAAAAACCCAGAGAAAAAATTAGTCTAAATGTAGTGAGTACCACATGGAAAATAATTCTGATACATAGAACCAAATTAGTATTTCCAAATGTAAATATACTGTTAGCAGGACAGTATTGCTCGTAACTATTTTGGAACCAAAACTAATAAACGCAGTAACAGCACCAGTACCTGTTGGTGATGTAGTCTCTGTAGATGTGTTCTCTGTTGCCTCAGTAGATTTGGCTCTTTGACGCAGCACACTGGATTTTACCTGGAAAACCAGAAAGGAACAAAGAGTAACAGACACATTACCAAACTGACTGGACTTGTGTTAAAAAGACCTGGGTCATATCTCACCTTTTTTGTACAGAATTACAATCCCAATGATCAGCATCAGCAGACAGCAGACAAGTAGAGTAATGATGAGAGGAATAATCAAATGGCCTGCAATGGAATTTAATATGCATTTCTGGTCAAGTCATTGAGGAACATGATTTGGACACCTGAATCAATGGCTATTATATAATAATCTATAATGAAATATCAAGTATGTTAATATGAGATGCTTTCATGAAGGACGTTTTACAATATTGCTTAAAATCACATTTACACATCAATTGCAACCATATAATTAAATGCTCTAACACAAAAGCAAAATTCGTTAAACACCCGTGGAACAAACAGGAGATTGGATTTTTTTTTAATCATTTTAAGCAACCAGTCAAAATGATGTCATGGTGATATGTCTATCAAACCCAACTGCCATTTGGCCCTCCTCATTAGTTCCTGTACTCTGGAGCCATGGCAGGAAGTCTAAAGACAGGGGATTCTTGGTTCTCGATTTCCGCTACACCCACCTGACTGGCTCTGTTTACTTGTTAAGATCCGTCCCTCTCTCCTCTCCTGATCAGAGACGCCCACAGAGCAGGAGATCCACTCTGACTCAGAGGAAGAATAGAGAATCCAGGAACTCACTCTCACGAGACCACCAGCATCTGAACAGATGCACTGGGTCATTTTAAAGAACTGAGAGAAAATATGTGATCTCTTACAGAGATGTAAATTGTACAAACTGCCTTACAAATGGCAAGTACAGGTAAAACAACTACTAATAAGCAAGCTAATCCATGAAAACCAGTATTATAAATTTATCTTATAACTCTTTCTCAGTACCAGAAAAGCAGTGGAATGTGTAGTTACCGTAAAAGTAGACCAAATCACTCTTCTGTTTGAGTTCATTGTTATCTTGGTCTCTCCAGGTGACTGTGGGTTCTGGACTCCATCCATTTGACACACAACTTATGTTCACATGTTCTCCTGTTGCAGTGGCACTTAATGACATGACTGGAGTAGATCCAGTGACTGGAAGAATAACACAAGAACCATAAACTGTAAAAGAGGCAGTACACTTGAAAAACTACTTCACCTTGATTGGGTAATGGTATCCATAGGCAGATAAACTTTCTAGAAGAGTCAACTGGTGGTGGCAAATTTGGTAGGAGACATAGTAGTGTGTTGCCCAATCGCCCTAATGCATAATCAAGGTATGGCTAGTAACAAGACAGGGTAAAAAGACCATTAAGGTTTTAATATCTTCAAAGTATTATAATGGTCATTTGCCGCACATATGTAGTAGCCTACCCTTTTAAAATAAGCTCTTGGAATGTGAATGTCTTCTACTGTGCTGTGGATTATTGCCATTCAGAAAGGTGGCACTGCAGCCATGACAATCAAGTAGGCTGATTTTCCTCAAAAAGTTTTAAAGTTGAAATAGTTTTATGCCCAATACAAATAAGACAAATAAGGTTTGTTTGATAAATGGACTCCACAGGCTAGGTTCAACAATGTGAATTAGAAATGGACCTTCTCAGCCCGATAGCTTGTCTAGCAGCTGTATATTCGCTTTGAGGGCTTATGGAGTGAAGTTCCAGGTAGCGGATCAACAGATCCCAGACCTCTACAACTGAACGCTTACCATGGAACCTCTGATTAGTGAAGAGTGACTGAGCGAACTGAGCACATTTATGATGTAAATTGGTGTAATTGGTTAATAGGTCCAACCCACCTTGGTGTTTTCCTATCCCATAGAAAATAATGAAAAGAGCCAGATAATAGGTGGGCAGGCTACATTATTTCCTCTGCCAAGGAGGTTATGTTTTCGCTCCTTAACTCAGGATAACTCAAAAAGTTATGAACGGCTTTTGATGAAATTTTGTGGAGTTGTTGGAAATGGCACAAGCAACAAGTGATTACATTTTGGTGGTGATCCGGATCACGATCCAGGACCTTGGTGGAGGTTTGCACTCTCTGAGTGCTTCTAATTTAAAATGTGTTTTTGAGGAGTCACATAGAGCAGTTGGTTGGAAAAAGAATGGTAACATTTGGTCCAAAATAACCAATGGTAAAGCAGCAGCTAATGCTAAGTGATAGGGGCAGGGGAAGATAAAGAATATTCCTTTAGGTGAACAATACTGCAATTGTATATCTTCCAATCTCACCTTTGACTGTTAAGGACACATTAGCCTCCTCATACCACTGTGGATTGTGAACATAACAAACATACTGTCCACTGTCTGCCAGTGTGAGGTTGTCTAGTCTCAGAGACACATCTCCCTTCTTCAGTTCTCCTGTGAAGAACGCCCTGCCCCTGTACTGAGGGTCTGCAGCCTCTTCCTGGACTTGACGCTGCTTATACAATAGAATTGGATTGTCTCGATGTCCGGGTCGGTACCAGCGCACCTCATTTGGCTCAAATGAAGGAGATGTCTCAGAGGACAGAACCACAGAACCTCCTATTGGAGCAGAGACTGGACCCTCAGAAACCCGGAGGGAAAAGGTTCCTATATGATGGACAAGAATCTTATAAAATAAATCTTATTATATTACATGTGACACAAATTGTTACACTAATTTAACTTGGTAAACATTACTGTATGATGAAACCCAACAAGGCCACACATTGTATAAAAGACTATTTAAGGTGTATTCACATTTCCAATGAATTTGGTCTGTTGGCAGCACATACTGCAGAAGCAGGGCACCACAACAGCATTAAGTTGACCAGGAATATACTGTATAGGCCTACAAGTAGGTTCATATATTGGCTGTAAACTTTATAACTCTTAAGTTAGATTATATTAACAAGAAAGTTTCACAAATGCAGCTAACAAAATATGAGCTTTAGATATACTGCAAATATTGTGTAAAATTCCAATACAAAGGTGATATTATTCATATAAACTGTATGTATCAAAGTTCATAAGTGTCCCTGTGCACAAGCCTCATGTGGTAGTCTACAGATGCTGGTGAGGAGTGAACAATAGAATGAACAATAAAACCTGAATATAAGTGATCGGTGTGCTGTGATTTTGATCCTCTAGTACTGTATGTATGTTAGCTCAATTGCATTGCTGCATGCACGACTACTGTTGCACGTATTTGCACTTATGTCTCTGGTGCTGTGACAAAATGATGGTGGTGCACCACCTTTGACATAGAATGACTGAGCTACAGCATGACCTCTCACACCTTGTAACTGCAAACAACTGTCTGGTTGTCATGCAGCACTGGCTGTTCACTGTCTACATTAGAAGATCTGTTAAATATGCTGCTCTATTCAATTAGATACCTTGACACTTCAGAATACATCCCCAAGCTCAGGTTCATTTCATTTAGTCCTCGCCTTTCGTCTCCATATGTAAAGCAAGCATAACT
Organism: Sardinella longiceps; assembly: GCA_027497455.2. Classification (NCBI taxonomy): domain Eukaryota; kingdom Metazoa; phylum Chordata; class Actinopteri; order Clupeiformes; family Clupeidae; genus Sardinella; species Sardinella longiceps. Next base: position 7,035,064 of record JAODXP020000017.1, read on the forward strand.
GAGGGAAAGGTACTGTACCTGCAGTGGTTTCTCTGCATGCGGCAATCAAAATGAGACACATCCATGTAACTGCCATAACTGTGAGTGAGAGTACAGTAGATTGTCCATTAGTTAAATTGAATATGCATTGAAGCATCAGTAACGCATACATGTTTTGCCCTTCATAGCTGTCACAGTGAACCTATTGACTCCTTGACACACCACACTACACACACACAAACACAGGCATTCAAGTACAAAAAAAAAAGGATTATTTTGACACATGCCATTTTTAACATCTCAATTAGAATACTCCTTCTGCTAATCTAGTATCACTGTTTTTATACATTACTGTAGCACCTACCATACTTTATTCAAGCATGCAGTGGCAGTTCTAGTCTTTCCGCTGCAACAAGGCCAGGTTTGAGTTTTGCCCTCTCTTTTATAGAAATACAAGTGGAAAAACTGAAGAAAAAAACAATAAATATATTGTGGTGCCCTAGGCTATCGCCTAGTTCGTCTATGCCTAGAACAGGCCCTTCAAGCATGCAGTGTATGACACAGTACCACGGTGTACACCTTTCTTTGATATGGAAATAAGGACTTAATACAGCTTTTCATTCAGAAGTCATATTACTGTACATGTATGTGTATAGGGCTGCAAATGCTGTTGTTGTTGTTGTTTAAACAGCATCGTACTACAGTAAGTCTGCTTAAAGGAAAATACCGCAGTGAATTCAAGCATAACCCTGTTGAAAGAGCTTGTTAAATGAGCTAGTTAGCGAGTGGAACAAAATAATTTGGTACAGCACAGACCGAACACGAACACAGAAGCGAACAGGCACTTTACACTGAATCAATCGGACCTGACTGTTGGAAACCGAAAGTAAGATCTGAGGTTACATTGACTCAATGTAAAGTGTTTCACATTCGCATTAGGTCTATGCTGTTCGAAATTCTTTCATTTCATGCGAAATATATTGCTGTTAGAAGGCTTGTGCAGCAGGGCTAAGCTTAAACTTACTCCGGACTTATACTTTAAGTACTTAGGCTACAAAAGATGAAAACTACACACTACAAAACATTTTTCTGGGATAGTACCCATTTCTGGTGGTCTTTCAAATACAAAACAACCCGGTAATCTGAGTACCACATGAGCCATTCATAGCAGCCATTATAAATTCATGACTGTTTCAAGACCTAACTCAACATATGTATCCAACCTTTCATAAATGTGGAAGATAGAATGTCAATAACCTATCAAAATGAAAGTCCAACTGATAGCTTTATACCTGCTATGAATGTGTCGTATACAGTACCCACCCATCAATTAAAGTGTTACAGAAAATCCATGCACTATGTCCCCATTTTTTGAAGCTATATACAGTACAACTTTACTCATTTTACTGATATTGATCTTTGAAGCTCCCAAGGAAAGTTCAGTAAAATGTCCCAGATCTTCACCTCAGAGATCCGGTCACCTTATGCTAACTAGCTAACTGTACTTATAAGTTCTTATTCTATAATTATTGGATTTTTAGTACATTTCATGTTTAACCCAGTATTCCCTTACATCCACTTACAAGTCAAATGTCAGTTATGAAGCATGCAATCAATTTAAAGCACTAGGTGAATTAGGTGAATTATCAAAACTTTCTCTTCTTCTACTTCTGAGTAGCCTAAATGGGTCATTAATTTTACAGCTAAGCAAATCATCTAATACAATGCACAGTAGGCTACACACAGATTTTCAATATGTTACACATGCAGCATAATCCACCAATTTAAATATCCTTTCCTTTTTGAAAGTTTAGCAGAAAAAAAATCAAACTCTTCAAAATGTGGTTATACTTACTAAGCAGATGTACTGTAGACTTGTACTCTCTGTGTAGTTTTGTTGGGTGTACCAAACAATGCGTATGACCTTTATGATCTTAGCTCAAGGTGCACAACTGGAATGCTTTATAAAAGTTAGTCATTAGTCAATAAATGCCTGCTGTAAAATGGACAATAGAATTTCAGTGGGCAATCTTGAAAAAACAGAGCATGGTCCTTTTGAGATTGCATGATTCAAAAGTACAAACCGCTTTCTTCAGGCCTCTTTCCAAAGGCACACCTCCAGAGTACAATAAGCAGTTTTACTCTTTGACATTCAGTGATTTTGGTTGGGTTGTTTTGAAATGAGTTTTTCCTTGCCTCTGTTACTCTTAAGCTGTCCTTGCTAGGCGGTTACCACACCCCATCCAACACATTTCTAGTCTGCTTCCCATATTTTTTTTCACTGATGATTGCCATCATTGAATACAAATACATCCTGAGATAATTCTATTCTGCTGTAGACTAGGCTTCTATTGGTCTCACCATTAAACATTTGCTATTTTTTATAAACCTGTTAAACTCTCATAAGTTGTCTTTAAAGTACTACAAGCATAATGGAATTATGGTCATGTACTGGCTCCAGAAGCATGAGCGACAGCTTTAGACGTTGCCCCAAACGTGAGCACTTTTAAGTTGCCATGTTTTTCACATGCCATATTTAACAAATTACAATGAATAAAATTAGACTCCGATAATCCGCTGATGTGTTGGGAACACTGACAAAGCTCAGCCGTGAAATTGTAAACAATCAGAGGCCCTCACGTCTCGTGACGTAAGACGTAAGCCAGCGCTGATCTACAGCGCCGGCTCCCTCGTAAAAGCACTAAAGCATAAACAATGTGCTGTGATCTCACTATCGTGGACCCTGCGTGGGGTAGAAGCGGTGCAACGAAGAATTTGAGTTTATGAAGTAACAGGCAATTGTACTACAGGCCAGAAAATCCTCACCATCTGAAAAAAGCAGTGTGATATTTTGTCTGACATCAGCCTACAATAAATAACTGGCAGATACTTAAATTGAATGTGTTAGACTGCAATTTAATCAAAATAACAATTGAGAAAATAAATTCAAAGCAGACTGTAACGTGGCATTTTGTGGTCTTAATTATTATTTCAGCATTTTTTCTAGTTCAAGTTCAACACGTTATGGGATGGAATGTGAACTTAATCTTTGATTACATTCAGTAACTGAATAATGCCTATGGCATTGCTGTTTCATCGATAATGTCGGATGATTTCTGTTTGGCTTAATCAGAAAAGAGTCATTCTTGTGGCAAACATGTATCTTCTCGTAAACATGTGTATGCCTTCACCACTGCTGCCACTAAACAAAGCAAATTTTCACTCCAAACGTTTTGTGCTTGGTTTAGACCAGGGGTCTCAAACTCAAATGAGACAACATTTCTAGCATCTGCCCTGACAAACAGTTAATTAAAAGTTAGTCCTGACAAACAGGGAGCTAAAAACAATTTTCACTATGGAAAAGAATTAATCTATTTTGGGATGATACTGTGGAAGACAATGCAGAAATTTTATTTGATTTCAAGATCAGATTACTCGGTAACCGCTAATCACAAAGGCAACTGCTATGCACCATTGTAATTTGTAGATATTACACAGAGAAAAATGTATGACATGGACGCTGAACTGTATTGGTGGTCATAATTTGTATACAAATTCAACCTTAATTATCTCGTGATGCGTTCATCACAGAAACTACTGGCACTATTGGAAAGGTCAGTTTGTGCAGATTTCAATGATTACTCCGTGAGTAGCATGATGAAGAAGAATGGGTGCGCCAGTCGGGACTGATGATTGCGCCTATCTCCAGATTGCATTATAATTACCAACTCAGTTTAGCCAGGGTTTGGACCCTGGTGTGACGTACTTTGAAGAGACGGTATTTGCCCCTCACAGAACACCGGCAGGTTTTGTAAATGCCACAGAATACGTAATTAGATGCGATTTGAGCATAACGTTCCATCTTTTTGCATGGACCTCCCGAATCCCTCGCACAACATGCAGCTTGCCAGATTAAGCTCACGTGACAGGCAATTTGTGATTTAAGCCAGGTGCATCCAGTCTGTAATTAGCCTGTGTTGCCCAAGACAGTCTTTGTGTGGAAATAACGGCTGGAAAACTGATGGCACCATCGCAATACGGATGATAAGTCTACCCCAGGGTGTACTAACTCACTAGTGTGTGAGTTAAAAACGCAAAGCTATGGGAACTGTGACCTTAGGGACTTTCTCCACATCGGCACAAATCTCCATCACCTCTGTGTCTCTGACTCCAGGACTCGATCACAGCAAACAGTTTTTTAGAAGACACTTTCTTAAAGGTGTACAGGTGTGAGTGTGTGTCCACATTGTAAAAGGACAAAGTGTGTTTGTCACAGTCCAGAAACACTCCTAGTTTCTGAAACTGCTTTGATATCAACACTGGAGTTGGAGATTTGGTGTTGGCAAAGAGTCCAGTCTCTCTCTCAAACTGCAGACCCCAGGAGGTGTTTTTGGGAAATCGAGGGAATTTCTGTCTTGGAACTGCAGATTCACGACACACACCAACAAACCATGACTCCTTACTTTTGACACGGTATTCTTTGTGTTCATCCCAAAGCTTCACCCCCCAGCAATGTTGTCCAGATTCAAAACCCTCACAAGATATCACAAGGGGAAACTTCTCTTCAGGCTTTGGAGCTTCATGTGGCTGAGGACACATCACCATTTTACAATCCTTTGACAACTTCAGAGATCCTTTGGTGTCGGGGTTCAATTTGATTTTCTGAACTAAAATGAGAAAAAATGTACATTAGTTTACAGCTGCTAGACTTATCTATAGATATTGTTAGATGTGAAATAATGAGTTCAGTACCTTGATTTGTTTTGACATGTTGCCACTCAGGAACAGAAATGTTTCTCATCAGGTTTTCTACAAAAAGTTAAATATCAGACTTTTGAAGAGCAATATTATTCAAACTTACCTTCCTGTTTGCAAAAAAAACTTTAAAATGACCAAATATTTTAATAAAATTTGTGATAATTGTTAGTACAATTAAATGAGGGAAAGTGAAAAACTGTTGGTAACAGGGGTTTGTGAAATTTGAAGTGTAATGAATTCTCCACCTAAAGGATATACTATGTAATCATGTTATAGTCTAATCAAGTCTAATCATGTTATAACAAGTGTAAAGAAAAAGCTTGTGAATTCAGACACCCCGTAGAAATATATTGATCATGGAAATACTGAAATATTTGTCCATAGACTACAAGCTTATGCACTTATTTCTATGATGTAGTCAACGTCAACAAAATCATTTGAAATAGAGAGTGCCGTTGACTCAATGTTAAGTGCTTGTTTGCTTTTGCGTTGACGTTCAGTCTATGTTCCAAATTCTTTCATTCCCTTCACTACCTAGTGTAGTCAGCAGGCTTGTGCAACAGGACTATGCTTCAATGACGCCAAAGTAACATTTTAGCCAATCGATATTTAATTCTAAAACAAAACTAACCAATTAAGAACATTAACTATTACTCTATTCTGTGACTCTAATTTTTATCTCTTGAGGATATGATTATGCCGATTAATTTCTTTACTTGAAGGAAAGATTATCAAATATTTCAAAGTTTATAATTTTATACATCAAAAGCCTAAAAGGAATCCTGCAATTTACCTTTCTCTTCTCTGTTAGTTGCTGCTACTCTGGATTCCATATTGCCACCTAAAAGAAGATAAATAATGTTGCAATGGTATGCAGTATATTGAAATGTTTGGCAAAGGCAGCAAAGTCACTGATAGGAGTAAACATAAATATAAGAAAGTATTATGCAAAGAACACTAGCCTATTTAAAGGAAGGGTCCATGAGTGTTTTGACAACGTATCAACTCGACAAGGTAGTGGCAAGTCATTCCTCTACGAACCTTTCTCTGCGCTACTTACTTTGCCCCAGCCAATACCAGCAGCACACTCAGCCAGAAAATAGTCAATTACTCTTTAACTATTGCACAAATTATTATGCCATAGTGGAAAAAACGTCACAGTGCTTTTGTCTCATTTAAAAATGAAGTTAAATCAACTATTGGCACTTATTGGCAAATGGCAACACTGCGCAGTTACTGAACAAATTTCATTCACACTTAGACTAAGCATCACTACTCTACATCATCCTCACCATAGTAACATGAACTCAGCATCGCTACCCCATTGGCTTTACTATTCCATTACCGTGTATTGTTGCCATTTGACAACATATCTGAATTGCTGAATAAAAGCACAATAATTTGATGAAATTATGGTTTTGAAGAAAATTGACTGAAACAGTACCCAATGAAATATATTCCTTCAGCTAAATGGTTGCCATGTAATGTACAATTCAATGGTACAGCAATATAGAGCTAAGTGCTCTCTCAGCCGTGCTGTATTAGGGAAATATACAACAGCATCAAACACAATTCAACCAATCATAATCAAGCACTGGAACTATCTGTTTTATTGGCTAAGTACACCGAAAGCATTCCTAATCTAGCCTCGAACTCTAGACGTGCTCTAGCAGTAGCAAATTGAATTTACTAAGCGAGTACGTCTAGCCATCAGCCATAGGGTATTCTCAGACATCGGTGGTGTCTGAGCTTTTTAAATCCAAACACAACGCTCTAAGTTGTAGTCAGACATCATGGTGTTTAGCCTATCACAACATTCTATCTGGATAAGAGGTCATTGGGCAGGCTTAGCTCTTGTTTGAATCGGCTTGTTAGTTGCGCTGAGGTTTTAGTCGTCTTATCTGAAGGTCTATCACTTGTGGCAAGACTATACATTTTATGTGATAGTCTGGCCTGTCAGGTTATTCATAATCATCATTATTTTGAAATGAAAAGATATACAGATGCAATCATTGCATCAGTACCTGATGTTGACATGGTCGTTGATGGAACATTAAACTGGATTAAACCTGAAAGATCAGAGAACACCAGACGCAAAAAATTAGGATGTTTATGACCAACTGAATTAAACCAAGCAACCTGTGACATGAACATGAATCTCACCTTTTGTGTACAGAATGAAAATCCCAATAGTCAGCATCAGCAGGGCAAGTAGACTTACAATGTATGGAACAGTTGAATGGCCTTCAATGGAATTAAGCATTAGTGCATTTCTGGACAATCCTTGTGAAAGAGAACCTGAACCAATACTTTTTAACCTTTAGATTAAAGAAGAAGTTTGGGTTTTAGCATGTTTTCTGGCGTGTCTAAGATGAAATAGAATCATTGACACCAAAATTTTGCCAATTGGTCCAGTCTTTGATATTCGGCTAATTTAGAATCCCCCTTTTTCTGCTTTAGAATGGCTTGTTTTGGGCATGTCCAATAATGTCCTCAAAAAAACCTTAAACCTTTATTTTGAAACAAGTGCAGCTCACAGAGTGGTTCGTGGTGTCACTTGATGTTCCAGAACAATTATCATAGCGAAATGATACATTTTTCAAGGGCCTCAACATGCTAAAAACCAAACTTCCCCTTTAACTAGGTAGTGTAATTTACAAATACACACCTGACTGGATTATGATTTTAGTTGGCATGATCCTGCTCTCTCTCCTCTCCTGATCAGACAGACCCACAGAGCAGGAGATCCACTCTGACTCAGAGGAAGAGTACAGCAGCCAGGCACTCACTCTCACCAGACCAGCAGCATCTGAACAGATGTGCATTAAAAACGGACCTTCTTATACAAATATGCATGTGTACAGAGTCTTAATGAAATGTATTTAGTTACCATAAAAGTGGACCTGATTGCCTGATTGATTTCATTGTTATTTTTGTAACGACAACCAGAATTAATCCATATATAAGGCCCTACAGACTATAAGGTGCACTATTGTTGTTAAGGGTGCCTTTAGAGCAGAAAATATGATAGTTACCATAATAGTAGACCTGATTGCTCTTCTGTTTGATTTGATTGTTATTTTTGTCTCTCCAGGTGACTTTGGGTTCTGGACTCCATCCATCTGACACACAGCTAACATTCACTTGTTCTCCTGTTGCAGTGGCACTTAATGACATGACTGGAATTGATCCAGTGACTAAGGGGAATACACAGATACTGCCTTAACCACAAAGTCTGCATAAATCTGTAATTAACTTGTGTTTAAGCAAGCGTTTAACCCATAGTTCTGACATTCAAGGAAAAAGAATTAGAAAATTTGGTACAACATGCTGTATGCTGAGCATACAGGTATCAGCAACACCGTCATCAACACAAACTGTGGGACAAAGACAAGAGGGAAGTATCCTGCTTTATATATTTTTGAAGCATACCTCTGACGATTAAAGAAACGTTTGTCTCCTCATACACCATCCCATTGTGGACATAACACACATATTGTCCGCTGTCTGCAAGTTTGAGGTTTTCCAGTCTCAGAGACACGTCTCCTTTCTGCAGTCCTGCTGTGAAGAACGCCCTGCCCCTGTACTGAGGGTCTGATGGCTTGACCTTCTTATTTTCATACAACAGAATTGGGTTGTTGTGATGTCCAGGACGGTACCAGTATGCCTCATTTGGGTCAAAGGATGGGGACGTCAGAGAGGACAGAACCACAGAACCTCCTATTGGTGCAGAGACAGGAACCTCGGGAACCAGGAAGGAGAAGGTCTTTCCTATGGTTGAGATGGTGTGAACAAAAAAAAATTGATAGTGTTTAAAGAATTCTCTCTCTATTGTCATACACTTTAGCCTAAATAGTGATGTCTGAACAAGAGTAATTTGTCTGAAAGTGTGACTTGTCTATGGTCAATAAACAGCAATTTCACAATTTAAAGAAAAAAATAATGTGTGGAAATATGTGCAGAACATGCAAGCATTTCAGATAATCATGCTTTGATATAAAATGGTCACCATGGCGCTTCATCGAGCAAAACGAGAATGAAGGCAGCATGGCTAGTGAATGAGTCAGCTCAAATATGATTTTGGTCAGTCAGGAGGTGTATATACTCTTGATTACTAGCTTACTCACTAATTGTCATTGGTATTTGTTAATTATAGTTAATTAAATAAAGTTACTCATTTCTGATACATTGGTTCTGAGTCATCAAATGTTTCAAATATAACAAAATATCATCAGCATACAACAGAACACACTGGATTTGACACTTGAGAGTGATGCATATGTTAAGACTTGGTTTTAAATGTATCTCTCACACATTTCAGTGGCAAAGAAGGAAGTTAACTTACTAGCAGTCGTTTCTCTACATATGGCAAGCACAATGAGACACACCCAAGTCACTGCCATAACTATAAAATGCAAAATGTCAATGAGTAAAAAGCAACATTTTTCAACACTTTCTCAACAGACTATGGGAGTCAAATAAAGTAACCTATATTTTGAATTGTTGTTGGACTCTAAAGTCCAACAGAATACCAATACCAATTTTTCCGTTCTTTCTTTTTTTTTTTTTTTTTTGATGAAGTGGGTATTGGGACATGAACACAGGGATTTTAGCTCTTATCAACTCCATTGATTTAAATTATTGTTGTTCGTACAGTCAAAATGATTGTCAACAAGTGCAAGTAAGCTGAAATGACACTTTCTTGTGCTGACAATAAGGTCATACAAAAGTTACTGATCATTTCTCTCATGGCCAAAATACAGTTTCATACCAATTAAACGCTTTACAGGAGACTAGTAATAACAATATGAACTGACTACTGTACATAATCATGAAAACATTGAAACAATTAAATTTACCTTAAAAATATAATTCCATATTATTGAGGTATTCTTCTTCTTTGTATCTTAAGTAGTTCTTCTATGCACACTCAAGTTTGTGAATAACTGCTATAAAAAAAGATGACATATTACTTTCAGTTTGGTATCAAAAGACAGACTGGCTATGACAATATACCCGGTCTTGGAGATAAAAGACAACTGAGAAATTAAAGTCTTCTCCTATACATTGGCATGTGCTCTCTGTATGGATTTGTTGCACATATACAACCAAGCAAACAAAATCTAAACAATGCAAACTGATGCCCATTAAACGTTTTCAATAATTTTTCAAGTCACACTGAGTTTCATAACTCAAAGTGCACATATAGTGTACCTGACAAAAGCTAACCATTAACCAATGAACTGCTGTAAAGTTTCAAAACACACTAGTATTTTTAAGTAAATTTGAGGTTTTGCAATAAGAGGCATTTTCTATTTCTACCAGAGCTACCAGAGAAATTATTTGGTGTTGCTTTAAACATGTAAATAAAGAGGTTATACAGTCTGATCAGACAGAATAGACTAGATATGTTCATGAATTAACAAAAACACAAGGGCGCAGAAAGCCTGGTGCTGAGGGTTCTGCAGCGCCCTTAAAAAAAATAATAATAATAAAAAAAAAATTCTTTACTTTTCACAGGCATTCATTGCTCTATGGAGTTTCTATGGTGGATTATGATGATTTTACCGTGGCTTTATGGCATTGCCAAGTGCCAGTAAAAATGCCAGTCAAGGCGTGTGCACATTTATGTTTTCTCTGAGTGTTTTTTTAAGGAAGAAAAATTGACTGTAGATTTTTGTTCCAAAACAGCACTGAACAACAGTTCAGTCTAGAATACAAGTATGTTCCAATTGTTATAGGCTGTAAAACAGCAGTTGCCCAGCCAGTCGACCGCCAGTGCAGTTCTGGTAGAAAGTAAAACGTTCCAAGAAAAAAAGAAAAGGTTTGCTTATACAGCATGGACAGGGTGAAAAAGAGATGTTTGTAGAATGGTCAGGGCCTACTCAAGGGCCGTGTCTGTCTAAATTTTAGTGTTTGTAACTTTCATGAGACGGAATAATGGATTGCTGATTACCATTTCATTTTCTGTGTTGTAAATAAATACCACCTTTGTCAACCTGTTGCCTCTGCCTAATGTATGCTACACCACTTGGGTAGCTTACTTTATCACACTTACTATAAAGATCAGTATAAGTACCAGTCCCCCCAGGATTTCGCGGGCCTTTTTTGTGATTGTTGCGATCAAAAATGCTTGATTTCGCGGCAGGTTTTCTGAAAAGTTGCGGCAGAAGTTGCGCTGATTTTAGACATTTTATTGCGAGAAAATTGCGGGGGCCAGGAAAAGTTGCGGAAAGTTGCGTTTTTTTTTTTTTTTTTTTAAGCAGCACATTTTGATGTGTTTGATGATGGTAGGTGGTTATAGCTATGTAGTGAACAATGCCATATCGCAACTAGAGGTTTTCTTTTATCTTGAGGTTGTTTACCATCTAGAACTGCAGAATCATGGATGGCTGATGGCAATTATGGTTTTAATTATCAACCCTTTATATGACTACATGCCATCCAAGTTTATCTGTAAACCAGAACAAAATATTATATAAAAAATATATCTGAAATAGTGATGAAAGTGCTGCTTTAAAGCAAAGAAGGAGGGAGTGGTTGTTGCATGTCATCATCTTCCGCTTCATCATATTCATCACCATAACCTTAATCATATTGGGCTTGATTGATTGCACTAGTAGACTGTGACTAAGCATTAGTAAAACTGTGGTATACCTAATGTGAAGCCATTGCCAGGGAGCTAGCACTCTTTATATATTTAGAAGCTACAAGTGAAGTAGTTGCACAGCAAGAAGCAAGGCATGAGCTGTACTGTACAATAAATAACTGTGTGGCAATTACTTGGCTGAAAAAAAATCTGCTTAATTTTAATGCAAAAATATAAAAGCCATCTAATAAGCTTTGTACTTCATACAAGCCAAAACAGGATTTGATATCTTAAAACATGGAAAAGATGCAGGCTAGCTTACACAAACCGAAAAAAAAAATTACTGTTCTGAATTCTGATAGACTTAAGAATGGGAACCAACTTAATGTGCGTTTAATGTCCTATGACAAAGTGGGCTCGGTGAAAATCAATTTTGTCGAATTCTTCGTGGAGATTCTACAGTAGCCTACATTAGCAATAACTTTCAACTCCGCTTGAATTCGTCATTTAGATAACTTGTGATTTTGGAATCCACACGCGCGCCCACACATGGAGGGAGAGGGAGAGAGAGAGACGCGCGCAACGGAAGAGAGCTCATTCAGTCCAATGCGTAATTTAAGGTTAAGGTAACACTTGCCTCATAACATAAACGTAACGTAAATGGCAATAGCCTAAATGATCAAGAATATTGTGATTAGCAGCTGTTTTGAACTGTAATATTTGCACCGCAAAACAAGGAGCAGGAAAAGCTTTGCACCTGTTGATCTTTCACTCGCGAGTGATTGGTGATATTTCGAGAAACCTTCCAGGAAGTTGCGGGAAAGGTGCGGTGATTCCTCAAAATTGCATGGCCGCGATGAAGTGGCGGGGATTGGTTGAAGTTGCATTGAAGTTGCAAATCGCAACATCGCGAAATCCTGGAGGGTCTGAAGTACAGTGTAATTATCCAAATACCCCACAACTACTTAACACTGACATTGGATGTACAGTATGGGCTGTAAAATAAAGCCAAACATTTAACACTGCCTTTTCTCTTAAGCAATAAATAAATAAATAAATAAATAAATAAATAAAATAACACAAGTACACAACACCCTAACCGCACCCTGTCTGAATATATGTGGATAATTTTTGGGGGGTTGTGAGAAATTACGACTAATATTAACATTAGGTTAATGTCACAACAGCCCATACCACCATTTTTTAGACATCATGGTGAACCATGGTCTGCAGGGACGGTTTGGAACCAAAATAGGGCCCTGCACTTTTTCTCCCCACTATAGGCCCACAAGGCCATCTACGATTGCATGCCCTGATCACTGATTGATCCGCGATGGCCTCATGGCTGAAAGTTTACGGTAACATGCAGCTGAACAACTTCCATACCTGTTTATGGTAACAAGATCAAGTGGCAAACATTATTGTCCAATAATTAATAATGTATGCCACTTGTAAGCAATGTCATAATTAATCATTTTCCACTGAGAAGCAATTGACGGATTTCTGTCATAGTGACGAAAAACTTTCATCCATGCTTAGTGTGTGTGTTAGAATATATTTTTTTTCACATCAGCATACAGGTACATTTTCATTAAATGCTACATTCTTAACCGTTTTCAAAATATTTATTTGTTCACATAGATATCAGATCAGAAGTTCTGTGATACACCTCAGAATTCCAACTGTTAATTTCAGCCAATTTAAAAGGGAAATAAACAGACTTTCAATACCACACAATATTTATTTCCAAAAAGCATTGTTACAACATAAAAATAACGAATGGGTTACAAATAGCTGCAGCTGAAACAACATGAAATCCTTCAGTGAAATGTTTACTGAATGGATAGGTGAGAGATTTTTTGAATTAACTTTCAGACTACAAGCCCTACTCCAAATTGGTACAAATCTCCATCACTTTTCTGTCTTGAACTCCAGGACTGATCACAGCAAACAGTTTGGTGGAAAGCCCACACACACTCTCAAATGTGCACATGTGTGAGGAGGTGTCTACATTGTAAAAGGACAGAGTTAGAGCTTGAAACGGGCCTTAAAACTAAGACCCGAACCGGCCCCAGCCCGAGAGAACTCCACCCGAGCCCGCCCCGGCCCGTATGATTGACAGCTTCATAGAGCCCGAACCCGTTTGCAACCCGACATTTTTCAATTGTGCGCATATCAAAGCAGTCAACAATGAGTCATTTTTGCTGAACATTTCTACGTTTTTTATTCAGATTAGTTAGCCTACAGATGTCTGAAGTTCAAGAACTTCAAGGCTTAAATAAATGATCTGCCCAAAGTTAAAAGAAAAATAACCAGTTGTCTTGCTGTCATACTTTAACATCACGTCGCACTTCTTGCATTTGACATACCCCACTGCCTCGTTTTTCTCATTGTGAACGTGCTCAAAATGTTTCCACACCTCCGACCTCGCATTTACGCCCGTGATCCACCAGCAAGCTAAGCGAATTTCACACCGCGGTACCTCTATTCAATTCAATGAGAAGCGACCGTCGCGTCTGCAAAGCATTCTGGTTAAGCGATGCGGCTAGGTGGACGCGGAAAAAGTTCAGCAATGCCCAACTATATGCAAATGAGAGCGATTTTCGCATGCGAGTATCTAATGACAGATACGCGATTGGGAGGGCTATCTTAATTCAACCACTCAACAGCAACTGTGTTTTGAAACACACCCACGACAAACAGATTTGCGAACATGAGCGGTGCGGTGTAATGCGAAGTGAAGGAGTTCGCTTCCCTTGCTGGTGGATCACAGCCGTTACTGGCTCGACCAACATGAATTCGCCAAGGGCTAATCTCTGTTTAACTTCTTCTACATCCATTTTGCATCTACTAACGCATGCCTGTAGATCGAACGTTAGGCGTATCATGTGATCGCATATTTGCCGCGCATCGGCTTTCAGCCCGAGCCCGAGCCGGGCCCGCTTGGAATATTGAAATTAGACCCCGAACCGGCCCGAACCCGGCAGGTCCTGTTGGGCCCCGTCGGGTTCGGGCAAATATTTCCAGCTCTAGACAGAGTGTGTTTGTTGCAGTCCAGAAACACTCCTAGTTTCCTCAAATGCTTTGACATTGGCACTGGAGTTGAAGGGTCAGTGTTTGCAAAGAGTCCATTGTATTTCTCATATCTCAGGCCCCAAAAGCCATTCTGTTGGTTTAAAGAGAATTTCTCTGTTTGAATTGCTGGGTCTTGACAAACCCCCACAAACCATGAAAGTTTTTTTCTTCCTTGGGAGATGCCTTTTTATTTTCAATCCAAAGCGTCACTCCCCAGCAATGATGTCCAGTTTCAAAGCTCTCAGATGAGAGGACAGGGAAATTTGGGAGTGTGTGTTTCAGGAACACCCTTATAGTGCACCTTTTTCCGCTTTATCATCTCCAGATAGTCAGGGGCTGTATCAGGGTTCAGACTGATGCTTTTAACTATAATAAGCAAAAAGCTAAATTCCATTAACTTACAGTCAGATATGCCTGAATATTCCATGTGAAACTACGAGGCCAGAAGCACTCTTACCTTTATATGTTTTAACACTGTCCCAGTCTGAAACACATACATTTCTTGGTCTTGTCTTTGTTTTTCATAAAAATATTAAAAACTTAATCAAAAGTATGGTTCCTGAAAATATTTAATTTACCTGGGGCTGTGGTGACATGTATGTTCATGGATTTCTCTACTTTTTCTGAAAGGACGGAGATTTTATTCAGTAATTGTAGACATTGTTATGATGCACACATGTTTCAAAAGCCTTAATGGATCCTGCTTCATTTACCTTTTTCCTCTGTCTTTGCTACATCTTCTGTCCTCAACTCAATGTGACCTAAAACCAGATCAATAATGTTGCAATGATATGTTTGTATAAAAGTTGGCCGGTAAAATTAGGAAACATATAGGCCAACAGTACTGGAGAATCCAATGTACAATAATGTTAGTTGTTCCTTACTGATCTATGCAGCTCAGTATGGCCACTACATGAACCAATCTCTGTTTTTGTTTTTTCTACTCCAACGTGATGGGGTTAACTAACCTCACTCAAGTAGATGCAGCGCCCTCTGGAGCGCAAGCATCATTGAAAGAGATTTCAGGACAGAAATGCAATGGACAGACCAACCAGGAGACCATTAACCTGGTTCTCACGTAGATGGATGTTTCTCATCCATCTGGAATTTTGTCGGTTGCCTAGCTGTTTTCTGCTGTGACGGGGCGGGGGGTGTATTCAAAAAACTCTCGAACCTGATTGGAAAATTCAATGTGCGTGTCACGTACTACTTCTACGTGACTACTACTTCTATGCTGCGTCATACCTGTTAACACCCCGCCCCACGATTGTGATTGGATCTATGGCATAGAGGCGGGCTCGAGTATGGGGTAATCGAAGACTTTGGGCTCAACAAGCCGCGCCCAGGGTTCAACAAGCCAAGCCCCCCTCCTGCGAGCTCATGAAATTGAACGAAGATGCACGAAGCAGGAAGGGTCTGCGTGAGAACCAGGCTAGGAGACCATAGGAACCGACGGGTGGGAATTTATTTAAGTAGCTCATCTCTTACAAACTTACTAAACACAGCTCACTGTTATATATGAAAGAGACATCTATATTATACATCTATATGGAAGTTTCATTGATTATTGTGTCAATTATGCCACAGATACTAGCGTTTATGTTTGTTTGGAATAGTTGAAAGAACTATTCTAGAAATCATGTTGCGTCAGGGGACTTTACTCTTACCTAGCTATTAACTATTATCCATTAATAGTTAAATAACTACTTACTGATGTTAGTAAGCTATTTACTAACCATTTATAGAGGATGTTTTTTATAAAGTGCTACCAGCAAATCTCTTATGAAGCCATTTCAGATAGAGTAGCCTGCTTGCTGTGTACAAATCATCTGACGTGAGTGAGGTTAGGGATAACATAAATTTAGTTTCAAATTGTGATGCAGCCCACTCTATTTACTTTCTGGAATCATGGGTCTGATTGCTGGTAGGTGTATCCAATGCCTGCAAAGCCATTTGCATTTACGTCTGTTCACTATGGCTCAGTGAAGTGAGAGATAACAGGGAAGTGCCAACACTGAACTGCCCAGCAGATCAGCATGTGAGAATCAGGCTACAAAAAAATACCTTCTGGCAGCAAACACTCCGCTGTGTAAACAAAGGAGAAAATATAGAACATAGTGACTATTTTGTTCAGTTATAAGCATATAGGCTGCTAACAATTTAACATAAATATAGGAATTGTGGCACCCTCCCACATGTTTTTTTTATGAAATGTAGCGGTTTTCAAATCGATAAAACATGAAACTATACTGTCATTTAGAGCTTGAAACGGGCCTTAAAACTAAGACCCGAACCGGCCCCAGCCCGAGAGAACTTCACCCGAGCCCGCCCCGGCCCGTATGATTGACAGCTTCATAGAGCCCGTTTGCAACCCGACATTTTTCAATTGTGCGCATATCAAAGCAGTCAACAATGAGTCATTTTTGCTGAACATTTCTACGTTTTTTATTCAGATTAGTTAGCCTACAGATGTCTGAAGTTCAAGAACTTCAAGGCTAAAATAAATGATCTGCCCAAAGTTAAAAGAAAAATAAGAACAGCAACAATAACCAAAAAACAGCGGTATTTTGTAAACATGACCCACGTGAGGTAAATAAAAAACGTGCCCTTGATTAGGCCTAATCGGCCACAATCGCCAAATTATAAATGAAGAACATCCACTGTAATAGGCATAGAAATTAGCCATTGTAATAAAATCAAATTCAAATCAGTTTTAAATTAAAATGGATCGTAGGCCTATAACTACAGCCTAGGCCATAAAATAGGCCTACTAAGAAAATGTTGGCTTAGCTTTGCCGCTCTTCCCCCTTCCAACGCCACCGTCAGCAGCTGAAAATGAATAAATAATAATAATAATAATTATTAACTCATTGACTGCCAATGACGTCTTTAGACGTCAACTGAAATACTGCCGTTCACTGCCAATGACGTCTTTAGACGTCAACTGCGTTTTTAATGGGGAGGGCTGCAGAAAGACCTAGGGAACCTTGTCTGTAAATATCAGAATTCTCCGTCGAAAATTGTTGTTCCAAATTGATCCTGAGGGTGGCAGTGTGTCACTTTGGATGTGAGATGAGCATAGATTCATAGGTATGGCCAAGGGAGAAGTAGAGAAAGCTAATGACATGGCTAAATATGCCGCTAGCAAAGTGCAGACGTAAATCGGAGAAATTTAGGCAGTTCACACTCGATCAGAGTATGTGTCACTGCCATAGTAGTTCGAGTAGTGTTCCGATCGTGGGAGATGAAGGAGATCAACCTTGGGCAAACGGAAATAGCAGTTGTGACTTGTTTCAGTGCCCAGCTAGCTCACAGTTCCGGGTCAGGTAAGAATTTGCGAGCCAGTTGTTGATCACTGAGTTTTCGCTGTCACAGCCTGTAAATAGCATATATTTACCTTGTTACAACAATGTCTATTTTATTACCAAAAGCCCCCTGTTACTGTTGTTTTTGTGGTCTTATGAAAGGAAGACATTTTCCCGATGTTTGACGTGCTAATAGACCGAAAAAAACGCGCATCCAAGACACTAACGTTGTCAAACAAAACGCTAATTTTCTCCCTTTTTTGATAAAGAACGGGTGTGTTTGGAGAAAGTAGCTTATGTTCGCCTGCTGATTTCTAAGCAATGGAAAGGGGTAGAAACGAACTTTTTTTTTCTGGTGAAAGAAGAGAGTCTGCTCTTTCTTGTGGTAGTTTCATTGTTTATGTAGTCGTAACACATAATATTCTGTGGCTCTTTAAAAAACAGTCAAAATTCCCCAAAACCTCTGGCAGTATGGAACTCTCTATTCTGAAAACGGCTGGCAGTCAATGAGTTAATAAAGTAATGCCAACATTAGTCCATCAACTATGAAAATGTTCCAATTGTTACATAATATTTAGCTATAGTTTTAAATAAAACGTTTACTCACCAGCTAGGCTACATGTTTTTGTGGAGGAAGATTATGGAATCCACTGTGGATGGCTTCAGCGCTGTTCTGCGCTGGCTGATGGTGCGTCCAGCAGCGCTGAAGACTCTCTCGCTGCTGCTGCTACTGGCAGGGATGCACAGCACTGATCTCGCCAACTTCGCAAGTTTGGGGAAAGATGTCTTATTGATCTTCCACCACTCGAGAACATCCTCTTCGTTTTCCATCACAGCCGTCTCTATGTATCGAGTGACCTCGTCATCTTCCCATCCAGGTTGCTGTACATTTTCCCATTCAGAAAAGTGTGCTCTTTTTGCTGGAAGGGGGGCTTCGACCTGGGGTAGTTCCACATCTGGGTCTTCAGCAGTGGCACGTAGAAGAGTGCGGACATGTGCATACAGGGCATTCCTTTCTGTGGGTGTCATCATTCTCATCTGATTGAATTTTGGCCAGAGGAACGTTGCGATCTTGTGCAGGTCCTGTATGATCACTTTCCGTGCCAGCCAGTCTTCGTGTCTTTTACGCACGACAGCTTGCTGTGGGGAGTCAAGGGCATTTGGTTGACAGTGGCGCTTAATTTTTTCGACCCAGAGGCACACACGATTTAGTGTCGGGTATATGTCTCCCTCAAGCTCTCGCTGTGCTTCGTAGAATGGCCTTAAAAAGTCTATCAAAAAGCCCAGTGTGTCCGGTGCGATTTGGTCCAGGCGCGCTCTCTCACCGCGTTCCTCCAACTTCTCGAGGAGTTCCTGATACGTGGCTCGGATAGATGTTAGGGTGAGGTACACCGTGCTGAAACGAGTATCACCCATTTGTAGCAACGTCGTTGTCAATTGTGCAGCCAAGCCTGACTGTTTGACGTACCTAACCAATGCTTTAGCAGCAGTAATAGTGCCTGCTATGTCGGGAGCGCTGTCGAGGGTTGACAGCGCAGTGATATCAAGACCATGACGAAGAACTGTATTGAGTAGGTGGTCGATGCAGTCCAATCGCTGATATGGCCGCAGAGCAAGTTTAATGTTTGCGCCCTCATCAGTTACCCAGACAATTTTGTTGAGAGCAGATGCATGAACGCCAAACTTTGTCACCAGCAGTCTGAGTATCTCCCGTCTGATATTCTCTCCTGTCTTTGCCTCCTCGATAGGGAACATCGCAGTCGTCAGTGTTTTATTCACCAGCTCCATCTCGTTGTTTATGAAGTGGCATGTGATTGTCAAGTAACTGATCTTGCGATAATCATCTGTCCACATGTCTGTGGTCATTGCTACGGTGTTATTTTGCAGCACATGATTAAGCGTCTGCACCAATGCATCCCTCTTTTCCTCTGCCATGTCAATGCACCGACTCGCAATCGTCTTGTGTGTGGGGATAACGGAACCTGCAGGCACCCTCCCGAATGCAGCCCCAACATAAATCAACTCTTGGGCCAACTCGGTGAACCCCTCTCCATTGACGGCATTAAAAGGCCTAATGTCCTTGCAGCAAAAGCTGACACACTTGTCGGTGACTGTTTGCTTGACTTTTGCAGGTATGGCCTTTGGTGCTGTTACAAACACAGATATAGACGTTTGGCTTTGATCAGCACGTTTACAGCTTCGCTCAACATGCCTGTTTAGGGAAGAATTACCAGTTGTCTTGCTGTCATACTTTAACATCACGTCGCACTTCTTGCATTTGACATACCCCACTGCCTCGTTTTTCTCATTGTGAACGTGCTCAAAATGTTTCCACACCTCCGACCTCGCATTTACTGGCTCGACCAACATGAATTCGCCAAGGGCTAATCTCCGTTTAACTTCTTCTACATCCATTTTGCATCTACTAACGCATGCCTGTAGATCGAACGTTAGGCGTATCATGTGATCGCATAGGCCTATTTGCCGCGCATCGGCTTTCAGCCCGAGCCCGACCCGGGCCCGCTTGGAATATTGAAATTAGACCCCGAACCGGCCCGAACCCGGCAGGTCCTGTCGGGCCCCGTCGGGTTCGGGCAAATATTCCCAGCTCTACTGTCATTCCAGTTTAATAACAAAGATACTGTACAAGTAGCTCAAGCCATGGGTTACAATCAAGGCTTTTAACCGGTTCATGAAACGAAAACGAAAACCAGAAACCTAGGAACAGGAACAAAACCAGAATTTTTAATGTTGTGGAACAGAAACAATTTTTTTTAATAGTGGTGACCGGTTAAAACCGGTTCTTTTTTTGTTTCTGAGAAGGTCTGTGTCTTCAATGAAATAGTGAAAGTCACCTCCTGTCATTCAATGAAAACATGGAGAGAGCAGACAAACTGAGGTTGCCAATATCACCATCTCATCATCATCTAGTTGGAAAATGTAATAATACTTGCAGAAAATGACACGTGGCAATTTCCTTGGTTTAATTATCTTGGGACTATAATCCAGTTCGGCGTAATAATCAACACACGTAGTGAATGTAACATGAACGTTTGTTGTGTTTGTTGGGACTATTTTCAGGGGCTGCTTGGATATGAGTGTGCTGCTGCGCCCGCACGTTGATCATTACGCAGATATGAAATGTGCCTACCTTAAAAATACGTTAATTAACAAAAATTATTCTTCTTGTGCTTCTGTGTAGTAGGGCTGGGCGATAAAACGATAGCGATATGAATCGCGATAGACACTCACTCGATAGCAATAGAAAATGCGCTCGATAGAACTGTCGATAGAATTTTTTTCCCCGGGCGGATTCTAGCTCCGCTCGGTCCGCATTTTCAAGAGGCGCGCTGCGCTCATTGACTGCGCTCTACCAGAAAGGGCACGCACTGACTGATTGTTTACTAGTTAGCTGCTGCAACTCAGGCTTGCTTTTCATGTAGCCTGAAACTAGTCAGAGATACTTTCAGCTGATTCATGTTCGGATTTAGTAATTCAGGGCAATCGTAATTAATAACTGTGAGTAGATTGTTTGAAAAGTCGGAAAGGCCTGATGAACAACACTGTTCACATATATGAACTTGTAAAGCACAGCTGACAGCTAACGGTGCACATGACGTTACTGGCTGCAGGGACAGATTTGACGATGTTAGCGCACAACGCTAGCAAGATAAACATACAACAGACAAAGCTCAAACTAGCTAGTATGGTCAGCAACCTACTGAACACATTAAAGCTGAATGATTTTGTAATTTTACCTTAATCAAACTCATTGAAGTAATCCATGTTATCAAGTAGCCTTGTGTGAAGTGAACAGCATGCCAGTGCACCAAAACAAACTTCGTTTTGAAGTCACATTATGCTAACGAGTCTGCTTCAGAACAGCTGCCACATAGGCAACAATGTAAACCATACAAAGCCCCTCTCTGATTGGCCTATTTAATAGAAGAACATAACGGGCCCTATTTTGACGACGCAAAGTCAACTGTTGTTTGGCGGATGGCGCATATGGTTTTGAGGGCGTGTCGGTGGCTTTTTGCTATTTTCACAGCGCAGAAAATGAACTTCGCGCCGGCGCAAAGTCCAAAAAGGTTGGACTTAGGATGCCTAATTAATCATGGGTGTGTTATGGGTGTAACACAGGCATAACCAATGACAGATCAATCTCTCATTGCCTTTAAGAACGAACAGCGCAAAGCGCCTGGTGAATTGCTATCACACCAGCTGATCTCCTCCTTGGGCATTTAAAGAAATTAAAATATTGAATACCGAGCAAGCTCACACGTCGGGTCTAGTCATAGTTAGAGCCGTAATGGGTATGGTAATATTAAATTGATGTCTACAGGCTGCACAAGACACGAAGGAAGCTGATTTAGTCCCGATAGATATCTCGGAATGTTCATTCTAAAGCGAAAGTAAACTTGATTCTCCATTTAACGTCCCCCCTTCTTATATCCTCACTCGTTTTCTGTTACAGGCTAATAAATTGTGGTTAACCACATCTTCCTGAGCATCATAATGATTTTCCGATTGTAATAATTATTGTTGTGGCCGTCATTGTTATGCTGGAACAAGGACTGCATTACCTATTGCGTTGTGCGTCCATAAAATAGCATTTCAGGAATGCGTGACTGACGAATGACCAGGTTTTTCCAGTCACTGGCGTATCCCTTTCTGCGTCTGCATAATAGCATCTTTTGCGCTTCGCGCCTAGCCACACCTTCGACACACCTCCGAGGACGCAAAGTCACTTGCTAGTTAGACAACGTGAATTACTTGACAGAAAAACGAACCATGCGCTCGCACAAAATAGCAATGACAGCTTGCGCGAGTCGCGAAGGCATGGTGCGCCGCCTGCAAGATAGGGCCCAACATATTATAGTTAAAATATTAATTTACTTTATGTATTGGTAGGCCTATTTATTCAGCTTATATTTTAGTGTGGATTAGACTTCTCCTCTTACATTATTACTTTTTGACTACTAGTTTTATTTAAGGGAGAGAATGGGCTACTTCAGGAGTTTAAAAGAACCCTAAAATAATAGGCCACTTTAAAGCAGAATTCAACCCTGCTCAAACACTATTTTTTACTATATATTTATACATGACAGTGCTGCCATTTTATGTAATAACTCTATATTAAAAATAAAATATAAACCTTAACATTTTTTAAGGTGTTTTGCGCACCTGGGCCCATTTAAATACGTCATTAAAAAATTCAATAATTATCGATATCGACCAATATACTGAGCCTATATCGTGATAGAGATTTCAGCCATATCGCCCAGCCCTACTGTGGAGTCTAAATGGATCATCCATTCCACTCCTTAGAATGTGATCTAATAGATGATACATTACTTTCAGTTTTCACGCCCTTCTTCAAAGACGTGTTCATAAGTATCTAGACATTTTTACACAAATAGTTTTTCCTTATTTAATTTAAGTCAGTTTACACATATACAGCAGAATCCACCGCACAGAAATGTATCCACACACAGTCTTAACAACCTATGGTTTCATACTTATTAAGCAGATGTACTGTAGTGCTGTGTGGTTTTGTTAGGTGCATCAAGCAATGCATATGACATTTATGGTCTTTGAAATTACTTTGATACTAAATAGCAGCTCAAGGTGCACAACTGGAATGCTATATAAAAGTTAATCATTACACAATGAAAGTCTGATGTTCAATGGATGATAAAATTTCAGTAGGGAATGGAAAACAGCATAGTCCATTCAGAATACATGATTCAAAAGTCCAAACCACTTTCTTCAGGCTTCCTCCCAAAGGCACACATCCAAAGTACAATTAGCAATTGGATTCTTTGACATGAATGATTGAATGATTTTGATTACCACACCACCAATAAATAAAAATAAATTCTGAGATTATTCTATTCTGCTATACACTAGGCTTCTACTGGTCTCACCATTACACATTTGCTATTTTTATAAACCTGTTAAACTCTCATAAGTTATCTTTACAGTACAACAATGAGATTATGGTCATGTACATACTGTATTTACAGTGTAAATATGGTCTGATAGCCCATAGACATTAAACCTCCAATGCATAGCAAACTTTACTTTAGGTTGCAATGCATTGTTTAATTGCCATTCACCCTGCAAGAAGCTTTGATTTTAATAATGAAGTGAATTGATAAAGACAGTACAGGTCATATGTTCAGGGATGCGTCTGCATGATGCTCACAAACCTTTTACTCTCTCAAATATTTTTGCTGCTTATCCCACACATAAAATATTTTTGCTGCAATTTGGAAACTTATTACAGAATTACTCATTACTGAAGTAATTAAAAATAATATAACGAAACAGAAATGGTGGTATGAGTTATAATGCCAGATTTATATTTTTTATTTTCATATTTAACATATTACGGTGAGTGAAATTAGATGGCGGGCCCCTACAGTCTCATCAATGTGTGAGAAACACTGACAAAGCTCAGCTGTAATATTGTAACAATCAGAGGCCCTCATTTACTAAGACTAGCGCTATTCACGCTGCATCTGTTTACATCAGAACAGTAATAGCGCACACTGTGCCCCCTTATTTGCAATGTATTTATCAATCCTTAAACAGATCAGGCAATCAGCGCAGAGCCCACCCTCTAATGTAAAATTAGCGTGCCTCTAAAAGCATAAACAATGTGCCTGCATGTGATCTCTCTATCGTGGACCCTGCGTGGGGTAGCATGGACGCAAGTAGAAGGGGTGCAATGAAGAATTTACGTTGATGAATAGTAACGGGCAATTATTCTACAGGCCAGAAAATTTTCACCATCTGAAAAAAAGCAATATGATATTTTGTCTGATATTAGCCTACAAGAAATAATTGGCAGATAATTAAATTAATGTGTTGAACTGGAATTTAATAACAATAACACTGGAGAAAATAAATTCAAAGCAGACTGGAACATGGCATTTTGTGGTCTTTATTATTATTGGGATGGAATGTGAACTTAATATTTGATTACATTGAGTAATTGAATAATGCCTATGGCATTATAATGTCAGATGATTTCTGTTTGGCTTAATCGGAAAAGTGTAATTCTCGTGGCAAACATGTATCTCCTCCCAAACTGCTGAGTGGTGAAGGTAGATACATGTTTTTCACACAAAATATTTTGAAATTTTCACACAAAATGATTTGCGCTTGGTTTACACCTCCTTTGAAGAGACGGTATTGCCCCATGCAGAACCCTGGCAAACCTAGGCAGGCTTTCCAAATGCTACGGAATACGTAATTGGGTGCACTTTGCGCATACCATCCCACCTTTTTGCGTGGAACTCCCGAATCCCTCCCACAACATGCAGCATGCCAAATTAAGCTCATGTGACAGGCAATTTGCGATTTAAGCCAGTTGTGCCCTGTCTGTAATTAGCCTGTGTTGCCCAAGACAGTCTTTGTGTGGAAATAACGGCTGGAAAACTGATGGCACCATCGCAAAACGGATGATAAATCTGCCCCAGGGTGTACTAACTCACTAGTGTGTGAGTTAAAAACGCAAAGCTATGGGAACTGTGACCTTAGGGACTTTCTCCACATCAGCACAAATCTCCATCACCTCTGTGTCTCTGACTCCAGGACTGATCACAGCAAACAGTTTTTTAGAAGACACTTTCTCAAAGGTGTACAGGTGTGAGTGTGTGTCCACATTGTAAAAGGACAGAGTGTGTTTGTCACAGTCCAGAAACATTCCTAGTTTCTGAAACTGCTTTGATATCAACACTGGAGTTGGAGATTTGGTGTTGGCAAAGAGTCCAGTCTCTCTCTCAAACTGCAGACCCCAGGAGGTGTATTTGGGGAATCGAGGGAATTTCTGTCTTGGAACTGCAGATTCACGACACACACCAACAAACCATGACTCCTTACTTTTGACACGGTATTCTTTGTGTTCATCCCAAAGCTTCACCCCCAGCAATGTTGTCCAGATTCAAAACCCTCACAAGATAGCACCAGGGGAAACTTGTCTTCAGGCTTTGGAGCTACCTGTGGTTGAGGACACTTCACCATTTTACAATCCTTAGATAACTTCAGAGATCCTTTGGTGTCGGGGTTCAATTTGATTTTCTGAACTAAAATGAGAAAAAATGTACATTAGTTTACAGCTGGACTTATCTTTAGATATTGTTTGATGTGAAATAATGTACAGTACCTTGATTTGTTTTGACATGTTGCCACTCAGGAACAGAAATGTTTCTCATCAGGTTTTCTACAAAAAGTTAAATATCAGACTTTTGAAGAGCAATATTATTCAAACTTACCTTCCTGTTTGCAAAAAAGACTTTAAAATGACCAAAAATTTTAATAAAATTTGTGATAATTGTTAGTACAATTAAATGAGGGAAAGTGAAAAACTGTTGACCACAGGGGTTTGTGAAATTTGAAGTGTAATGAATTCTGCACCCAAAGGATATACTATTTAATCATATAGTCTAATCAAGTCTAATCATGTTATAACAAGTGTAAAGAAAAAGCTTGAATTCAGAACCCCGTAGAAATATATTGATCATGGAAATATTGAAATATTTGTCCATAGACCACAAGCTTATGCTCTTATTTCTATGATGTAGTCAACGTCAACAAAATCACTCGAAATAGAAAGTGCCGTTGATTCAATGTTAAGTGCTTGTTTGCTTTTGCGTTGACGTTCAGTCTATGTTCCAAATTCTTTCATTCCACTCACTACCTAGTGTAGTCAGCAGGCTTGTGCAACAGGACTATGCTTCAATGACGCCAAAGTAACATTTTAACCAATCAATATTTAATTCTAAAACAGAACTAACCAATTAAGAACATTAACTATTACTCTATTCTGTGACTCTAATTTTTATTTCTTGAGGATGTGATTATGCCGATTAATTTCTTTAATTTCCTGCAATTTACCTTTCTCTTCTCTGTTAGTTGCTGCTACTCTGGATTCCATATTGCCACCTAAAAGAAGATAAATAATGTTGCAATGGTATGCAGTATATTGAAATGTTTGGCAAAGGCAGCAAAGTCACTGATAGGAGTAAACATAATTATAAGAAAGCATTATGCAAAGAACAATAGCCTATTTAAAGGTAGGGTCCATGAGTTTTTTGACACCGTATCAACTCGACAAGGTGGTGGGTAGGTGGTTTGCCCCAGCCAATACCAGCAGCACACTCGGACAGAAAATGGTCAATTACTCTTTAACTATTGCACAAATTATTATGCCATTGTGGAAAAAACGTCACAGTGCTTTTGTCTCATTTAAAAATGAAGTTAAATCAACTATTTAGATTTTTTTAAGAGGGGGGAACTTTGGAATTTATTGGCAAATGGCAACACCGCACAGTTACTGAACAAATTTCATTCACACTTAGACTAAGCATCACTACTGTACAGCATCATCACCATAGTAACATCAACTCAGCATCGCTACCCCATTGGCTTTACTATTCCATTACCATGCATTGTTGCCATTTGACAACATATCTGAATTGCTGAATAAAAGCACAATAATTTGGTGAAATTATGGTTTTGAAGAAAATTGACTGAATCAGTACCCAATGAAATATATTCCTTCAGCTAAATGGCTGCCATGTAATGTACAATTCAATGGTACAGCAATATAAAGCTAAATACTCTCTCAGCCGTGCTGTATTAGGGAAATATACAACAGCATCGAACGACCAATCATAATCAAGCACTGGAACTATCTGTTTTATTGGCTAAGTACACCGAAAGCATTCCTAATCTAGCCTCCAACTCTAGACGTGCTCTAGCAGTAGCAAATTGAATTTACTAAGTGAATACATCTAGCCATCAGCCTTAGGTTGTATTCAGACATCGGTGGTGTGTGAGCTGCTTAAATCCGAACGCAACTCTAGGTTGTATTCAGACATTGTGGTGTTTAGCCTATCACAACATTCTATCTGGATAAGAAGTCATTGGGCAGGCTTGGCTCTTGTTTGAATCGGCTTGTTAGTTGCGCTGAGGTTTTAGTCATCTTACCTGAAGGTCTATCACTCGTGGCAAGACCATACATTGTATGTGATAGTCTGGCCTGTCAGGTTATTCATAATCATCATTATTTTGAAATTAAAAGATATAAAGATGCAATCATTGCATCAGTACCTGATATTGACATGGTCGTTGATGGAACATTAAACTGGATTAAACCTAAAAGATCAGAGAACACCAGCCGCAAAAAGTTAGGATGTTTATGACCAACTGAATTAAACTAAGCAACCTGTGACATGAACATGAATCTCACCTTTTGTGTACAGAATGAAAATCCCAATAGTCAGCATCAGGAGGGCAAGTAGGCTTACAATGTATGGAACAGTTGAATGGCCTTCAATGGAATTAAGAATTAGTGCATTTCTGGACAATCATTGTGAAACAGAACCTGAACCAATACTTTTTAACCTTTAGATTAAAGAAGAAGTTTGGGTTTTAGCATGTTTAGATCCTTTTCTGGCGTGTCTAAGATGAAATAGAATCATTGACACCAAAATTTTGCCAATTGGTCCAGTCTTTGATATTCGGCTAATTTAGAATCCCCCTTTTTCTGCTTTACAATGGCTTGCTTTGTGCATGTCCAATAATGTCCTTAAAACAACCTTAAACCTTTATTTTAAAACAACTGCAGCTCACAAAGTGGTTAGTGGTGTCACTTGATGTTCCAGAACAATTATCATAGCGAAATGATAAATTCGTCAGGGGCCTAAACATGCTAAACCAAACTTCCCCTTTAACTAGGTAGTAAATACACACCTGACTGGATTGTGATTTTAGTTGGCAAGATTCGTCCCTCTCTCCTCTCCTGGTCAGACAGACCCACAGAGCAGGAGATCCACTCTGACTCAAAGGGAGAGTACAGCAGCGAGGCACTCACTCTCACCAGACCATCGGCATCTGAACAGATGTGCATGAAACCAGCATTAAAAACGGACCTTCTTATACAAATTTGCATGTGTACAGAGTCTTAATGAAATGTATTTAGTTACCATAAAAGTGGACCTGATTGCTCCTCTGTTTGATTTCATTGTTATTTTTGTCTCTCCAGGTGACTGTGGGTTCTGGACTCCATCCATCTGACACACAGCTAACATTCACAAGCTCTCCAGTAGCAGTGGCACTTAATGACATGACTGGAATTGATCCAGTGACTAAGGAGAAAACACAGATACAGCCTTAAACACGAAGTCCACATAAATCTATAATTCATTTGCGTTTAAGGGATTTCTTAACCCATAGTTCTGACATTCAAGGAAAAAGAATTAGAAAAATTTGGTACAACATGCTGTATGCTGAACATACAGGTATCAGCAGCACTGTCGGCAACACAAACTGTGGGGCAAAAACAACGAGGGAAGTATCCTGCTTTATATATTTTTGAAGCGTACCTCTGACGATTAAAGAAACGGTTGTCTCCTCATACACCATCCCATTGTGAACATAACACACATATTGTCCTCTGTCTGCCAATTTGAGGTTCTCCAGTCTCAGAGACACATCTCCTTTCTGCAATCCTGCTGTGAAGAACGCCCTGCCCCTGTACTGAGGGTCTGATGGCTTGACCTTCTTATTTTCATACAACAGAATTGGGTTGTTGTGATGTCCAGGACGGTACCAGTATGCCTCATTTGGGTCAAAGGATGGAGACGTAAGAGAGGACAGAACCACAGAACCTCCTATTGGTGCAGAGACAGGACCCTCGGGAACCTGGAAGGAGAAGGTCTTTCCTATGGTTGAGATGGTGTGAACAAAAAAAATTGATAGTGTTTAAAGAATTCCCTCTCTATTGTCATACACTTTAGCCTAATTACTGACGCCTGAACAAGTGTAATTTGTCTCAATGTGTGACTTGTCTATGGTAAATAAACAGCATTTTCACAATTTAAAGAAAAATCTAATGTGTGGAAATATGTACAGAGCATGCAAGCATTTCAGATAATCATGCTTTGATATAAAATGGTCACCATGGCGCTTCATCGAGCAAAACAAGACTAAAGACAGCATGGCTAGTGAATGAGTCAGCTGAAACTCAGTCCCTCAAATATGATTTTAGTCAGTCAGGAGGTGTATATACTCTTGATTACTAGCTTACTCACTAATTGTCATTGGTATTTTGTTAATTATAGTAAATTAAATAAAGTTACTATTTTCTGATTCATTGGTTCTGAGTCATCAAATGTTTCAAATATAACAAAATATCATCAGCATACAACAGAATACACTGGATTTGACACTTGAGAGTGATGCATATGTTAAGACTTGGTTTTAAATGTATCTCTCACACATTTCAGTGGCAAAGAAGGAAGTTAACTTACTTGCAGTCGTTTCTCTACATATGGCAAGCACAATGAGACACACCCAAGTCACTGCCATAACTATAAAATGCAAAATGTCTATGAGTAAAAAGCAACATTTTTCAACACTTTCTCAACAGACTATGGGAGTGAAATACAGTAACCTACACATTTGAATTGTTGTTGGACTCTAAAGTCCTAAAACAGAATACCAATACCAATTTTTCCGTTCTTTCATTTTTTGATGAAGTGGGGATTGGGAAATGAATACAAGGTTTTTAGCTTTTCAACTCCATTGATTGAAATTATTGTTGTTCGCACAGTCAAAGTCATTGTAAACAAGTGTAAGTAAGCTGAAATTACACCTTTCTTGTGCTGACAATAAGGTCATACAAATGTTACTGATCATTTCTCCCATGGCCAAAATACAGTGATTTGTAGTTTCATACCAATTAAACGCTTTACAGGAGACTACTAACAACAACATGAATCTGCCTACTGTACATAACCATGAAAACATTGAAACAATTAAATTTACCTTAAAAATATAAGTCCATATATTGAGGTATTCTTAAGTAGTCTTTCTATGTGCTCAAGTTTGTGAATAACTGATCAGCTATATAAAAAAAGATGACATATTACTTTCAGTTTGGTATCAAAAGACAGACTGGCTATGACAATATATACCCGGTCTTGGGGATAAAAAAAAATAAAAAAACAACTGAGAAACTAATGTCTTCTCCTATACATAGGCATGTGCTCAATGTATGGGTTTGTGGCACATATGCACCCAGGCAAACAAAATCCAAACAATGCAAACTGATGCCCATTAAACATTTTCAATATACTTTCAAGTCACCCTGAGATTCATAGCTCAAAGTGCACACATAATGCTCGTGACAAAAGCAAACCATTAACCAGTGAACTGCTGTAAAGTTTCTAAACACACTAGTACTTACAAAGCTGTAAAGTTAACTTGAGGCTTTGCAATAAGAGACATTTCCTACTTTCTACCAGAGCTAATCAAAGAGGGTGGAAATAGGCTTTAGAATGTTTATAAAAGTTTATCAAAGTGACTTTTTGTACTGTATGGGTGACCACAACAGAGAACATAAAACCTGTTTCAGGACAAGATCAACCATGATGGTACTTTATGTAGACCCCCAAAGCTACGAAAAATGTTAGGCTGACTAATTGTAAACATTTTGGCTTGTAACAGTTTAATGTTGATTGTCATTTAATAGTGATCCTAATCATAAAATGGAAATAAATGTGGTGTTTGTCACATTAATTCCAGGATTCTGAACCACATAGGCGACGTTATAAAAGTGCATCTGTGCATAAAGGGTGCATATGATCATTCCTGCTATAAGTGTAGGATTTGTGAATTAATAGGTGAGCGTGGAAATGTGCTGCACTGACCTTGCTTAACCACCAAACCCAGTGGTACAACTGTGAAACTGCAATTAAAAAAAATTGCAAATCTCATAAAACAATGTTTCATATCATGTTTCAGTGTATTGATAATTTCCAAATTAACTAATTCATACAATTCATAGCTGCCAACACTCCTTTTTGTCGTCCCTCCTGTAATTTACAAAGCCCAATCAGGATGCAAATTAACTAAAACTTTCATGAGATGGTGTTACCACCTTTAATATGCATTAATTTTCAATATTATACATGCTGTGTCGTTCATCATCACTTACAAAGACAAAATATAGCTGCGCTGACCAAGGGTGAGTGACGGAACAAGACTTCATTGACACACACACACACACACACACACACTGTACTAGGCTACACATCCTGCTCGGCGAGCCCACCAGTTGGCTTATATTGCCTGTCCAGACATTTTTTTTAAATCATATTTAGTTAATTTCTTGTGAGTGCAAATAATTGCAAATGTGGCATCATATAAAAGATACATAACATGATTTAGTATCAAGATTTATAACCAAGAGACATTGTTACAACATAAACCGCTCACAAAAAGTAGGGAAACTTGAATTTGGCCCATTGTATCTCACCTTTAATAATACCAACCCCTAAAGTGTTTTATATCATTTTCGTCGCTGGTTTGTCACCTTAAAGGGCTCCGCACACCGCTTCCGACACAGTGCGGAGCACTCCACTTCCAACATTCGATTCCATTGTTTTCAATGCAACCCCGCACATCAGCGCCGAACTCTTCCGCTGTCGGTTGTGAATTACGATTCAAGTCTATTTTGTCGGAGCCACCCATTGACATCCAATGTTAATTTCACCGGCTACTGTGCTAGGTGCTAGGCAAAATTGTCGGATACGAAAGTGCTCCGCAATGCTGTCGGAACCGGTGTGCGGCCGGCTTTACAATGAGGTATAGATTGTAAGTATCGGGCAATCATGGAATGCGCAACACAGTCAAACGTGTGAGTAGTGCCAACCAAAAATGTGCCAAAATGGCCAGTAATAGGGTTCTGCTGCATCTGATTTTGGGCTTCAAGTGCTGCCAGATGAGCGCAAGTCACTGGTGTACCTAAATTCGCACCTGAGCATGGGTTCTGCAACTTTTTGGGTTTGTGGTTTCTCCTAGCAGCAACAGTGGTGGAAAGATGCCACATTTGTTCCTTCAGGATAGGGCCTGTGCAATAGGGCAACCTGAGGCTGGTGTCCCAGCATGTAGTGGCGGCATTATTGGTGTCAGTCCTGGTACCATTTTAAAACTTAGGACCAAGTTCCATTAGACTGCAGAAGCCAAAGACTGACCAAGACGTGGCCGTCTCAAGAAGACTACCCCAAGAAGAACGGTTCCTCACTTTTGCTGCACTAAGGAACCGTAGCTTCACTGCCAGAGACTTACAAGATTTATTAAACTGTTCAACGGCTCAAATCTTCCACGCGTTACTGAGGGCCCTGGCACCGAGTGTAAAGTGTATGGCCAACATGTTTTATTGTTCTTGTCCTCATTTCTGTAGGAGAGTGCAATCTTCAGTGCTCCAAGCAACCAAAGGCTATACCAACAGAACAGTATAACAGGCCATTTTGGCACATTTTTAGTCTGCACTACTCACACGCCTCGCTGTGTTGCGCATTCCATGATTGCCCGATGCTTACAAGCTATACCTCATTGTAAAGATGACAAATCAACGAAGAACATGATATAAAACACTTTAGTGATTGGTATTATTAAAGGGGAGTTATAATGGGCTAGAGTCAAGTTTCCTTACTTTTTGTGAGCGGTTTAGAAATAATCCAACAAACACAAATGTCCTTACTTGTGCTATAAATCAGTCATAAGTGGCTGAACTGACCATTGATGTCTGATGATACATTAATGCATAAATGAAGCTTCAGCTATAACATCCTTCAGTG
Source organism: Sardinella longiceps (assembly GCA_027497455.2). Classification (NCBI taxonomy): domain Eukaryota; kingdom Metazoa; phylum Chordata; class Actinopteri; order Clupeiformes; family Clupeidae; genus Sardinella; species Sardinella longiceps. The sequence continues at coordinate 7,068,429 of JAODXP020000017.1, forward strand.
TCTGAATTTTTATTTTTATTATTTTTTTTTTAACTTTTAGATAGCAGGTGCAGCTCCACATCAGCACAGATCTCCATCTCTTCTTAGTCTCTTACTCTAAGGCTACGTTTACACTGCAGATCAGATGTGCCCAATTCCGATTTTCTGCTCACATCTGATTTTTTGGATTGCGTGTTTACATCTACTTTCAAAAGTGCCCAAATCAGATGTGCATGTTTACACTTGCCAGACACTTGAAACAACCCGCATGCGTAGAAGGCATGTCCGCCTTGACCAAAGGGACATTCAAAATAGAGGTGGCCAGAACCTGGATGTTCTTGCTGCCATTAAATAATTTATATGCGTATTTCCATCATAATGATGACGACTAAGTAGAAAGCTAATCCTTAACATACTTCAGGCACAACCCGAACAATCGTCTTTCTAGAGTGGCTCATGAACACCCGCGAGTGTTGTAAAATCTCCTGTGAATGGAGAGAAATAAAGTGTAGCGCAACAACCACACAACCGTAGCGCACTTTATTTCTCTCTCTTCACAGGCGATTTTACAAGACTCGGCTTCATTGCATGTCAGCTTCATTGCATGTATGAGAGGGGCACTCTGAAACATCACTGTCAAAACGGAGAAGATGAACGGTTGTGTGGTTGTTAATCGCGGAGTAGACATAAATGAATCTTGAGGGAATGAAACAAAAAGCATTTCTCCGCTACCCTACTCATATCTTCCTAAATTGATCGTTAATTTTACTGTAATTCGTCCTTGTTTCCCCTCGTTTCCCCTGCGGTGTGCAGGCTATTAGCACTTCTCTCCTTCTAACTCCCAATTAATGACGTATGAGACGCATTGGTAGGGAACATCCGATCTGTCTGTTTAGACTGCCATCACATCAACACATATCTGATACGTATCTGATTTCTGACCACATATGACAGAGGCCTGGATCTGATCTGGACAAATCAGATTCCATGTGACTTTTTTCTGTTTACACTGTCGTCAACCACATCGGAATTGTGCCACATGGGAGCAAAAAATCGGATTTGAACTGCCAGTGTAAACGCAGCCTAAGACTGATCACAGCAAACAGTTTGTTGGAGAACACACTTTCAAAAGTGCATATGTGTGAGTGTGTGTCCACATTGTAAAAGGAGCAGAGTGTGTTTATCAAAGTCCAGGAACACTCCTAGGTTCCTAAACTGCTTTGGAAGGTCGGTGTTGGCACAAAGTCGAGTTTTTATCTCATACTGAAGACCCCAGAAGCCGTTCTGTGGGGTTAGAAGAAATCTCTGTGCTTGAACTGCTCGGCCATGGCTAGGGATGGGTATTGACCAGATTTCATAAATATCAATACTATTATTGATTCTGCCTATCAATTCTAAAAGAAAAACAAAAGAAAAAACTGCCTGGTTTGGTTCATTTTAATTCCTTTAACGTATTTGTTAGGAAAGACTTTAACTGGCAGATTTACTAAAACAATTGAATGAAACGGCAGCTGTGACACTGTAAAATCATTTCATGTCTGACATTAATGTTTAGCGAATGAATCCGTGAAAGATTTGTGAATGAGTTACACAAGGCACTACCCTGTGATTGGTCAATTCAACTGACCACAGAGGTGTGAACGCAAATCAGTATGTACAAAGCAATATAGTTACTTGATCATGACAATACTCAAATAGTATACATAACATTGTCATAAAACCATAATCACACTGTTGCCCATAGTATGTGAATTCATTTAAGTCCAAACATAACAATATTACATGTAGCCAATACATAGATACATAACCATAGGTAGGCTAACCACAGTCAGGCCTCAGCCTCTGTTAAAGTGGTCATGTTAATGAGCCTCAGACTGGCCTCAGACACAAATGTTGATTCAAAGGAAAACTGAGGATGTGTGAATATTGCCTTACAATAGCTCTATGTCGACATGGAGTCGTTGGCGGGCTTGGCATTGTTTGAATTGGGTTGTTCATTGCTCTGATTGGTTGTAGCCGTTGTAGTGCTATCCTCTTCCATGCAGAAAAGGATAGCAGTAAGAGGATAGTTCGAAAGATTCCAATCTTAAGATCTATCGATCGTGGCCAAACTATATATTTTATTTTATATTTTCGTTTGTCAAGCTAAGGTATTTCTCTGTATTAGCACAAATCTCCATCATTATTCTGTCTCTGACTCCAGGACTAATCACAGCAAACAGTCTGTTTGAAGACACTTTCTTAGAGGTCCATAGGGGTGATTTAGTGTCTACATTGTAAAAGGACAGAGTGTGTTTGTCACAGTCCAGAAACACTCCTAGATTAATTAACTCCTCGGTCATCTCCACTGGAGTTGGAGGGTCAGTGTTGGCAATGAGCCCAGTTTCTTCCTCATACTGAAGACCCCAGAAGCCATTTTGGGGGGTTAGTGGGAATTTCTGTGTTTGAACTGCTGGGTCATGGCACACACCCACAAACCATGAAATCTTTTTCCCTTTCCGTGACAGGTTCACTCCCCAGCAATGTTTCCCAGATTTGAAGCTTTCGCATGAAAGAACACAGGGAAACTTGCTTTCAGGGATTTGAGGGTGTCCGTGCCTCAGGACTTCCAACTCTTGCATTGGTATCATCGTCTGGGATCACCAGACTCAAAGGGACATTATCAGGGTCCAGACGTATGCCCTTTACTGAAATGAGAAGCACGATTCCATAGGTTTAGATCAGATCAGTTTGTGTAGAGTGGGGAAAATAAGTATTCAAACCCATGATAATGTTGACTAAAACGAGGAATAGAAATCTACCTATAGGCATCCTGATAAAGTTCCCTTGGCCTTTGGAATTAAAATAGCTCCACTATTTTAATTCACCATACCCAGAAAATTGGCATGGTTATTTCAGTTAGTCACAATTGCCCTGAAATTGCATTGCATTGAGGGATGATTTTATTAGATGATCTTATTATTACCCCATGCCATTTGCGAGACATGGGGATGGGTATGTGAAGACCAAGGAAACTTTAGCAGGATGCATAACATTCTGGATCCATGACATAGCTACACTTTAGACTTAAACAAAATAAAATAATAATCTGGCGCCTTCTATGGGAGATTAACACAGGGTTCAAATATTTATTACTCTATACTTTAAGGTAGAATATTTGTAACTAGATTTGCAATTCAAGGAATTACACAGTGCATGCAAACGTTTAAAAAAGTACACTTAGAAAGTGATCGTAGAAAAAAAGTAGAAAAGTAAAGAGGAAACTTGTTTAGGCAATCAAAGTTACTAGTCAAGTAGCAAAGAAAATGTTGCTACCTTGATCATGTTGTTGAATAGTTGAAAAAAAAAAAGAAAATGGTGCTGGTTGCTGTATTGGTTATGTTGATTGCAAGGGTACTTTTGGTTGTTGTTAGGCCGTTGCTAGGGCGGATATGGTGGTTACTATGCTGGTTGTTACATTGATCATGTTGGTTGCTATGTCTAGTGCTTGGTCATCAGTGTGCAAGCGGTTCCTAGGACATTGCAGGGCTTCTTGAGGTTGTTGCTAGGCTGTTGCCAGGTAAGTTATGGTGGTTGCTACGTTGATCATGTTGGTTGTAATGTTCATTGCTAGGTCATCATTGTGGAAGTGCTTTCTGGAAGGTGGCATTGGTGCTTGAGGATGTTGTTCGGCAGTTGCTAGGGTGGACATGTAGGTTGCTATGCTGGTTGCTACGTTGATCATGTTGGTTGCAATGTTCATTGCTATATCATTATTGCTGGAGTGGCTGTAAAGACATTGCAAGGCTGCTGGAGGCAGTTGCTAGGCTGTTGCTAGGGCGGATATGGTGGTTGCTATGCTGTTTGCCATGTTGAGCATGTTGGTTGCTATGCCAGTTGCCATAGGGGTGTCTGAGGTTGTTACTAGGCCATTGCGAGGGCGGATATGTTGGTTGCTACATTGATCTTGTTGGTTGATATATTGCTAGGTCATCATGGGAGTTGTTAGCAGTGGCTATTGTTAATGTTGATGAATGGGTGATTATTGAATAGTTGAAAAAAAAAAAAAAGATAGTTGATGACAGTTCGAATGAACATGGCCCGTATCAGTAGTTAAATTAGTGATAAAAGGTGGGCGCAGCCTTTGGCTGCGTCAAATGGTTCGTTGTTGATGATTACATAAAAAGTTGCTTTGTGCAAATTTGTTTAAAAATGTTGAAATAGGAAATAGTTGAAATAGGAAAAGATGTGGAAAAAAAGTTGCAAAAAATGTTGAATATAATACAGAGAATTGAAGAGAAAAAAAGGCAAATATGTAGGCTAGGCCTGAAAGGTTACCAAAAAGTTGAAGAGATAATACAGAGAATTGAGGAGAAAAAGGCAAAGATGTACAGTAAAAAGTTGGCAAAAAGTTGAAGGGAAATAGGCAAAAATGTAAAATGTCGATGAAAAAGTGAATAGATAATTGAAGAGAATTGAAGACAAAAAGGTGAAGACGTAAATAGTTGCCAAAAGTTGAACAGATAATACAGAGAATCAAAGAAAAAAATGACAAAGATGAAAAAGTTGTCAAAAGTTGAATAGATGATACAGAGAATTGAAAAGAAAAAGACAGTAGAAGAGGGAAAAGGCAAAGAGGCTCGCTTCGCGAGCCCTTTGCCTCAGCAAATGGAAGTGAAATAAGCTTAAATAGCCCATTAGGTTAATAGAAATGAACTGGAAAGGTTAATACAGCAGATAACAGAATGTTCGTGGAAATAGAATCCTAGAAGTTCCACTAGTCTGCTGAAAGTTCTCTGCAATGTTTACAGTAGTCAAGAAAGCAACAATAGAATGTTTACAGTAGTTAAGGTAGCAACAATAGGAAGTAGAATTCTGTTGTGGAACTCTGAAAATTCCATAATTTGTGAAAAAAAGCACTTTTTTCGCTCGTTTATCGCAGATAGTAGAAAAAGTAAAAATAGTAGAAAAGTGAAATGTCATAGCATAACAACACAAATCGAGACCTACGAGATGAAGTTTGAATGAAGTTTCTAGGTGAAACGGTTATTGAGAAAAAGCGAGCATTGAAGAATAATAATAATAACTAGATTTGCAATTCCAAGGAATTACACAGTGCATGCAAACGTTTAAAAAAGTACACTTAGAAAGTGATCGTAGAAAAAAAGTAGAAAAGTAGAGTAAAGAGGAAACTTGTTTAGGCAATCAAAGTTACTAGTCAAGTAGCAAAGAAAATGTTGCTACCTTGATCATGTTGTTGAATAGTTGAAAAAAAAGAAAATGGTGCTGGTTGCTGTATTGGTTGTTATGTTGATTGCAAGGGTACTTTTGGTTGTTGTTAGGCCGTTGCTAGGGCGGATATGGTGGTTACCATGCTGGTTGTTACATTGATCATGTTGGTTGCTATGTCTAGTGCTTGGTCATCAGTGTGGAAGCGGTTCCTAGGACATTGCAGGGCTTCTTGAGGTTGTTGCTAGGCTGTTGCCAGGTAAGTTATGGTGGTTGCTACGTTGATCATGTTGGTTGCAATGTTCATTGCTAGGTCATTGTGGAAGTGCTTCCTGGAAGGTGGCATTGGTGCTTAAGGTTGTTGTTCGGCAGTTGCTAGGGTGGACATGTAGGTTGCTATGCTGGTTGCTACGTTGATCATGTTGGTTGCCATGTTCATTGCTATATCATTATTGATGGAGTGGTTCTAAAGACATTGCAAGGCTGCTGGAGGCAGTTGCTAGGCTGTTGCTAGGGCGGATATGGTGGTTGCTATGCTGTTTGCCATGTTTAGCATGTTGGTTGCTATGTCAATTGCCATAGGGGTGTCTGAGGTTGTTACTAGGCCATTGCGAGGGCGGATATGTTGGTTGCTACATTGATCTTGTTGGTTGATATATTGCTAGGTCATCATGGGAGTTGTTAGCAGTGGCTATTGTTAATGTTGATGAATGGGTGATTATTGAATAGTTGAAAAAAAAAAGATAGTTGATGACAGTTCGAATGAACATGGCCCGTATCAGTAGTTAAATTAGTGATAAAGGTGGACGCAGCCTTTGGCTGCGTCAAATGGTTCGTTGTTGATGATTACATAAAAAGTTGCTTTGTGTAAATTTGTTTAAAAATGTTGAAATAGGAAATAGTTGAAATAGGAAAAGATGTGGAAAAAAGTTGCAAAAAATGTTGAATATAATACAGAGAATTGAAGAGAAAAAAAGGAAAATATGTAGGCTAGGCCTGAAAGGTTGCCAAAAAGTTGAAGAGATAATACAGAGAATTGAGGAGAAAAAGGCAAAGATGTACAGTAAAAAGTTGGCAAAAAGTTGAATAGATTAATACAGAGAATTGAAGAGAAATAGGCAAAAATGTCAAATGTTGATGAAAAAGTGATTAGATAATGACAGAGATTTGAAGACAAAAAGGTGAAGACGTAAATAGTTGCCAAAAAGTTGAACAGATAATACAGAGAATCAAAGAAAAAAATGGCAAAGATGAAAAAGTTGTTAAAAGTTGAATAGATGATACAGAGAATTGAAAAGAAAAAGACAGTAGAAGAGGGAAAAGGCAAAGAGGCTCGCTTCGCGAGCCCTTTGCCTCAGCAAATGGAAGTGAAATAAGCTTAAATAGCCCATTAAGTTAATAGAAATGAACTGGAAAGGTTAATACAGCAGATAACAGAATGTTCGTGGAAATAGAATCCTAGAAGTTCCACTAGTCTGCTGAAAGTTCTCTGGAATGTTTACAGTAGTCAAGAAAGCAACAATAGAATGTTTACAGTAGTTAAGGTAGCAACAATAGGAAGTAGAATTCTGTTGTGGAACTCTGAAAATTCCATAATTTGTGAAAAAAGCACTTTTTTCGCTCGTTTATCGCAGATAGTAGAAAAAGTAAAAATAGTAGAAAAGTGAAATGTCATAGCATAACAACACAAATCGAGACCTACGAGATGAAGTTTGAATGAAGTTTCTAGGTGAAACGGTTATTGAGAAAAAGCGAGCATTGAAGAATAATAATAATAACTAGATTTGCAATTCCAAGGAATTACACAGTGCATGCAAACGTTTAAAAAAGTACACTTAGAAAGTGATCGTAGAAAAAAAGTAGAAAAGTAGAGTAAAGAGGAAACTTGTTTAGGCAATCAAAGTTACTAGTCAAGTAGCAAAGAAAATGTTGCTACCTTGATCATGTTGTTGAATAGTTGAAAAAAAAGAAAATGGTGCTGGTTGCTGTATTGGTTGTTATGTTGATTGCAAGGGTACTTTTGGTTGTTGTTAGGCCGTTGCTAGGGCGGATATGGTGGTTACTATGCTGGTTGTTACATTGATCATGTTGGTTGCTATGTCTAGTGCTTGGTCATCAGTGTGGAAGCGGTTCCTAGGACATTGCAGGGCTTCTTGAGGTTGTTGCTAGGCTGTTGCCAGGTAAGTTATGGTGGTTGCTACGTTGATCATGTTGGTTGCAATGTTCATTGCTAGGTCATTGTGGAAGTGCTTCCTGGAAGGTGGCATCGGTGCTTAAGGTTGTTGTTCGGCAGTTGCTAGGGTGGACATGTAGGTTGCTATGCTGGTTGCTACGTTGATCATGTTGGTTGCCATGTTCATTGCTATATCATTATTGATGGAGTGGTTCTAAAGACATTGCAAGGCTGCTGGAGGCAGTTGCTAGGCTGTTGCTAGGGCGGATATGGTGGTTGCTATGCTGTTTGCCATGTTTAGCATGTTGGTTGCTATGTCAATTGCCATAGGGGTGTGTGAGGTTGTTACTAGGCCATTGCGAGGGCGGATATGTTGGTTGCTACATTGATCTTGTTGGTTGATATATTGCTAGGTCATCATGGGAGTTGTTAGCAGTGGCTATTGTTAATGTTGATGAATGGGTGATTATTGAATAGTTGAAAAAAAAAAAAGATAGTTGATGACAGTTCGAATGAACATGGCCCGTATCAGTAGTTAAATTAGTGATAAAGGTGGACGCAGCCTTTGGCTGCGTCAAATGGTTCGTTGTTGATGATTACATAAAAAGTTGCTTTGTGTAAATTTGTTTAAAAATGTTGAAATAGGAAATAGTTGAAATAGGAAAAGATGTGGAAAAAAAGTTGCAAAAAATGTTGAATATAATACAGAGAATTGAAGAGAAAAAAAGGAAAATATGTAGGCTAGGCCTGAAAGGTTGCCAAAAAGTTGAAGAGATAATACAGAGAATTGAAGAGAAAAAGGCAAAGATGTACAGTAAAAAGTTGGCAAAAAGTTGAAGGGAAATAGGCAAAAATGTAAAATGTCGATAAAAAAGTGAATAGATAATTGAAGAGAATTGAAGACAAAAAGGTGAAGATGTAAATAGTTGCCAAAAGTTGAACAGATAATACAGAGAATCAAAGAAAAAAATGGCAAAGATGAAAAAGTTGTTAAAAGTTGAATAGATGATACAGAGAATTGAAAAGAAAAAGACAGTAGAAGAGGGAAAAGGCAAAGAGCCCTTTGCCTCAGCAAATGGAAGTGAAATAAGCTTAAATAGCCCATTAAGTTAATAGAAATGAACTGGAAAGGTTAATACAGCAGATAACAGAATGTTCGTGGAAATAGAATCCTAGAAGTTCCACTAGTCTGCTGAAAGTTCTCTGGAATGTTTACAGTAGTCAAGAAAGCAACAATAGAATGTTTACAGTAGTTAAGGTAGCAACAATAGGAAGTAGAATTCTGTTGTGGAACTCTGAAAATTCCATAATTTGTGAAAAAAAGCACTTTTTTCGCTCGTTTATCGCAGATAGTAGAAAAAGTAAAAATAGTAGAAAAGTGAAATGTCATAGCATAACAACACAAATCGAGACCTACGAGATGAAGTTTGAATGAAGTTTCTAGGTGAAACGGTTATTGAGAAAAAGTGAGCATTGAAGAATAATAATAATAATAATAAAAAGAAGAAGAAGCCAACGGAGAACAGTACAGTGCATCGCTTTGCATGCACTGTAACTAGATTTGCAATTCCAAGGAATTACACAGTGCATGCAAACGTTTAAAAAAGTACACTTAGAAAGTGATAGTAGAAAAAAAGTAGAAAAGTAGAGTAAAGAGGAAACTTGTTTAGGCAATCAAAGTTACTAGTCAAGTAGCAAAGAAAATGTTGCTACCTTGATCATGTTGTTGAATAGTTGAAAAAAAAGAAAATGGTGCTGGTTGCTGTATTGGTTGTTATGTTGATTGCAAGGGTACTTTTGGTTGTTGTTAGGCCGTTGCTAGGGCGGATATGGTGGTTACTATGCTGGTTGTTACATTGATCATGTTGGTTGCTATGTCTAGTGCTTGGTCATCAGTGTGGAAGCGGTTCCTAGGACATTGCAGGGCTTCTTGAGGTTGTTGCTAGGCTGTTGCCAGGTAAGTTATGGTGGTTGCTACGTTGATCATGTTGGTTGCAATGTTCATTGCTAGGTCATTGTGGAAGTGCTTCCTGGAAGGTGGCATTGGTGCTTAAGGTTGTTGTTCGGCAGTTGCTAGGGTGGACATGTAGGTTGCTATGCTGGTTGCTACGTTGATCATGTTGGTTGCCATGTTCATTGCTATATCATTATTGATGGAGTGGTTCTAAAGACATTGCAAGGCTGCTGGAGGCAGTTGCTAGGCTGTTGCTAGGGCGGATATGGTGGTTGCTATGCTGTTTGCCATGTTTAGCATGTTGGTTGCTATGTCAATTGCCATAGGGGTGTCTGAGGTTGTTACTAGGCCATTGCGAGGGCGGATATGTTGGTTGCTACATTGATCTTGTTGGTTGATATATTGCTAGGTCATCATGGGAGTTGTTAGCAGTGGCTATTGTTAATGTTGATGAATGGGTGATTATTGAATAGTTGAAAAAAAAAGATAGTTGATGACAGTTCGAATGAACATGGCCCGTATCAGTAGTTAAATTAGTGATAAAAGGTGGACGCAGCCTTTGGCTGCGTCAAATGGTTTGTTGTTGATGATTACATAAAAAGTTGCTTTGTGTAAATTTGTTTAAAAATGTTGAAATAGGAAATAGTTGAAATAGGAAAAGATGTGGAAAAAAAGTTGCAAAAAATGTTGAATATAATACAGAGAATTGAAGAGAAAAAAAGGAAAATATGTAGGCTAGGCCTGAAAGGTTGCCAAAAAGTTGAAGAGATAATACAGAGAATTGAAGGGAATAAGGCAAAGATGTACAGTAAAAAGTTGGCAAAAAGTTGAAGGGAAATAGGCAAAAATGTAAAATGTTGATTAAAAAGTGAATAGATAATTGAAGAGAATTGAAGACAAAAAGGTGAAAACGTAAATAGTTGCCAAAAGTTGAACAGATAATAGAGAGAATCAAGAAAAAAATGGCAAAGATGAAAAAGTTGTTAAAAGTTGAATAGATGATACAGAGAATTGAAAAGAAAAAGACAGTAGAAGAGGGAAAAGGCAAAGAGGCTCAGCTCGCGAGCCCTTTGCCTCAGCAAATGGAAGTGAAATAAGCTTAAATAGCCCATTAGGTTAATAGAAATGAACTGGAAAGGTTAATACAGCAGATAACAGAATGTTCGTGGAAATAGAATCCTAGAAGTTCCACTAGTCTGCTGAAAGTTCTCTGCAATGTTTACAGTAGTGAAGAAAGCAACAATAGAATGTTTACAGTAGTTAAGGTAGCAACAATAGGAAGTAGAATTCTGTTGTGGAACTCTGAAAATTCCATAATTTGTGAAAAAAAGCACTTTTTTCGCTCGTTTATCGCAGATAGTAGAAAAAGTAAAAATAGTAGAAAAGTGAAATGTCATAGCATAACAACACAAATCGAGACCTACGAGATGAAGTTTGAATGAAGTTTCTAGGTGAAACGGTTATTGAGAAAAAGCGAGCATTGAAGAATAATAATAATAAGAATAATAAAAAGAAGAAGAAGCCAACGGAGAACAGTACAGTGCATCGCTTTGCATGCACTGTAATAAAAAGAAGAAGAAGCCAACGGAGAACAGTACAGTGCATCGCTTTGCATGCACTGTAATAATAAAAGAAGAAGAAGCCAACGGAGAACAGTACAGTGCATCGCTTTGCATGCACTGTAATTATAGTGCATGCAAAGCAATGCACTATATTGTTATTCGGTTGCTTCTTATTATTATTATTCCACACACCTTTCTGCGATTAATTCAGCTTCTACCGTTCAACATATCAACTTCATTCAAACACCGTTGCGTAGCTCTGCAATTGGTGAGTGTTGCTTCTACTTTTCATTTTTGCAACTTTTATACTTTTTGCGTAATCGGCAATAAACAAGTGAAAAAAAGTCCCATTGAAATGAATGGTGGAACTTTCAGCATTCTATAGAACATTGTTGTCACCTTAGCCACTTACTGTAAACATTCCACTGCTTCTGCTGGCAGTCGGAACTTTATTTGCATGAGAATTCTATTTCAACCAGAAACTACTATCAGCTGCATTAAATAAACTTTTTCTACATTTTTAAACAACTTTACAATAAGCAACTTTTTATGTAACCATCAACAATATACCAATTGATGCAGCCGAAGGCTGCGTCCAACTTTTTCAACTACTTTAACTACTGTAACAATCTGCATTCATCCAACTATCATACAATTCTACTTCTTTGCAACTTGTTGGTCTTCCTTCAGATTTTTCTTCTTTTCTTCAACAATTCTACTATCAACCTTTCATCATCTTTTGCAATAGCCACTACTGGTAGCACTGGACGCGGCCAAAAGCCGCGTCTCACAATATCTACTCTTTCTTCTATCAACTGTAAATGCAACTTTCATCCTTTGCACCAACTTCCACATTAATGAGCTGGCATCAATATGATTAACATAGCAACCAGCATAGCAACCAGAATATCCGCCCTAGCAACGGCCTAGCAACAGCTTCCAGCACCATTGTAACGTCTTGGGAACCACTTCAACAATGATGACATGGCAATCAACATAGCAACCAACATGATCAACATAGCAACCGCCATGTCCAGCATAGCAACCAACATTACGAACATGGCAACCAGCATAGCAACAGACATGTCCGCCCTAGCAACGGCCTAGCAACAGATTCCAGCACCCTTGCAACGTCTCATGAACCATTCCAACAATGATGACATGGCAATCAACATAGCAACCAACATGATCAACATAGCAACCGCCATGTCCGCCCTAGCAACAGCCTAGCAACAGTTTCTAGCGCCCTTGCAATGCCTTTGGAACCACTTCCACGATAATGACCTAGCAATCAACATTGCATCCAACATGATCAACGTAACAACCAGCACAGCAACCGTCATGTCCGCCTTAGCAACGCCCTAGCAACAACCTTAAGCAACCTTGCAACTTCTTAGGAACAACTTCCACATTGGTGACGTAGCAATCAACATTGTATCTAACATGATCAACGTAGCAACCAGTATAGCAACCACCATATCCGCCTTAGCAACACCTTCCAGCACCGTTGTAATGTCTTGGAAACCACCTCCACAATAATGACCTGGCAAACAACATAGCAACCAACATGTTCAATGTAGCAACCAGCATGGCAACCACCATATCTTACTTAATATCTTACTTACATACAGTATCTGTATCTTACTTAGTTGCTATACTTATCTTACTTACTTTATGCATTAGCATCAACTTCAATGGTTTAGCAACTATATCATGTTTTTTTCTCTTATCAGATGTTTATGCAAAAAATGTCACTTTCATAAAACTTTTTTTTTACGTTTTGCATGCACTATGTAATTTCCATGGAATTACAAATCTAGTTAAAATATGTTATTCTTTCACTGCAAAAAAATTGTATCTTTAAAGATTGCTTTCTTTGTCATCTTTTAAATTGATGAGATTAAGATACATTTTGAACTGATCCTTTTTTTTGAGGGGGGGGGGGGTGTTACCTTTAATTGGAGAGGACAGTATAGAGACAGACGGGAAACAAGTGGGAGAAAGTTGGGGTGGGATCGGATCAGGAAACAACCTCAGGTCGGACTCGAACCCGGGTCCCCGGAGTAATGGTATGATGCTCTAGCCCACTGAACCACGGCGCCCCCGCAACTGATGCTTTTTTACTCCTCTTAGTCAACATTAGCATGGGCTCAATACTTATTTTCCCCACTGCAGGTTATTTAATCTGAATTTACTGTATGTATCCAAAGATACTCTTACCTTGATATCTTTTTACATGTTCCCATTCTGAAACACATAAATATCATTGTTTTCTCTGTGTCCTTCACAGTAATAAAAAACTAAATGATGTCAGTTTATTGACATCTACATTCTCTATTATGAAAACAAATAGTTTCAGTCCATGATTGTCATTGGGTGAATCGTGTTTGATACTGTTGAATATTCCGTGATAATGCCTGGTTGAGACCAATTTTCATTCTATATTGCTGTGCAATACAAATGTAACATTGGCTGTGTTTGTGTGGCAACCATTCAGCTGTAGGAAATATACTTCTTGATGAAGTAGTTGATGCTTAGGAATAGATCACTAACATTTCTGCTATGTGGCTTTGTTTTAAGAAACTGAGCCCCATATAGAATGTTCTATATTGCAATGAGTATTGTAAAGATACATACAATGAATGGACAAGGTAGAAATTTTAGCTATACCCTGCATAATGGTAACCTCACTCATGCCTCGTCTGAAACCTTTCCACAAGAGAGTTGCTTCAGAAGACTGGACATCATCCAAAAAATCCTTGCATATAATTGGATCTGTGCCAAAATATTTTACTAGCAGAATATCTCTTTCATATGACTGTTTGCTGTGTTTTGTACATTTGTAAGAGATGAGCTAAATCACAGCTAGTGGTTCTGTCACCTGATTGGTTCATCCGTTCCTGAAATATGCCTCAACGGGTGCAATTTCAGATGGATGCGTTCAGTTCAGTTCAATCTGACGTGACATCATCTGACGTGAGTGAGCATAGTTGGGCTTTAATAGACCATTGATTTAAAACAAAAATCAGTCAGTTGTTGTATATGAATTATGCTTTGCTCAGTAAGGGGCTTTTAAAGTACTAGTACAACAGGAACAGTTATTGGCAGGAACTATTTTGAAACCAAAATGTATAACTACAAATCAGGGGTTCTCAAAGTTTTAATACATGAGGTACAATCGGGACCCAAGATTGAGGGCCGCCAAAACCAGAAATAAATGAAGAGTAACAGGCACACAGAATATCCAAGCAGCCTTATGTAAAAAAAGACTTGAATCTTTGGAACCAAAATGTATAAATGCAGTTGGAGTCCCAGTACCTGCTGGTGTTGTGGCCTTTGATGTATCAGAAAACTGGATAAAACCTGGAAGACCAGAGAGGAACAAAGAAGCTCTATGACTCACTGATTCATCCAAGCAACTTGTGTGAAAAAGACCTGAACCATATCTCACCTTTTCTGTGTTTGATGAAAATCCCAATGGTCAGCATGACCAGGGTAAGTAGGGTTATAATGTAGGGAATAGGTGAATGGACTGCAATGGAATTAAACACTGATGCATTTCTGGTCATTGACGAACATGGTTTTTGACAGAACTTGAACCAGTAGCTGACAAGGCAAGTAATAATATTTACATAAGACTTTAAGAGTGGTAATCTACATACCTGACTGGATGATTATGTTTTTATTTGCCATAATTCTGCTGTCTCTCCTCTCCTGGTCAGACAGACCCACAGAGCAGGAGATCCACTCTGACTCAGAGGGAGAGTACAGCAGCCAGGAACTCACTCGCACTAAACCATCGGCATCTGAACAGATACAGTGTTATTTTAGAAAAAAAAAAAAATGTTTTATTATAAAAGTGCAAGAGAAAAGATCAGGCCATGCACACTGCAACCTTATTCTGTAGCGTTTGCTTGAAATAAGTCCTGTATAATGTTGTGTCCATAGACTTGGGAACCAGTTGGGTAGCTGGTTCTCACAACAGACCATTCATGGTGTGAATACACAGACGCATAAACTTGGCAATGGTTCTGGATGGTGAATGTGCTCATTTCATGTGCCGAGACCTCAGTATTACTTTCTCTCCAGGTAAAAATAAAAAATGACGTAAACTGTAGTTGAATGAAATGTGTAGTTACCATAAAAGTAGACCGGATCACTCTTCTGTTTGAGTTCATTGTTGTTTTTGTCTCTCCAGGTGACTGTGGGTTCTGGACTCCATCCATCTGACATACAGCTAACATTCACATGTTCTCCTGTTGCAGTGGTGCTATAGGACAAGACTGGGATTGTTCCAGTGACTGAGGGGAAAACACAAGGACAACCACAAATATTAATAAAAAAAGTAGTCAGGGAATCGATTAATTAAAAGCCACTCCTGTTATCGTGTTCATGACTTACCTCTTACAATTAAAGAAACCTCAGCCTCCTCGTACACCCTCCCATTGTGAACATAACACACATACTGTCCTCTGTCTGCCAGTGTAAGGTTCTCCAGTCTCAGAGACACATCTCCCTTCTGCAGTCCTGCTGTGAAGAACACTCTACCCTTGTATTCAGGGTTTGATGACTTGATCATCTTTTTCTCATACAACAGAATTGGGCTTTTGTGATGTCCAGGACGGTACCAGTATGCCTCATCTGGATCAAAGGAAGGAGAAGTCTCAGAGGACAGAACCACAGAACCTCCTAATGGAACAGAGACTGGACCCTCAGGAACCAGGAGGGAGAAGGTCCTTCCTATGAGATGAGTGAGATAGTGTGAACAAAAATAAAGTGAAAGAGTTAAAAACCCTCTCTATTGTCAAACACTAATTCTTTTACTGACGTCTGAACAAAACAAATGTAATTCTGTCTATAGGTCAATAGATCCCATGTGTCAGGAGGTACATACACTTGATGATTTGTTTACTTACTAATTGTCATTGGTATTTGTTAATTACAGTAAATTAAATAAGATACTAAGTTCTGTTGCATCGGCTCTGAATCATCCAACATTTTAAATTTAACAAAATCTAATCCGCATATAACAGAACAAACTGGATCTGACACTTTAGTGTGATGAATACGTTAAGGTGATGTAATGTGGTTTTAAATGTGTATCTCTCACACATTTCAATGGTAAAGTTGACTTACTAGCAGTGGTTTCTCTGCATGTAGCAAGCACAATGAGACACATCCAGGTCACTGCCATAACTGTAAGATGCAAAAGGTCTATACGTAAAAGGCACTTCTCAAAGTCGTAACACTTTCTCAACAGACTATAGTAGCCAATGTAACAGCCCCCCCCCCCCCCCCCCCAAAAAAAAAAAAACAAAACCAAAAAAACAAACAAAAAAACAAACAAATACCAATACTTTTTTTCTTTCTTTCTTTTTTTGGTGAGGTGGGGATTGGGACATGACATGAACACAAGGTTTTTAGCTCTTCACTCCATTGCTTGAAATTATTGTAGTTTGTACAGTCAGATTTATTGTCAACAAGTTCAAGTAAACTGAAATTACACCTTTCTTGTGCTGACAATAAGGTCATACAAATGTTGATCATTTCTCCCATGCCCAAAATACAGTGATTTGTAGTTTCATACCAATTAAATGCTTTGCAGGAGACTACTAATCACAATATGAATCTATACACAATCACAAAAACATAGAAACAATTAAATTGATCTTAAAAACATTTAGGTACTATAATAGATGACATATTACTTTCAGTTTAGACAGACTGGTTATGACAATATACCCGGTCTTGGGGATAAAAGCAACTGAGGAATTAATGTCTTACCCTATAGATAGGCATGTGCTCAATGTATGGGTTTGTTGCACAAATACACCCAGGCAAACTGATGCCCATTAAACATTTACAACTAGAGAAGCGCTTAGAGAGCGCAGACCTCCGCCACGACAATGTGGTCACAGATGGTGTTCTGGATCACTGATCGCCACAAAAAAAAAAATCAAATCAGTTCTTACTTCCCACATACACACCTTGTCAGAAAATTTCTTCCAAATCCATACAGTACTTTTCGAGTTATCTTGTACACAGACAGACACACACACACACACACACACAGACACACAGACGGACACACACACGTTGGCGAAAACATAACCTCCTTGGCGGAGGTAATAATCTCTCAAGTGACCCTGAGATACATAACTCAAAGTGCACACATAATGTACCTGACAAAAGCTACTCATTAACCAATGAACTGTTGTAAAGTTTTTAAACACACTGATATTTTTAGATAGTATTAGCTGTAAAAAAAAAAAAATTGCGACTTTGTATTACAGTTTTTCTCAATTGGCTCATTTCTTGAAACTGAGAAAATTACATTCTCAAAATAACATGGACAAATCTCCAAACTATCATGCAGTTGTTCAAAACAGAGTTGTATTTCTCATTGCCTTCATCAAATTTTAATTGCATTCGTGAATATTTCTATTGTCTTAGTGCATTTTGGAATTGATTAAGTTTAAGAAGCCTACAGTTATTAAATACATCTTGTTGATCTCAACTGATTAGTAAATTTTCAGTCTAATGGCTGTTCTCTTCAAACTGTGTAAGCATCATTTCATTGTATGAGTCATCATATGCATAATGGTCTGTTCTACTGTCAAAATTAGTCAAGAGTAGAATACTTTGAATACTATACGAATCTCTTGAAATGCTTTACCCTACATATAATTTTCCTGGTTTCTTTTGTTCATATATGTTTATTTTGCAAGATTGTTCATTCAAAATGTACATTTTGCTTTCACTTTGGTGTATTAAAATAGTTTTATTGTGAGAATTGCTATAATACATTTCTCTAAACTTTTCATCATTTTCTTCAAACAGTGTCGATGAATGACAGGCTAACAATGTTGGAAATTAGTGTTATTTCAATGGTCCTCTGCCACATGACAAAACATCTAAACATTTTGACTTGAATGCACACACAATGCCAAAGGGATGATGCATTTTGGGGGCACTGACTATTTGAATGAGAAAGAAACTTCATTTTGGCACATGGGTGAACTGTTTTGGGAGAGATATGAGCTTTGGTGGTGATCCATAGTGTTTTGTCGAACCATCCAGTTTAGTTTTACAAAAGCACTACAGAGTGTGGAGCACGTCCAGTCTGTTTCGACAAATGAGTCAAAGCAACTGAGAAAGATCTTTGGAGTTTGGATGGTGCTGACTCTTTACATGGGAAAGAAATTAAGTCTGAAGCAGAATCGTAAGAGTGTTATGTCAAATGAACTTGTGAGAATGTAATTATGTAATTTCTGTTTCAAGAGATGAGCCAAACCAATTGAGAAAAACTGTGAGACAATAATAAAGAATAAAAGACCCCCTCTACCAGAGCTAATCAATGAGGTTGGAGATAGCCTTTCAAATGTTTATAAACGTTTATCAAAGTGACCTTTTGTACTGTATGGGTAACAGAGACAACAGAGAACATAAAACCTGTTTCAGGATAAGATCAACAATGATGCTTATGTAGACCCACAGAGCGACGAAAGATGTAAGGATGACTGATTGTAAACATTTTGGCTAGTAACAGTTTAATGTTGATTGTCATTTAATTTTGATCATAAAATGGAAATGATAAGATGGTGTTTGTCACATTAATCCCAGGATTCTGAATAGACGACGTTATAAAAGCACATATGTGCATTAAGGGTGCATACGATCATTCATGCGATAACTGTGGGATTTGTGAATTTGTATGTGAGCTTGGAAATGTGCTGAAATATTCTGACTATGCTTAACCACTAATACCCAGTGGTACAACTGTGAAACTGCAAGGAAAGACAATTGCAAATCTCACAAAACAGTGTTTTATAGCATGTTTCAGTGTATTGATAATTTCCAAATTAACTACAACTCATAGCTGCCGAAACTAATTTTTTATAAATCTCTCATGTAATTTACAAATCCCAAAAATTCAATCAGGATGCAAATTGACCGGAACTTTCATGAAATGTTACCACCTCGAACATGCATTCTTTTTTTTATATTATACATGCTGTGTCGTTCATTATCACTTACTTATAAATAAAAGACAGTGATGAATGAATGATTGAAGACTTTATTGACATGGATTATATTGCCAGTCCAAACCTTTTTTAAACCATATTTAGTTTTCTTGTGAGTCCAACACATACTCCCATGACTGCATGTCCCCAATGTGGCGAAAGGTTAAATAACACGATTTATAATCAAGAATGCTGAACTGACCACAGATGATGAATGTATAAATGAAGCTACAGCTGTAATATAACACCTTTCAGTGTCTAACAATTTTTAGTACAGTGTTTTTTTTTTTTTTCCCTGAACTTTTAGATAGCAGGTCCTGCTCCACATCAGCACAAATCTCCATCACTTCTCTGTCGCTTATTCCAGGACTGATCACAGCAAACAGTTTGTTGGAAAATAGATTCTCAAAAATGCACAGGTGTGAGTATGTGTCCACATTGTAAAAGGACAAAGTATGCTTGTCACAGTCCAAAAACACTCCTAATTTCCTAAAATGCTTTGTCATTGGCACAGGAGTTGGGGGGGTCTGTGTTGGCACAAAGTTGAGTTTTAACCTCAAACTGAAGACCCCAGAAGCCATTCTGTGGGATTAGAGGGAATTTCTGTGTTTGAACTGCAGGGTCACGGCACACACCCACAAACCATGAACTCTTTTTCCTTTGTGTCATAGATTTTTCTGGATTTTCTCCCCAAAAGTTCACTTCCCAGTAATGTTTCCCAGATTCAAAACTCTCACAAGAGAGAACAAGTGGAAACTTGTCTTCAGGCTTTGGGTCTGCCTTTAGCTTAATGACCTTCACCTTTGTGTTCATACCATCCTTCAGCGTCAGAAGGACATTAACTGTGGTAGGGTTCAGACTGATGCTCTTAACTGAAATGAGAAGCAAAATTACATTGGTTTACAGGCTGATGTACATATATTTGTACAGTATATTATTAGATGCGACATTATAGGATAGACACTTTTACCTTGATGTTTTTTCACATGTCTCCATTCTGAAATACATAAATACCATGTGAGTCGTTGTCCTTAATAGTAATGCAAAACTACATGAATGAACCATAAAAGCACTTCTCATTTACCTAAGGTTGTAATTTCGCCCTTTGTAGTAATGACTTTACAAGCATTTTCTTTTTCTGAAATAAAATAGATAACTGAAGTAGAAAAATCGAAAAGTAAAGCCCATGCTGTATATTCGTAACACATTTTGTAATAAATACCTTCTGGCAGCAAAGGCTCTGATAGGAGCAAACAAAGGGAGAAGAAAATATTATTTCTTACCAACAATATTATTTGTGCTCCTTTCTTGGTAACACTTTGCGGTAAGGGTACAAGAATTATCATGAATTCATGCATGGAATCATTCATAATAAATTCATGATTCATGCATTACTTCATCTTTGAAAGTCTAATGAGTTATCAGGAATTAACATTAATTCATTGTTTGTCATTAATGACCTCCTGCTGAAATAGCACATGATCTTAAGTATTAGTTACTCTGGGTACATCATCATGAGTCATGATTAATTAGCATCAATCATGATTATTAGCATGATCATGATGAATTCATCATGTTTGTGCCCCCTCAACTAAAGTGTTGACATGGTTAAATTGGTCAAATTTAGTTGACGTATGGGATAGATATGAGGAACTAGGCCAAAGTAGGCTAAATAAGTACTTTTATTATATCAAATTATATCAAATTCTTTTGAACAAAAACATCATGATCATGTGTAATTAGTCATGACTCATGATGATGTACCCAGAGTAATTAATGCTTAAGATCATCTGCTATTTCAGCAGGAGGTCATTAATGATAAACAATGAATTCATGCTAATACCTGATGAGTCATTAGATATTCACAGATGAAGTAATGCATGAATCACAAATGAATCATGAATGAATTCATGCATGAATTCATGATAATTCATGTACCCTTACCGCAAAGTGTTACCCATTTCTTCAGTCTTAAGTTAACTGTGAATGTCTCACATGTTCACCATAAGACAAATATATAAATAGAACGGGAGCAATGTCTATGTTCCCACAGCCCTATATTCTCACATTTCTAAGAGTTTTTTATTTTATTTATTTCTTCAAGGTCAGGTACTACCCTGCCAGGTAGACCCCCTATCAAGATTTTGGTATTATTTGCCCTGGTTCCTTCCAGGTAGTGGGGTTAGGTTTAGAGTAAGGGTTAAGGTGCTTTTATGCTGTGCTGCCTAGATTCATATTCAAAATGAAAACAATCTCCATCCACTGTAGTTGTTTTCAGAACGTTTTGCATCCACATTCCACGATGTTTTTTTATTCATCCACCCCAGCGAACGTTTTTGAAATCGACCTCAGCAATCGTTTTCAATTTCAGAATCCTCTATTCTAACGAAAGGGCTAACTGGATGAATATTACCTGTGTTGGTGTGAACATGCCCTGATCGGAACATATTGCTTGGGAAAATAGGGTCTAATTTTTTAAAAAAATCTTTGTAATGTGAGAGTGTAACAATCGCCCTTTTAAACTTTGTTAAAAGGGACGTGCTACTTTAAACGCTCAAGGGGGTTGTTTTGAATGAATTATGTAAATAGGCTACTTTCGTTAACTTTCATACTGTTTCAATGAATACACTACTAAGCACATTAAATAAATATGAGTATCAGCAAAATAATGCAAGAAGCAGATATGCAAATGTTCAGACAGCGCTGAACCACAGTTAGAAAAGATGCTGCAAACAATGTTCCATGAAATGACGTGTCATGCGCGGTATATTATTCAATCACCATTCACAAGTAACACCACAAAACCCTTGAATTCCCCCTTAGTTCAAGTCCAAAAAAATAAACTAGAAGTCCATAAATAAAGATAATCAACAGGGCCTTCCTCTGAAAGAGATATCCCCCATCCATCCATCAAACATACAGTGGGCAATAAATATCACAACACAGATACGTACATATCAATACTTTTCAGATACATAAACATTATATGCCATCCATGTACTTTGTGTTCTGTGCAATAATAATACATTTTGAAGAGACACTAAAACTAATGTGACGCCGTCACAAGAGCATGGGGCTGTGGGAACATAGGGCCCAATTTCCCAAATTTCCTAAGAAATGTGGGAATGTAGGGTTGTGGGAACATAGGGCTCTGGGAACATAGGGCCTAATTTTCAAACATTCTGTGAAAAATAAAAATTCCTAACAAATAAGGGAACACAGGGCTGTGGGAACATAGAGCTGACCCCAATAGAACATGTAACACAGTTTGTCATGTAACACACTATCGATTGTCTCCCTGCTTTCATGGGTGACTGAAGAAAGCACATTACTTTCAAATAGTACACAAATAATTCTAAACCAGTCAACACATCACATTGCTTCCACAGAAAGTACATTTCATTAATGATAGTCAATGGCAAGTTACAGTTTCACTTAAATTCTATTTTTTCTAGCCTGTTTTTTTAAATGATTCACTTGAATAGCCTCCCCTTTCCTCACAGAGGCACCATGATGGATCTGGCCTTGCCGGCCTCCCTGATGACCGCTACCTAAATGGCGATCTCCACCCAATGAACTCTAATGCCACCCTAACTATTGACTGAATCCCCTGACTCTTCTACCCTATTGACTGTCCCACAAACTGTATATATTATTTATCTGTTTTTTTTAATACCATCTAGTAACTCAGACAACATTCTGTGCACTTGCACATCTGTGTGTATGGACAATCTATGTATCAGAATACCAACTGTGCGGATACTCTATTAGACCCCTGGCAGGTGAGCCCATTAGATGTGGATCTGTCCAAGGTTTCTTCCTAAAAATGAATTATTAGTAAGCGAAGGGAGTTTGTCTGACTGTCTGTAAAGCGCCGTGAGACAATGTACTGTATTTGAATTGAATTGAAATCATCAAAAGAGAGATATCAGATATATTCAGAACAATACCTGCTTCTGCTGTGTTGTCCACTAAAGAAGAACAAAAATCATTGTTATATCTAAATGTAATACATGAATAGAACATGTCCATGAACAGAGTAAACTATACTGGCATTGGTTCTAAACTTGCAGAAATCCATGGGAATAAGCACCCTCCAAATGTAAATGTACATCATACACTGGTAGCAGTATTCCTCATTTTGAGACCAAAATGCATCAATGCAGTAGTAGTCCCAATACCTGAAGGTGGCGATGTGTCTGCAGACTGGCTTATACCTGGGAAAACAAAAAGGACCAAAGAAGCTCAGACACAAAGAAATATATTATGTAAGTGTTTGTGATTCACTGTATTCATCCCAACAGCCTTTTTGTGAAAGAGTAATACATGAATGGAACATGACATTGTCAGGTTTCTGGTTTTGTCTGTGTTCCGTTGTGTATAGTCTCTAGTTTCTTGTGTCTTTTGTTCATGTCTCTAGTCTCTCCTGTAGTTTATGTTCTGAGTTTCTAGTTTCGTTCTGAGTTTCTAGTCTTCCTGTGTCTTAGTTTTGCCATGTGCTTGTGTTTACTGTTTGTCCACGCCCCCTGTGCTCTTCCTCTGTGCTTCCTGCTTTGTCATGTGACCTTACCTTCTGTCTCTAGTTCCTGGTTTGTCATGTGACTTTGTATTTCCTGTATTAGTTCCTAGTTTTGTGCTTTGTCTCCTGTTTCTCCGCCCCTCACCTGTCTCTCGTAATTGCTTGTTCATTGGATTATTGTTTCTTGTCTCATGTTCTCCTGCCTCTTGTTCCTGTGTCACCTGTGTCCAATGATTGTCTCTAGTCATGTGTATTTAAGCCTTGTGTTTCCATTGTTCCCTGTTCCACCATTGTACCCAGTTCACGTCCGTTTGTTCCTGTGTCTTTCGAGTGTCAAGTAAAATTCTGAAGTTCTGAAGTCAAGTCTCAAGTCTCGTTTGCTTTGCGTTTGGGTTCTAAATCGCTAGGACGTGACAGACATGTTCATGAGCAATACCTGTTGACTCTACCGAACAAATGGAAATCCATGAATTTCTAAATGTAATTTGTACACAGAGTATTTTTCATAACTATTTGGGGCCAATATGTATAAATAGTGTAGGAGTCCCAGTACCTGCTGTTGATGTGGTTCCTGTAGTTCCAGTACCTGCTGTTGATGTGGTCCCTGTAGTCCCAGTACCTGTAGTCTTTGATGTAACTTTAAACTGGATTAAACCTGAAGACCAGAGAGGAGCAAATAAGCCCACACTCACTAAATTCATCCAAGTAACCTGTATGAAAAAGACCTGAACCATAGCAGTATCTCACCTGTTCTGTGTAGGGTAAATATCCCAATGATCAGCAACAGCAGGGTAAGTAAAATGGTTATAACGAATGGAATAGGTGAATGGCCTGCAATGAAATTAGACACTGATGCATTTCTCAAGTCATTGGGGAACATGATTTTTGACAGAACTTGAACCAGTAGCTGACTTTGGGTGGAGTAATCTACAAACCTGACTGAATAATTATGTTTTTATTTGGCATAATTCTGCCCTCTCTCCTCTCCTGATCAGACACACCCACAGAGCAGAAGATCCACTCTGACTCAAAGGGAGAGTACAGCAGCCAGGAACTCACTCCTACCAGACCATCAGCATCTGAACAGATAAAGAGTGAACAGATGCATATGAAACATGTATTAAAAACTAACTTTGCTACTATAGCAAAGCATGTGTAGTTATGTCAGTGAAATGTGTAGTTACCATAAAAGTAGATCTGAATGCTCTTCTGTTTGATTTGATTGTTATTTTCATCTCTCCAGGTGACTGTGGGTTCTGGACTCCATCCATCTGACACACAGGTAACATTCACATGTTCTCCTGTTCCAGTGCTGCTGAATGACATGACTGGAGTAGATCCAGTGACTGAGAGGAGAACGCAAATATATATTAATTACAATAGTTGTCTGTGGATGGATTAATTAAGCCATTCATGTGAATTTGTTTGTGCGTCAGACTTACCTCTTACTATTAAAGAAACCTCAGCCTCCTCGTACACCCTCCCATTGTGAACATAACACACATACTGTCCTCTGTCTGCCAGTGTAAGGTTCTCCAGTCTCAGAGACAAGTCTCCCGTCTGCAGTCCTGCTGTGAAGAACACTTTACCCTTGTATTCAGGGTTTGATGACTTGATCATCTTTTTCTCATACAACAGAATTGGGCTTTTGTGATGTCCAGGACGGTACCAGTATGCCTCATCTGGATCAAAGGAAGGAGAAGTCTCAGAAGATAGAACTACGGAACCTCCTATTGGAGCAGAGACTGGACCCTCAGGAACCAGGAGAGAGAAAGTCCATCCTATGACATGGTTGAGATGGTGTGAACAGAAAAAAAGGTAAAGAGTTAGAAATATCTCTCTATTGGCACACACTATAATTCTTTACTGACGTCTGTACAAGACAAATGTAATTCTGTTTATATGGTCAAGATCCCATGTGTCAGGAGGTGCATACACTTGATGACTAGTTTACTTACAAATTGTCATTGGTATTTGTTAATTACAGTAAATTAAATAAGTTACTAAGTTCTGATGCATTAGCTCTGAATCATCCAACATTTTAAATTTAAGAAAATCTAATCAGCATACAACATAACAAACTGGATTTGAAACTTTAGTGTGGTGAATACGTTAATGTGATGTAATGTGGTTTTAAATGTGTATCTCTCACACATTTCAGTGGCAAAGTTGACTTACTAGCAGTGGTTTCTCTGCATGTAGCAAGCACAATGAGACACAAGGTCACTGCCATAACTGTAAGATGCAAAAAGTCTATGAGTAAAAGACACTTCTCAAAGTCGTAACACTTTCTCAACAGACTAAGGAGCCAATGTAATTTGTAGTAATCCCCCCCAAAAAAACAAAAACAAAAAAACTGAATACCAATACTTTACTTTTTTCTTTCTTTCTTTCTTTCTTTTGGTGAGATGGGGATTGGGACATGAACACAAGGTTTTAGCTCTTTTTTAACTCCATTGATTGAAATTATTGTAATTTGTATACAGTCAGATTGATTGTCAACAAGTTCAAGTAAACTGAAATTACACCTTTCTTGTGCTGAAAATAAGATAATACAAATGGTTACTGATAATTTCTCCCTTGGCCAAAATACAGTGATTTGTAGTTTCATGCCAATTAAACACTTTACAGGAGACTACTAATAACAATATGAATCTGAACACTATACATAATCATGCAAACATTAAAATTAAATTTACCTTAAAAATATGAGTCCATATCTTGAGATATTCTTCTTCTCTGTATCCTAAGTTCTTCTTCTCTGTACACTCAAGTTTGTAAATAATTATTAAATAATAATTAAGCAGTGTAAGTAACTGCTTAATCACTCGACAGATCATCAGCAGACAAGGGCCTATGGAAAGAGGCTCTCATTTTGACCACTCCCACAGGCCTTTGTTTCTGCATGATTGTCAGTGGGCGGACTCAACCGGGTGCTAACAAGCAATGAGCTGTAATCAATGACTTAGCATCATAATAGCACCATTCACACTGAAGCGGCAGCTGAAAGCGGCAGCCCTTGTGTTCAGCCCTTCTGGTGTGAAGACATTCTCGGGTAAAGACGTTCCATGTCTACCTGTGCATGTCCACCGAGCAAGGGCCACCGTTAAAAAGGGCAGCTTAGATTTATTTCCACTTTTTCCTTTTCCTTGGTCAAATGTGTCTTCAACCTATTTCTGTCATCTCCACTCGGAGACGGGCTCATTTCTGTAGACGTAATCGCAACCTTGCTAACCTCCGTTCTTTACAACATGTCTCATCATCCAATGATATCTCTTTTGCTATTGGTTTATGGAACTGTCAGTCTGCAGTCAACAAAGCTGATTTCATTAATGCTTATGCAAACCAGCTTTCTCTCAATATCCTGGCTCTGACTGAGACATGGATCACACCTCACAACACTGCTACACCAACAGCTCTCTCAACAAACTATACCCTCTCTCACACCCCTCGAATTTCTGGACGAGGGGGTGGAACAGGGCTAATGGTTTGCAATGACTGGAAATTTACTCAACCGCTACCATCAGTCT
Source organism: Sardinella longiceps (assembly GCA_027497455.2). NCBI lineage: Eukaryota > Metazoa > Chordata > Actinopteri > Clupeiformes > Clupeidae > Sardinella > Sardinella longiceps. Next base: position 7,095,378 of record JAODXP020000017.1, read on the forward strand.
CATACAACTCTTTCGAATACCATGCTATCTTGATAACTGCACCAGTTAAAATGTATATAGTGGTTATTTATCGTCCACCAGGTCAGATGGGCGACTTTGTGGATGAGCTTGACACTCTGCTCTCTTCCATCCCAGAGCATGAATGTCCCATGCTTGTTCTTGGGGATATGAACATTCATCTAGGCAAACCTACATCTGCAGACTTCCTAGCTCTGACTCACTCATTTGAGCTGCAGCGGGTCTGCAGCACTCCAACACACAAGGCAGGTAAGGAACTTGATCTCATTTTTACAAGACACTGCAACACAAACTCTCTGGAGGTCACTCCTCTACATCTTTCTGACCATTATTTCATTCAGTTCAAGGTAAGTCTACCTCAGCAACCCTCCGCACCTGTTCCTACGGTTTCCTTCCGTCGCAACCTTCGCAACCTCTCTCCTGCTAACTTTTCATCCCTTGTAGCATCTACGCTTCCGTCTCCTTCCGCTTTTTTTCTCTCCAGGTCGATGAAGCCACAGAGTCACTCTGCGCTACGCTGAGCTCCTGCCTGGATCGCCTGTGTCCTCTGACCACCAGGCCTGCTCGATCCACTCAATCTCACACATGGCTAACTGACTCTCTTCATTCGATGCGCACCGACCTCAGAGCCTCAGAGAGGAAATGGCGCAAGACCAAGGACCCTTCAGATCTGACACAATTCCAGGCATTGTTAGAATCCTTCTCATCCAGCATCACTTCTGCAAAGAAGGAATTCTACCAGGACAAGATCATCAACGCTACAGACACCAGGAAACTGTTCTCCATGTTCAAATCTCTACTGAACCCTCCACCACCGCCTCCTGCAACCAACCTCACAGCTGACACCTTTGCGGAATTCTTCACCGACAAAGTAGCAGCAATCAGCAACAGATTCTCGGACCCACCTATACAGATGACTTCACAAAGGCTTCCTCCTGCTTCATTCACTTCATTTGCTTCTCTATCAGAAAACGATGTGACTAAGCTTCTCACAAGCAGTCGTCCGACATCCTGCCAGTTGGACCCAATTCCAACCACTCTTCTACAGGACATTACTCCTACAATTGTGAAGGCAACCACTCATGTTATCAATGCTTCACTAACTTCAGGGACATTTCCCACCACCTTCAAGCAAGCTCAGGTAAGACCACTGCTCAAAAAACCTTCTCTCTCTCCCACGCAAGTGGAGCACTACCGACCTGTCTCTCTTCTTCCTTTCCTGTCAAAAACCATCGAAAGAACAGTCTTCAAACAAGTCATGGAATTCCTAACTCAGCATAACCTCCTGGATTCCAAACAATCTGGCTTCAGAAGTGGACACTCAACGGAAACGGCACTCCTCTCAGTAACAGAAGCTCTTAAAGAAGCCAAATCAGCAGGACAATCGTCAGTTCTTATTCTACTTGACCTATCAGCAGCGTTTGATACAGTCAACCATAGAATTCTTCTGGATAAACTTAGAAGCATGGGCGTCGGCGGCAAAGCGCACTCCTGGTTCAAATCCTACCTCACTGGACAATCATTCAATGTATCATGGCTTGGCAAAACCTCAGCAAAGCACTACCTTACCACAGGAGTACCCCAAGGCTCAGTACTGGGGCCCCTCCTCTTTGCTTTGTACACAACAACACTGGGTCCAGTCATCCACTCGCATGGCTTTTCCTACCACTGCTATGCAGATGACACCCAGCTTTATCTGTCTTTTCCTCCTGGTGACTCTACAGTGACAACACGGATCTCTGACTGTCTCTCAGACATATCTGCATGGATGAAAGACAACCACCTTCAACTAAACCTCTCAAAAACGGAACTGCTGATCATCCCTGCCAAGCAAACCCTGCACCACAACATCAGCATTAAGATAGACTCTCTATCTGTTGCTCCTACCAAGGCTGCAAGAAACCTAGGCGTAATAATTGATAACCAGCTGACCTTCACGGATCATGTTGCTGCTGTTGCTAGGTCGTGCCGTTTCTCTTTATTCAACATTAGGAAAATCAGGCCGTACCTTACTCAACATGCGACACAGCTCCTGGTTCAGACGCTGGTTATCTCTCGTCTTGACTATTGCAACGCTCTTCTAACAGGTCTACCAGCGTGTGCAGCAAAACCACTATTGATGATCCAGAAGGCTGCTGCACGCCTGGTCTTCAACCAGCCAAAGAGAGCACATGTCTCTCCACTGTTCAGGGAGCTCCATTGGCTGCCCCTGGCTGCTCGCATTAAATTCAAGTCACTAATGTTGGTATACAGGGTACTGGAGGGAACTGCTCCAGTCTACCTGAAAGACATCATCAAACCATATGCTAACCTCCAATCGCTCCGCTCAACCAAGGATCGCTGTTTGGAACGACCAGCACCGCGCACAGGTCAATCTAGGCTCTTTTTATGCATTGTTCCTAACTGGTGGAATAGTCTCCCCAAGACTATTAGAACAACAGGCACTCTTTCTACTTTCAAGAGACTCTTGAAGACCCAGCTCTTTCAAGAGTATCTCTTGTCCTAATTCGTTAAATTACTTGGAATGCACTGACCAAGCACTTCTAAACTCTAGCACTTGCTCTCCTATTAGCAAATGGCACTCCCAGTAGGCACTTACTTGTATTGCGTTGCAGCTTAATTGTTATCCCTCTTTTGTAAGTCGCTTTGGATAAAAGCGTCTGCTAAATGCATAAATGTAAATGTAAATAATTGATGTGCTATAATAGATGACATATTACTTTCAGTTTGGTTTCAATGTACAGACTGGCTATGACAGTTGGTTGCAACCAACAATATACCTGGTCTTGGGGATAAAAACAATTGAAAAATTAACGTCTTCTCCTATACATAAGCATACTCTCTGTATAGATTTGTTGCACATATACATCCAAGCAAACTAAATCCAAACAATGCAAACTGATGCCCATTAAACATTTACAATATTTTTTCAAGTGACCCTGAGATTCATAACTCAAAGTGCATAGTGCTCATAGTGTACCTAGCAAGATCTGATATCACCAAGTATTTAAGAGTCCAGGATCAGCGTCAAACGTTTGCCCTGGATCAATGTACCTCAACCCTGACCCTAATCCTAACCCATTCATCCAGGGCAACAAGTTTGACATTGATCCCGGACTCTTAGTTACTTGGTGATATCAGATCATCCGTGTAGCAGACAAAAGCTACTCATTAACCAATGAACTGCTGTAAAGTTTCTAAACACACTAGTATTTACAAAGTATTACCTTTGCAATAAGAGCCATTTTCTACTTTCTACCAGAGCTAATCAATGAGGGTGGAAATAACCTGTAGAATGTTCATAACCGCTTATCAAAGTGTCTTTTTGTATGGGTAACCAGCACCACAACAGGGAACATAAAACCTGTTTCAGGACAAGAATAACCATGATGCTAATGTAGACCCCCAAAAATACGAAAGATGTTATGCTGACTGTTTGTAATCATTTTGGTTAGAAACAGTTTAATATGATTGTAACAAATTTTAAATTACTTACTTACTAATTGTGATCCTGATCATAAATACAACCAAATTCCAAAATAATTGGGACACTTTACAAATTGTGAATAAAAACATAATGCAGTGATGTGGAAGTTTCAAATTTCAATGTTTTATTCAGAATACAACACAGATGACATATTGTGGTGTCAGATTTATGACCTCTGGGCCAGAAATGAGAGTCGAATACCTTGCCCACGACGTTATAAAAATACACCATTATAAACGTTGAAATCAAACTTCTTCCAAAAGGATAAGAGTCCGGGCAAAGCTGAGTGCAAAAAGTACAGTTTATTCTGTCAGAGAACCAACATCATGAACCGGAGCAAGGATCCGAAGATTCTGCTCCCGAACACAGAAAGTGTCTGCCTTTTATACATGCAGGGTGCTTATGTTTTTTTCAATGCTGGTAACACAAATCTCTAACTACTGCTTTTGGAACCATCATACAGCAATATCAAATAGTTTGCTCTTCTGCACAACATTCCGCTGAACATGCGGTGACATATTTCATCAAAGCGGCATGTAACATATGTGAGATATCGTTGTGAACATGAAACAAAGACATATCAGTTCTATTCTGCTGACTAGGCATTCGTAATTCCCCCTTGATTTCATCTATGTTCTTACGGTGACACTTTTACAACAACATCCCTTTATGTGTGGTTTCCATCACGTACAAGAGCTAAATCCCTAAATCAGGGCAATGTCTTTCTTATGACAACTTGACATTAATCAGGATGATATTGAAAGAACTGGGCTTTGTCATGACAACTTGACATAACATTTTTGTATTCATGGTGTATTATTATGATTGCTTGGTCAGATAGTCCGGTGAGAGGGTGTACTGGTTGTCCTGACACCATTATGCCACCTTCAGTGGAAACGTTACATTTGTCAGTAAGCTGTCATGAAGGATAGACTGGCTGTCATGACACAGTTGTGACAGTGTAATGAATTCATCATTGGACCTCAAGTCCAATGTCATAAATGTGTCATGACAGTATTTCTATCTCTCATGAAGTGTCAGTGACAACTCAAATTGGTACCACTTTAATTGATGATAGCTAACTGACAAATGTAATGTTTCCACTGAAGGTCTAACAATGTGTTCATTATGACCTCAAGTAAAGTGGTACCAATTTGAGTTGTCACTGACATTTCATGAGAGATAGAAATACTGTCATGACACCTTTATGACATTGGACTTTACTTGAGGTCCAACGATGTATTCATTACACTGTCACAACTGTGTCATGACAGCCAGTCTATCCCTCATGACAGCTTACTGACAAATGTAACGTTTCCACTGAAGGTGTCAGGACAACCAGTGATGGTGTCAGGACAACCAATACACCCTCTCACCAGACTATCTGACCAAGCAATCATAATAAAACACCATGAATACAAAATATTTATGTCAAGTTGTCATGACAAAGACCAGTTCTGTTAATGTCATCCTGATTAATGTCAAGTTGTCATAAGAAAGACAACTTCTGGTAATGTCACTTTGGTTATGTCAAGATGTCATAATGAAGACAACCCAGACAATGTCAAGTTGTCATGACAAGGTGTAATTGAAACTTCATGACAGTCAACATTTTATGACATGTTAACAATATTTATGACAGGTTCATGACATGCTAATGTCATAGATATGCTTATGAAGATACCTTCAAGTAAAGTGTTACCGAAATGTTTTATTTTAAGGGGAAAATAAGTTGATTTTCAATTTCATGGCATAAACACATTCAAAAATAGTTGGGACAAGGCCACATTTACCACTGTGTGTCATCCCCTCTTATTTTTATAATGGTCTGCAAACGTCTGGGGACTGTGAAGAGAATAGCAGACAAAAGCTACTCATTAACCAATGAACTGCTGTAAAGTTTCTAAACACTTTACTGCTTAAAAGTTCCTAAACCCTTGTCCTTGCTAAAAAAAGCTGGATGTTCTTTATCATTCAGCTTTGCGTTCAGCTTTGCAGATAATAGGACTCACCACTGCACTTTATATGGAATGGTACAGTGGTCCTCCCTTTCCCTTAGAAGGAAACTCCATCTTTTGACCTTTATTGCTAAAGCATTATTAGGTAAATTGCCTTTATACATTTCCAGCTTACTTAAGTACCATACTAGTGTGTATAGCACAAGGTCATCAAATAAGTTGTTATTGGTAACTCCATCAACTAGAACAGAACTGGGAAAGACGTCTTTTTCATCCTATGCACCTTACATCTGGAATTTCTTTTTCTGATTGTCCTTGTCTTCTTTGTATGTCAATATATGTGTAACTTTTGGCTGCCACTCTTGGCCAGGACTCCCTGGGAGAAGAGTTATTTTAACTCAATGGGACATTTTCCTGGTAAAATAAAAAAAATAAAAGGCAAAATAAAAAAAATAAATAAAAAAAATGTTGTCCCAATCTTGTCTAATACAGGCTTCTAGTTGTTCAACATCTTAGGTCTTCTTTGTCATGTACTCCTATTATGATGCACCAAAAGCTTTCTATGGGTGAAAGTTCTGGACTGCAGACTTGATGGTGCCTTTCCAGATGCGTAAGCGTCACAATTTTCCAAAAGAACTTAGAATTTTGATTTGTGTGATTTGATTTTTCCATATTCTCTGAATCTTTGGATGATGATATGCACTGTAGATGATGATACCTTCAAACTCTTTGCAATTTTTGTCTGAGAAACTCCTTTTTTGCCAATTAATCAAATAAGTTACAAATGGGTCCTCCAGCTGTCCCATATATGTATATTTTACTTTTCTGGACTCTTATTGCTACCTGTCCCAACTATTTTGTAATGCATAGCTCTCATGAAATCCAAAATGAGCCAATATTTGACAAAATGTCTCACTTTCAACATTGGCCATGTTATCTATATTCTATTGTGAATAAAATATAGGTTGTTGAGATTTGTAAATTATTGGATTCCATTTTTCTTCACAATTTGTAAAGTGTCCCAACTATTTTGGAATTCGGATGTAGGGCGGATAATGAAAATAATGAGATGGTGTCAAATCAATCTCAATACAAGCACACCTGTGCATAAAGGGTGCATGCAATCGTTCCTGTGAAGGGATTTGTGAATTTGAAATTGTGCTGAAATATACTGACCATGCTTTACCACTAAACCCAGTGGTACCACTGTGAAACTGTAATAAAAACAATTGCAAATCTCACAAAACAATGTTTTATATCATGTTTCAGTGTATTGATAATTTCCAAATTAACTAATCCATACAATTCATAGCTGTCAGCAGTATAATTATTTTTTTTATTATGTCCCAAAAATTCAAACAGATGCAAATTAAGAGGAACTTTCATGAAATGGTGTTACCACCTTGAACATGCATTAATTTTTCTATTGATGTTCTGCAAGCACATCATCGTTACCACGTGATCTGTCGTCTTGGACGGCGGAAGTACATTTACAACCTGTGCAGCGAAGTAAAAAATATTCTCCTGTGCCTTTGTTATTTTATCTGTTGCAGCAATTTGAATATGGTCGTAACAGTATATCATCTGTGATGTCGTCCAAGTGATTTGTCGATGGTCAGAAGGCAAGTCATGAATAAAAGACAATAAAAACGACTGATTAACGCATTTGAGTCTATAGCAACGGGCGTTGCTATGGGAAAAATCGGGTGTGTGCATGTCAAAACTATCGCTAAAATACTACTAAACGTTTAGGTAATGAATTGAAGGATATTTATATGAATCTTCAAGAAGTTCATTTATTCAAGAAATGTAAGCAACAGACTTAAAAAGGCGTATATCCTACTGAAATCAGTGAACTGCTGGAGGCATCTCATTGAAACTTACTTAGTCGATAGCCAAGTTTGCCGTCCACAGCCGTGGCGGGAACTATTAATACGTCACTTGCAGAACATCAATATTATATACGCCATGTCGTGCGCCGCTGACCAAGACTGAGTGATGGATGAATGATTGAAGACTTCATTGACATGAAGACAAACAAACACACACTGTACAGAGCTACACATCCTGCTTGACAACCCCACCAATTTTTCTTATATTGCCTGTCCAGACATTTTTAAATTGTTTAAATTTCTGCAACACATATTCCAACCATTACAAATGTGGCATCATATAAAAGATAAATAACAGGATTTAGTGGCAAGATTTATAACCAAGAGACATTGTTACAACATAAAAATAATCTTAACAAACACAAATGTCCTTACTTGTGCTATAAATCAAAGTCATAAGTGGCTGAACTGACCATGGGTCCTATCTTGCAGGCGGCGCACCATGCCTTCGCGACTCGCGCAAGCTGTCTTTGCTATTTTGTGCAAGTGCATGGTTCGTTTTTCTGTCAAGTAATTCACGTTGTCTAACTAGCAAGTGACTTTGCGTCCGCGGAGGTGTGTCAAAGGTGTGGCTAGGCGCAAAGCGCAAAAGATGCTATTATACAGACGCAGAAAGGGATCCGCCAGTGACTGGAAAAAACCTGGTCATTCGTCAGTCAGGCATTCCTGAAATGCTATTTTATGGAAGCACAACACAATAGGTAATGCAGTCCTTGTTCCAGCATAACAATGATGGCCACAACAATAATTATTACAATCGGAAAATCATTTTGATGCTCAGGAAGATGTGGTTAACCACAATTTATTATTATTTTTTTTTTCAAAGGTTTCTTTATTGGTTTTTCAAGTGCAAAAAGAAATGTATAGGATGTTGATATATGGTATATGTTCAACACACAATAAGCATATCAGTTTGGGAAACTGACATTAGAAATAATACCACACATTAGTTATAAAAAGGCATAAAGAACAACAAACACCCCCTCCCCCCTCCCCAAACCTTATACGGTTCACCATGTAACAGAAAATAATCAAAGAAAATAATAATAAGAATAACAATAGGAATAATAATAACAGTGATAAAACTTAAAACATTAAAGAAGGAAAAAACAAACAAACAAAAAACAAAACAAAACAAAAAAAAACATACACAGAGCCTGCAACCTTAAAAAAATGTTACCACAGTAGTCTGTTGTCTGTGTGCACACAGTTCTAGTCTGTCACAGAGGGGAGGTTCAACTCCTTAATGTAATCAGACAAATATCCCCATGTTTTAGTAAACTTACGGGTAGAACCCTTCATGCTGTATCTTATTTTTTCTATTTTCATAAAATAAAGGATATCTTTAATCAGGGAACTGAATGAAGGGGCGTCAGAAGATTTCCACCTCAGAAGAATTAGACGCCTAGCTACTAGTGTGATAAATGCAACAAAGTCTGCCTTATATGAAGATATGGACACTGTACAGGGGAGAACACCAAACAACGCAGTAATAGGAGAAGGAGAAATTATTTGTTCTAGTACATTAGACAAGATATCAAAGACATTGGTCCAGTATTCAAATAGTTTGGGACAAAACCAGAATGTATGTGCCAGAGTCGCAGATGCTGAGTGACACCGCTCACATGTAGGGTCAATATCAGGGAAAAAACGGTTTAATTTCACCCTAGTCCAGTGAACCCGGTGGACAATCTTACACTGAATGACGCCATGTTTGGCGCATATTGACGATGAATGTACACGTTGTAAGACTGAGTCCCAGACGTCATCTGAGATCTCAAGTCCCAGGTCCTCCTCCCATTGAGTCTTAATTGGATTGAGATTTACAGGTCGTAAGGCATACATTCTATTATAAATAGCAGATATCATTCCTCTAGCATTAGGGAGAGGCATTAAAAGGGTGTCAATGGGGTTAGCAGATGGCACATTGGGAAAATTGGGATATAAGGATTTAACAAAGCTGCGGATCTGTAAATGTCTAAAGAAATGTGATGTGGGTAAGGTATATTTTCCAGACAGTTGTTGGAATGACGCAAATACCCCATCTATATACAGATCCTTTAGAGACCTGATACCCAAACTAGACCATACCGACCAGGCTCCGTCAATTAGTGAGGGTGGAAACACAACATTTGAAGTTAGAGGAGAGAGGATGGAAACATCACCCAGATTGAATAAACTCTGTGATCAAGTTATCAATTTTACGAAAAAATGTTTGTGGGAGGAATATGGGGATGGTCTGAAAAAGGTAGGAGAATTTTGGTAACGTGTTCATTTTAACAGAGTTAATTCTAGCTGGCAGTGATAGGGGTAAAATAGACCACCTTTCAAAGTCTTTCTGTACACTGGACAGCAAATTTGCAAAATTAAACTTAAACAAGTCCTGAAACTTTTCTGTGACCTGAACCCCCAGATAGGTAAATCTGTGATTTGCTATTTTAAATGGGAAACAGTGGGTAGGATATGCTCGGGCTGCTGCATTTATTGGGAAAACTCACTCTTACTAAAATTTAATTTATACCCTGATATAGAGCTAAATGTTGTAAAAGACTGAAGTGCTGCAGGTATGGAAGTGGAGATATTTGACACATAAAGAAGAAGATCGTCAGCATAAAGAGACACCTTATGTTCTATACCTGATCTAGACACACCTGTAATATCTTTGTTGGATCTAAGGAGGATAGCCAGAGGTTCAATTGCTATCGCGAACAAAAGAGGGCTCAAAGGGCATCCTTGTCGAGTGGAACGGTGTAGGCGGAAGTATTCAGAGAAGTTGTTATTAGTCCTGACAGAGGCCTTTGGTTCAGAATATAACAACCGAACCCAGGCGATAAATTTTTGTCCAAGGCCGAATTGTTGCATAGTGTAAAACAGGTACGACCACCCCACTCTGTCAAATGCTTTCAAAGCATCAAGAGAAATCAGAGCTTCGGTGGTGGTAGATGAGGGTTGATTATAAATAATATTATATAGGCGCCTTAGATTGTAGAAGGAATGCCTATTTCTAATAAATCCTGTCTGATCTGGAGATATGACAGTCGGCAGTATAGGGTCTAATCGAAGTGCTAACAGTTTAGAAAGCAATTTTAGGTCCACATTCAACAAGCTTATGGGTCGATAAGAGGCACAGTCCAGGGGGTCTTTGTTCTTTTTAAGAATCAAAGATATGGTGGCATGAGTAACAGTAGATGGGAGGGTGTGATTCTCAAATGATTCATTATACATATCAACAAGGAGGGGGGCCAGTAAAGGAAAAAATGTTCTATAAAACTCCACTGGGTAGCCATCAGGCCCTGGACACTTTCCGCCCTGCATTGAAGCCATCGCAATCCTAAGTTCCTCCACAGATAGAGGCTGGTCTAATCTGCTAACAGCCTCCTCATTGACCTTTGGAATGTCTAATGAATTAAAAAAAAGATCAAATTCAGAAGAATCTGGAGTGTGCTCTGGAGTGTACAACAGACTGTAGTAATCCTTAAAGTGATCATTAATTTGTTTTGGGTCTGTTGTTGTGCCCAGTGGGGTCCTAATCTGAAGTATTTGGTGAGAGGCTGCTTCTTTTTTGAGTTGATGTGCAAGCAACCGGCCCGCTTTATCACCCTGTTCATAATACTTATATTTAGACCTAAATAGCATTTCTTCCTCCTTTTGAGTAGAACAAATATTAAAATCTGCTTGTAGGGTAAGGCGTTCTTTATATAAATCAGGGGAGGGATTGGCTGCATATAGCCTGTCAGTTTCCCCAATTTTCTTTATCAAATGAGACAATTTGTCTTCTCTTGACCTCCTCTCAAATGCAGTATGTGAAATAATAATCCCTCTAAGATATGCTTTCAATGTCTCCCAAAGAGTGGATGCAGAAATATCAGGAGTTTTATTAATCTCTATAAAAGTTTTGATATGTGTGGATATGAGCTGGAAAAAGTTTTCACTAGATAACAAGCGTGTGTTTAATCGCCAAGGAGGCCGAGTAGAGTTAATTCCCTGAAAAGCTATTGTTAAAGAAACTGGTGCATGGTCAGATATTACTATGGGGTTGTAAGTCACAGACTGGACAGAGGGCAATAAATTATTATGTACTAAAAAGTAGTCAATACGTGTAAATGTCTGATGGACAGAAGAGAAAATGAGTATTGCTTACCATTTGGATACAGAAAACGCCATGGATCAGATATGTTAAATTCCTCCATAATGGATTTAATTAATTGTGCAGACTTTGATGAGGAGTGTATTTTGGTTGAAGATCGATCAAGGGCTGGGTTTATGCAACAATTAAAGTCCCCCCAAGTATGAGAGAGTGTGTTGCCACCTCTGTGAGCTTAGAGAAAAAAGTTCTGAAAAAATTATGATCGTCCCAATTAGGCCCATAAATATTTGCAAGAATAAGGGGAGTATTGTAAATTTTCCCAGTGACAACAACATATCTCCCATTTGGGTCTGCTAGGACATTAGAGCATATAAAAGGGACTGATTTATGTATGAGAATAGCTGTGCCCCTTGCTTTGACCTGAAATTTTGAATGATATATTTGACCTATCCAATTCTTTCTCAATCTAACATGGTCCTCTACTTTTAGATGTGTCCCTTGTAAATAAATTATATGTGCCCCTAGTTTACGAAGATGACCAAGAACTTTGTTACGTTTCATTGGTGCATTCAATCCCCTGCAATTCCAGCTGACAAAATTCAGCTCATTCCTATTGGACTGCTGCATACGTTTGTTTGTTAAAGCACTGATAAAGTAGGCTACTGTAAAGTGCCATTACAAATGAAAAAACATTAAAGCAGGCATAAGGGTAAACAGATGCATACAAAATCACACAAAAATCAAACAAAACACAAACGCAAAAAGTGCCATTTGCTAATAGGAGAGCAAGTGCTAGAGTTTAGAAGTGCTTGGTCAGTGCATTCCAAGTAATTTAACGAATTAGGACAAGAGATACTCTTGAAAGAGCTGGGTCTTCAAGAGTCTCTTGAAGGTAGAAAGAGTGCCTGTTGTTCTAATAGTCTTGGGGAGACTATTCCACCAGTTAGGAACAATGCATGAAAAGAGCCTAGATTGACCTGTGCGCGGTGCTGGTCGTTCCAAACAGCGATCCTTGGTTGAGCGGAGCGATTGGAGGTTAGCATATGGTTTGATGATGTCTTTCAGGTAGACTGGAGCAGTTCCCTCCAGTACCCTGTATACCAACATTAGTGATTTGAATTTAATGCGAGCAGCCAGGGGCAGCCAATGGAGCTCCCTGAACAGTGGAGAGACATGTGCTCTCTTTGGCTGGTTGAAGACCAGGCGTGCAGCAGCCTTCTGGATCATCAATAGTGGTTTTGCTGCACACGCTGGTAGACCTGTTAGAAGAGCGTTGCAGTAGTCAAGACGAGAGATAACCAGCGTCTGAACCAGGAGCTGTGTCGCATGTTGAGTAAGGGGTAACACTTTGCGGTAAGGGTACATGAATTATCATGAATTCATGCATGAAATCATTCATGATAAATTCATGATTCATGCATTACTTCATCTCTGAAAGTCTAATGAGTTATCAGGAATTAACATGAATTCATTGTTTGTCATTAATGACCTCCTGCTGAAATAGCACATGATCTTAAGTAGTAGTTACTCTGGGTACATCATCATGAGTCATGATTAATTAGCATGAGTCATGATTATTAGCATGATCATGATGAATTCATCATGTTTGTGTCCCCTCAACTAAAGTGTTGACATGGTTAAATTGGTAAAATTTAGTTGACGTATGGCATATGACTAGGCCCAAGTAGGCTAAATAAGTACTTTTATTATATAAAATTATATCAAATTCTTTTGAACAAAAACATCATGATCATGTGTAATTAGTCATGACTCATGATGATGTACCCAGAGTAATTAATGCTTAAGATCATCTGCTATTTCAGCAGGAGGTCATTAATGAAAAACAATGAATTCATGCTAATACCTGATGAGTCATTAGATATTCAGAGATGAAGTAATGCATGAATCACGAATGAATCATGAATGAAATCATGCATGAATTCATGATAATTCATGTACCCTTACCGCAAAGTGTTACCGAGTAAGGTACGGCCTGATTTTCCTAATGTTGAATAAAGAGAAACGGCACGACCTAGCAACGGCAGCAACATGATCCGTGAAGGTCAGCTGGTTATCAATTATTACGCCTAGGTTTCTTGCAGCCTTGGTAGGAGCAACAGATAGAGAGTCTATCTTAATGCTGATGTTTTGGTGCAGGGTTTGCTTGGCAGGGATGATCAGCAGTTCCGTTTTTGAGAGGTTTAGTTGAAGGTGGTTGTCTTTCATCCATGCAGATATGTCTGAGAGACAGTCAGAGATCCGTGTTGTCACTGTAGAGTCACCAGGAGGAAAAGACAGATAAAGCTGGGTGTCATCTGCATAGCAGTGGTAGGAAAAGCCATGCGAGTGGATGACTGGACCCAGTGTTGTTGTGTACAAAGCAAAGAGGAGGGGCCCCAGTACTGAGCCTTGGGGTACTCCTGTGGTAAGGTAGTGCTTTGCTGAGGTTTTGCCAAGCCATGACACATTGAATGATCGTCCAGTGAGGTAGGATTTGAACCAGGAGTGCGCTTTGCCGCCGACGCCCATGCTTCTAAGTTTATCCAGAAGAATTCTATGGTTGACTGTATCAAACGCTGCTGATAGGTCAAGTAGAATAAGAACTGACGATTGTCCTGCTGCTTTGGCTTCTTTAAGAGCTTCTGTTACTGAGAGGAGTGCCGTTTCCGTTGAGTGTCCACTTCTGAAGCCAGATTGTTTGGAATCCAGGAGGTTATGCTGAGTGAGGAATTCCATGACTTGTTTGAAGACTGTTCTTTCGATGGTTTTTGACAGGAAAGGAAGAAGAGAGACAGGTCGGTAGTGCTCCACTTGCGTGGGAGAGAGAGAAGGTTTTTTGAGCAGTGGTCTTACCTGAGCTTGCTTGAAGGTGGTGGGAAAAGTCCCTGAAGTTAGTGAAGCATTGATAACATGAGTGGTTGCCTTCACAATTGTAGGAGTAATGTCCTGTAGAAGAGTGGTTGGAATTGGGTCCAGCTGGCAGGATGTCGGACGACTGCTTGTGAGAAGCTTAGTCACATCGTTTTCTGATAGAGAAGCAAATGAAGTGAATGAAGCAGGAGGAAGCCTTTGTGAAGTCATCTGTATAGGTGGGTCCGAGAATCTGTTGCTGATTGCTGCTACTTTGTCGGTGAAGAATTCCGCAAAGGTGTCAGCTGTGAGGTTGGTTGCAGGAGGCGGTGGTGGAGGGTTCAGTAGAGATTTGAACGTGGAGAACAGTTTCCTGGTGTCTGTAGCGTTGGTGATCTTGTCCTGGTAGAATTCCTTCTTTGCAGAAGTGATGCTGGATGAGAAGGATTCTAACAATGCCTGGAATTGTGTCAGATCTGAAGGGTCCTTGGTCTTGCGCCATTTCCTCTCTGAGGCTCTGAGGTCGGTGCGCATCGAACGAAGAGAGTCAGTTAGCCATGTGTGAGATTGAGTGGATCGAGCAGGCCTGGTGGTCAGAGGACACAGGCGATCCAGGCAGGAGCTCAGCGTAGCGCAGAGTGACTCTGTGGCTTCATCGACCTGGAGAGAAGAAAAAGCGGAAGGAGACGGAAGCGTAGATGCTACAAGGGATGAAAAGTTAGCAGGAGAGAGGTTGCGAAGGTTGCGACGGAAGGAAACCGTAGGAACAGGTGCGGAGGGTTGCTGAGGTAGACTTACCTTGAACTGAATGAAATAATGGTCAGAAAGATGTAGAGGAGTGACCTCCAGAGAGTTTGTGTTGCAGTGTTTTGTAAAAATGAGATCAAGTTCCTTGCCTGCCTTGTGTGTTGGAGTGCTGCAGACCCGCTGCAGCTCAAATGAGTGAGTCAGAGCTAGGAAGTCTGCAGATGTAGGTTTGTCTAGATGAATGTTCATATCCCCAAGAACAAGCATGGGACATTCATGCTCTGGGATGGAAGAGAAATTATGCTCTTACCTGCATGTGAGTAGCACCCTCTGCATCAAAGCATCACAGTTTAACTTTCCTCACCATCAGCAGTATTGGCCGTGTCGGGTGGTCCGAGGGGTTTAATGGTTTTGATGAACTCCACCGCGGCCGCGGGGTCTTCGAATGTATGCAATGTTCCATCAGGCAGCGTAATTTTCAGCAGGGCTGGAAACACCTGCCTGAATTTCACCCCTCTGATAGGACGAAGGAGGCGCTTTGCCTCCCCAAACTGTGCGCGTTTCTTGGCCACAGCAGTTGTGTAGTCAGGAAAAAACCACACTCTCCTTCCCTGGTAGGCGATAGGGGAGAGCTCTTCGGCCCTGCGTAGAATCCGATCACGGTCCTGGTAGTAGTGTAGGCGAATGATGAACGGTCTGGGAGGATTGTCTTTCTTGGGCTTCTGGCGTAAACTGCGGTGCGCTCTGTCCACGATAGGCTTATGGTCGAGTCTCAGAATATCCTGCAAGAGTCCAGAGACAAATTCGGTTGAGTTTGGGCCCTCCACATCTTCCGGTATTCCAACCAGTCGAATATTATTTCTTCTTGAACGCCCCTCTAGGTCCTCACATTTAGCATTCAATTGAGACACTTGCGTTTTCAGAGTTTGCACGACATTTTCCAACTCGCCCAAGCGATCACTCTGGTTAGATGCAGCATGCTCCAGCTCTTTGATGGTCTCGTCATGTGTGTCCACTTTTTGTTGCAACGGTGTTATCGAACTTCTCAGTTCGGCTCGTACCGTAGCAATCTCAGATCTCAGTTCAGTGGACAGCGAGTCAATTTTACCACAAATATCATCCCGGATAGCATTCATCATCTCCTGTAGCGAGCTAGCATCCACGCCGCTAACAGGTGAAGGGTTCTTGTCAGGCTTTCCCATGTCTTTCTGTCGTCCAGTCGGCATTACTCAATCAAATATTCACTAAACTTGTTACTGGTTAAATAAAATAGCTGTAGAGTCGGATATTCCGCCGAAATAAATAACAAATAGGTCACTTAGCATCAGAGCACTGAGGCACACGTCCTACATGGTCTGTGTCCACGTGCTCCCCCAACCACAATTTATTAGCCTGCAACAGAAAACGCGTGAGGATATATAAGAAGGGGGGACGTTAAATGGAGAATCAAGTTTACTTTCGCTTTAGAATGAATATTCCGAGATATCTATCAGGACTAAATCAGCTTCCTTTGTGTCTTGTGCAGCCTGTAGACATCAATGTAATATTACCATACCTATTACTACTCTGACTATGACTAGACCGGACGTGTGAGCTTGCTCGCTATTCAATATTTTAATTTCTTTAAATGCACAAGGAGGAGATCAGCTGGCGTGATAGCAATTCACCAGGCGCTTTGCGCTGTTCGTTCTTAAAGGCAATGAGAGATTGATCTGTCATTGGTTATGTCAGTGTTACACCCATAACACACCCATGATTAATTAGGCATCCTAAGTCCAACCTTTTTGAACTTTGCGCCGGCGCGAAGTTCATTTTCTGCACTGTGAAAATAGCAAAAAGCCGCCGACACGCCCCCAAACCATATGCGCCATCCGTCAAACAACAGTTGACTTTGCGTCGTCAAAATAGGGCCCCATGGATGTCTGATGATACATTCATGTATAAATGAAGCTGCAGCTATAATATAACATCCTTCAGTGTCTAATTTTTATTTTATTTATTTTTTTTAACTTTTAGATAGCAGGTCCTGCTCCACATCAGCACAGATCTCCATCTATTATCAATCTCAGAAAACAGTTTGTTGGAGAACACTCTCAAAAGTGCATAGGTGTGGATGTGTGTCCACATTGTAAAAGGACAGAGTGTGTTTATCAAAGTCCAGACACACTCCTAGGTTCCTAAATTGCTTTGACATTAGCACAGGAGTTGGAAGGTCGGTGTCGGCACAAAGTCAAGTTTTTATCTCATACTGAAGACCCCAGAAGCCGTTCTGTAAGGTTAGAAGGAATCTCTGTGCTTGAACTGCTGGGTCGCGGCTAGGGATGGGTATTGACAAGATTTAATCAATATCAATACCATTACCGATTCTGCCTATCAATTCTAAAAGAAAAACAAAAGAAAAAACTACCTGAAGACACAAAAGAGCTTAGAGCGCTCAGGAGGCTGTGCAAACAATGTAACTCAGGTGCTCTTCTGTAGCGGGTGAAAGTCAAAGTCAAAGTCAAATTTATTTGTAGAGCACTTTACAATAGACAATAGTCAACCAAAGTGCTATAAAATAAAAACAAAACAAAACATAATAAAATAATAATACAAAGCAAATTGTCAGAAACAAGAAGCTTAATATAGCTTAAATTAATTGAGTTTTTTTTTTTTTTTAATTAAATTAATGAGAAAACAAATAAAAGTGGGGAAAATAAACTTAATCTTACTTATCTTAAATAGCCTATATTATGACTTAGATTAGGCCTAAAGAGAAGCTCTAAACAGAAGAGAAAAGAAAAGAAAAATAAAGATAAAATAGGTAATAAAATTAAACTTAACTACTTAACTAACTTACTCTAACCTAACTTTATGTCAATAAAATAAACTTAACTAAGATAACTACAAAATAAAACTTAATATAACTACAAAGAAATAAAAAGGGGGAGGGGGCAGGCTAAGAATAGGACAAAATTACATTACATTATAAGCTAGGGAGTAAAGGTATGTTTTGAGATTTGAAAAGAGATAGAGAAGGGGCCATTCTAATATGGAGAGGAAGTGTAAGTCCAAAAGAAGAGGAAAAAGAGGAAAAAGCAGAGGCACTCTGAGATTTGAAGAAAATATAAAAAAGCCTTTAATTTAACATGCCAATTTAAAAACACATGGGCCTACGCATTCATCAGGGCATGGAAAAACTACCTGGTTTGGTTCATTTTAATTCTTTTAACGTATTTGTCAGGAAAGACTTCAACTGGCAGATTTACTTAAAAAAGGCATTTCTAAAATAAATATATTTTCAATCATATTTGTAAACTTAAAAAAATATTTTAAATAGTATTGTATCGAATCGTATCGTGACCTTGTTATGACTTGTAGCGTATTGTGGCCTGAGCGTATCATTACATCCCTATAAAGTACTATCTATCTTATCTTATGTCTAATATACAGTAGCTGACTATGGAAGATTGATGGACGATTGAATGAAACTGCAGCTGTGACACTGTAAGATCATTTCATGTCTGACATTAATGTTTAGTGAATGAATCAGTGAAAGATTTGTGAATGAGTTACACAAGGCACTACCCTGTGATTTGTCAATTCAACTGACCAGAGAGGTGTGAACTCAAATCAGTATGTACAAAGCAATATAGTTAGCCTACTTGACCATGACAATAATCAAATAGCATACATGACATTGTCATAAAACCATGATCACACTGTTGCCCATATTATGTGAATTCATTTAAAGGAAAATACCAGAGTGAATTCAGGCCTAGCCCTGCTGCATGAGCCTTCTAACAGCAATATATTTCGGATGAAATGAAAGAATTTCGTACAGCATAGACCTAACGCAAATGTTGATTCAAAGGAAAACTGAGGATGCGAATATTGCCTTACAATAGCTCTATGTCGACATGGAGTCATTGGGCAGGCTGGTATTGTTTGACTCGAAAGATTCCAATCTTAAGATCTGATCGTGGCCAGACTATACATTTTATTTTATAGTTTCGTTCGTCAGGCTCAGGTATTTCTCTGTATTAGCACAAATCTCCATCATTATTCTGTCTCTGACTCCAGGACTAATCACAGCAAACAGTCTGTTTGAAGCCACTTTCTTAAAGGTCCAAAGGTGTGATTTAGTGTCTACATTGTAAAAGGACAGAGTGTGTTTGTTACAGTTCAGAAACACTCCTAGATTAATTAATTCCTCGGTCATCTCCACTGGAGTTGGAGGGTCTGTGTTGGCAACAAGTTCAGTTTCTTCGTCATATTGAAGACCCCAGAAGCCATTTTGGGGGGTTAGTGGGAATTTCTGTGTTTGAACTGCTGGGCCATGCCACACACCCACAAACCATGAAATCTTTTTTCCTTTCCGTGACAGGTTCACCCCCCAGCAATGTTTCCCAGATTTGAAGCTTTCGCATGAAAGAACACAGGGAAACTTGCTTTCAGGGTTTGAGGGTGTCCGTGCCTCAGGACTTCCAACTCTTGTATTGGTACCATCATCTGGGATCACCAGAGCCAAAGGGACATTATCAGGGTCCAGAGTGATGTCCTTTACTAAAATGAGAAGCATGATTCCATAGGTTTGCAGTCAGATCAGTTTGTGTAGAGTGGGGCAAATAAGTATTTGAACCCATGCTAATGTTGACTAAAAAGAGGAATAGAAATCTACCTCTGGGCATCCTGATAAAGTTCCATTGGCTTTTGGAATTAAATTATTTTAATTTACCATATACCCAGAAGATTGGCATGGTTATTTCAGTTAACTACAGTTGCCCTGACATTGCATTGCATTGAGGGATGATTTTATTAGATGATCTTATTATTACCCCATGCCATTCACGAGATATGGTGATGGGTGTGAAAACCAAGGGAAGGCTAAGGGAACTTTAGCAGGATGCATAATATTCTGGATCCATGAAATAGTTGGACTTTAAAAAATAAAAATCTGCTGCCTATGGGAGATTAACTGAAGATTCAAATATTTATTACACTATACTATATTTTTTAATTACAATACATTATTCTTTCATTGCAAAAAAAAAAAAAAAACTAGAATTAAAGATTGCTTTCTTCCTCATCTTTTAAATTATGAGATTAAGATACATTTTCAACTGATGTTTTTTTTTACTCCTTAATCAACATTAACATGGGTTCGATACTTATTTTCTCCACTGCATATTATTCAATCTGAATGTATTTGTTTAAGATACTCTTACCTTGATATCTTTTTACATGTACCCATTCTGAAACACATAAATATCATTATTTTCTCTGTGTCCTTCACTTTATTAACACCTGGGCAATTCCAGCGTTATGGACGTGACATTTTCATGCATTATTGATGAACAAAAGGCCACATAACCTCTGCAAGCTTAGCAGTATTTCACATTTCACAAACTTTGTGGCTTAATACAGGCAAACTCAAAAAATTCATATCATGATTTACATCATAAGAATATGAGCCTTTCAATTTGCGTTATGGACGTGACGAAAAACGGACAAGCTTTTTGTGGCTTTTATTTTGCTATGAAGTCTGTGAAATTTCCTGAGAAACGGAAATATTATTCCATTCATACCAAACAGGACACCTCAGTGAACATAGAAAACGACTTGATTTAAATGTAAGATAAGTTGGTTTTCATTTATGTTATTGTGGGAAAAATTGTGTTATGGACGTGACGTTATGGACGTGACGTCCGGAAAAACCTTCCAAAATGGTGGATTTTGACCTGTAACGACTGAAATAGTAATACAATGATAGAAAATAACTGATAACATTGCAGGTTTGTGTGTGTTATCACCCACGTATTCCCATTATAAGCCCCTCCATAGACTTACATAGTGGCTGAATAGGGTAAAAAGTTTAACAAATAGATCTCAGATGATATTGTACATCGATACAAACCTTTTTGTATTGGAAGTTTTCTGAAAGAATTTGTATGTC
This sequence comes from Sardinella longiceps, assembly GCA_027497455.2. Lineage (NCBI taxonomy): Eukaryota > Metazoa > Chordata > Actinopteri > Clupeiformes > Clupeidae > Sardinella > Sardinella longiceps. The sequence continues at coordinate 7,116,352 of JAODXP020000017.1, forward strand.
CATGTAGATGAGACTTGAAGTTTTAAGGTGAGGTTTACTTTTTCGTGGAATTGCCCACCTACATTCTCTATTATCAAAACAAATAGTTTCAGTCCATGATTGTCATTGGGTGAATCGTGTTCGATACTGGTGAATATTCCCTGATAATGCATGGTTGAGACCAATTTTCATTCTATATTGCTGTGCCATTCACAAGTAACATTGTCTGTGATTGTGTGGCAACCATTGAGCTGTAGGAAATATATTTCTTGGTGGAGGAGTTGATGCTTAGGATCAAATCCCTACAATTCCTGCTACAGAGTATGTGGCTTTGTTTTAAGAAACTGAGCAAGGTATGCTAAGGTAAGCTAACTTTATATAAGCAATAAGCCCCATATAGACTGTTCTGTATTGCAATGAGTATTATAAGGGTACATACAATGGGTGGACAAGGTTGAAATTTTAGCTATACCCTGCATAGTGGTAACCTCACTCATGCCTTGTCTGAAACCTTTCCATAGGAGAGTTGCTTCAGAAGACTGGACTTCATCCAAAAACCTTATAGTTGGATCTGTGGCATAATTGCCAAAATATTTGACAGGCAGAATATCTCTTTAATATGACTGTTAGCTCTGTTTTGTACATTTGTAAGAGATGATCTAAATCATGGCTGGTGGTTCTGTCTCTGATCCTGGTTCATCCGTTCCTGAAATACGGCCCAACGGGTGCGATTTCAGATGGATGCGTTCAGCGTAATGCATCATCTGACATGAGTGAGCATAGTGGGGCTTTAATAGACCATTCAATTCAGTCAATTGTTGTATATGAATTATGCTTCGCTCAGTAAGAGGCTTTTAAAGTACTACAACAGGAACAGTTATTTGCATGAACTATCATTAACCCAAAATGTATGCCTATAAGTCAGGGATTCTCAAAGTTTTGATCCGTTTTAGGGACCCAGGATTGAACTGAGGGCCGCCAAAACCAGATGGGAGTAACAGGCACACAGAATATCCTAGCAGCCTTCTGTGAAAAGACCCAATGAATGCAATAGGAGTCCCAGTGCTACTGGTGGTGTGGTCCCTATAGTCCCCGTACCTGCTGGTGATGTGGTCTTGAATGCATCAGCAAACTGAATTATACCTGGAAGACCAGAGAGGAACAAAGAATCTCAGACTCTTGGGACTCACTGAATTCATCCAAGGAACCAAATGTGAAAAACACCTGAATCATATCTCACCTTTTCTGTACAGGATGAAATTCCCAGTGATCAGCATCAACAGGAGAAGTAGAGTAATGATGAAGGGACCAATGAAATGATCTGCAATGGAATTAAACATTGATGCATTTCTGGGAAAAGAAAAACAGAAACAATAGCTAACAAACAATATTGCAGTCTTTAACAAACCATGTTATAACCTCACCTGACTGGATTATGTTTTTAGTTGGCATAATCCTGCTCTCTCTTCTCTCCTGATCAGACAGACCCACAGAGCAGGAGATCCACTCAGACTCAGAGGGAGAGTACAGCAGCCAGGAACGCACTCTCACTAGACCATCAGCATCTAAACAGATAGTCATTTAAAATCATAACCGAGAAAACCCTATTTATAAAACGCTTTTACACAGATTCTAACTGCTTTACAATGGTAAGCTAAGGTAAAAAAAGAAAATACTACTAAATTAAATGAACACTTTTTTATTGGATATAGCATGAGGTTAAATGATATCGATCTGGTTAGTAAAGTAGTGGAAGCTGTTTCAACTATATTGGCGTTGATGGAATTGACAACAGGTGTATTAGAGGGGCAACAATGAGAGGACCCCAAAAAGGAATGGTTTTGCCGAGGTCATTTCAAGTTTTTCCTCTTTTGACCTTTTTAAGCTGGTTTTCCACTAGTGCTTCACATGTCTTTTGTCTTGACATTTTCTCCAGTAAAGAAGAACTTGATTTTATAGGTCTTTGTTTTTGAAATGTTTGAAAATATATTTGTTGCTTGATATAATATACATGCATTGTGTACATACAATTCCAACGTTGTGGGCGTGACATTTTCATGCATTATTAATGAACAATATGCCACAAAACCCCTGCAAGCCTACCGGTATATTTCACAATTTAGTTCATTTTCTTATGTAAACTCCATGGCTGAATATAGGCAAACACAAATTCAAACACAATTCATATCATTATTTACATCAACAGAATATGAGCCTTTCAATTTGCGCTATGGACGTGACGGAAAATGGACAAGCTTTTATGCAAGATAACAGTTTTCCTATGAAGTCTGTGAAATTGTCAGAGAAACATAAATATTATTCCATTCATACCAAACAGGACGCCTCTTTGAACACAGAAAAAAAAACACTGCAATAGCCTTCCAAAAACTAAAACAAGTGTGAATGGTGAATTCTAAACTGTAAATTATACAAAAACAGTGTGAATGGTGAATTTTAACTTGTTACAATAGAAATAGTAATAAAATAAAAATAGAAAATAACTGATAGCATTGTAGTTTTGTGTGTGTTATCAACCACTTTATGACCATGATAAGCCACGATGATCGCAATTCACCAGGCGCTTTGCGCTCTTCGTTCTTAAAGGTATTGAGAGATTGATCTGTCATTATTTATCGCTGCGTTACACCCATAACACACCCATGATTAATTAGGCATACTAAGTCCAACCTTTTTGAACTTTGCATCGGCACGAAGTTCATTTTCTGCGCTGTGAAAATAGCAAAAATCTGCCGGCATGCCCCCAAAACCATATCCGTCAAACAACAGTTGACTTCGTCGTCAAAACAGGGCCCTTCTATTTCTTAGGTGAGGTTGACTTTTTCGTGGAATTGCCCATATATGGAATATAGAATTTTCATGGTCTTATTTTTCAGTTATGACAACTTACTAGTGGTTTCATTAAAGTAAATACTAATAATCAAGTATTTCAAGTACAAGTATTTCATTAAAGTAAATACTAATAATCGATTCCTGGGGTGCGTTTCCCATACTACAATCAATGTTAGCAAACGATCAAATTTCCAAATGATGGTGATATTTCTTGCATTAGTGCATAAGAGTAAGGGTATCTGATTTGCCTATTTTGGATAACGTAAAATAATCAGAGACTAACTATGGCTTTGAGAAACGCATTGCAATTGCAACACACATCATAACATGTAAGTTTCACCAGCTATGGACAATCGGGAGACACCTACTTGCATGGTTCCTACCATATTGGTAGGTGACCCTGCAATGCAACCACCAGTAATAATCCTTCCAACAGTCTAGCAACTAGTCCAGTTACTGTAGCCACAATCACAATTACTGAACTAAGAGCCATGGCTACAAATATCACAATAAAACTTAAGTGCCACTAATTCCTTTTGCATCTGCAGTTTCCATTTTTATGCACTCCTAATTTCTACCTAAAATTATCTGTATGTTTGTTTATCTATCTATCTATCTATCTATCTATCTATCTCTATTTATTTATTGGTGTCAAATCTATCTTTTGATTATTACTTTGTTTATTTGTGTTATTTTAAAGTTGTTCTTTCCTATCTGGGTATTGCTATAAAAGAGCTTAAAAGGGAACTATGGAACTAAGGGAACATTTCTTGCTCAATTTACCTTTTATTTAGCAACTTAAAGCCACCACATGCAACTTTTAGGTAAAATTTCGACGTTTCCTATTCATTACACCTTTATGTAAATTGCCGAGAACTCACTAGACTTGATAAATGACATGTTCCGGAGTAAAACGAGCCCCTGCACGAGATTGTCCGACCCTCCTAGAGGCAGATACCGCCTCTGCAAGATCAGGGAGCGCGTCCCGGCTATCGTAAGTTTTGGTTAGCAAGCAAGCTAGGTCACGTGACTTAGCCAGAGTTTACTGTTTGAATTACAATGCAATTTGTGACTTCTCAGCGCATTCAACTGTCGATACATTTTGTTAGCGGCGATCACCATTGACTATGCAATTCTAAATGGAGGATTATTGGCAGAAACGCTAAATAACTGCTTTGTTTGGTTGTTAGCTTACTGGATGACGCCACCGGATCCTGCATAGGTTCTCTTTAAGAGGCATTGCGATGATTCTACAACACATTTTAGGTCGATTGATGACTGTTCAGCCTCCCTCTAGCTTCTCTCGGCGTAGAAATTGAACATGCAAGACTGGTGCTGCGGAGCGCGGCACAGTTTTTGGGAGCTATAGGGGGAGCTCTATCGGTAAAAATGCGAACTCAAGCCGAGGAAACGAAGGCGCATAACAGCCGGTCTTGGGTCTTTTCCCCAAACACATATATGCTAACTTGGTTGGTATTGATTGTTGGTATTCATTATTTTATTTAATTTTTTAATATATTTTTTGCCTTTAATCAGATAGGACAGTATACAGATCGACAGGAAACAAGTGGGGGAGAGAGATGGGGTGGGATCGGGACATGACCTCGGGTTGGAATCGAAGCCGAGTCCCCAGAGTAATGGTCTGATGCTGTCGCCACTGAGCCACGGCGCCCCCAGTATTGAGTCATTATATTGACAACAACAAGTTGTTAACTGATTAGCAATACTTTTCTGAGGCTTTTGGGGAAAGGACGCCTGCAGGAACTCTGTGGCGAAAAATGTGAGCATAAACCTAGCGCAAATCGAAAGTAAAAATAGGTCTTGCATAGTTCCACTTTAAAGCTCTGTCAGGTACCCCTGAATAAAGAATAGTTGATGATGTGTTCTTATCAGCTGTGATCTATTTGAGCATTATCTGTCTTTGTGAAGTACTGTTTCCGTTCAACATACTACTGTGCCTTACTTATTTCACAACAGTACACAATTGTCAATGAAATAATTACCGTAAAAGTAGGCCTGATTGCTCTTCTGTTGGATTTCATTGTTATTTTCGTCTCTCCAGGTGACTGTGGGTTCTGGACTCCATCCATATGACACACAGCTAACATTCACAAGTTCTCCTGTTGCAGTGGTGCTAGATGACATAACTGGAATAGATCCAGAGGCTGAGGAGAAAACAGGAAATCAGTGTCAGTGTCAGTAGCAGATAGTTAAGGTAAGGATTGTTAAGCAAACATTTACCATTTTTTGTCACACTGAGTTAATGATCCACTCAATTCCCCATATGAAAATAAAGAATGAAATCCAGTAACTAGTTTGTCCCCCAAACAATAGCAGAGTGTCTCTGGGGGCAAAAGGAAAGAGTGATGTAACTGTCATATATTTTTCTTTGAGCCTCCAATCAAATATTGGAAGTTGTGTTGAGTTATTCAAATATTTTGTTAAGCAACAAAAATAATTTAATTCAGCACTGATGAGTTGACGGCACCTTAGAGACAAATAAATGCTATTATGTTTAACATCAATTACTGCACTTGCTGTCATGCTCCGCGACTGTTTTTTTGTTTAATCTTTAGGTTTAAAGCCACCACATGCAACTTTTAGGTAAAATTTCGACCTTCCTATTCATTACACCTTTATGTAAATTGCCTAGAACTCACTAGACTTGATAAATGACATGTTCCGGAGTAAAACGAGCCCCTTCACGAGATTGTCCGACCCTCCTAGAGGCAGATACCGCCTATGCAAGATCAGTGAGCGCGTCCCGGCTATCGTAAGTTTTGGTTAGCAAGCAAGCTAGGTCACGTGACTTAGCCAGAGTTTACTGTTTGAATTACAACGCGATTTGTGACTTCTCAGCGCATTCAACTGTCGATACATTTTGTTAGCGGCGATCACCATTGACTATGCAATTCTAAATGGAGGATTATTGGCAGAAACGCTAAATAACTGCTTTGTTTGGTTGTTAGCTTACTGGATGACGCCACCGGATCCTGCATAGGTTCTCTTTAACATTAAGGAAAACTCCAACCTTTTATGAAATTGGGATATTCACTCCCTTACCTGGAGTTAGACATGTGGGCAAAAGCATTCATGTCTGAGTGCATGAATTTTCCTAGTCTGTTCAGAGGGGTAGGGGCAGGCTTCACTCAAAGTATTTTTCTTATTTTTGGGAGTGCTGGCCAAGTATTTGTTCAATTGATAATCAGGAAAGGTGGCCGCATGAGGCATACATCTTTTATTGATACAGACAAGTTTCAGCGTTCTGCCTTCCTCAGTATGTAGTGTTGCCACATGTACTCTATTTCCCGGGATTGTCCCGTTTTTGGTGCTTCTGTCCTGGAAAACTGATAATTCTTCCCGGGACGCATATTGTCCCGTTTTTTTGTGAAAATGTTCTTCACATATTCATTAGTTTCACCTCTGAACAACCCTATATAATTCTAGCCTACTGTTCTACTGTAGTGTTCCCTGCCACTATTTTAGATTGGCCAAGTCTTGCCGTGGGATGCTGTAGCCTATGCGCAGGCTTGATTTTATGTGATTGGTTATTTGCGGACATGCCAAGACTCTGTGCGAATCTCTGGGAGTCTCCTGCATTTAATGGAGCGAGTGATCGTGAGTGTAGGCCTGACTGGTAGCATTCATTAGTCACGCAAAATTGAAGTGTAGGTAGCCAACCTTTTCAATTCTATAAATAGGTGGACTATGACCATAAATAGGCTAGATTATCGGACTGTCAGATTTATCATTGTGATCGACCACTGTGGGACTCACTGAACTAGAACAAGCAAATATTTCTCTTCCTCAGAGACTGTAATTCAAACTATGTTCACGAAAAGCATAAAGGTTTGAGTAAGAGTAAGTGTCTTTGTATTATTGTTATGCATTTTGGCGATCTCCGTGCGCATTTTCCGACAGTTGTGAAACAACACAGAACGTCCTAAAAATTATTTCTCAGCGCGTAAAATCGCCTAAACCTGTTAGGTCTAGCCTGAAAGTTTAAGTGCTCAGCCTGATTCAATCATGAACGAAGAGACCATCTCAGAAAAAAGATCAAGATCAGGCTACCTACAAAGCCTACTGCAGCTTGATACAGTAGAGAAAACCATTGCGCAAGCATAGTAGGGCCTGAGCACCGAGGTAGGCGACATATGCGTTGGTCTGATTTTCTTCTTCTTCTTATTGTTTTAATTTATCTTTTCATTAGCCTATTCATAGATAGAATTAGTTAGGCTAATATTTACAGTGCAGTCATGCAAGGCCATAATTGTAGCCTTCTTGTTTTGTATTTTACAATTGTTAACACTTTTACCATGAATGTCCATGTCAATTGACTAACCCTAGTTATTTATTTATTTTTTAATGGGTGTCACTACTACCATTAGACCCCCCCCCCCCCCCAAAAAAAAAAAAAACACGGCTGGGTGTCCCGGATTTTCACAATTCAAATGTGGCAACCCTATCAGTATGTTCAGTCACAACAGTGAAAAAAGTTTTTAGATACCCACACACCCATTACACTTTCACATGGTCTAAAAAGATCTGCTGGTGTAGTCCAAAGCCTATCACAACATGAAAACCATTGGAAATGAACATCAATGGATCTTTTTAAACCATTATATTTTTCTTTTAAAACAATTGTGGCACTAATTATCATTGTATTGCCATTGGTTACCCAGCGGACATTTGGATATCAATTTGAAGTAAAATTGACATCAAACATCGACATCAAATTGACTCCTGCATTAGGGGAAAAGTGAAAGATGAATCGATGTCAAAATGTCACTATCAATTTTACATCATTCTATTGATGTCAAAATTAGGTTGAATTATCAACATAAATGAGACATCATTCTATTGATGTCCAAATTGTGTCAAAATGAGGTGAAACGTGAAAGTCAACTCAACATCAAAATGTCTACATCAATTTGACATCATTGCACTGATCTCAAAATAGTATCAACATCTGATGTCAAAATTAGGTGAAAAGTGAGTCAAGTTGATGTCAAAATGTCTTCATTGATTTTACATCCTTTTATTAATATCAAACATTAAAATTTCAACATCAATTTGATATTGTTGAATTAATATCAAAATATGGACATCTTTCAATGCCAAGATCTGGATAAATGTGAAAGTCAAATTGACATTGAAATGACAACATCAATTTGACATAATATTAATTAATTTGACAACATTCAATTCCTATCAAAACACTGTTTCAATCTGAAATTCCAGTTGACATCAAATGTGTCTAAATATTTCATCCTAGTAATATGAATGGCAAATTTCAAAGTCAAGTGTATAGCTCTGACAGCTCTCACCTATGGTGTGTGCACAGCGCGTAGGCGGGGCTAGAGAAGAATGGGCGTGTTTTTGCACCCATTTTGTGTGGATAGGGCTCTAAGAGTTAGCAATTTCACAAAACCACAAAAAAAAACAACAACTCTGGAACTGGAGGTGGGCTAGGGATTGGCAAGGGGAAGGGGAGTGTGGAGTGCATTCTAGGAGTTGTAGGCTTTCAAAAGTAGTTTTCTACCTTCTAGATATTTAGCATGGAGTCAAAATCTTGTTTACTAAACATTAAACTGGATATCCTTTTAATGTCAGTTTGATATTGATATGATGCTTTGTTTGGGACATTTATTTGACAACATTTTATTGTCAGCTTTATTGACCTTATGCTTATTAGAGCAAGGACTGGATGTTATAATGGTAAAATCCTAATCCTAGATATTTAACATGGAATCAAAATCTTGATAAACCCTAAATGTCAAATTGACTTTGACTACAATTCACTGGACATCATTTTCATGTCATTTAGATATTGATATGATGCTTTGTTAAGGACATCAATTTGATACAATTTCCATGTCAGCTTTATTGACCTTATGCTTAATAGAGGAGGGGCAGTATGTTGTTTTGAAACCTTTTTTATAGATGTGATGTTAAAATCCTAATGAAATTGTAGATATTTCATATGGAGTCAAAATGTTGATAAATCCTAAATATCAAATTGATGTTGACTACAAATCCATTGACATAATTTTGATAACATTTAGATATCGATATGATGCTTTGTTACTGACATCAATTTGATATTATTTTAATGTCCACATTATTGACCTTAGGCTTAATAGAACAGTGACTGGATGTTGTAATGCAACCTCTTTACAGGCCACAACTGGTGACTTTGAGATCCTAATGAAATTATAGATATTTAGGATGGAGCCAAAATCTTGATCAATCCTGGACATCATTTTGATATCAGCTTGATATCGATATGAAGCTTTATGTAGGACATCAAAATAATGTTATTCTAATATAAATTGTATTGACCTTATGCTTAATAGGACAGTGACTGATGTTGTAATGAAACCTCTTTACAGACAATAACTTGAGATGTTAAAAACCTATTGAAAATGTAAATATTTAATATGGAGTCAAAATCTTGATAAATCATAAACGTTAAATTGACATTGACAGCAAATTTCTGGACATCTATTTTATATAATTTTAATATCAAGAAGATGCTTTGGTTCAGGACATCAAATTGATGTCAATTTAATGACAATTGAAGCTTAAAAATCAGTAATTGGATTTTTTAACAAACCCTTGTGAGACCTCTTAACATGCCTTAACTTATGATGTTAACATCTTCATGAAATAATGTATATTTCATATGGAGCCAAAATTTTGATGAATTCTAAACGTCAAAATACGTCAAAATGCCCACTGGGTAGTGATGTGGGAGTGTATGGGTGTGGGTATTTAAAAACTTTTTTTTTCACTGTTGTAACTGAACACACTGAGGAAGGCAGAACGCTGAGACGCGTCTGTGTGAATAAAAGGTGTATGCACACAGTACTGCGGCCTCTTTTCATGATATTGTCCAAGTCTGGCAACCTAAATTTTTAGCTTTTTTTAGCTTTAGCTTCGCATAGGTGCTGGAATGTAAAGTAGCCAGATAGCAACTCTTTGGTAACATTACATCCTAGCGGATTGTGCTTAACGGACTAAGAAAACACAGGCACTGATACCAAAATGCTTTCTTCCCTCATGTGTAACTTCAGGTAAGACGGTGAATAACCCAACCATGAAAACGGTGGACTATTCATTTAAGCTTACCTATGACATTTAAATTAACACTTGCTTTCTCATACCAGACTCCATTATGGACGTAACACAGGTATTGTCCCCTGTCTGCTACAGTGAGGTTCTCCAGTCTCAGAGACACATCTCCCTTCTGTAGTCCTGCTGTGAAGGATGCCCTGCCCTTGTACCAAGGGTCTCCAGCATCTTCTTGGACCTTTCGCTGCTTATATAAAAGAACTGGATTTTCACGATGTTTGGGTCGATACCAGCGCACTTCTTCTGGGTCAAAAGAAGGGGAGACCACAGAGGACAGAACCACAGAACCTTTTGATGAAGCAGAGACTGGATCCTTTGGAACCACCAAGGAGAAGCTTAGAGAAGCTGTGGGATAGATGTCATCATATGACGAAAATGAAAGTTAGAGATACAAATCCTTCTCTATAATCAACATGAACATTATTGTACCAAACATACAAGGTCATTTGCTATAATGACAAAAACAAAAAAACTGCCCGTAACCCTCAATGAGTCAGCTGAAATTCAACTCCTCAGTCCCCCGGAACTATAATCAAGGGCATAGAAACAAGGGCGGATCCCATGTGATTTCAGATAAACCCCTAACTTAAAGGAATTATCCGGAGGGAATCAACACATAACCCTGATGTTTTATATTGTTAAGTGCTATTGAAAGGCACCTCAATGATAAAATTTTATGCATCTTAGACCGAGTTTGCGAAACAGCAGCTAACATTACCCAGATAGCATGTATATAGCGGACCACTGGTGGCATGTAGACGGCAAGCCGCCGGTGGTATGCCAACTGTGGTCCGCCATCGGACCGCTGCCGAACACAAATAACCTGGCGGGCTGTGAGTGGCTTTTCAGTGGCGGCCCGCGGTGGTGCGCGAGGGATAGTGCGCGCGATGGTGGCGGCTTGCCACCCTCGGACAGCTGGAGGACCGACTGTCATTTGTTGACAGCAACGGACGACAGCGTTTAAAGTCAACTGTCAGTTGTAGCAGGCTTAGGACTAGGTAAGTAACACATCTCTTTTCTATCTCTACTATTTTCATTTCGAAAACTGTATTTAGAGAGCGTAATTCTAGCCAACACATGTTTCCAAAATGTATTTATAGAGTCTGTATGTGGTCCCTATTTTGGTTTGTCTGAAAATTAATTGGAATATGCTTTAGTTTTAGGTGCTAGCTAGCATCTGAGTGAATGAATTAGCCACGTATGGTGCATTTATAGCTGACGATCTCTTTCAAGTCATTTAAATAAAAAACGGATATCGCGGTTACTATTTATAGAGTTTGTACATGTGGTCAATAGCTTGGTTTGTCTGAAAATTAAGTGGAAATATGCTTTAGAAGTGTTTGTACTTTAGACGCTAGCGAGCTAGCTAGCATCTGAATTAATGAATTGGCCACTACTGTATGGTGCATTTATAGCTGACGATCTCTTTCAAGTCATTTAAATGAAAAGTACATATCATGGTTACTATTTATAGAGTTTGTACATGTGGTCAATAACTTGGTTTGTCTGAAAATTAAGTGGAAATATGCTTTAGAAGTGTTTGTACTTTAGACGCTAGCGAGCTAGCTAGCATAAGACTGCAAGGGAACCTCTGCTTCCCTTTCCTATCCAATCTGTTCAACAGAGTTTACCAGTCAGCCAGTCTTACTTAGGTAGTAGAAAACATGTTGATGGTTGTAAAAAGGTAGCAAATTCAGATCAATTTCTTTTGTATGAACCCTGCAATTGCAGTAATCATCTCACTAAATACATCTTTTCATTTCCATTCTGTTCAACAGAGTTTAGGCTACCAGTCAGACCACAACACCTTTGTCAGAACCACCACGGCACTCAGCAAACTTACGTCTCAGCTCAAGCCATGCCGGTAAACACATAATTTTCTTCATTAACTCTGGGACTTTAGCCATGCTGAAATCTGTGTCACATTGAAAACCATTTTAACCTAATTGTAATCTCTTTCAAACAGCATACAGTCAACCCAGCAGAATATATTGTGGAGGTAAAATCACTTGCATCACTCGCATCTTCACCACCTTTCTACCTTTGGGTAGGTGTGGCATGGTGGTTAATGGTTATCGTTTGGTCATCTCACTAAATACACCTTTGTATTTCCAATCTGTTCAACAGAGTTTACCCGTCAGACCACAACACCTTTGTCAGGACACAACAGTCCCCAGCAAGCTTTCTCAACTCTAGCCATGCTGGTAAATACTCTTCAAACGTCAGATTTCAATTCATTTCAATTCAATTTTATTTGTAGAGTGCTCAAATACAGTGCATTGTCTCGCAGCGCTTTACAGACTGTACGGAAAGCATCCATGAGTAACAGGGGTAAGAAAAAACTCCCTTGGCTTTACTAATAATTCATTTTTAGGAAGAAACCTTGGGCAGATCCGCGCCTCATGGACTCAGCCTAACTGCCTGGGGCCTAATATAACAGTCAGTAGTCTGATGCATAGATTGACCATGGTTTACAAAGAACAGCATGAGTAGTGAATGTAGTCTGAGTTACTAGATGGTAGAAAGAAAAGGGGAAAAAGGGCATGGAGTCAGTAGGTGGGGTGGCATTAGAATTCATTGGGTGGGGTCGGCATTTAGGTAGTGGTCAGATTTGCCAGTTGCTTCGTTCATTGTCTATTTTTTAAGTTGCCTTGGACAAAAGTGCCAGTTGAGTACAATGTCATACCATTGCAGTAAGCATCTCACTAAACACATCTTTTCCTATCCAATCTATTCAACAGAGTTTACCAGTCAGACCACAACACCTTTACCAGCTCCACCACAGCACCCAGCAAGCTTTCTTAACTCTAGCCATGCCGGTAAATACTCTTCAAATGTCAGTTGCCAGTTGCTTTGTTCATTATCTATTTTTTAAGTTGCTTTGGACAAAAGTGCCAGTTGAGTGTAATGTCATACCATTGCAGTAATCATCTCACTAAACACGTCTTTTCCTATCCAATCTATTCAACAGAGTTTACCAGTCAGACCACAACACCTTTACCAGCTCCACCACAGCACCCAGCAAGCTTTCTTAACTCTAGCCATGCCGGTAAATACTCTTCAAATGTCAGTTGCCAGTTGCTTTGTTCATTATCTATTTTTTAAGTTGCTTTGGACAAAAGTGCCAGTTGAGTGTAATGTCATACCATTGCAGTAATCATCTCACTAAACACGTCTTTTCCTATCCAGTCTGTTCAACAGAGTTTACCAGTCAGACCACAACACCTTTACCAGCTCCACCACAGCACCCAGCAAGCTTCAACAACTCCAGCCATGCTGGTAAATGCATAATACAGTGCCTATTGACAGTCTACACACCCCAGTTCATATGGAAGTTGTTTTGGTTCTTTGTTAAATCGTGTTGTTGTTAATTGTGTTACTGCGTTTTGGAAAGGTATTGCATTACATTACTCTTCACCTTTTGCTTTTGTAGTAGAAAAAATGTTGATGGTAGTGAAAAGGTAGTAAATTCAGTTCAATTTGTATGAACCTTGCCATTGCAGTAATCATCTCACTAAATACACATTTTCCTTTCCAATCTGTTCAACAGAGTTTACCAGTCAGGCCACAACACCTCCGTCACTCACATCTCTCTGAAATTGCCTGACATAATCAAGGATGAATGTCCTTCCCTCATAATCAGTCAGAGATAGCTAAAGTGCTGTGTGCATGTCGGTGCACAGTAAGTGTTGTTGTGAAACCATTGTGAATGTGTTCAAGTATACAACCCCTGGCAAAAATGTTGAGTCCGAGTGAGGGCACGCAAACACATTGATGGAGGCGGGCATGGAAGTGCTGAACATTAAAACTGAACTTTATTAAACTACTGCATCCTAATAATATATGTAGGCTTTCTGTGTATCCTTGCGGTACAGAAGAGCTGTACCTTATATAGCCCCTGCCTAAATGCATGGCATTATGGGAAGTGAAGTTTATATATCCATCCATATACAACATCTCACTTACTCTTTGTTTTACTACAGGAGCTGTTAGGAGAGTTGTACATACAGCAACAGAGGAGGAGTTGCAGAAGGAGGTGTCGTATTTAAAAGGGGTGCCAGATAGACAGAGAGGAAGAAAAGAAAGGCAGAAAAGGGTGGTGAATGGGGATGGGGAGGTTGGTTTGTAGACACTATCATTTGGCTTTTGTTTGGTGTTTTCCACCTAACTGATTTACACTACATTTTTGCTTTGTTCCAGCGCATTTATACTGACATTTCCTACCACATTATTTACTTTCATATTTTGACTTCATTTACTTTAATAACTGGACTCCCCTCTATGTTATGGGCCCAAACGAGCCTTGGTTCTTAATACTATTTATTCAACATTTATAGAATTATTAAACATAAGTTTAATAAATTGTTTAAGCACGTAAAATAAATAAACAAAATGTATTGAACCTAATACTATGTGTGGTGAGTCTGTGTGATAGTTGTTGAGGATGTATGTTTTTATATTGGATTATTAAATTACAGAATACATCTTTAAATTTGGTCACTTTTGTAAGTCCTGTAAATAATTGTAAATTGTTCTAATTGAGGGCAAATAGAAATAGTGTTGTAATGTGTTAAATTACAGTTTTAGTACATCATTTGAATTATTATGGCCATAAATAAGGCCAATTAGAAGCTGGTGGGTAGTAAGCGGCAAAAGGGTGGCCCTTTATCTGCAGCCGCTTCTGAGCCGCCGGCGGACCGCTAGAGAACCGATGAGCAAAACTCCAGCGGGCCACTGGTGGGTACCGCCGTTGGACCGCCAACTCTGCCACTGGTGGGCCGCCAGTGGGCCACTGACCTATTGCTATCTGGGTAACTGAATGAAGCATGTCAAAAAGAAAACCTAATCGATTTGCTTTCATCTTGAAATGCCCCATACTGTTACCTTTAACTGCCGTTTCGCTATCTCAGTCTGCGTTGCATGAAATCCATTGATTGAGTTGGCTATCAATAGCGCTTAGCACTACAAAACAGTAGGGCTACATGTTGATTCACTCCAGATTTTTCCTTTAAGTGCTCCACACTTTAAATCACTGATTAATTGCCATTGGTCCAGTAGAGAAACGATTGATTAGCAATTTGAAAATGAAAGTGACCATACCTGCTGTGGTTTCTCTGCACAGGATAAGTATAATGAGGCAGATCCACATCACTGCCATAACTACGATACAAGATGCCATAACTACGAAGATACAATAGATTGTCCATGAGTTAAATGCAATGGTCGATAGCTCTAGTCTTAATCAATAGGAAAAATTAGGCCATTAAAGATGAACTGAAATGGGCTAAAATGTAGTTTAAAAATTTAAATATATCGTTCTATTTCCAAAATTGAAATTTGCATAATTTCTGCAATCCACTATGTCACTGGCATGTTCGAGTGTCCTAAAATATCTTTGGGTCAATATTCCATGACCTTTGACAAGGCTACTGTGTAGGCGTCATAGCTGGTGGACCATAGGCGACTATACCATATGGTCAAAAGTTGTCAACAACCTTCCTGTATGATGAATACAGCTCTTAGATAAACTTCAGTGTTGGATTAATCAGTGGCGATGATACAGAGACCGTGGGGACTTCAGGATAACTTGTGTAAGTAGCCGACTTGGCAGTTTTCCAGTCAACGCTATGCTGGTGATTTAGCAAGCGTTAGCCAAAGTGTAGCTAGTCATTAATTGCATCGGATGTGCGGACCGGAGAAAACCACTTGCTAGTTGTAGTATCCAGGGGCATCTAGCTAGGTGTTAGTAGCTGAATCGCTGTTTTAAACCATAGAAAGGCTCAAAATAGCCCCACACTTTGTTTATAGTATAATGATAGTTCCAACATTTAAAACTAGGCATTGAAAACTTAGTAATTGTACAGATAACTACTTACCCCCAAGCTGGATGCCCCCGGAAGCTACAACTAATAGTTTTCTCCGGCCTGCACAAACGTCTCAAAATTCTGCACCCCGGCAAACATTCAAACTTTTAATGATGTTACAATATACTTAGGGTCCTTTCACACCAAATTTCTCCTTTAACAAACTAAACAGGCCTTTTCTCCATCATGGCAACTTTATCAGTTTTCAGTGTCCTGTCAATTAAAAGCCAGGTAGAGTATCTGTCATGTCACATTTACTCTAAAATTCATTTCAGTTCCTCTTTAAAACTGTATGATTTGTTCACTGTTACTTTATGTGAAACACAAGAACAGTGTTTCACATAAAGTAACAGTGAATTTAATTATCATGTCATTGTCATGGCAACCCTACATTTTTTGACATTGTACATGAACTGTTGTACACTACTACCAAAGATCATGGAATAGTGAGCGCTCCGCTTGAATCCTCTCTGCTACTACTACTACTCTCTCTCTCTCTCTCTCTCTCTCTCATACACAGACACTCACACACACACACACACACACACACACACACACACAGAAGTCCAAAATATTTTGATAAACACCATTAAAAAACATCTCAATAAAAGTGAATAAAGCACCATGGTCCTGGTGCCAAGATTTTTGCTGTCCCAGCACATAACATTTAAATAAAATTGAATTTAAAATTTGAAATGAATTGCCATATTGTTCCATCTATTCATACGTGGTCTGAGTCAATTCTATGTTGTAAACATAGCAATGGCATGACACTGAATACTTGTTCCTTGCTGCTTGGAGTTAAGAAAAAAACAGGCTCTAGCAAAATGAATGGAGAGATATCCAAAACTTCAGATAAGCGGGTTCTATCTGGTTTCAGTGAAGTTCTCCATTGCCAACAAACTTGTTGCTAACTGGCTGCTACTGTATAAGTATTTACTTTCTAATTACAGAGGTCAGGCTAGCTGAACATATTACGGACGGATATCAACTTTAAAATGTATGATTCATTTAATTTAGAATACTTACCTTTAAAGTAGGTTTCCTTATGCAGAACAAGGGAAAGATCTCCTTTCTGTACAGCCTTTAAGTCTCACACTGCAAAGATTGTGATAGATTGCTCTGAATTACTGTAATTAGTGACATATTACTTTCACTTTTACAAGTCTGCTTGAAAGTTGACCCTCCTATCAAGGCTGTACTGTATGCCTCTGATACGGCAAAGGACAGTGCTATTTCACTCTTCAAATCTTTATAGGGAGAGGAAGGTACTGTTTCACACGTGAAAAAAAATAAATTAAAAAAAAAACATAATTGTGGTCTTGACTCAGTTTCATTGCACCAATATGGCCAGAACAGAGCAAGGTGGAGGCGAATCTTTTAAATTCAACAAAACACTTATGCGTTACCGTTTCACGTTATTGCACTTATGGTGCTCCATATTAATGCTCCAGCTTAAAAAATTAGGGAATGTATGTCAATTACATGTTTGAGCCATACTCTAATAAATCAGTGTTGTTTTCGATTATCTGTGACAAAAAGATGCAATTATTTGATAACAATTCCTCAATAGGATTTTTTGCATTCCACCAAAATTTGGAACCAAATAAATCAATTTAATTGAATAGTTGTCCCAGCCCTAGTACTGAACATAAAATACAGTCGCATTCAACCTTATCTTTTCTAAATACACCTACCTCCTACTTATTTTGTAATTGTGGCATTATATTCAAATTCTATTTTGTTATGTTGTTCTTATCTAATTGTTACCCAGTACTTAATGGGCTGTAAAATAAATCGTTACTATGAAGACTAACTAGAGAATAAATACACACACACTATACACAATGCATATTATGGAGTAATATGTGAACACCATGTCCACCAGGTGGCTTACATTATCTGTCCAGTCAGTGTGTGTGTGTGTGTGTGTAAGAATATATTTTTTTACACATCAGCATACAATTTCAGTATATATGCTGTATTCATAACTCTGAAAATGTTTATTTGTTTACATACATATGGCACAGTGAATCTTGGTGCATCTCAGAATTCCAACTGTTCATTTCATCCAATATTGAGTGCTGAGATCAAGTTGTAGCAGCTGTAACAATGTAACATTCTGAATTGTCTGAAATTAATTTGTGTAGTATGAGTGAGTGTGTGAATTGTTTGATCATCGGTCTTGCTCCACATCAGCACAAATCACGGTACTGAATGATACTTTTTTTTTTTTTTTTTCATAAGGGTATGGCAGCATCTTTATCATTATATCTTGTGTAGTGAATAAATCAGTGAGAAGAGCTTTGAGTGTACTATGTGATTGGGTCAACATCAGCACAGATCTCCATCCATTCCGTGTCTCTAACTCCAGGACTGATCACAGCAAACAGTTTGTTGGAAATCACACGCTCAAAGGTGTACAAGTGTGAATGAGTGTCCACATTGTAAAAGGACAGAGTGTGTTTCTCACAGTCTAGAAACACTCCAAGTTTCCTAAACTGCTCTGTCATCTCCACTGGAGTTGGAGATTTGGTGTTGGCAAAGAGTCCAGTTTCTCTCTCATACTGAAGACCCCAGAAGCCGTTTTGTGGGGTTAGAGGGAATTTCAGTGTTTGATCTACTGGGTCACGACAAACACCCACAAACCATGATTTCTTGCGTTCAAGATTTGCTGAGCAACTGTTTTCTGGATTTTCTTCCCAAAGGTTCACTCCCCAGCAATGCTGTCCAGGATGTTCAAAACTCTCACAAGAAGTTATAAGGGGAAACTTGTCTTCAGGATTTACGTGTGCTTTTGTGAAAAGACATCTCACCATTGTGTTTCTACCATTATTGTGCATCTCCAGAGAGCTATGGACCGTGTCGGGGTTGAGACTGATGCTTTTAACTATAATGAGACACATGGTTTTACGGTCAGATTTGGATTACAGTTACAAATTGATTTACAGTCAAATTTGTTTGTGTCTATTATTTTGTGTGAAATTATGAGTCCAAAGACGTACTCTTACCTTGATGTGATTTTACAAATTCCCATTCTGAAATACATACATATGCCTGTGGTTTGTCTTTGTCCTTCATATTATACAAAACTGAATTTCATGAAACTTAATAAATAAAAAAATAAAATACCTGGTGTTGTGGTAACGCCTTTTGTTCTAATAAGTTTACGTGCTGAAAGAAATTAGGTTATTGAATATCTGCATGATGTAAAGACTTTTAAAACACCATATATCTTTCTCTCATTTGTCACAGTACAGTACCTTCTTAACTTCAAAGTTACCTTCTAAAAATACTGGTAGTGGTATCAGTAGGGCACATGTACCGGAGTAGAAGCAGGCATTGTATTTACAACATACGATAAACCTGTGAGAATTCAGAAGTACCTTTTGACAGCAAAGTCTCTGATAGGAGAAAACAAGGGAAGAAAAAAATATTGTTAATTCATGCCATTCAAGATTAAGACCTGAGCTAATTTGCTCAGTCTAACGTTGCCTGTCATTAACCTGCTTAGGTTCAGACCGCAAAAGATAAATGTCCAAGAAACACACACTTGTGTCACTTGATAGGCCATGATGTTTGGCATTAAAATTTTTCTCATTTTTGTCAAACCGAGATACCAACATTCCGATTAGTAGTTGTCGAACCGTGTCATAGTTCATGTCCATAAAGCTAACTGAAGTTTAACTTTCTCCCATCGCACAAGACTGCCACGTTTTGTTTCTTTTGTTGCCTATCTGCATACCAAGTCAATGACTTCTGTCACTCATGTTGCCTGCATCACTTGGGGTCTGAATGTACAGTTCGTGAAAGATTTAAAGCTGACTTCCTCTTAACTACTGAGGGAAGGGTTGTCTAGTTGCACAGGGGGACTGGAGAGAACACATTCACTTTCAAGTACAAATTAGCTTAAAATATAATACATCTGAAATACTTCCACAGAAAGCAAGATTCATTCAAAATAGTACTGGAATAGATTTACTTTTATGTCAGTTTTGTAACTTTTATAATGTTCACAATTTACAGTAAGACATGGGCGAAATATGTATATAAATAAACAATACCTTCTTCTGCTGACCTCACTCCTAACAAGAATAAACCAACATAATTAAAATTGTAGTATTTTTAAATGAAACATGTAACGGTAATGACAGAATAGAAGATGTTCATGAACAGGTGGATATCCATGGGAATAAACATCTTGTTATTTCCAAATGTAAATACAGACCAACAGCTTCTATTTTGAAACCAAAACGCAACAGTACCTGGTGGTGATGTCTCTACAGACGTGATGAAACCTAGAAAACCAGAAAGGAACAAACAGTCAAGGGTAAAACACCTTAGTATTTCCACATGTAAATATACACCAACAGCAGTATTTTTCTATTTTGAACGAAAAACACAAATGCATTACCAGTAGCTGGTGGTGGTGTCTCTGCAAACTGGATTAAACCTGTAAGTAACAAACAGTCTTGTCTTGACTTAACTGTTGATTGATCCATTTGTTTGTGTGAAATAGATACGGTACTTAATATCTCACCTTTTTTGTGCAGGATGAAAATCCCAATTATGAGTATCAACAGGGCAAACAGAGTAATGATGAAAGGAATAGGTGAATGACCTGCAATGGGATTAAACATCAATGTATTATTGGCCAAATAATTTAGGAACTTTTTGACAGAACCTCGATTAATGTCTAACTAACCATAGTACAACCTTCAACATGTCATATTTAGATCAGGGGTTCTCAAAGTTTTGATAGGTGAGAGCCAATTTAGGGACCTAACTGAGGAACCTTGAACTGAGGACTAACAAAGGGGCAGGAGAGAAAAGCAAAACAAAATATTGCATCTCTACCATTGCTCTACAGTTTATACTTATGGCAATGAATAAAACCTGTGGTAGGTATCTGAAAGGGGACTCAGCCTTATGTTATCACGTCTTAGGGTTATGGTTTTGGTTTGGTTAGTACTGCATTTGGTTAGGGTTAGTGCTGCGGGAACATCGGGCTTTGTAAGGGTTCAAGTTTGGCTTAGGGTTAGGTTTAGAATTTTGGTTTGGGTTAGGGCTGTGGGAACATAGACATGCTCCCCTAATAGGCATAAAACTTTCCAAACATTTACCAAATCCTTACTGGCAATATTAGATGATGCTAATTGGTGAACTATACCATGGTTCTCTTTTATTTTGAGGTAGTTCACTCTGCTCAGAACTGTACAGTGTATGGCTAGTGTTCATCACACTTCATATGACAACATACAATCCTAGTTACTTATTTGAAGATGGAGTAGATGATGACTGAAGATGAACTGTTAACCTTTACTGAATGGAGTCTACACCCACCTGACTGGATGATAATGTTTTTAGTTGGCATGATCCTGCTCTCTCTCCTCTCCTGATCAGACAGACCCACAGAGCAGGAAATCCACTCTGACTCAGAGGGAGAGTACAGCAGCCAGGAACTCACTCCTACCAGACCAGCAGCATCTTCTGAACAGATCCACAGTTATGATTAAAAATAAATAAATAAATCAAAATTATAGATTGCAAAGCTACAGCACCAAGTGCTTTACAAAGGCAAGCATAGTAAAACATACATAAAGAAGCAAAAGCATGAAATATGTATAAAAAAAAATGACTTTCATCTTCATCTGTACTAGTCTCAATGAAATGTGTAGTTACCATAAAAGTGGACCTGACTGCTCCTCTGTTTGATTTCATTGTTATTTTCGTCTCTCCAGGTGACTGTGGGTTCTGGACTCCATCCATTTGACACACAGCTAACATTCACATGTTCTCCTGTTCCAGTGGTGCTAGATGACATGACTGGAGTAGATCCAGTAACTAAAGGGAAAACACAAAGTCCTCATAAATTTGTAATTCACTTGTGTTAAAGGGGTGGTAGAATTCAAAACCGCATTTACCTAGTCACTGTTGAATATAGGCGCCTTGACGCGTCTCTGGCATGTCACCGTAACCTCAGCTGTGTCATCGCCCTCCCCTGAATGCAAATTTTCGAACTAGTTTTTGCTGTGGCAAAACGGGCCAATCTGAACAAGGCTGCGATAATACGTAACAGGAGCTCTGACCCTCTTGGATCCACCCACTGACCACCAACTAAATTTGCATAACCCAACCCCTTTCTGGGGGTAGGCATATAAATAAGGCCAGAAGCGGTGAAAACGGCTAACGACTACGTTTGATAAGAGAAATATAGTTATAAGGATGTCTGAGCACGCATGCAACGTTCTAGGATGTAATGGCAATGTGAGGACTTTGCACAGGTTTCCACAAGAAGCGAGTTGTCGGTGACAGTGGTTGATTTTCATCTATAAAAACAGTTCAATACGAGGTTGGCTATTTACTCATTTCACTCCGAACTCCATTTCAAACCATGGACAGTATCATCAAGCCGGCTTTACACAACGACACTCAACAGATGAGCTGTACTGACGACTTTACCAACACAACCATCAACCGTAAGTAAATTAGTCTTCCTCTTATCTACTTATCTAAGCGAGTAGTTCGTGTCGTTAGCATGTTAGCTGTGTTTGTATTATGCTAACGTTAGCTACCTGTATATGGCATGGTTTTAGATCATTTTTGTGTGTGAATACCTAGCACAACGAATTGGTAGTTTACTGACATTTACCCTTCTGTGAACTGTTGATCTAAATGGGCACATATGTTTGCATAAACCTTATAACGGTGCAGAATGAGAACTTGCTCTGGCCCGGACAGAATGTAACATTTGCTAACATCTACACGATTGGTATCGCGCTATTGTGGTGCTTGCTATTGAATTGGTGTGTGTGTGTGTGTGTGTGTGTGTGTGTGTTTATATACGTTTAGGAGTGCATCACAGCTACTGCCAGGCTCAGTGGAAGCTTCCTGTCAAACAGACGCCCCTAAATGTGTGTCTACGCAGCTCTCCTCAAGAACACTGGCATCTCACCCTCGGAGTAAAGGTAAACTTGATCTTTGGCATTATACAGTAGGTTTGAACTCTGTCCCAAGTAGCCTTGCCGTGACTCCTGCTTGTGAAGTTACAAAAAAAATGCCTATTAGCTCGCAGGCTTGCTGCATAGCTGTAAATATTTTTTTGTTTTGGAAATGTGTGTGAAATGTAGGCTACTATGAGCCTAAACGTGTGACTGATGGTAAGATGGCTTCTCTTGGAAGATATTGCTTGACACAGGGTATTCAACAGAGTCAACACTTTCAAAGAATATTATAATTATCTTTTAGGCATACAGGCAACAGTGACAAACCAGAGTGTAGATTTTGGCACCACAGTCTCTCTGCCTTTTACATCTACACCAGTGAAATCTCGCACATTATGATGTGTGGCACATGGCAAAAGGTGTTAGTTTTTGCATGTAAAGATCTGGAATATGTTTACCATGTTTGTTACCTCCAATAACTATTGTCTTTTGCCATTATCTAGGGTTGACTAAGAAGCTGGATGGATTTTTGTAAAGAGACTGAAGTGGAATAGAAGCATAGTCAACCTTTACTGGTGTGCTGTTGGTTGTTCTTCTGGGGCTGAGACGTTAAGGTATCAGAAGACCCCAACAAGTGGTTGAAACCAGGTCAGTATCCTAAACCACAATATTTACTGGATAAGCATGGTGTGAGTTGTACATATTGACTGTACTGCATATATGTAATAACAAATCCTCTTCTAATTCACTCCTCTTACGGAATCCTGCAATGAACTGATTGGAGCGGGTCTTTACAACCAAGAAGCTTACAGCGGACTCCTATCAGATGTGGAAAAACTAACTCCTCATTACCGGTCGTCTGCCCTGTAGCAGTGTTATTTTGCGCTTTGCTCCTGAAAACATCGTTTTCCCCTTCATTGGAATGCTTTGCTGGTATGTACATACCCTAACTACTTCCTGAACATGTTACTTTCCTCTGAAGAGATTTTTGTAACACTAATAGCATGACTAAGTTTGACCCAAAAATGTGCTTGTCATTTGCAGCATTATCACTGTGTGCCCATTGTTTGAAAGTCTTTCTCTTCTCTCCCCCCCACCCCCCCCCCACACACACACATTTTACCTTTACAGGTTATCTTGCCGCAATGCACTACAATGAGAATGCAGATCAACAGCAAAAGAAGACCTCAAAGGGGAAGCTGGTGTATAGCCTTGTGTTCCCAAAGGCCAAGAGGGGAGGACACACCGTGAAACAAGTGAAGACCGAGCCAACAATTTGTAAGTGTAATAGATTGTGGAACAATTGTTTATTTGTATTTTTTTTATAAAAGTACAAAGAAAAAAATAAGCAAATATGTAATAATGTTCTGTTTTTGCACTCCACAGGCTACGTCTTCATTCATCTGGTCTTCAATCAAGTTCTCCTTGATCCCCAGCCTTTTGTTGATGTGTTGAAGCAGATTCCTGTACCTCAGCCCAGTATGGAAGACCTGACTTGGATGAAGTTGTAGCTGCACACGTGTCCGCTTCATTCAAGGGAAGGTCTGAAGCCGGTGTACTGCCCTGAAGCTTCAGGAAACTCCCTCCGTATGCGTAGCACGACACAGGAGGGCATCACCACTTCTGCCGAGAGTCCTAGCACCAATTGACGAACCATCTGTAGGCCAAGTGTCTGTAGATTGTCTGTAGAAATGACACGTTGCAACATGGGGGTGGGGATGGATTAGCGGGATTAGTTTTTCATTTCTGTTGATGAAACGATTTTTTTCTGAGCACAATTGTGTGTATATTTGTACAAATAAAGTTTATTTGCTCTGAGACATTGTGTACAATTTCTATTGCCATTCTTACTAATAACAAACTTGTCTAAAATATCATGTACATAACTTTCCATTCCTCCAATTGTGTCATGGGGCTACGGTCCACTTTGCAGATATCCATTGCATTTTGTAAGCCACAGCCACACCATAGGTACTTAGCAAAGTAAGTTGGTAAACTGGTAAGGAAATTATTCCTACTCCTGCATAGAGTAATCTGCTCTGAGCTTGTGTTACACCATGGTAACTACTTAGGACAGAGCGATAGCACTGTAAACAATGATATTGCAACTTGTGATGGATATAGTCTTGGAAACCAACATACCGCTCGCATAATTGGTTATACAAAAATACTTGTATGATATGTGTCGGCAGCAGTAAATTGGCATGTTGGCAGCTGTAAATTGGCCTATGTGTGCATAACAAATATATAAAGAATAGTTGCTAGGAGCATAAGCTATGCTGGTTTCCAGATGGGGAAAGCTATGCTAGCGTTATTAGGCTACTAACTGAACTAGAAAATCTTCGTGACACTTACCACTCAAACCTCAATCTCGCTGGCGAACTGGTTCCTCTTCAACATCTGAAGTTTCTGTCGATTCAGGTTCAAACATGTAAGGTTGTGCGAATCGTCTCAGATCCTTTGTTGTCGATATCGAAAGTTATCGCTGCTGTTTCACGGAGTTTTCAGCTGTGTCCAGCTCTCAGCGTCATGGGGGGGAGCTGGCCAATCAGCGAGCAGCTATTTGCATATTCATGAATTCGTCGAGTGGGCGGGGAAAACAAGTCATTTCAGTGCAGCCCTAATGCATAGGGTTCTTGTAATTCACTTTGCATGGCTCCTAGGTCATTTTCAGCCCCCGAAAAAAATTATGTGGTATAAAATGGGTCAAGGAACAGTTTCCAATAGTCAGAAAAACGTGTTCTAGGCCC